>OX638310.1:158363412-159613412 GCA_951812415.1 Beris morrisii
CAATAATTCGTTGTTCTCTTCGGATTTCGACAATCAAACCTTAAGTGTCCTTCTTGTCCACAGTTCCAACATCGCAACGCTCCGCGACGTTTGCCTTGTCTTTCGGTTCCTTTCCACCGGCAATCGGTGTCAACAGTTATTTCCCCATCATTACAGCTATTGCATAGTGGTTGTTTCGAAGTGTGATCATCGTAATTATTCCTGTTTCTTCTTAGATGCCAACAATCACGCCGTAAATGGCCGTCCTGTCCGCAATGCCAACATCGGAGAACGCTGAGCCTAGCGTGTTCCAATCTCCGACTCACGTAACATTGACCCGTACCCTCACTGCGGCAATGGTGGGGTATCGCTCTTCCAGTGTAATCCGCTGATCTAAATAATTTTCTGCAATCCCGACTTAAGTGTCCCGCCTTTCCGCAATTCCAACATCGGGGTGCACCAGATCCTTCGCTCCGCTTGGTGTACTCTGCTCTCTGACATACACACTCTTCTGTCATTTTTCGGACTCGGTAGTTACTCCGCGAGCTTTGCTTGGCAGCTTCGAACGTAAGCCCATATACTAAGGCTTCGCCAATCGTTTTCTTTCCTGCCAATTTTAATGACAACTGTAGTTCTTCATCCTGTACGGCATTATTAAATGTGAAGACAGCCAAATCACTGCGTTGTTCGCCTTGCACATTAGGGAATGAAAGCAACGTAAGTCGTTCTATATCGAGCGCTAGCTCTTGCAATGTCTCGCCATCCTTTTGACTTCGGTTGTGGAGTTGCATCTTGTAGATCTCTCGCATGTGGTCACTGCCGTAATAAAGATCCAATGTCTGTACCAACGTCGAAAAATCTTGTTGCTGCTCCTGCGGAATTGTTTGGAGAACTTCTGCTGGTGGACCTCTTAGCGCCAATATCAAAGCCGTTCCTCGTTCCAAATCATTCCAATGATTATTTCTCGCGGCAGCCTCAAATTGGGTCTTGTAGATAGCCCACGGTGTTTGCCCATCGAAGATTGGAGCTTTGAGATCTTTGTGTGTAACATGTTCTGTTTTGATGACTCCAGTTGTTTTCACGTTATCAAAGTCCCTTTTAGACGTTCGACTTCTTCTACAATCGCTGATGTCTTTTCCTCAAAAGCTCGAAGTTTCTTCTCCACATTTTCTTCAATTGTCTTACCTATGGTGTCTATTTTATTATTTTGCAGCTCCAATTTTTGGTTGAGGTCTATTGACTGCTGTTCTAATTTTTGGTTGAGGTCCTTTGAAGTCTGGTCTAGCTTCTGGTTGAGGTCTGTTGATGTCTGATCTAATTTCTGACTTTGTTGGTCCATTTTCTGGCTCTGTTGGTCCATTTTCTGGCTTTGTTGGTTCATTTTCTGGCTAAGGTCCGTTGATTGTTGATCTAATTTATTCATAATTTGCTGCATTAACTGCGTCAGAGCATCCGATGTACCAAAACACTCCTCACCACTTCCAGCACGAGCTTCTTCGATTGGGAACTCGAAACTGTTTGCGTCTTTACCCTCAGCCTCCAGTACTTCGATCATTCGGCTGACAAGTTCAGACTTGTTCCCTACTGTAGATAATTCGCGTCTACCGAGCTCTTCCTTCAGCTCCATTAGTTTTAAGTCTTTTAAATAACGCGGCATTTTCACTATCGATTATTTGTCCGTTAAAGGTTTTTCCGCGATTCAAATTCACTCAAATTCTCTTTTTGTCCGTATGAGAACTTTCCACTTTACTAATTCAAGATACCGCTCACTAGAGCACTCTAGATTGTTCGATTTCACAAAATTCTCCCTGTCCGTTCGAGAATTTTAACTTCACTTCACAGCGCACAAAATTCTCACTTTGTCCGTTCGAGAATTTTAATTTCACTTTTTCCACTCGCGATTTCAACCCGAATTAATCCTTGAAATCCCACTTCTGACACCAATTGTTGCGAGCTAGGGGTTCGCCGGGATTTCAAGTAAAACACAATTCGGTTAAAATAAAAATAAGTGATAATTTATTTATCCGCACTTTAATTCACAGAATTATAATCGCATAATAATTCGCACTGTATGGCAGTACCGCCCGCTTATACCATATATCGCTTAACTCGTTCACTTTCGTTCTCTCTCAACACGGTCGCGTATACTCGCAGTCGACGTAATCGAGATTACTGTCCCTTTGCTGAATGCTTCACCTGCTTATATACTACCCGGTTGCAGTCTAGGATGTGCTTGAACGTTCGTTCAGTTCTGGAATCTTCTCGAAAGCTTCAGAGCCTTCGATTTCGATCTTCGTTCAGTGGTTTGTGCAGAGGATTCTAGTATATTGGAGAGCATTCGATAAGAAGAGAGATTGTTTCGCCTTATCTTCAGCTAGGTTTCTGATTGGGTTATTTTGCAACTAGGTATTTGGTTGTTGTTGTTTTCATTATGTGTAACGATCAAGTTCACGGTTGCGCGGTTGCCGGGCTTACACGTAACATTATTAACAAAGTCCTTGAAAAATTTAGTAAGTGGCTCCTTGCCAAAAAATTTACTTTTAAATTATAAGATCTCCCATTGCCCACTATTGACATTAGTTTGCAGATTAAGGGTGAACCGTTATCAAGAGTCAACGAAGTAAAATTGGAAGCATTGAAAGATAAGGAGTATTTCAAGGATCAGTTTTATCTTTCGAAACCTTGAGGACTACTCAAAGCTGGTTACTTATCTTACAAGACAAGACAATGCCTTCAAGAAAAGAAGTGGGAAGACAAACTCAATATACAAAGGATGCGACGTCACTATAATAATCTTGCTTGGTGTTTCAAAGAAGGCTGTCGGAATTTGGTCAGAGAGGACAAATTGAATCCCAACTGTGCTCACAGTAAGGGAGAAATGTGGTATATTAGCTATACACGGCCATTATAAGACCCATCCTAATCTATGCATCAGTGGTTTGGTGGACTAAGTCCGAATGTGCATACATTAGAGCCAGTCTCGCTAAACTACAGAGGACAGTCTGCATCGGTGTAACAGGTGCCTTGCGTACCACACCGGGTGCGGCACTCGATGCACTGCTCAATCTGCCACCGCTTGACATTGTTGTTCAGGCAGAAGCAATGAGAGCTACACACAGACTAATGAGATTAGCCCTGTGGAGGAAAGAGCATTGCACGGGTCATGGAGAAATGGCTCGAAGATTGTCTGGGAACCCCATCTTCGATATGCCTTCAGATGCTATGACTTCGACCTGTATGCTCAAAAGGAAATATCAGGTGGAGATCCCAAGTAGGGAGGAGTGGGAAAACAAGTCCGCACTGCTTAGCGGATTCACTGATATATTCTATACGGACGGCTCAATGATTGAAGACGGGTCGGGAGCTGGAATGTACTTGCAGACTGACGATCTCAGGTACTCTTTCGCCCTAGGAAAACATTCTTCGGTATTTCAAGCTGAAGTATATGCGATCCTTAAGGCAATAGAATGGATTATAGAGGGAAGATGGAGAGGTAGGATGATCTGCATTTGCAGCGAAAGCCAGGCCGCTCTACAATTCCTAGATAATCCAATCGTCTTTTCGAAGATGGTACGTGAGTGTAAAGAACGGTTAAATTCTGTTGGCAGATTCAACGACTTAAAGCTCATATGGGTGCCACGCCACCAGGGTGTAAATGGCAATGAAATAGCTGATGCATTAGCAAAGGCTGGATCGGAGTCAGCCATGGTCGGACCAGAACCAGTTTTCGGTGTGCCGGTTGCCTCTGTTATGGCTGCTATTGCTGAGTGGGTGAGTAAATCACACATTGAGAGATGGCGGCAAACCAGAAACCTTGTTGATGGGCCAAGTGGACGAACCGCTGCTTTTCTTCTCAAATTAAGCAGAAAGGAATGTGGTAGTATGGTTGGTGTCCTCACAGGGCATAACTCGTGTGGCCTACACCTGGTCAGACTGAGAATCATTGACGACCCCATGTGCACTGCTTGCGACGAGAGCGACGACACAACGGAACAGTTCCTTCTCGAGTGTCCAGCTTATTTTTTTGCGAGAATGCACGTATACGGCGTTGATGCTATGAGGATGGAAGAACTCCGTTCTCGATCCCTACCTGAGCTCTTGAAATTCGTGAGGAGGACGAAAAAGTTCGGGTAGAGACTGGGGGATTCGAGTATAATGGCCCATGTAGGTCTGGATGCTCAAGATGCGCTGCTTTGCTGCGTGTCTTCCCCACACCAAACAACAACAAGGGAGAAATGAAAAATAAGAACTCCCGTCAAGGACGAAGTTGGTATAGGAACCAGATTTGTGACCAAAGCCATAAAACAGTCCCTCTGAATACCGTCAACAACGCAAGACAGTGGAACAGCCGTGAAGGACTACATTAGAAGTCGATCTTGAGCAAACATGCTTACATCAGAGCTATGGAATCTGTTTTGGCATAGAAAACAGGACGAATTTCTGAAAAAAGTATTTTAGGGATTCACAGCAGATAGTCAGTGAGGAACGAAACGAAGCCCAAGGATCCTCTTTTACAAACGAATCACCGGTCAAACTCTCCCATAACCGAACCGACCAAACTGCAGGATAAGAACGTCAGATCCACAAGCAATTAAGAAAGTCCAGAGTCCACAAGGCTTAAAATTATGGTAGTCGATGGCATGAAAGCCGGAACGTATCATAGTCGATGAAAAGCAGGCAGTTAACGGTGATTAGTACCGTCGAGAAATGCTAAGTCTTTGGAAAATGTCCAAGGAACACAATGCAATGAGTTTCGACTATTTCCATGCCGTTGTCATACAGCAAAGTTAAGCATTCAGAGACCAAAACACTATTTTCCAAGCTTCCAAGAATGTGGACAGATTGGCCCTAAGTCCCATTGAGAATTTATAGGTACTATTAAAAGAGGCTCCACTTAAAGAACCCATCCCAATGAATCAAAAGTCGCTGATCGAACGTGTAAAGGAAGAGTGGCATTGTATAGACAACGATGAAGTCTTCGGTCTATGCGATATTTTCAGACGTGCCACGAGAAAGGTGGAATTCCAACAAAATGTTAATATAAGAAAGACATAGAGACGAACAATCGAGAAGGAAATTCGAGGAGTACATAAATCCCAAATATGTGGTGCACTCTTATAACCTAGGGTATTTGGATGGGACCTACAAAAAGGTTATACCATTCCTTCCCTGGTTACTCCGTCTGTTCCCTGGTTACTTCCTCCCTTCTTTGGTGACTGCCTTCCTTTCGTTTTATATTTCAGGAAGAAATCAGCTTTGCATTCGAGTACCTATAATAAACCCGACATACTCCTTCTTCAGGAGACAAAAAATTAAAAATAAGTTAGTCCAACCTGGACACGACACGTACTTTAATAGAAAACTTAACTTCTTTGGAAATGATTTATTTATATTTAATCAATTAAAAAGCCACTTAGAATCAGCAAAAACCACCCTCAGCGCAATTTAAATTCAAATCACAATTGCATCGTGCTGCACTAGCAGAGCGACCGTTGCGAAAAACTCTTCGGTAATTAATTAAAAATATTAACGACCGCACCAAGGAAAACCTCTTTTTATCAGTTTTCTGATTGTTTTCCGATTGTGGTGTCTGCGGAATAATTTCATGAGAAAAATAAGTCGGAATCTGTTGTTCGTGTACTTAACTTACAGAAAGAAGTACTAGCTGAAGATCTTTTTCATTTTGGCCGATTTTCTTTCGAGACGACATCGAGAACGACCTTATCATCTTCGCGATTATCTCAATTTCTTCAAATTATGACATAGCTAGTTGCTGCGATTTTTTAACAACGTGACAATAGTTGTTCAAGAACTTGGTCCGAGAAGCAGAAGAGCCCCATCAGGAGGTATTAGGGTGGATCGGAATGGACACGGTCAGTGACCGTGATCAAGTCGTCTCCTCGGATCGCAGCGGCTTCTGTCCAAGCGAATTTCATTGAAACGCACGATTCGATCCCGGACGACGACGACGACAAGGAATGTCGTAATGGTGAAAATGGTCGCAATGAAATCAAGCCGACGTATGTGAAAAATGTGATTTACCAATCAAAATGGTATTAACTCGGGAAGCTCTGAATAACGATAGTCTGGTAATTTATATGGAGTGGCCTGTCGCGCATATAAATTAGTCAAATCTGTTGGACACAGGAATATTGGCCGTGTTCTTGTTGTTTACCTATGTTCATCCGGCGATCGAACAGAAGGACAGAAAAACCAAATCGAATAATTAATTTTGAAATATTGTTTCGATGATTGAAACTATGTTCTTTTTTTCACCCCGATCTGAAACAGGTACCGATCGTGCAGAGGACAAATAGCGAGCATTTAGACGCGATCAGGTTTGCCGCGATCACCTTAATCGAATTGTGTGCTGCGACACCACGACGAGCAAAATAGAAACAAACAGGACAGACCTGGTCTCTCTGTTCACCCAAGACAATTTTCCATTAAATTGCGACTATTCGCTATTCGGGGCCCCAAGCAGTCAACATATCGATCACTGGATCATTTTTGTTTCCATTATCTGTTCAATTCTTGGAACTTAAGCATACCACTGGCCGTTTATGGATCGAATCAACTATATACTTTGTTATCCTGAAGATGGAAATTGTCTGCATAGCTTTAGGCATTCCGTTCGTGTTTATGGTCAAGTCCCTATGACCTTTTAAATGGTTTACTGTTGTGTGTTCCAATTTTACTTCTTCGGCTTTAAAGTCTTAGTGGAGCATTGGCCTTCCTCTCTTTTCGGACATCGTCGTCCCTTTATCCGATCTGAATTTTTCTCTTGAGGCTACCAGTGGCATGTCTGTCTTGAGATATGTTAGCGAATCGACCAAGCCCCCGAAGGGAATGAGTGTAAAAGTATAGTTAGTATTTAGAAAACTGAGTAACAAGGATTAAGACCGTCAGGTGCGAACGCAGAAAAAATATGGAGACGGGATTCAGAAAAATATAATGGAACCAAGAGCGATAAAATTATTAATTTCGCTCGCCAGACTACGTTTTACATTTTTCACTTCACTTATCGGTCGTTGAGAAATGATCACAAAGTTCTCTGTTGAATAAAACCTTGGGGAGGGCGATTTAAACCGATACCCCCATGCCTGAACACCGCCCTGACCCTCAATCATTCCGCAATTAAATTTGTAAATAAGAAAAACTTACCATTTATTGAATTCCAGCAATTTTCCTTTCCAATTTCGGACGTTCGTGTATGCTTTCCGTTCGTGCATACTTTCCAATGGGCCTTTGATTTAAATGCTTTTATCATAAAAAATCCTGAAATAAAATAAATTTAATAAATTTAATATTAATACATCCAAATTAATCTTAGAAGCAAAATGCTAATGAACATAATTTTTTGCCGCTATTTTAGATACTCTGCTTTACTACGCAGAGCAGAGCCTTTATCAATTATTTTATCCGGATCGACGGACCAAATGTTTCGACAATAACGACTCGATTACGATTCCAGATCGAACGAAAATTCAATGAAATCAAAATTCAAGCTAATTGAGATGAGAAAAAAAGCACAAGGGTACTTAAATCACAGAGTCTCTGAAGGAGAAAGGCTGCGATTTTTTTTTCTCGATAAACACTCAATTTTTTGTACTACTGCGGCTTTTTATGCATTGCTACTAACACCAATTGATGCAGCGAGATTTGTTAGCTGATCTCATTTTTGATATTCAATTTGGTTGTATATTCGATTAAAGAAAAAATAATCCATTTAATCTGAAGGATTCGTATCAAGTTCACCTCTCTTACTTGCATATAATTCCATCATGCTTGAAAGTTTATTTAAGAGATTTCGGCTAGTAGATTCTGCTAAGAGCTAGTGATTTCATTTCAGTTAAGCGGGCATCTTATTGTTTGTCTCTAACAAAAAGGACATGGAAATCCAATATCAAAAACGATTTGAAAGCCAATTCAATGAGGCAGAAGGGGAGAAGAAATATCGGCAAGTCTTTTTGCTGAAAATTTCGGCCTCGCGTTACGGTGATTCCAAAGGATATGTCCACTCGAACTCCGAAAAATTCGATCAGCTGGATGAGTTGCAGACGGTGTTTCCTCTCAATCTTACGAAATTAAAATTTTAGTGGACACTTTTCGACCTTTGCGACCCGCACAAATCTGTAAAATGCCGAAGTAATGAAAACTAAATTTGGGATCATACACACAAACGTTTTTTTATTATACTGTAAGGTTTGTGAAATTTATAACGAAAATATCACAAAAAATATTGTTTTCAACTTAAACGTAAATACAGTCTGCATAGAAATAAAACATAAAAAAAATAGATTCGAAAAAATAAAATCCAATTTCATCGGGTTCACGCTTTTAACGCAGAAAATTCATTGCTTAAAATCTTCATAACTTCTGCGTGATTTAGATCGGTCCGCTTATGTTTTTTGTAATTGTCTTTAACGAATTTCGCAAAACCGGTCGGCTCTTTTACAGGCGTTGGCACCACGTTTCCGTCCTTATCCTTTTTATTCAAAAATACTTCGATTGCACCGAGACAATATGAGCATCGAATATTTTCGACTTTTTTTGATTTCGAATGGGCATGCGATCTACAAGTGAACATTTTCGATCAGTTTTACTTACGTTTTTTATGGCAAATTAATTGGAACTTACTTTGCAGCACAAAGTGTGCACTTGTATGTATATTTGTAGTCGATATCGTAGTTATGGCATACACCGATTTTCGGCAATTCGGGAAATATTGCGTTTGCTCTTCGTGCCCTAAATTTGCATATTTTTGTTTTCGATAATTGACCGCCTTACAAAAAAATTTTGCTTTTCCACTCACCATTTTTTCCAAGTTACTCCGTGGCCATGTTCACCATTATAAATCCACGTGGCTGCATGGCATAGTTCATGGATTAGTGTGCATCTCAAACGGTCTGCACTAGTCAAAACTTTGTCGCTTAATTCGATGCGAGCAAATCGTTTACCAGATCTGTGGAGAGCAAAGTTCGATAAAAGGATTCACAAACGAGGACGACTGGAGAACACTCTTGGAAAGATATCTACATACTTGGTACAGCAGCTACATCGGCCGGCAGTATTTAATAGTTTCTTATTCCACGTTAGCGAAACCTCAAGTTCTCCATTAAATACTTTCTCCTTGTAAATCGCGTTCAACTTCTCGGCTAATTCTTCTTTTTTAGCTTTGTAGTTCTCTTTGTAAATCACAGCATCCGGATGGCAGAAGTTCTTCGAAACCATAACTGCAAAAACGAACGAACGAAACGTTCAATTCAACTCGCTACGAAATTTCTTTGAATTACTTACCATCTAAAGATTGCAGAAAGCCGTACTTATTGCTAGGTGTCTGCTGAAAATTGACGCTCAACGTTTCCGATTTTTTACAAGTACCTTTAGGCGTTTTCATTGGAGTCAAGGCTGGACTCGCTGAATTTTTTAGTGGCGAGTTTTCCTTGTTTTCTTTAAAACAAAAAAAAATACAATTAAACGTTTCCGTTTCGAAAGAGGCGGTTAATTTTCACACTAACTTTTCGAGATCGTTTTTGGAGTCTTGATCGCGAAAATTGGTTTGCCGCTCTTAACAGACTCCAGCTGTTTGTTGATCGGCTCGAACATCCCAGGCAAAGGTGCTTTCAACGTAACAGAATCATTTTCTTTATAATTGAAAACGACATCGGGTTTAATCGGCGAAGCTTCGTCTTCTTCGCCGAAACGAGGTGTGAACAATTTTCGTTTGGTTTTTGGACTGCAAAAAATACTGTCAGAAATTTCATTGTGAGAAGAATATGCAACCGTACTTATTTTTCGGTGTTGCTTCAATTTTCGGCTTATCCGGCGCTTTACAGGTTTCTAATAGCTTCTTAATCCGATCCAGGAAATCGTTGTCAGTATTGGCGCTTGTATTTTCGTCGATTTCTTTTACCTTTATCACGTCACTCGAGAGATCCAAGTAGACCAATTTGTCCTTGGACGAATTTTTCGGTTTGGTTTTTTTCGTAGTCTTTCTAGTCGAAGTGAAAGTTGCTGGTTCGTTGTCCGAATCGGAACTGTACGAAAAAACATTCTTCCACGAATCGTCACTCGATGCATTGAAATCGCCATTGCTATCGGATGAATCGCCATCGCATCTATTTTTTATGGTGGCTGTTACATTACGACCTTGAGAAAGAAGAAGAATCTAATTAGACTGAATGCTGCGAAACTAAATATATTTAAAAATGACATTAACCAAAATTCGCGGTGGCTACATAATTTGCGGCGATTTAAATGCCAGACACAGGTACTGGAATTGCTGCAACTTCTTTATCCATATACCTAGCAAACCGACATATTTCCCAGCAAAAGGAAATGCCTCAACCCTAGATATCATACTTAGTAACGATCGAGTCCCTATCTCGCAGCTCATCACCACACACGAACTATCTTCACCTCACATGCCGGTAGAATTTTTCATTTTGAAAACATCCAAATCGAAAATACAGAGAAAGTCATCACTTGTTTCGCCAAAACTAACTGGTTATAATTCAGACAGCTTTTATCACAGAAAGTTGACACTACTGTCCTAGACCTATCCGAAATTACTGGGCCAAATGAAATCGATGATCTCATAAATAAATTCATGAACTCTATATGGGAAACATTTGATAAAAGCACTCCTAAATATAATATTGACAAAAACCCTCCAAAACTATGTAGATGATTCGATCTAGGATATAATCAAAATGCGCAACACAGCCCCCGCCGTCGACGGCAAAGTACCCATGACCGTTCTAGCAAATTGCTGGTCAAATCTCTTGTTGTTGTTGTTGTTTGAAGTGGGGGAAGACATGCAGCAAGGCCGCGCATCTTAAGCACTCACACAATTATTGCCCATTGCACTGTCCCCCAGTCTCTACCCGAACTTCTTCGTCCTCCTCACGAATTTCAAGAGCTCAGGTAGGGATCGAGAACGGAGTTCTTCCAGTCAAATCTCTTACGGAAACCATTCAGCAAAAAATTTTCGAAAAACGTAACGCAACATGGAATCTGATACTATCAGAATTAAAAAAAGGATCAAATATGTGGAAAATAAAAAAAAAACTGAAAAATAAAAATAGTTTCGTTCCTCCGCTGCTCGACTCAAATCAGACGCTAATTTACAACGATGTAGATAAAGCCAAGGCACTAGCGGACAAATTTTTATCCTCACATCTATCAGGCGTTAATCTAAGCGACATTAATACTTACGGTTGAACACACAGTATCTAATATACCAAACATAATTTCTGATCTTGAGCCGAAACATCTATGTAAGCCTAGCAAAGTTAAACGACTATTGCGTTCTATTAAAACTAAAAAAGCGACCGGTAATGACCAAATGCCCAATATAGTTTTAAAGAATATTCCGAAAAAAGCAATTATAATGCTAAACTTCATTTTCAATGCATGTCTAAAAACAGGTTATTTTCCAACCGCATGGAAAAGCGCTCTTGTTATACCCATTCCGAAACCAGGGAAGGATCCTAAATTTCCTTCTAACTATCGCCCAATCAGCTTACTTCCAACTTTAAGTAAGCTACTTGAAAAAATTATCCTTGATAGAGTGAGAACTGTGATGAGAAATAAATCAGTCATCCCGGATTTTCAGTTTGGGTTTATGCTGCATATGTCTACAAACCATAGAGATATATATACTGGAGATGACAAGCAGCGATTGAGTTGAAGGCGGACGTCGTCGCATTTACTTGCACGCAAAAACAACAACAATTGACATAACGAACGTGTTCTGTCTCACTCACTCTCACACTAAAACTACAACAACGATCCTGTTTTGTCTCACTTCTTATCGTGTTTTTGGCTTCAAAGCGCTTTATACAAAACCGGTGACTTGTCGTCTCCAGTAGCTCTATGCTACAAACCATCAACTTTTCAGAGTCACCAATTTCATTAAAAAGTCACTAAATTGCAAAGAATCAACCGGTCTGATCGCGTTGGACATAGAAAAGGCTTTCGATTCGGTTTGGCATAAAGGATTGCTCTTCAAATTGATGAGATTCTCTTTTCCAGATTTTATCATCAAAATAATTGCTTCATTTGTCGAATATAGAAAATTCAGAGTTAAATTAAAATCAAGCTTTTCGGATTTCCTCTCAATTCCAGCCGGCGTCCCTCGAGGCTGTTGTTTAAGTCCCATACTGTATAACATCTATACTGCTGATATTCCATAACAGCTTCCTGTGTACGCTGACGATACCACCTTATACTCAAGCTCAAACGATGCCACGTTGATAATTCAAAATTTGCAATCCCAGTTAGATCTGTTACAAAGTTTCTATTATAAATGGAAACTTAAAATAAATCCGGCTAAAACTCAAATTATATTTTTTACCAAGAAACGCGCAAAACGTAGTCTACCAAATCCCTCAATAAATATTTCTGGAGAACCGATTCCGTGGTCAAAAAATATAAAATATCTCGGTCTTATTTTTACAAAATTAACTTTCCGTGACCATACGGAACATGTTACCCGCAAAATTTCAAAGAGCATCCATGCTCTTTATCCATTCATAAATCGGAAATCAAAGCTCTCCGAAGAAAATAAACTTTTGATCTTCAAAACAGCCATGCAGCCTATCATTCTATATAGAGCCCCAATTTGGAACCCGTGTGCTAAAACTCACAAGAAAAAGCTATAAATATTACAAAATAGATGTTTAAAAATAATTTTAAACAAACCGTTTTATTTTCCAACACGACATCTCCACGATTTAGCTAAAGTTCGTTCGATTTCACACCTATCGGAAAAAAAGCTATGAACAATTTTCGCGAAAGATGCCTTAACTTAGACAACCGTTTAGTTACCTATTCAGTACTACGAGTATTTAAAATGGTTTCTAAGCTGCCTAAATAAGTTAGTTTGTTAGTTTTAAGTTCTCATTAATAGGTTTTTAAAAATAATTTTTCTAAATGAAGTATCACTTTAATTAATAACATAATTTGTCAAGAAATAGAAATACTACAAAGACAATAATTTTTTCCCCCGTCTGATCTCTACAAAAATTGTATAAACTGTAAATATCTTATAGAATAACTGAAACAATTAAATAAATAAGTAAGTAAGTAATTAGACTGAGAGTTGACTTCCCGTTTTCTGGAGAAGGGTTTGATCAAAGCTGGAAAAACGCTTTCTTGTTATACTTCCGAGTGAGCCTTGTGATTGGCAGAAGTAAGAGAATGAGACGACGTATTCCAGGTTGACCACGTTTTTTAGAAGCAGCTAGGACTTAAAAAATCACCCTTTAATGTCACAGTAGTTAGACATAGTTCTGTTCGATAATAGCCGAAATATGACCACTCCATTGTCTACCATGGTTTGCCCTGTTGCCCTCGAAAGACCGAAGAACTCACAAATACTCCCACCAAAATTGAAACTAACCTGTCCTCATTGTTTTCTTCTCCGAAACGGCTCGCTTTTCATCGGGCTTCTTCGACCGCACAACTTTCCGATCCGTTAACGGAACCTTAAAGATCGAACCCGGTGTCTTGGTAGTCGATTTTGTAAATCCTGGCAATCGCGTCGACTCCAAATCGCTTCGTATACTGCAGTGAACTGGAAAATTGAAAAAAAAAGAATGCGTTAAATTCTCAGCGTCGTTTTAAGCGCAACATTTCTTACAATTGGAAAAATTCATCAGACTTTCTTCGGCCGATATCGGGCCGAACAATGGTTTTGGAATTATCGCCGCTTTCGGCAGTATGGTCGCGTTTTGTAGCGCAATTCGCGATGTGTTCGCCTTTTTCAGCGTTTTCACAACATCCGGTGTTTTCCATTCGTCGCCGTACAATTGATTAAGAAGTTTTTCTTCGGCCTCGTCGATTTCATTTTCTGACTCGATCACTTGATGCTGCTGCGGCGGCGGTGGAGTTTCAATGGAAGTAAGGTCGATTGCGTCTGGGGTCTGAGCGGCACGGATTGATCGTTGTTTTTGATTTTCGGGCGTTCGAACTTCCTCTTCGGTGGGATCGGGAGGAGGAGCCGATGACGGTGAGGAAGGCAGTTCTGATGATTCAGTTAGGCGGGGCGTATTCGTTGATGAGAATGAACTCTGAACGGATGCAACCATCATGTCGCTAATTTTCAATTTGATTTTAAATGTGGCCGAGATGTTGATTTTTTCGATGCGACACTCGGAGCTGTTTGAATCGGAATCGGATGCGCGGAGTGGTTGTGCTGGCGGCGGTGTGGGTGGAGGCGGTGGAGAGTGCGGGCTTTGAGATTCTTGTGTGGTTTCAGGCGCTTTCGGAGTGGCAGTTTTACGTGGTGTTTGGGGTTTCGTTTGTGGTGTTTTTTTTGGCGTCGAAATCGGCGGTGGCGTAATTTCACGCGGTGTTTGTGGCTTCTTTCGGGGCGATCTTCTTGGGGATGAAGGAACTGGTTTTGGCATTTGCTCCGATTTCTTCGGTGCTACAGATTTAGGCGGTGTTTGGAGCTTGTGTAGCTGCAATCGTGGCGACGAAACGGCCTGCAAAGGAGCACCTTCCAGAGAGTAACGTGGTGCTTCAACTCCACCACTTTCTGCCGAACTTCCGCAAATTTCGATCGATTCATCGATAATAATCTCGTCATTTTCGACAGAGTTTTCGTCGTTATTTCGACTATTTTCGGACTCCTCATTGTGCGCCACAATCCGTCTGAGATCTTCGCCGGAGGCTAGCAACGGAATATTGTTGAAAAACGCGTCCAGCCGTTCCGCCATTGTCCCGGAAACATTGCTGGGCTCTGCGTAGTCCGAGCCTTTTATACTGGACACGGGGTAGCTGTAGTCTGATTCCGTTTCCGATTCCGAAATGATAACAACGTCGCTGTCGTCAAGGCTGTCGGGGTTTGAATGCGTACTGCTGATGGTCAGAACCGAAATTCGTCGATTCTCGCTCTCTGCTTTTATTTCCTTCTGCTTTAAGAAAATATTCTCCAGCTCGCGGTCTTCTTCTTTGGTTCGACAACCGGTGGGAGGATTCGCGACAGCATTTTCAGTTTTGGAATTGATCTCGAGCGAGCTGAGCCGCGAGGAGATCTGCTCGATTGGGGCATTTACCTCCGTTGTGTGCTGGCTATCCGTGAATAGCTGCTGCGAGGATTGTCGCTGCTCTTGCGACTGTGAAATCTCCAATTTCTCCATTTCCGACTGCATTTCGGCGATCTTCTCACCGCATTCGATGGAACAGTTGGTCTCGTCCGAATCGCTAACTTCCAGCCGTTGCGAAAAGCTCTTGGAAATCCGCGCGGGATTGCTTGGACCCGATTCATCGCCTCCCGTGCGGGTGGTGGTCGTTTTGGTCCGGAAGATTCGATTTAGGGCCTCATTCTCGGTGTCAGATTCGTCGTCCGTTAAAAAGTCGTCGAATAATTTCCGGATTGTATTGCTTCGTGGCGGCGAGATCGGCCGGTCTTCAGGCTCCGTCGTTACCGCTTCTGGCTGCATTTTCTTTCGCGACGACAAGAGTGTGAGCTTGGCGAAACCTACGAGGGAAGTTTATTCAGGTTATTTTTTTATGAATCTTGTAGACATACACTCTTTGATTTTACTGGCACTTTTACTTGGGTTCACGTGCTTGATCAGGCAGAAATTTGGATCCATTTCAAAGCCGGAATCCGGAGAAAAACACAAAATTTCGAGAGGATGCTAACTGGAAACGTAACAGTCAACGGAGGAACTTGAAAAATGCAAACACAACGGGATTTGACAGGTTGTACACAACAAAAGCGAGAAATATTGCGGTTGGAACATCCGATAAAATTGTGGAGACTGTTTTTCAAAAATAAAATTAACAATAAAAAGTTAGTCAGATGAAACTGTTTTACTAAAGAGATATGTTAATTGTATTGTAAAGGAATTAGTAAAATACTAAAAACCGATTTCAATTGCTACTTTAATTCAAAAACAGTCGGCCGAGTGATTTTTTCCCGTTCAACGAATTGCACAGTGTGGAACGTATTGCTATTAGACTTTTGACAGCCGCGAAGCCTGTCAAACCACGGCCTGTTTATATTTTGGACAGTTCGGAATTTTGCAGTCTTTACAATCGGGTGCTCCTCTAATCGAAGAAAATGGGGCGCCGTTCGATAAACACCACCAAGAGTGGGAAGTACATGAACCCAACGGATCAAGCCCGTAAGTACAGCGAACCTTTCGTCACCCAGCCTGCAGCTCCTGACTTCTTCTCTTCTAGGCAAGGAGGCGCGGAAAAAGGAACTGAAAAAGAACAAAAAGCAGCGGCAAATGGTCCGGGCCGCGGTCCTCAAAGGCAAAGATCCGGGTCAGATTCTCGAAGAGATGGAAAAAATCGACGAGATGGGTGAGTTTTAGGCCGCTGTTTTCCTGTCCGTAGAAAGACGTTTGAGATTTTATTATCAACTTGTTTTCCCCCAGAGTACAACGTCTTTCAGCCGTCGCCGTTGAACGAAAAGGTCCTGCGCGAAAAGCGGAAGAAGCTGAAGGAGACGTTCGACCGCGTTATGCGACTCTACGTAAGGCAAAATCAAGTTTTAAAAGTTGAGGGCAAAAATAGTGACGAGTTGGTCTTGGTTTCTTTCAGCACAACGACGACCCTGAACTGTGGGCTGAGCTCAAGCGCAAGGAGGTCGAGTATGAGAAGCGGCGCCTGAAGAAGCAGCAGTACTACGAGAGTGTGAAGCACGCGCAAACTGTTCAAGTCGATGAGATTCCGCTGCCACAGGTTGCTACCGGGACCGGTATTCAATTTCCCGTCATCGGACGAATTCCAGTGCCAACGGCACTTCCGTTGCCGCAGTTTTTGACCGGACCGCCGCCGGGCATTTTGAAGAAGCCAATCGAAAAGACTGTCGCGGTGAGTAGAGAAAGTTTTTAAATTTTTCTCATTTGTCCGTATTCGGTGTTCCTTGTCTGTAATTCAACCTTAATATCGCCATCCATCCGCTTTTTGTATGAAAAAAATAACAATGGCTGCGCCTATTTTCTGCCACGGTCGGTGCCATCGCATTTTCGCTCGCTACTGCTACGGCTATCGGCACCATCGCCTAGTAGCACCAAGCTGAGTGGATGCTGTAACCGCCATGTCTACGGTGGGCTGCAGTCGGCAAACGACTGGCTGCCACTACAGTTTCTCGTCCTTATGTTGGTACAGTCACTCACAGCTTAAATGATGCAGTCAAGAATTTTTGTAAGTTTCCTATACAAAAAAGGATAGGAATAAAGTTTCGATTAACGTCTTCAAATAGTCACATTGTTGTATGAGTTCCTTTTAATTCGACTGACATCAAAACAATTTTGCAGCTGAATTTAGATGAAACATAAACAATTCGGTGAATACTCTTTAAAATAGCGTCACAGCTTAAATGATGCAGGCAGAAAATTTCCGAGAATATAACGGTTCGTCTCCACTCCATGATCACAGACGATGATTTCTTACTACAATAGGGATTTCTAGTCGCAAAGTTAAGTTCATTATTTTAGTTTCCTCCTGATCGTATCGCTGATCAAAAATGGGCCGTCGTACAACTTTGGATTATTTGAATTCGTACGAATGCCTTTTGGTTTACGTAATGCTGGTCAAACATTTCAACGTTTCATTGATCAAGTTTTAATCGGTTTACCTTTCGTTTTCAAATATTTGGATGATGTTCAAATTTCTTCTAAAACTCATGCTGAACACATTCAACATTTACAAATTGTTTTCGAGCGTTTTCGTCAATACGGACTCAGAATAAACGTATTCAAATGTGAATTCGGAAAAAACGAAATAAATTTCCTCGGGTACACAATCAACGAAACCGGCATTCCACTAATTACTACAAAAGTCGATACGATCATGAACATTGATTTACCTCAAACGGCTAAGGATTTCAGACAATTTATCGCATCAATGAATTATTATCGACGTTGTATACCAAATGCCTGTATAAACCAAGGAAACGATAAATCTCCAATTACTTGGAATGAAGATGCTATTAAAGCATTCCAAGAATGTAAATCCGAAATTAAAGCAGCAACTTTAAAGGTATTGGCACATCCATGCTCCACTGCTAAACTTAATATTTTCATTGATGCATCTAATTTCCGAGTTAGCGCTACATTGTATCAAGTAATTGATGATGTCCAAGAGCCACTCGGATTTTATTCCAAACGCATGACTGAGACACAAAAGAAATACAGCACTTATGATCGAGAATTACTTTGAATTTTTCAAGCAGTTAAACACTTTCGCAACCAAGTAGAAGGACGCGAATTTACCATATTTACCATATTTACCGATCATAAACCACTCATTTCTATGTTCAACAAAAAAATAGAACAATGCTCGCCTCGTCAGCTTACTCACATTGATTTCATAGGACAATATTCAACAGACATTCGTTACATTTCCGGTAAAGATAATTTTATTGCTGATATGCTTTCACGAATTCAAAATCTTGAGGTTTCCGATATCCACTTCATCGATTTCGAACAACTAGAAATCGAGCAAAATATGGACACCGAATTAAAGCTTATATTGAATAACAGCAAATTAAGTTTGAATTTACAACTTCTGAATATACCAGGAACTAAATTCAAAATTTATTGCGATATTTCATTCAATAAAAAACGTCCATATATTCCATTAAAGCTCAGGAAAGTTTATTTTAACTTTTTGGTTTCATCAGAGTGTTGAAACTCCTTATGTGGTTTTAATTGACTCATATTTATTAATAAAAGGTGGATCGCGTATTATATTAGCCACAATATCCAGATACTTTGTGTCCAGGGAAGGAACGACATTATCGAATTTTATTTCATCCGATAATATCCTTGAGTTCCTGAACTGTGCCTCTACCTGGATAAACCACAGATCTGGTTTATCTGAGTAGAAATTAGGCAGTTTGATGGATTGTTTATATCCATTATTTGATGTATCTGATATTGGTGGTGTGTCCCGATTAGCACTAATATGCTCACATAGTCGTGTACATGTGGCAGTAAGCGCAGAAATTTGCTCTTTGAGTTGAGAGAATTCCTCAACAGAAACACTATTTATGAGAGATCGCGAAACTTGTTACGATCCGTATTACCCGAAATATTGACATTAAAATTTTTTACTTCAATGTCCATGTCGTTTTGTTCTGGCTCGTTAATATTTCTCATATTTGCTGTTTGAGATCTCGTTACCGGCATATTTGGAGAATTTATAATAGGCATCGGTAATTAAATGAGAAATTGAGACTGAGGAAAAAGTATGAAAATGAATGCGACCGGAAAATAATTTAAAACATCCAATTTATAAAAATAATTGTTTATACTTGAGAGTGTTGATATGTTAAATGTGTAAAAAAAATTTTATTAGGAAAAACATGATCCTCTTGATTGATTCGTTTATTATTGTTCGTTGTTGTTGAAATTATTGTTCGTTGTTGTTGAAATTATTGTTTCTGTGACTTGATTGTTCGTTGTTGTTGAAATTATTGTTTCTGTGACTTGATTGTTGTTGTTTCGTGGACTTTGCTGGAAATGTTGTTGTAACTATTGCTTTTATTGCATTTGTTGCTGCTGCTGCAATTGCTGCTGTTTTAATTTTTTGAAGTTGTAATTGTTCAATCTTCTGCTGCACGGCTTGCTGTTGCCGAGCCAGATTTTTGTTGTGTTTTACGACCGCGTTGCTGCTGGCGGCGTGTTACTGCTCGTTAGGGTCACCAATTGTAAAGCTATTTGTAAATCTTTAGCTTCACTAAATCTTTTTAAGATTTTATTAAATAAATTTTTACAATTTATTTAAGCAAATTATATTTTAGTCTTTTATATTGTTGCGAGCTAGGGGTTCGCCGGGATTTCAAGTAAAACACAATTCGGTTAAAATAAGAATAAGTGATTATTTATTAATCGCACTTTAAATTCTATTCGCACAATAATTCGCACTGTATGGCAATACTGCCCGCTTATACCATATATCGCCAGTGATGCCAATTTAGTGCTTTCAGCGTTAAATTTGGTGCCCAAAATTTCGTATCAGCGGCCAAAAATTAGTTTTACCGCTTGCGCGTTATTTGAATATTCCTGCGATTGATATGAAAAACATACATTTTTAGTGCCTTTAAGTTGAAATTAACGCTCAAAATTTCATATTTTAGTGCTTAACCAAGAAAAATACTTGGCAACACTGTATATCGCTTGACTCGTTCACTTTCGTTCTCTCTCAACACGGTCGCGTATACACGCTGGCTGTCACAGTCGACGTAATAGAAATTACTGTGTCTTCGCTGATAGCTTCACCTGCTTATATACTATCCGGTTGCAGTCTAGGATGTACTTGAATGTTCGTTCAGTGTGGAATCTTCTCGAAAGCTTTAGAGCTTTCGATTTCGATCGTCGTTCAGTGGTGTATGCAGAAGGTTCAAGTGAGCTTGAGATCTTTCGACTTTGATTCTAATTGGATTCTAGTACATTGGAGAGCATTCGATAAGAAGAGAGATACAATCGTGTTGTTTCGCCTTATCTTCAGCTAGGTTTCTGATTGGGTTATTTTGCAACTAGGTATTCGGTTGTTGTTGTTGTTGTTTTCATTATGTGAAACGATCGAGTTGCACGGTTACGCGGTTGCCAGGCTTACACGTAACAATATTTTAGATTAATATTTATTTTTTAGTTTAGTAATATTAAAAACATGGAAACTTTTATTTTAGACAACTTGATTCCTTTTGAAAAACTCTACAACTGTCATTTTTTAATTTTTAATTTTTTTAATTTTTATTTTGTGTGTACTTTGTTTATGTATCAGTGTTAGGTGTTTTTATGTAAAGTAAAGTGTAGTGTTGAAATGAAATGTGATGTGTAACTACGCCACACAACCATTGAAGAACGCGAATTAATAATACACCATTTTAAGAATGGAATTTTTTCATGGTAAGCTACCATAGAAGCAAATTTGATTAAATGTTAGTTGTTTTCCGCCGTCAGTAGGGTTTCTGGTGTGAAACCCCAACACGAAATCCCCGACTGTTGATTAATCGCTGTCCTTGAGGACATGACAGTTGGAAAACCTTCACTGGATACGCCAGTTTTATAAGATTGTGTTGGGCTAGGTCCGAAGGAGCTGTTTCGTCATCGGAGGGCATAGACTCGTCTGAGGGTGTATCATGCCTACTATCCGAAACACCCTTACAGCTGGTGGAATTGCTGAGCAAATTTTCTTTATAGTGAACTCGAAATCAAATTTACAGTCCGCGACGTTTAAACTTAGCTAAATTCCCGCCATCGCAACCCTATACTAAAGGAAGGTGGCGCTGAAGATCACCTAATATTTCAACCAATTTGATGGAATTTTTGGTTGTACGCCAGGATATATAGAGCCACCATTTTATTCGGGGAAAAAGTCAAAGGTGCATCGCGAAAATTGTTAACAAAAGTGCATCTACTGTACAACATATTATTGAACGATATGCACGCGAATTGAAAATAAAGGGAGAAAAGCCCCGAACAAAATTTTCACAGACCACGTTGAACGATGGATTACCAGGAAATCCCGTACATATCGAAACAGCTCCCAGGACTTTTGGAAAAGGGTAATTTTTGCAGATGAGAGTAAATTCAATATTTCTGCATCAGATGGGAAGGTTTCTGTTTTGAATTTGCGGCCTACTGTTAAGCATGGTGCAGGTCATGTTATCGTTTGGGGCTACATGTCCTCTGCAGGCGTCGGAAAACTCCACTTTATAGAAGGCAATATGGACAAACACATGCATGAACATCCTCAAGCAGAATTTGAAAACCAATGCCGAAAATATGCGAATAAAGGACAATTTTAGCTTCTTCCATGATAATGAGTCAAAGCATTCATCCTATCTTGTTAGGGAATGGATGCTATGGTTGGTTGGTTGGTTTACGTGGTGGCCCGTCTACCGAAAACAGGGCCTAATTAGCACAGGAAGCGCTGTTTTGATACCACAACTCGTTTAACCTGGTCGTTGAGGGCTGATGAAGTATATATATAGTTTTACAGAGACCTGGGGCTTGAATGGATTATCATATCCATCCAGAGCTGTTCAAGAAGATAATCAGTTCTCCTATCTTGTTTTTCGAGATCTCATCGAGGTTATTGAAGAAGGGTTTGCCTAGTGCGCGAAGTCTGGCTCTAGCTAGGGCGGGACACTCGCAAAGAAGGTGAATAACAGTTTCCCTCTTATTTGCATCCACACAACTGTGGCAATTGACGTTAAAGGGAATACCCAGTCTGGCCGCGTGGTCGCCGATCGGCCAGTGACCCGTGCTGACTGCCGTGACTCTGGAGACGTCCACACGGCTCCTGCTCAGGAGTTCGTCTGTTCTGCTCCGGGAGTAGGATGGCCATATCTTCCTAGATATGACGCAGTTGGTCAATCCTCTCCATCTGGAGTTCGCGTTTGTGAGAAAGTGGGTGGATATTTGGCGCTTAACAGTCCCTAGTGGGACCTGAACGGATTCTACGAGAGAGCCCTGAAGAGCAGAACCTTGCCTAGCTAATTCGTCTGCTCGCTCGTTACCCTCTATCTTGCTGTGGCCTGGGACCCAAAGCAGAGTAACTTTGACTTGACTTCCTAAGTTGGCTAGCTCTTCTCGACACTGTTCGACGAGTTTAGAGGAGGTGGTAGCCGAATCTAAGGCCTTGATTGCGGCTTGGCTGTCAGAGAGGATTACAACATTTCGCTTTGGCATAGCGTCTTGCTGCAAAGTCCGACAGGCCTCTCGGATCCCCAGTATATCCGCCTGGAAAACGCTGGCGCAGTCCGGTAAGTGGTAAGCAGTGGATGCTATACCACTGCCCTCATATCATTAAAACGGCACTACAATCCCCCGATATAAATGTAATTGAGCATATATGGGCAAAACTAAAACTAGAAATCAAAAAACACCCCATTAATAACAAAAACGGTTTAAAAATGTGCGAATGGTCTGGGCGAAACCTTATTATTTTTCGGGTCAAAGTTCGGGAGCGGTCAAAGTCGGAGTATAGCACAAGTTGCTTCGAGATTATTAGATTTCTTGGAAAATTAATTTTGTTTTTAAAATAAAAATATTTAAAATAGAGATTTTTAGCCGATTAAACATTGGAAAAGCCCGTGTAGACTATTCAAATTTCAGTATATATACACTAAAAGCCCATAGAAGTAAAAACGAATTTGTTGCCTTTATCAGAATTAAGAGATATGACGAATTGTTAAAACGTATACAAACCCATTACTTCCACTTGGGGTTTGAATTTCGAAAAAATTGTGAAACAGGTTTTTAGACGATTTCATAAGAAGCAACTTGATATCTCATGAGACACGAGAGATTTTGAAAAATTTGTGAAAACGTAAGCAAGCCCTTCACACCCCCTTGGTTCTGGAAATTCGATAAATCGTGAATTGGTTGGCCATAATAACCAATTTTATATCTCATCCTAAGGGATGGCAAAAACTGTGAAAACATATACAAACCCTTGGGGGTTGAATATCGAAAAATTGAGAAATGGGTTGTAGGCGATTGTATAAAAAGTCTGTGGAAGTGAAAGGCGATCTAATATCTCATCAAATCTAAGAAATATGTCGAAGCTTTGAAAAGCATACAACCCCCTTACACCCATTAGGATTGAATATCTAAAAGACTGAAATTGACTTTTTGGCTTTTTTATATAGGAAACCTTGGAAAGTAAAAATGAATTCGATATATCATCAGATATGCAGCCTCCTTACACCCACTTGAGGGTTGAATATCCAAAAATCCTGAAGGTTTAGGTTTATGTTTAAGAAGGGGCGCAGCGCTAAAACCGCCAAAGGAGTTAATAAATAAATATGAAGACAGCACGAGAAAGTAGGAACCAATCCAGTTTCTTATCACTTCTAAAAGAAATGACGGAATTCGTGAAAACGTGTTCAACCCGTTTATACCCTCTTATGGGCTGAAAAAGGAAAAAACTTAAAAACAAGTTTTAGGCGCTTATTACGCAAGCACGTGAAAGTGAAAAGATATTCGATATCTGATCAGAACTGGGGGATATGGCAGAATACGTGAAAAAGTATACAACCCCTTTTGCACCCCCTTAGGGGTCGAATTTCAAAAAATCCTGAAAACACTTTCTAGGTATTTATATGAAGAAGTCGTACAATAAAAATGAATTCAATATTTGGAAAGACCTAATAGATATGGCGAAAACCGTGAAAATATATGCATTCCATTTTTACTGATTATTTTTTTTGCCCCCCCCCCCTCCGAACGCCAATGGATATTTGAACATTTTTTTTATCTAAATTACTTTTCTAGTTCATTGACATAAACATACCAAGTTTCAACTTTGAAGCATAAGCCGTTCTATAGATAGGAAAAACACCCCCCACCCCCGTACCATACTACCCCTATTAAAAATTATATTTTTCCAACATGCTACTACTATAGCTCTATCTAAATACCAAGTTTCAGCTTTACATCATTATAGGTTCTCGAGATATAAAAAACTGAACTTTTTCCTTTTCACCCTTCCCCACCCTCGCCCTCTACACCCACACTTCCAAAATTTTGTTTTCTGCTAGGGGTCTATTAAGCCTACTTCTGGTAAAAATTTTAAGCATCTATCTTACACTGTTCTTGAGATATGAGATGTGATTTTTTAGAAAAATTCTTATCCCCTCCACTTTCATGCTCCACCGCCCCCCTAAAAAATTTTACTTTCATCAAACTTCATTTGTCAACCTTTATAAAGAACCCGAATATTATTTGTCTAGTGCAATCGGTTCGTGAGATATCGTAATCTAAAGTTTTTCACCCCCACCCCCGTACGCCACTGCCCTCACTCAAAAATTTGTTTCCGATCTATTGTCCTAGTATACCTACAAATATTCATTAAGTTTAAATTTTGTGACATTAACCGTTTAGGAGATATGGATTTTAGAATGTGTCGATCTCGCCTTTTTTGCGTTTCGGACGCATTATTTTTCCCCCCACTCCCACACCCCTTCACCCATATCGGCAATTTTTTTGCAAATGGGTCCACTATCGAAGCTCTATATAAATTCTAAGTTTCAGCCTCCTAGCATAAGCGGTTGCTGAGATCTAGAAACCAAAATGTTTCGTCTAAAACGCTTGCCCTACTTCCCCCTCACATCCCCACCCTTAAAAATGTGGTCACTTCAAGGGGCCTACCCAGTCTATTCATAAAAAAAATTGCAATTTAATACATCAAAGGGTTTGTGAGCTACGAGCCTTCAAACGATTTTGCGTACAGCGGTCGACGTACGGCGGACAGACGGACTGAAATTTTTTTTTGCTTTTTTCGTGTCTACTATTCATGAAACGTGAAAAAAAAATATTGAGAGTAGCAAATTTTTTTTTTTAAAAAAAAAAAAACGCGCTGCTGGAAAAGTGAAGTAAAATATCCCCAAACTATACGAGGACATTACTAGAATCTATGCCAAAACGGCTTCAGGCAGTATTAGATCATAAATCGGCCCTACAAAATATTATAAATCTAAGAAAACAATAAATTCATTAAATATTCTACATTTTTTCCATTTAAGCTGTGACGTAGTTTTTTGTTCAGATTTCAATTTTTTAATTTTTGTTGTATAGATGAAGAAATATATTTTGTTTTTTGTGGATTTGAAATAAAATTATTAAATGTAAAAAACGGTTTTTTGGAATGTTCGATATTTCGTTATATGAGCTTGCATTCCATCAAAATAAATTATTATTTTAAGTGCATCATTTAAGCTGTGAGTGACTGTATGTTTGGACTGTTTTCGGTCTTAATGGCTACTACTTCTCCCTCAAAACAGCATACGTCCAAAGTATCGACTAGATGTTGTCAAGAAAATTGCAACATACTTCTCATCATCAATAGCACGACAGCCCAAGTCGGGCCCTGGCCTTCTGAAGTCGTCGTCTCCAATCGTCTCGATCCGACCGCGTACTCCAGCTGCTAATTTTTAAGATGGCTTTGCTGTCTTCATGAACCGAGTCTTCGCATCGCTTGCGTGGTTTGCCTACTGGCCTGTTACCACTCGCTTTACCTTTAAAGGCAGGCGTCCACTAAAGGCGGGCCGCATCGCAACGGTGCCGCGAGCATTTTTTTTCTACGTACTTCGTTTCGTCGTGAGTCTCGTTCAGTGGACGCACATCCATAACAATGTATGGTAGGCGGATTTTTGCGATGCAGCCCGGCCCGGCCCGTCCGCCCTAGTTGACGCCTGCCTTAAGAGCACGGTTGGGGATTCTTCTGTTTTCCATCCGCTCTACATGGCCAGCCCACTGCAGTTTACGTAGTTTGATGAACGTTGATGCTTCTGGCTCCTTGAAGAGTTGATACAGCTCATGGTTGCATCTTATTCGCCAGTCCGTCCCTTCCTTTACGGGTCCAAAAATTTTTCGGAGGACCTTTCTTTCGAATGTGTTAACTGCTTTTTCGGAAGTTCGCGTTAATGTCCACGTTCCGCTGCCATAACAGAGCACAGGTCGTATAATAGTTTTATATATTCGCAGCTTATTGTTCCTGTGCACTTTCTTGGATTTCATTATTGGAAGTACCGAATAATACGTTTTATTTGCTAGCATGATCCGTCGTTTGATTTTGTCCGTTTCGTTGCCGTCTTTTGCTAGATTAGCCAAAAGATATATGAGGTTGTCTACACTCTCCAAATTATACTCCCCAATTGTTACATTCTGTCTGATTGGCGTTCTCTTTCTTGTTTGCGTCATTATTTTTGTTTTACTTTCGTTTATGAATAACCCGACTTCTTTTGCGGCGGAGTCAAGAATGACAAATACCTCCTTAGCACTAGAGAATGATCTTGCGAGGATGTTTATATCGTCAGCTTATGCTACTAGTTGGGTGGACTTGAATAGTAGTGTGCCATTGGTGTCGACTGGGGTTTTTCGAATGACATACTCTAGTGCCAGGTTGAAAAGAATGGGGGCTAGACCATCTCCCTGCTTTCGTATATCCACGACAAGCTGTTCGGCATCGATATTTAGCTCTGACAAGATAGTGATCAGAGTCACAATTGGCATCGCGGAGTGTTCGTACATCAAGTATACTAGAAGCAGCCCTTTTCTCAATTAGGACGTGGTCTATTTGATTGGAGGTGTGACCATCTGGTGATGCCCACGTTCGTTTGTGAATATCGCGATGAGGGAAGCATGTAGAGCTTACTATGATATTTTTGCTGCTTGCAAAATCAATAAGACGTTGGTCATTGTCGTTGGTTATGTCATGGAGACTGTGCCCTCCTGTTGTTCCTCTATGAGTCTCCTCCTTTCCGACTTTTGCATTAAAATCCCCTAAGACAATTTTTAGGTCATTCGAGGGCAGTGAATCATAGGATGTCTCTAGGGTAGTATAAAAGTCGTCTTTAGTTATACCGTCATTGTCTTCTGTTGGTGCGTGGACGTTGATTAGCCAAAGGTTGAAAAATTTAGTTCTTATTCGGATTGCACACAATCTTTCGCTTACTGATTTGAAACTCGTGACCTGCTTTAACCTTTTTTGTCAACGACAAAAGCGACTCCAAACTCTCTGCTTCCCGACAGTTTTCCACTTGTAAAGATTGTGTGCGATCTCATGTCCATGATTTCGTTACCGAGCCATTTCGTTTCTTGGAGGGCAGTTATGTTGATGTTTTGTTTTGCCACTTCTTCGAGGAATTCTTTTAGAGCTCCTGTCCTATATAGCGATCGAACATTCCAAGATCCAAAAGAGTAATTCATTTTTTGTTTGCGGGGTCGTTGCCGTTTAGTCAATCCTTTCCGAGGCTGTTCTTCAGGTTTGTGGACAGTGGTCTTTTTTTCCGGTGATGCGTTGTCGGTGCCTCGCCCAACCCCTGACTTGGAGGGCAAGTCCTACTTATTTATTACACCCCGGTAGAAAAGGGTGGGAGTTTTCAGCTAATTATGACATGTTGGAGTTCTCCCAGCTATGCTGCGAGTCCAACTATGTCATACTTTTGCCCCGGTAACAATATCCAAACTTTCCTTTTTAAATTCCATGTAGTTCCCGATACCGGAAGAAAAGCCAGTCGAAACTAAGAAAAAAGAACCACCTGGATGTCCGCCAGGACCACCGCCAGATCTTCATGACATGAGAGATTTGGACTCGGATGCCGAAGACGACGATCTGCCAAAATCAAAGAAATCCAAATCGATACGCTTCTCAGACGAAGCTATCCTAAAAGTAAGTCGGGCGCGTACAATAAAAAATGACCTTTCTAAGCAAAAGCTAAACTTCAGGACACACGAAGACGTGGCGGTCGTGACGAAGACGACTTCAAATTACAACAGAAACGACCTGTTTCACCGGAAGCAGCGGATATCCTGAAACCGACGTCCCTACAGCAACGAATGTTGGCCATATCCGGACAAAATATTGACGAATTTATGAAAGAGATGGAAAACGTTCACAAGAAAAAGGAACAAGACAAGGACGACGATCAAAGCAGCAAGGATTCAAGCGACGAAGACGATAATGATTCCGATGATGATTCGGACAGCGATAATTCGGACGACGACGATGACGACAAGCCGACCGAAAAGAAAGCGCCTGAACCTTCAATAACCCTACCGCCGATTCCAACACCTGCACCTCATCTCACTCACTCGATTACACTGCCCAGCGGACCGCCACCACCTCCGATTGGATTACCGCCCGCTATGATATTCAGACCGCCACCACTACGGCCCGGAATTCCTGGAATGGCCATTCGAATGCCACCCGGTAATTTTCGCATTAATAAAAAATGCAAGTAATTTTTTTTTTTCAAACATTTTCCTTAGGACCACCACCGGGGCGTCCAGGCATGCTACCATCGAATCTTCCGCCACGATTAGGAATTCGAATGCCACCAGGACCGCCTCCTGGTCTACCGCCAGCTCGACTTATGCATCATCACAACCAGAAACAACAGTCCAGTGTTCAGGCCAAGGATTCGAAGGGTGTGACCACAATCACAGCTAAACCTCAAATCAGGTACGTCTACAGATCGTTAAAATTCCAGTAAATCGAAATTCTAACTGGCTCTTGCTTGTTTTCCGCTTTTACAGAAATCTTAGTGCAGATATCACAAGATTTGTGCCTTCGACGTTGCGTGTGAAACGTGAAGACAATCGTAAACCGAAACCGAAACAATTCGCCCAGGAGTTCAAGCAAATCGAATCGAACAAGGGCGCAACAAAGGACGATGCCTACATGCAATTCATGCGCGAAATGCAGGGATTATTGTAAAGTTGTGGTAAAGTTATAGTTGAATGGAATAAACACAAGCGCTTTAGGATTAAAACAAATAATCACCTCTTTTACTTTATTATTTCAATAATACAGTATTGTTATCGATTTTTAAAAAAAAAAAATTTGCTACCCTCAAAATTTTTTTTTTCACGTTTCATGACGAGTAGAGACGAAAAAAGCAAAAAAAAATTTCAGTCCGTCTGTCCGCCGTACGCCGTACGTCTACCGGTGTACGCAAAATTGTTTGAAGGCTCGTAGCACCCAAACCCTATGAGCTATTTAGTTGAATTTTTTTTCGTGGGTAGAGTGGGTTGGCCCCCTGAAGTGACCAAATTTGGAGGGGTGGGGGTGTGAGGGGGGAGGAGGGGAAAGCGTTTTAGACGGAAAATTTTGGTTTCTAGATCTCAGCAGCCGCTTATGCTAGGAGGCTGAAATTTGGAATGTATATAGAGCTTCGGTAGTGGACCCATTTGCAAAAAAATTGCTGATATAGGTGAAGGGGTTCGGGAGTGGGGGGAAAAATAATGCGTCCAAAACGCAAAAAAGGTGAGATCGACACATTCTAAAATCCATATCTCCTAAACGGTTAATGTCACAAAATTGAAACTTAATGAATATTGGTACGTATACTAGGAGAATAGATTTGAAACAAAAATTTGAGTGAGGGCAGTGGCGTACGGAAGTGGGGGGTAAAAAACTTTAGATTACGATATCTCATGAACCAATTGCACTAGACAAATAAAATGTGGTTTTTGTATAAAGGTTGACAAATGAAGTTTGCTGAAAGCAAAATTTTTTAAGGGGGCGGTGGAGCATGAAAGTGGAGGGGATAAAAATTTTTCTAAAAAATCACATCTCATATCTCAAGAACAGTGTAAGATAGATGCTTAAAAATTTTACCACAAGTAGGCCTAATAGAACCCTAGCAGAAAACAAAATTTTGGAAGTGTGGGTGTAGAGGGTGAGGGTGGGGGAGGGTGAAAAGGAAAAAGTTCCGATTTTAATATCTCGACAACCTATAATGATATAAAGCTGAAACTTGGTATTTGGATAGAGCTATATTAGTAGCATGTTGGAAAAATATAATTTTTTGTGGGGGTAGTATGGTACGGGGGTGGGGGGTATTTTCGTATCTATAGAACGGCTTATGCTACAAAGTTGAAACTCGGTACGTTTATGTAAATCAACTAGAAAACTAATTTAGATAAAAAAAATTTTCAAATATCTATTGGCGTTCGGGGGGGGGGGGGGGGGGCAAAAAAAATGATCAGTGAAAATGGAATGCATATAAATGCACGGTTTTCATCATATCTATTAGGTTTTCCCAAATGTTGAATTTAATTTTATTGTACGTCTTGTTCATATAAATACCCAGAAAGTGTTTTCAGGATTTTTTAAAATTCGACCCCTAACGGGGTGCAAAGGGGGTTGTAAACTTTTTCACGAATTCTACTATATCCCGACGTCTTATCAGATATCGATTATCTTTTCAATTTCACGTGCTTGCGTAATAATCGCCTAAAAACTGTTTTTAAGTTTTTTCCTTTTTTGAGCCCCTAAGAGGGTATAAACGTGTTGAACACGTATTCACGAGTTCCGTCATTTCTTTTAGAAGTGATAAGAAATTGAATTGGTTCCTACTTTCTTGTGCTATCTTCATATTTATTTGTAGTATTAACTCCTTTCAGGATTTTTGGATATTCAACCCCCAAGTGGGTGTAAGGTGGTTGCATATCTGATGATATATCGAATTCATTTTTACTTCCTAAGGTTTCCTATATAAAAAAGTCAAAAAGTCAATATCAGTATTTTACTCGTAGATATTCAATCCTAATGGGTGTAAGGGGGTTGTATGCTTTTCAAAGTTTCGACATATTTCTTAGGTTCGATGAGATATTAGATCGCTTTTCATTTCTACAGACTTTTTATATAATCGCCTACAAACCCATTTCTCAATTTTTCTATATTCAATCCCCAAGGGTTTGTATATGTTTTCACAATTTTTGCCATTCCTTAGTTCTGATGAGTATAAAATTGATTATTACGGCCAACCAATTCACGATTTTTCGAATTTCCAGTAGGAGGTGTGAAGGGTTTGATTACGTTTTCACAAATTTTTCAAAATCCGTCTTGTCTCATGAGATATCAAGTTGCTTCTTATGAAATCGTCTAAAAACCTGTTTCACAATTTTCTCGAAATTCAAAACCCAAGTGGAAGTAATGGGTTTGTATACGTTTTAACAATTCGTCATATCTCTTAATTTTGATAAGGCAACAGATTCGTTTTTGCTTCTATGGGCTTTTAGTGTACATAATATACTGAAATTCGAATGTCTACACGGACTTTTTCAATGTTTAATCGGCTTAAAATCTCTATTTTAAATATTTTTTATTAAGAACAAAAATAATTTTCCAAGAAATCCAATAATCTCGAAGCAACCCATGATACACTCCGACTTTGACCGCTCCCGAACTTTGACCCGAAAAATAATAAAGTTTCGCCCAGACCATTGGCAGATTTTCTTATTACTCTTTGGCTGTCCATACTTTAAAGTCCCCAAACGCTTCCTAGAAGTTTCTTCCAGGATGGTACAGAACTCGTCCTTAATTGAACCATTCTCGTTTTCGGTTGGAGCTTTATATGCCAAATTTTTTTTTTTTACGTATACGAAGTTGGTGACGAGTCTTTTATCTGCTATGACGGCAAACTCCCGATTTTGGAAAACACGGTGTGCGATCTCATGACATTTATTTCAGAGCCGAATCACTAGGTTTCCTGAACCGTTCGAACGTTTCCAGAGTCCATTCGATCAGAGGCTGAGTACCTGCTTTCATAACTTTCTGTTTGATAGAGACTCGTTGTTGCCCTTCGCCCGACCGCCAACCTAAAGGACCAAGCTTACTTGCTGAGACACACTTGTGCTACTAACAATTTAGGGTGTCTTCGTTGTCTTCCACTTGGTTCGACATACCTTAACAAAAATGGACACCGGCGACAAACGTTAGGATGAGGATTTAAGAACCATTCAGTGGGGTCTTAATAGCAAAATTGGAAAATCTCCGCATAAAGTACTCTTTGGATTTGAGTCTAGAAATGCAATCGGAAATAAGGCAACTCTTGCGTTGCAAAACCCAACGAACTATTACGAATAAATCAAGACAAACGATAGAATCCAACAACAAATGAAGAAACCGGAGACGAAAGTGAGCTCCCATTTAGTGCCGATTGTAACAAACATAAATTGAAAACCTAAGTTAAAAAGAAACGAAGCTTTCGAATTTAAAACGCCACTTGAATCCATAACAACTTTATCCTAATTTATTACACAAACACAGACGTCCTTCCATCCGACAAAAATCACTGTTCCGGCGTGAAAAAAATGGTCGGATCCTTAAAATTATGAACGTCCTTGTACCAAATATCGTCAGGCAACGGTTCGTTCAGTTCATGATCGAAACTGGTCGGGAACGGGGGAGCAACTGTCGGTTTCCTTAACGGCAATATTGTATCGTACAGGTAGACGATATTGTTTGTTTCGCCCGGTATCCCGTACCCTTGCACCCACAGCACATTGTACTTGGTGTTGATTCGCCAAATTCGACATCCTTTCAGAATCCTGTAACGATTGCCCATATGACCGGGCATTTTCGTTCCCGGCCATACACGACCCTTCTCGCCGCCGCCACCAATGTTTCCGGGCCTACGATGCGTCTTGGTGACACCATGCGATGCCGGCATACCCTTGAAACCGTGCCGTTTCACGACGCCTTGAAAGCCATGGTCGATCCTGTAAAACATCGTTCAAAGCATCAGACAACCGGCGAAATAAGCTGACACTTACGTTTTTCCTCGGACGTCTATAAAATCACCGACTCGAAAATGTGTGGCATTTAGTGGTGTGCCCGGAAGGAGTGCTGCCGACGGTGAAACCAGAAATCGACCGAGATGCTTTTTAGGCATGACGCCCGAATCTTTGAATAGACCGCAGTATTCTTTGGTCAGAAGGCTGGGATCTGTGCTCTCGGCTCCGACTAGGAGACAGCCGAACTTGTTGACGTTAAGCACTCTTGGCTTCTGCGTTGGTGTGAACTCTTCGGGCGGGATGTACTTTATGACGTGATTGTCTACTACCTGAGGAGAGAAACAGCTGTAAAAAAAAAGTTCACTAGGGCAGCGACCGATCTCACCTGAAGGAGTGTAGTGTGAATTTTCGAACCATCCTTCAACCAAAGCGGACAATTGCCAATCTTCCTGGCCAGAAGGCCGGAACGTCTCAGTCCCGGCGACCAGTCAACCTTTTCAAGTTCTTCCGTTTTAACCAGAGCTTCTGCTGCATTCTTGTACGTCTGGACGCCTTTGATAATTGCCGGTGTACCGAATTTGTCGTGCACCACCTCCTTGACGAATTCCCTGTTCTCGGGCGTGGTGTAATCTTCGTGAACCTGAAATTGAACCGCAATCAGTCGTGAAGGGCGCATTGGGAACGTGAAAGGATCATACCACTCGCGTTTTCCTAATAAACCAGAACGGATTTCGGAGTTTCGGCCGATGTAGGCGGCCTTTTTCGCGGATTTGTTGTGCAACCGGGGTTATTCTGAAAAAGGGAGCAGAGTTAATGAGTCGAAAAGTGGGTAATCAACGGTAGCCTACCTGAGATTGGAAATGTCGAATATAACTGCCTTGAGGAGAATTGAATTCTTCGCAATTAAAGCCATTGTGTAGTTTTTCACGCAGCAACGATTGCTGCCACCATAACCTTTTTAACAGAAATTTGACAGCTGACAGATTTTCCATGCTTCTTCTTTACGCTCGAAGCGTGCCATAATAATGGCGGCAATAAGAAGACTTTGCAAACCGGGGAATTCCCGAAACTTATTGCCGGTACATTCGCAACGTTTATTTAGTTGAAATTTCGAAAAAAATGATAGACAATATTTTTCTTTTTACGTTTTGGAATAGTAGACTCCTTTTCTGCTATTAGGTTATGTTTCTTTATGCAAATTTACGTAGTATACGGAATAAAATGACAGACATAGAAGGGTATCTTGTAGAAAATCCTGACATTTAGATTCTTATATTTGGGGAAACCTGGTTATACGAATCTGAAACGCAATATTTCAATATTAAGGGTTTCAAAGCTATTCACAACTGCCGTGGTAGTAGTCGTGGTGGTGGTACGGCAATTTACATACGGAGTGAAGTTGAATTTACGGTTGTACTTAGTGAAATGTCTTTTAACACAACGAAGATAGCCACATTTTATAGGCCACCGAACGAATCAGCTGATCTTCTAAATGAATACCTAGACGCATTATACTCAAAACACTCGAAACTAATTTCTTGCGGACACGAATATTAACATATTGACTGAAAATCGAGAATCGCAAAACTATAGCGAAATGCTGACATTAAATAATCTCACTGTACTCCTTAATTGATCGCGACTGATATTCCCAAGTTCATACAATCCCATACTATAAAACTGGATGAATGGCCAAATTTAGATCACAAAGTCATTACGCTAACGGTCAATAGCACATTTTCTAAGAAGGCAAGGATGACGAAAACCAAGGTATTGTTCTTAAATAGGGAAATTTTCAAAAGAGAAACTGAATTAAATATAAGAAAGTTAAATAATATCACAACTGAGTGGATAATACAGACAATAATCTCGGCAAAAAAAGCAGCGTCCACAACAAAGGTAAGAAGAACCAGAAATTCTACATGGATAACTCACGATATTTTGTTTCAATTGAGAAGAAAAAGGCAAGCATACAGAAAACTGAAGCAAGACCAGACAAACCAAAATTATATCAGTCAATACAAAGCAATTAAGAATGAAATAACTAAAATGATAAAAATAGCCAAGGAAAAATATTTTAATGCGCAGTTTGCTAAAACAGACGGGAACCTTAGGAAATTATGGAGAACAATTAGGGAAACTTGAGGTATTAACAGCAATGCTCGTGACACGACGGAGGTAAATTCATTGGATACACCCAATGGACTAATTAAAGAACCCGCATCAATTGCACACATTTTAAACAAACACTTCTGCACGATCGGCACAACTCTTGCGGATAACCTTAGAACTCATAATAATGCAGAGAACTTTAAAAAGATATGCTGCCCTACGGTATCGAATGTAATGTTCAATCTTCCAACAGACACCACCGAATTAGAAAATATCATAGCGGAACTTAAATCAAACATATCACCCGGTATTGATGGCATAACAACAAACGATCTGAAAACATTAAAATCGATCATTTCTACTCCACTTAGCATTGTTATAAATTACCATTTGAACTTACCTGAAAACAGCACTTATCTCTCCCATCTACAAATGCGGCTCAAAAAAAGATCCTAATAACTATCGACCAATAGCCCTAATCAGCGCGGTCAGCAAAATCTTCGAAAAAGTCATCAACAGGAGGCTATTACAATTTATAAAAAAATATTATAGTTTTGATGCTCACCAATACGGCTTTCAAGAAGGAAGCAATACGACGTCAGTGTTGATATATAGATGCGATACAGTTTATAAAGGAAGGTCTTGACAATGGTTCATACGTTGCTGCGAAATTTGTAGATTTAAAAAAAGCCTTCGACACTGTAAATCACAAAATATTACTAGAAATATTGTCGGAAATGGGGATCCGAGGAAAGACCAATGACCTATTAAAAAACTTTTTAGTTGAACGGAAGTACATTACTAAGAATCTCGACAAACTTAGCTCTCCTAAGACAGTCAATATAGGAGTCCCACATGGTTCGATTCTTGGCCCTACATTATATCTGTTGTATATACACAGCCTCCAGTTCACAGGACTTAAAGCAAAATATATAACTTATGCTGATGACACTCTACTTCTCTACAAAGGTAAAAATGCTGAACGACTGGAGTTGTTGATCAACGCTGACCTGAAACTTTTCAAGAACTGGCTTCTGGGCAATTTATTAACATTAAATATTGCGAAAACAAACTACATGGTCTTTAGGCAAACGAACAAATTGGACATTGATTTGAAGCTAGAAGTAGATAGAATACAGCTAACGAGAGCACAGGAAACGAAATACTCAGGACTAACAATTGACGACAAACTGACCTGGAATCCTCACATAACTAACTAAGAAATAAAATTGCTCCGATTATTGGAGTACTAAGACGTAACGATTACCTACAAGTCCCTATAAAGAATTTGCTATACAATGCTTTTATCATATCCAACATAAGTTATGATCTTCTTATATGGAGCCAAACCGCGAAAAGAAACTTGGGCAATATTGCGAGACTTATGAATAAGGGCATCAAAGCCATACATAACTTACCTCAATTAACACCATCGGAGGAACTTTATTCTAATTATGGCAAACTAGCCATACATCAACTCATAAGCCTGGAACGCATAAAACTAATTTACAATATCAAGAACAAGAAACTTAAATCCTCCATCAAATTGATCAATAATCAAGAAGTACACAACTATAGCACAAGGAGTGCGGATTCTATTAGACAGCAACATTTTCCCCGGACAGACCGACTTAGAAAGGATTCCGTATTTGAGGCAATACGAGAATACAATGCCTTACCGACAAACATACAAATGGCAAAGAATGTGTTTCAGCTGAAACAACTTACAAAGAAGCATCTTCTAAGTCGTACTTAGGAACAGTATTACACATACTTAGTTGCAAATAAAATCGACCTAGAAACAGATAATTATTCTGGCGAATTTATAAGACTCTCGAAGATTCTAGAGAATGGTTGTGGCTTATTTCTGCATGTTTTACGTATTTTAAATATTAAACTTTTCTTTTCTTCTTCTCATTTTTCTTTTTCTTTTCTCTGACTACTTTTTGATTATATTTATAAGTAATTACTAACTCTTTTTATTTTTTTTTTCACATTTTCCGATTACTTTTTTTTATTTCTTTCTCTTCTTCTGATTAACGGAATAGATAATATATAGCTTATATCACGGTACTACCCCTTATACCAATGCGTTGTGCTGTCTGGGGAGTACTTTCGGGTTATGGTATAGACTAGACATTGAGCCCAATGTCGGCATACATGCATGAGTATCTCGATACGGTGAAAATTTTTCCAGCTCATTGAACAAGGAGACAGTATGGTCACCAGTTCTTTAAGCTGAGAAAATGTGCCCAAATGGGGAATTTCTCACCAACTTTGAGTTGGGAAGGAATTGCCCATTTTGCATGAAGGGATCAAATCAATTAAATCAATTATAAAAGCAACAAGATCTTACTTGCATTGTAAAAATTTCAAGAATTAAGGAAATATTTAAAAAGGTTAAAAATTGTATCTGACGTGTTTCTGTTTCTAACGCGTTTTTTGCTAGGTCAAAATTCCCTGTGGTCTTAGGGTGTATTAATGGAACGCAAGTGCTCCTCCTGAGCCCTCATAAAAAAAGCCCTCATAAACTGCGGTACACCCCGCATAAACTTGCGATAATTATTAATGTTTTTTCTGCTCTCCATAACGTTTGCATACGCCACAATTTTACATTTAATGAGGACTTGATTGAAGAATTGAACAGCCAACTTATTTAATTTAGAAATTTCCTTAAATTATTAAAATAAATATATTACAACTGTAAAAAAGACAGTTTCATTTTAAATTTGTCTTCTTTAGACTAGTTCGGATATTAGTACAGACTACTTAATCCCAGGGATGGACTTTGCGCCATTCGAAATTGTATATCCTAGTAGAGTGGACTGGGAGAACAATAGGGTACCACGTGAGGGGGAAATCTCCGTATATACGGACGGATCGAATGCGGCTCTGGCGCTGGCGTCTTCTCTGAGCAGCTGAGTGTAGGAAAGTCGTTTAAGCTGCCAGATGTATGCAGAGTTTTCCAAGCGGAAATTCTGGTTTGCAGGCAGCAAACATCCTGTTAATGTGGGAGATATGCGATCAGAAAATCTCACTCTACATTGGCAGCCTGGCGGCCATAAAGGCGCTGGAATCGGTCACCATTAATTCCCAGTTAGTAAAGCGCTGTCGAGAAGTGCTGAAGGTACTTTGTAGTCAGAACAGAGTACTGATTTGCTAGGTGCCAGGGCATAATATATACTTCAAGTACGAAAGAGCAGACGAGCTTGCGAGATCGGGATCGGCATCGAATGGTAGCGTTGAGGAGGACGTTTGTCCACCGATATGCGGCGTCAAAGCGCAAATTGGTGAGCGTGCTAGTAAGGCGGCCAATTCTAGGTGGGCAGGGCTGGCAAGCTGCAGGATTACTAGAGCCCTGTGGCCCGAGCTGGATAGTCAAAAAACTAGGAATATATTAACTTGAGATAGAGGAAGGCTGCGACTGCTCGTCGGAGCTTTGACGGGTCACTGTATGCTGAGAAAGCATGCTATGCAGCTACGGGTAGCGGAGACGGTCATGTGCTGGTTCTGCCATGATCTGTACGCTGGGGAGGACAGCACTCACATCTTGTGTGAATGCCAAGGGATCGCTAGAAGGCGACTGAGATGGCTGGGTAGTATTTTCTTCGATAAAATCAAGGATTTGAGGTCGTTAGGGGATGACAAACTGGTCAGGTTTTTCACGGATTTCGAGTATTTTTGAGGGGATGGAACAGCCCACGAGAATCTGAAGGGATCGCAATGGGCCTGTATGGCGCCTAGTGAGCGCGGTGGTTCTAGCGCTGCCCCCATTCTTGAAACTAAACGAGATTAGTTCAGGTAACAGTCATGTAGTCTAGATATCGAAATTACATATTTAAGAGTTTGCTTTTTTTTTAATTTCGATATCTAGCTTCATTATACCATAACCTTATTCTGCTTCAGTTCTGCAACGGCATTTTTTTTCCTGACAATTTTCCTTTTTTTAAGAGCTTTCCTTTTTTTAAGAGCTTTCATTTTTTTAAGAGCTTTCCTTTGTTTAAGAGCTTTCCTTTTTTTAAGAGCTTTCCTTTTCAACGATAGTAAGCTCTTAAGTGATGAATCAATCGATTTCATTCAGTACAAACACGAATGGGATAATCCTTACACTTTCTTTTTTAATTTAGTTTTTGTTTCGTGTTTGCTGTTCATATGACATTTTCAGCCTTACTTTCCGAAACCAAGTTCTCAGCATCAGATCCGTTATTGGCTGAAACTAATCGGCATGTTTATTTCAAATCGTTTGGAGCTAATCCCCTTGACGGCTTTTTGCAGCCCGCAGCTTTTACAATTATATCCTTAATTAACGCTACCGACTTTCCGCTGAAAGGTCACAAAGCACCTCTTCCTAGGTCCGTGAGTTGAGCCATGTATTGCGCTAAATATATTCCATTTAAACTTTTTTTTATTAATAACAGGTATACCAAGAGTAAAATGGTACTGTGGTGACCGCAACTCCTAGGGCAACCCCTGGTTGCAACTCATCGGGCAACGACGATCCCGACGACGGCACAGACATTTTCGTACCTGGCAACTCCGAAAAGAGAGAAACAGAAGACAACACATTTGAAAAAAGAATTCTCGACGACGCTAAGCTCTAACGCCGTGAACGGTTTTTGTAATTAAAACGTTAATAAAGACTGACAATAAAAACTAAAGTACTTTTTGAATTATTTATGTGTCCATTCATGTGTCCCCCACAGTACCATGAAGAAATTAGGTTGGCGATCCTTGCGTGTTGGTCTTGTAAATGATAATCATTTTTTTTTTCTGTATTAAAAGACAATTTTGCATTTTCGATGCATTGAATAATGCGAAGATTATGAACAAAAATACCGTCATTACAAAAATGTATCGCAAGCGTTGAAATATTTGTTAAAATGACAACCAAATCCTCATTATCATAAATGACGCGACTCACGAAATAGGGTCTTGGCCTTCTCCAGTCATCTGGATCCATCAAGCTTTTGGAACCTCCATTTTGAAAATCATAGTCTTAGCGATTGTGCCTTACCTCCATAAAACGAATGGGAATTCTTCTATCGTCCATCTGCTTGACAAGAGGCTGACCATTGAAATTTGTCGAAGTTTGATCAGGATTGATGTTTCTTTTATTGTTCCAAGGATGACTCCATTATAAAATTGATATCTGCCTTGATTCTGATATTCATACATATTTTTTAAACGGTTCGTGTCACAAAGTTTTTTTTCTATCTCAGGAACGGAATATGCTGGAAAGTTGGAACAAAACATCTAAACTTAGGTAAATACAAATGAAAAAAAATAAAATATTTACACGAAATTCGCCAATTTTCCCATAACTCGTAGGTCTGATGAAATATCGAACTGCTTTTTATTTTCATAAGATTTTTGTATGATCGCCTAAAAATTAATTTAGGAATTTATCGATATTCAACCCCTTAAGTGGTGTAAAGAGTTTGGATACGTTTTCACGAATTCCGTCATTTTTCTTAGGTCAGATTAGATATCGAAACGGTTCTTACTTCCATGTGTTTTTTTATATATACTGCATCTATACTTTAAATAACCCTTCACGTACGTCTACCAAGAAATTATATAGTAGCCCTTATACTGTTTTCAGATTTTTTTTAATTGTTGCGCAATCTATTCAATTCCTGATTTTTTAAAAAGATTATTTTCACACGGTATAAGAAATATCCCAGAGTGGAGAGATTTACCGAATAAATGGCACAAGGTGGTAGTAAACTTTACGACTAACAGAGAAGCCGTCTGCAACGCTTGAAGTAAATATAAAAACGCTGACTTCTTTTATATGAAGATCTCTCCGCTGAGAAACCAAAATTCCATTATCTCATAATCCATTGACGTACAAAGTTTAAGCCGACTATCGAAAAATTTCGGTAAATTATAGAAGACAAATTTTTTTCGTTATTTTCAAAAACGTTCACTTTATTTTATACGAATTCCATTTCCATTTAACATTGTTTTCGGATCCACATAAACCTGCAGGGCATCGTTGACATACTAATGAAATATAAACCTTTAGATAATATTCGAATTAATGAATAATAATTAAATTTCATACTTTTGTAACTAGATTCAAAATATCGGTTTTGAATAAACTGGATACCCAGCCAATAATTTTGCTGGCAAACCAATTGAGCAATCCCAAACCAGTAATATCACAGTCGATATCGCTGAAAAACCATTAAAATATTGAAGTTATTTTCTTTCATGGCAGAGTGTGTTGTATTTGTATATTACTCCAATCTAACGACTTTAAACTCGATCTTCTTAAATTTTAGATTTATCTTGAACATATCGCTTGGATTCATTATAAGCTTCAGACGCATTGAATTTTCTCCTACGTTGATCCGGATGCTTCCGCTCAACGTGGTAATTCCCATATCGTAACTCCAATGATTATAAAAAGCCTAAACAAGGACTGTGGTGAATTATTATGAATTATTTAATCAAACCATAATAAGAGGGTGTTACCTGGCAATCTTTCAATCCGACTTCGCCAAAAATAGTGCTTAAATGCGTTGTACGATTCGATGTGTACGAAAAATCGGAGGTTCTGTAAATGGTCCTTAGATTACCAATTTGGCCATCAACTGCGTTAAAGCCGCTTTCTTCGAGATTTGGTAGGTTGAGATATCCTCCGGCTAGAAACTGCTGTGCGGATAGTTTTTTAATAAGTGCATCGACTAAAACGTTGAAAGTTTTCCTTGTGATATACTCCATAGTTCTGAAAAGAAAATGTTCAATTTCTGTGCATTTATCCTTTGAAAATCAAAAGAAATCACCGGTATTTTTCTGCAATTTCAAAATTATCGCTGAAAATTTCAGACAAATTATAATCAAGAAGAACTTGGTCCAAGTTATTGCGTAGCGATTTTTCTAGCGTCCAAAATAAATCGTTCTTAAGATGTTTGGCAATTGTATTATCTAAAATGAGTCGGTTATTTTTTCTCCAATGCCAGTTTTTTTCAAATGAACGAGAGAGAAGGATTTATTTAAATTATTGAGAATATCAAGAGGATTTAGATTCAAACGACGGATCAAAAGATCTAAGAACCGAATGCAATGTGATTTTTGCTTTTTACTGATTATGTAATCTAAAAACGGGCAGTAGCGCCAACAGCAGGAGCAGGCGAGCATAGTTTAAAATAAGTGGTCTGATCGCGAAATTTCGATTGAATTCTACTGGAGACATACTTATTATATCAAATTATGCCCAAAATGGGAAACAAATAAGTACGCTTTTCATGCTGTTTTATTTTACTTTCACTCTGGCCTCAAGTTTGATACACACCAGGTAGTTCCGTGAATATAACAAAAAACCCAACTAACTATAGCTGAACAGAACCAGAAAGTGCTGAATGTGCTCGTACATGCATTAAGTTATATTTCGGTAAAAAAATCAAGGAATTGTATAGTATCCAGAATTTGAAGCATTCGGTTTAAAGTTTTGAAGCCCATATCTGCCATAGTATGGCTCAATTAAGTTTGCACCTGATATTCTTAAAATTCTCAAAGCTTACCGATATCATCATTTTGAATAGTATTCAGTTCCCTTGATTTTTTTGAATCATGATAGTATTCCACCTATAAATAGGAACAAGTTAATAAAGGCTTTCCGTTGATGAATTCTTCAAACCTTGATAGAAACATTTTTTACAATATGCGTAAGATCGAAATTCGTTGCTCGCAAAGCTTCGCCCTCAATATTAAATCCAACAAGTCCTTCGGCGACAATATTCTCAATTATTATCCTGTAATTTATTCATTTAAAAGAAAAAGTAAATTTAAATACAAATTACACTTACACAATTTCACCAGTTGATACAACCGGTAACAATTTGATTTGACTAGTATTAAACATTTCAAAGGATCCACTCAAAACTATGTTATACCAATCGGCCGAAATTTTCAAAATTCGCTCTCTCAAATTGGGCACGATTTCATTCATTCTGGTAATCGGTTGCTCTTTAATTTCGATATTTTTCAATTCTCTGAAATAAAAATAACGATTGAATTTTATTAAATTTCGATTTATCAATAAGAATAAAATTACATTCGGTTTTCGCCATCACGAATAAACAAATCGTCGAATTTAATGGGAAGTCTGCCTGAGTTCCGATTTAGTATTGACTTACTTACTCCAACATTTGTAAAACGCTAGAAAATAAATTTTACAATTTTTTTTTAAAATAATTTTTATAACAACACAAAGGTTTAGCGCAGCAAACTGCTCTTTTCGAAATGTATTTCGAAAACAACTAGCCGCACTCAACAAAAACGCAAATTATAGCAAATTTTTCAATTGTATATGTTGTGTTTTGCGCTTATCTATTTTTTTTCTAAATTGCAGTATCAATTAAATATTACACATTTTTAGTTAGTGGTAAATACAGAATAAATACCGTTAAATTTAATTCAGACTTTGGTGAATTAAAATAAATCTACTCAATACCACCAGAAAGATACCTGAATATAAAAAATTATTTTTCCCATGTTCTATCAATATTACATAGTAATTGCATCTGCAGATACCGACAAGTTCTGAATAAATTCTGATTTCCAATACCGAAGCAAAACTGTCAAAAGTTTGTACCGAATTTTTATGAAATCAGTTCTGCGACAGCACTGAATTCGTAAGATACTGAAATTCATGACAATATTAGAGTATTTAACAGACTCCCAAAGAAAAAAAATGTGCAAGAAAATTGAGTGAGATTTTGAAATCCCTGGCATTTTTCTCATATGCATCATGTTTTCTTCACGTTTTTAGTCATGGGAAATAGTTCCTCTGAAATACCGGTGGAGGACCGATGCGTTATGAAAACGACTTAAAGCTAGAATTATTGGAGCGATTATTCATAAAAATTTTAAACTTGGAACTTCAGTATCAAGGTGAATATTTAAAAATTAAATTTTTGAGTGATAATAAAGTACAAGATGGGTGAGAAAAAAGAAATATGTGTACGTATTTAATTATTAAAGAGAATATTAAAAATTAATCTATTAATTGTCATGCACTTAGATTTGAAGAATAGATTTGCTGCCAATTCCTACTGGGCATTGAACCGCTTCAGCATATAATAAAAAATCTGCCAATGGTCTGGGCGAAACTTTATTATTTTTCGGGTCAAAGTTCGGGAGCGGTCAAAGTCGGAGTATATCATCAGTTGTTTCGAAATTATGCCGTTTCTTGGAAAGTTAATTTTGTTCTTAAAATAAAAATATTTAAAATAGAGATTTTTAGCCGATTAAAAATTGAAAATGCGAATGTAGACTATTCGAATTTCGGTATATTATGTACACTAAAAGCCCATAGAAGTAAAAACGAATTTGTTGCCTTATCAGACATAAATATGACGGATTGTTAAAACGTATACAAACCCAATACTGCCAAAGGTAGTTTGAATTTCGAAAAAATTGTGAAACAGTGTTTGTAGACGATTTCGTAAGAAGCAACTTGATATCTCATGAGACACGAGGGATTTTGAAAAATTTGTGAAAACATAGGCAAACCCTTTACACCCCCTTGGTTCTTGAAATTTGAAAAATCGTGAAATTGGTTTTTAGGTCATTACATCAAATGCCGTAATAACCAATTTGATATCTCATCAGAACTAAGGGATGGCGAAAATTGTGAAAACATATGCAAACCCTTGCGGGTTGAATATATAAAAATTGAGAAATGGGCTTGTAGGCGATTATATAAAAAGTCTGTGGAAGTGAAAAGCGATCTAATATCTCATCAAATCTAAGAAATATGTCGATGCTTTGAAAAGCATACAACCCTCTTACACCCATTAGGAATGAATATCTAAGAATACTGAAATTGACTTTTTTGCGCTTATATAGGAAACCTAAGGAAGTAAAAATGAATTCGATATATCATCAGATCTAAGCAATATGTAGGAATCTGTGAAAACATATGCAACCTCCTTACACCCACTTGGGGGTTGAATATTCAAAAATTCTGAAAGGAGTTAATAGATAAATATGAAGACAGAATGAGAAAGTAAAAACCAATTCAACTTCTTATCACTTCTAAATGAAATGACGGAATTCGTGAAAACGTGTTCAACCCTTTTATTCCCTCCGTAGGGGCTGAAAAAGGAAAAAACTTAAAAACAAGTTTTAGGCGACTATTACGCAAGCCCGTGAAAGTGAAAAGTCAGTCGATATCTAATCAGATCTGGGGGATATGGCAGAATTCAATACAACCCCTTTACACCACCTTAGGGGTAGAATTTCAAAAAATCATGAAAAGAGTTTCTAGGTATTTATATGAAGAAGTCGTACAATAAAAATGATTTCAATATTTGGGAAGATCGAATAGATATAACGAAAATCGTGAAAATATATGCATTCCATTTTCACTAATAATTTTTTTCGCCCCCCTTCCAAACGCCAATGGATATTTGAAAATTTTTTTTTATCTAAATTACTTTTCTAGCTAATTTACATACACATACCGACTTTCAACTTAGTAGCATGAGCCGTTCTATAGATAGAAAAACACCCCCCATCCCCGTACTATACTACCCCTATAAAAAATTATATTTTTCCAACATGCTACTACTATAGCTCTATCCAAATACCAAGTTTCAGCTTTATATCATTATAGGTGCTCGTGATATAAAAATCATAACCTTTTCCCTTCCACGCTACCCCACTCCCACCCCATATACCCTCACCTGCAACATTTTTTTTTCTGCTAGGGATTTATTAGGTCTACTTCTGGTAAAAATATTAAGCATCTAGCTTACACTGTTCTTGAGATATGAGACGTAATTTTTTAGAAAAATTCTTATCCCCTCCACTTTCATGCTTCACCGCCCCTTAAAGAGTTTTATTTTCAAATTTTATTTGTCTAGTGCAATTGGTTCGTGAGATATTGAAATCTAAAGTTTTTCGCCCCCACCCCCGTACGCCACTGCCCTTACTCAAAAATTTATTTCCTATCTATTATCCTAGTATACTTACAGATATCTATAAAAATTTAATTTCATGACATTAACGGTTTAGGAGATATGGATTTTAGAATGTGTCGATCTCGGATTTTTTGCGTTTCGGACGCATTATTTTTCCCCCCAATACCACACCCATTCACCCATATCGGCATTTTTTTTGCAAATGGGTCCACTATCGAAGTTCTATATAAATTCTAAGTTTCAGCCTCCTAGCGTAAGCGGTTGCTGAGATCTAGAAACCAAAATTTTTCGTCTAAAACGCTTCCCTCCACACCCAATCCTTCAAAATATGGCCTCTTGAAGGGGCCTACCCAGTCTATTCATAAAAAAAATTTCAATTTAATAGCTCAAAGCGTTTGGGAGCTACGAGCCTTCAAACGATTTTGCGTACAGCGGTCGACGTACGGCGTACGGCGGACAGACGGACTGCATTTTTTTTTGTTTTTTTCGTGTCTACTAGTCATGAAACGTGAAAAAAAAAATGTTGAGGGTTGCAATTTTTTTTTTAAAAGTCGATCACAATACTGTATTATTAAAATAATAAAGTAAAATTCGTTGTTTGCAATCAAATCAAACAATTTGAAATTAAAATGTATGCTCTGAATAATCGAATTTTTCAATACGAATACCTATGACGGGAAAGAGGAGATGAACTTTACAGAAATATATATTATTAACAGTGCGCATAATGTTTTTAACTAAATAAATAAATGAACGAATCAAAGTCAATTACCCCAGCAAAGCCAAACGGTAAATAAGTGGATATCAGTATATGTACATTTGTTGTTAATTTTTAAAAAAGCTTTAAACAAGTAATTTTTAGATACATATGTATTTTCTACTCATTAAGAAAATTTGAATGTATGAAAAAAGCTAAGCTAGTAAATTGTTGTTATCTTATAAACTTAATCTCTTCCGATGTTGCTTCTTCGTTAGCGATATGAAGGTGCATAAACAAATAGTTGATAAAATTTTGAAACTAGCAGATAACATTTTTGTTAGTTTTGAACACAAATTAAACATCACTGTATAATGTGCGATCGCTGAGATTATGCATGTCACAGTGCTGGCTGCATCTTCCATTAAATCGATAAAATGCTCTCACTATCACTAGCTATAACGGGTAAAACACTAGGTACTTACCCTTTTCAGGCTGGTTGCAAACTCCGGGGTAGCGAGCGTAATCGCATTATCCAATTCATGATCCAAATCTGTATAGAACATAATTCTTAAATTAATAAATTTACACTATTTACAAGGTTCAAACGGTTGGAAAATAGGGGGCAATGGAACACTGATTTACGCGATCACATTATTTGGCGCTAATGAGCCACGCGGCACTCTTTTTGTTATCAATTTCATGCATTTAACCGACTAAAAAAAACTTTCGTCTACGATTTAAATTAACACGTCAGCGCAAACCGCGTTTACCTGTGCAATTATCGGACTCTTTTCAAGAAAATCTATTGCCATAGAGTCGAGGCACGATTTGCTCGAATATTTTGTTTAAAGTGTAAGGGTACTCGTCGTGGTGGGATTTTTGAGAGAAATTTTATAATATTATTGCTCTTGGTTTTTGATAAGAAATGTCTTCCCTCTACCAGCCAAGCATAAGTCTAGCTGATAAGAAATGTAAATTTAATAGTGTGTAGCGTGAGAGTGAACGAGACTTGATCAAAATAAAATCGAAAGTTTTTTGGCTCAGAAGAGAAACATTTCCGCCAAGTGTGTATCACGTTAAGGTGGTGTTTTGTGATCAGGTAAGCAAAGCAACATTTCATAGTTGGCTTACCTGTGCTTTGATGGGTTACATTAACTCTTGGGGTAGTCACTAGTCAGATATCTTGGACAAGGTCTTTGAAATCTCGTGCGCTCCACTTTCTTCTTTTTTTTGTGTTGTGTATTTATTACTATTACATTACGCGATTTAAAATTGATGCAATAATAGAATTGGATGTTGGAGCCTGCCCGGCATGCAATTGAACTTTGAAATAATTTGTATAAGTTTGGTTTTTAATCTTAGATACTTATCTTATAAATATATTTAATGTAGCAACTATTTGAGTATAGAAGATCAACTTTTAATTCGTTTTGTAAGTGAGTGAAAGCTGAAATCGTTTTGTTTAAAGCAAATTGATTTGGTATTGGGTAGGTAATGGTCAAAAAGAAAGAAGATGCTTTATGAATTTCAAATATTTGGTTGAGCTAATAATATGAATGTGATCAGTTGCAATAATTACGAACGTCATTAATTCCATATTTCGTTTATTCCAGAACAAGCCCAACCATAAAAAAACACGCAAGATGGAATAGCACAAAACAGAATAGCATCAACGCAGAAAATTTGCTAATAAAAAATCTACCTGTAAATTTTTGAGATTTATGGTAGCAAGTTGAAACTTGATACCTATATAATGGCTACTTATCAAGAACTCTTTGAGATATATTTTCTCCACGTACTAATCATCATCGCAAGACCTTTTAGTAGAGTGGTATAGTTTTTATCTTTAATTCGTTTTCATTGTTTTTACCTTTTACTTTTTTCAGTTTGAATTAAAATTTTAGGTTTTAGGTTCTAGTCCAATTTTTTTTGTTGAAGGCACAACACTACCAAGCGCATTGTCTTATGTATTTGACTATCCGATATAAAACTTGGAAAACTATTCCTTATTTTCCACCCATTACTACTTTAGTCAAGTACATGAACTACCCAATTGTTATTAAAAAAATTTATAGTAAGCACATACTCGTCATATATAAATTAGTTGGTATCTTATCTTTTTTTCTATTTCATTACAAGCGAGTTTTTACTCTTTCATTGATGAACTATTCTTTTAACAAAGAAACTAGGATAACAAAACTTTGTTCACTGTTCAACTAGATTTATAAAAGTTTCCACTACTAATGCTTCTTGAAAACCCTTAAAAATAGATTACCACAAGGTTTACTTTTATCTTGTGTTCTACTTACGAAATACTGTTTTGTTTAAAAACAAAGTATCTTTTATTGTTCAATAAAAAAAACTACGGTTACAAGTAGATAGACTTATCTTAAATAATAAAGTTTTATGTTATTAAATATTTGATTTATATTGCTTATACCTAGGTACTTCATAATAAATAAAGATAAGGTAAACAGTTAATATTTTTTTTTTATTTTCAGTGTAGATTTACTACATTTATTCCGGAAGTGTCGAACTCATGACAATATAAACACAAGGTGAAACTCACTTTTGAATTTATAGTGGAGTGAAACACAAATCCATGTGTGGTGTACAGTGTACGCATTATTAAACCTATCATACCTATCTGTTAATGATCCCAAATGTGTTCATAGTGTCCCAACGGGAAATGTAATGCAGTAAAGGTCATGGAATCACCTTTCCATTTACAGTTCATGATTTTCTTTGGCATTGATATTCTAGGCTAAGAAAGTAGGGGAGAGTGCTGTACCTTGGAACGAAAATCACTTTTTATTTTTTTATGCAAAATGTACTACATGTAACGCGATGAAAATTTGAGGGGATAACAATGACCCACTTACTTAAAATACATTTTTTTTTCAGCGAACAATATCATCCCAAATTTGAAAGAAAAAAAATTGAAATTTCAAAAAAATTTGTCCCAAGGTACAACGTTTCGTTGTACCTTGGAACAGCACTTGTTGTACCTTGGAACGCTTGCAAATTAGGTAAAAATAAAGAAAATACTAACTTGGAAAATGCTAAAAGAGATATTTATTAAACATAATTAAAAAAATTCATCATAAAATGGTAAAATAATATAAAATATGTTAAAATGGATAACTATGTAGAACATAAGTAATTTATTTAACATTGAATTTATGGAATGGAAAATTAAAACATATTTTTAGCATCGATGGGAGCCTTACAAATCCCATTCTTACTGCGAGGCATTTTCTGCAAAAAAAAACACTTTTGTCAGTCAAAACACGTTAGTTTTGTATCAGGATTGCTATTTTATGCCATTCCAAGGTACAACACGTGTGACGTTCCAAGGTACAACATGGTCCATTAATTGAATAAAAGATATTTTTTTAAACCTCCTAATTATCTTACAATCAGATGTTATAGAAAAGAGATAATACACAGCTTATTGATAATAATCCTGCATAAAACGATTGTATACCACTACAACACAATAGTTTAATTATTAAACAAACTTAGTTAAAAAAATTACTCACACTAACCTCAAAACAAAAATATCAACAAAAACGCAAAATAACCGACAAAGTGAAGTGATAACAAGACAGGTTGTCTTGATATCAGCTGTTGTAAATGTAGTTCTTGATTCACACCAGAATGCTCTTTTTAAACACAATATTAACAACGTTCCAAGGTACAACCATTCCAAGGTACAGCACCTTCCCTTATATTATACTGAAGAACATTTTTGTTCTCACTAGTTACTCCTACATTACCAATAAGACGTAGTAAGCATAATAGAAATATACAGAGAAGAATTACCAGTAAGATGATAAGGTGGTTTCTAACCCTGAGTCTACACTGGAAATTTATCTGGCAATGGGAAAGGCAATATTTAAATGTCAAAGCGAAATGAGTGGGAATTTGATTGCCAGGCAATTTTGCTTTGAGCGAGTGAATTCGAAGTGTCATGTTCTGAAGCAAAGCAAAATGTCGGACATTGCATCAAAAAAAAAACTTTTCATAAGTTCAATAGTTTTTTCTTAAATCAATTTAATTTTCAGCTATTTCGCGATCGAAGCAAAAAAACATTATACCTGTTGACAAGCGACGCTCACTTCAAACGATGTGTTTTCTGACAATATTGCTCTCAAAATTGACATGGCAATGATTGCCTTGGCAATGATTGCCTTGGCAATGTTGAGAGTAATATTGCCATATGCGTTTGATGCCTCTATACTGTCAATTTGTGTATGGCAATATTGGCGTTGTCATTGCCATTGCCAGATAAATTGCCAATAGACGCAGGGTTAAGGTACGATAGATTTATCTTGAATGAAGAAGCACAGTTTCTTTATATCAAGGAATACATAAAAAAGACCTGTAAGTGAAGCTTTATACTATTTTACACACGATTCGCTGTAGTCAAAATTGGATTCAATATTTAATCTTAAAAAAGCAAAGCAAAAAGTAACTGACACAATTTATAGACAATATCAAGACGCACCAGTTTTACTTCATTTTGCTGCCATCTTGCTTGTACTTTAAAACGGATATGTAATTCATTTATGACCTCTACCTCCTTTAGTTTATTGCATGTAAGAATATTTCCTATGCTTCTCTTTTTCGTATACTTAAACTTTACTTTTCAAATCTCCTAGCCGTTCTTTTTATGTTATATATATGGAAAGAATACCTTAAAATACATTACCAAAAACGTTCCAAGTAAGGTTTCTGGGAGACGTTCCCCTGGTAATGCATTACTCGTATTTCCGCTCGAGGTCAAGTTCAGTTTGATTGGTGTTGTCAATAAAAAGGCGAGTATTCTTAGAAGTTACAGTATTATATACGAAATTAACATCTGATGATGCTATTGGTTTCTATTCAACTGAAATAAGCTCAATTTCAAATTAATGTTGTAGAGTTTTCATCGTATTATGCGGTATGAACAAAGAACAGTATCCGTATCTGTAGTCCGTAAACAATTAAACTTCATGATATGTAATAGGACTAACAGGCGTTTATTTAAATTACTAGTGTGTGTTTATAATAATGTAACCCGTATTATATCAATTTAAAGGACTTTGTTATGGGATTAGGTGGCATGGTTGATAGGCAGTATGCATACTACATTGCTTTATATAATAAACTTGTATTGTCTTATTATAATTCCTTGTGATAACAACAATTTTGATTTATGGTAATGTTTTCCCTGTTCAGAAATTGACACTAAAATATTAAATTGGGTCGACCTATAAATAAGTTAATATTTTCTAATATTTCTTTTTAATTTTTAATATACATAGCTTATCAACACTTCAGACCGATAGGATTCTTGTATAGCAATTAGGCGCATTAGTTAAATACTAGTTAAAATAAATAGTTATCAAAACCCCTTAGCAAAATTCCTTTAAGGGTTCTGTCGGGTTTAAGAATTATTACTTCATTAGAAAGGTGTTTTTGAATTTAAATATTAATAATATGATATTTTAAAAAAAATCTGATTTTTTGATATCTAGTGCAGGTAATTATTGCGAAGCTATCCAATATCTACATTGATTTTTTTATATATAATTAATTACTTATCTTATGCCAAACAAAGGAAATTCTCGCCCTAATCCAATTTTGGTAGGTGTTTTGTTTTAATTAGTTTTACAACAGCTGACAAAGTCAACAAGATAGTAGACTTAAAAATTTTTTACTGGATAAAAGAATATAAAATTGCAATTTTTCTGCTGTAAATATGATTAAAGGTGCATGAAATTTGTCAAAACTGAGCGAAGACTTACGTTATTATAATTCTCACTTTGACTTTAACGTCTGAAGTTGTTAAATTGTTTCTTAACTATAACAATAGTAATGCACCTATGTGACGTACACATAGACGAGGGTGAAGCTTACTACTGGAACAGACCCTAAGTATTACAAATATTGGTTTCAATTAGAGAACCGAATACTTTACACTTATAGTTGGGTGTTCATTAATTTCTGTATATTTATAATATTTTTTTTAAAAAAAGTAAGTAGCTTACCATTACGAAAATATTCGGCTTCAGAACACCTCGAAAGAACAAATAAATTTAATAAACTGTACACTATTAAGAATTTTATACTTGTTGGACGCATTTTTGTTACTTTTTGACAAAACCCCAAAAAATTAGGTAACATATTTGTTCGAATTAACACAATGCCCAATGTACCGAAATACTTTAACTGACTGAATAAAAAACATTCTCTTAGCTTTTATTTAATAAACGAATTTATTGATTAGATTTTATCGATAGACAGAAAATCATTATTACAAAAGTCAATAGCATTGAGATTTTAAGTTGTAAAGATTAATTTCTATTAAACTAATAGTGAACAATAAAAAAATTTACACATAATAGATTTCTCAAAATTCCTTGATAAATTGTAATTTATATTGTGGGTTGTAAAAAAGTGTGTGGAACACCACAAGGGAGTAAGGGACCGGATAATAACGTACATTTATAATTATTACTATACCTAAACGGTTTTTCGCCGAGCTTTACATTATTATAAAAATCGAAAGAATTTGTTTGAACTATAGTATATTCCAGAGCATTTTTTTATGGCTACTTGAAAAATGTGTTTTTCGAGGCAGCATTCTTTCCGATATAAACTTTAGGCCTTCAAATAAATTCATACCATTCAGTAGAAATTATCTGAAAAAAACATACAGCAGTCACGATCGGCTGCAAGCCAATCGTATGATAGATACTCTAGATGAAATACTGAACTCCGATTTATATTGTAGTTGAGGATAAAGTAGAATTACGTGTGTGCATGCTGTATGTCCTTTATTAAGGACTCCCATTTGATTGCTACTCAAACCTAAAAGACAATATTCAGTGTTTAATTTCATATCTTGAACTGGGTAAGTCACCGAAAAAAATTTTCTTTTTTGAAGGACTTTCACATGGAATGTGCAGGAAGGACTCACTCGATTTCATACATATTTATACTTTTCCTTGGAATCATTCAAAAATTAATGTGTACAAAATTTCAAATTCGTAGCTTGATGCGTTCAAAACTTATCGGAAAATTTTGTTGAACACGTGTCTTAATGATTTTTTGTATGGAAGGTACTGGAAAGATTAAAAAGATTTTGCTGACTAGTACACTCGAACTTCGTTTTCACTCAAAACTAATTTCTACAAAATGTCGAATTCATAGCTAAATTAATTAAATTAAGTGAAGACATTTTGACAGGATATTTGTATGGCAGCTACACGAAGGACTAATAGGACTTTTTTCATAATCATACATTTAGCTCCAAGTATTGGAAAATTAACACATACACAATTTCGAAAACGTAGCTTAAACTCTTCTGAAGTTATCGACCAATATTCTTGAACACATGTTTTAAGGACATTTTGTATGGCAGCTACCCGAAGTAGTAGAACAATTTTGCGCGTTAACGAACTTAGCCTTACAAATTCAACCAAACATCCAGATTCAAAATTTCAAGATCCTAGGTGAAGGCGTTCTTGAGTTATCGTGCTAACGGACAGACGGACGGACGAACGGACGTCAAGCGGATTTGAGGTTTTTGGCCACAAATAAACAAAAAATAATATTTACCTTTTTTTCGTCCGAGGCTTGGTTCTATGTGTTACAAACTTTTGGGCTGGATTAAACTTATAATACTCTATATGATTTCATCTATATAATATATACATATATATATAATTACTTTTGTATCAAACGTACGAATAATTTTGGCTTGGTATCGTCAAGATTTCTACGGTTCTACTGCTCTCGGGATAGTTTTAAAGATGTTGTGGATGAATTTTTGATGTTATCAATCTACTAGAAATAACTAACAAAATCCGAGTCCAAGCATGTTTTTTTCTGAAAGAAATTCATCCGAATTTTCTTCACATCAAAAGCTTTACCGTCGCTGGTGGATCCAACGATCGTTTTCATAATTCGAGTTTGAAAAGGAAAACGTATTATTTAATGCAGAGCTTTGCAATGTCGGTTGAAAGTCGAGATTTGATTACTTTTACCTGTAAAGTAAATGATTCGCGTTGTACTCGTATTGTTGATCCAGCCCTGCTGCCATACAAAAGTCCCTGAAATATGTGGTCACACGTGTACCATTACAGCATACAGCAGTTTAATACCACAATCGAGTTGATTTTACACGTTTGCTAGGTATATTAATCAAAATTAGAGAGTTAACCTATTTCCTGTGGCGCATGAATCATTTGCCATGAAAATCGAATGTGTAAAGAATAAGCTCGTCTTTAAAGACGTACACAATTCTCGTCTATCTACGGCATTAAAAAAATGTTCACCATTTATTCAATTATATTTACTCATGTAATGACTACAAGTAATAAGGCGGAACTTACGATAGCTCACAAATTAAAGACGACGCATATTAAATCAAAGAAATAATCCACACTTCTATACATTTCTACTTCTGGGTTAACCTTTACCATAGCACATACACCACGCATACTCGTCTTATTAAATTTTATCAATTAATGAACTAGTCAACGCGACAGACGCTCCAGACTTTCAATAGTATACTATGAAGCTATCACTATTTTGTTTATTTATTTTAAATTGAATAAACAGATCTTTATATTATAAAAAAAATCGCTGTAAGTTTGACCGATAACACATCGCAAATAGGACACATTAATTCTATCGCATTCGAGCTATTGTAAACAGCGTCACTGTTTTGTAGCGTGCATTTTTGATTAATATTTGAAAATATAACAATACCATAAATTTACTATGTTTATTATCAATTTTCTTTTTGTTATAATAATTTTTATTAAGTGTGCATTTGTTTTTGATTTTGTGCGTTGTGAATCGCGTGTGGTTCAGGGTAAATTAATATTACACTATTTAATTGTTTCTAATTGGTAAAACAATATTGTTTCGACTTTCGATTAATAACGTGTGTGTCGCTTAAAAATGAAGATCTAATATTGAAAATACTTTCCTTTTCAATAGAACGAATTCCAGATCTTGATACAGCACTAGAAATGGCTTCTATACTTCTCAGTGGAAACTTAGAAGAGGTATGTAAAGTTTTAATTTTTCTTTAATTTACCGTTTAAACGGATCACTTCTTTTCGAAATTAATTGATTGTTCCACGCTAAAGACAAATGTAGTATTGGCTTACTGAGAGAGAGAGAGAGAGAGATAGAGAGAGTGAGACAACTTTTGAAACTCACAATGAGTTGTTTTTTCGGTTGATTCGGCAAAAGTATCGTCATTTTTAATGGGACAACACCACCGTGGGCATATCCGATTCTGAAACTACATTATGTTGTTTTCGAGGAGGAAAAGCGGCTACAACTTTACAGGAACTACCATTTTGACTTCTAACCGATTAAGCGGAAAATGAAATGTCGATCAGTACGTGTGTATTACCGCGGAAATATAACCATTGAGAAAATTTCTGAAGTAGAACGCGATGGGTATTTTCGTCATATAATACTTGAAAAAGAATAATTTACCAGATATTAACTTTAACTTCACTTAACTTTTCGTTTATCGTTCTTTCAAGGAAATTGTGAAACTGAAAAATAGAAAAACGGGATCGTTACCAGTAACATTCGAAAATATTTACGCAGAGCTTGATCGAGGTGAAATGTAAATTTTGTTGTTTTCATAAAAATTCACACCATTTCGAATTGCCCTGGAGAAAATTTTAAACAATTTTTTTTTTATATTTCTTAGTATTCTCTTAAAACCAACTTTAAGACATCTCCCTGCGCCGATATTAAAAGAAATGGAAGTAAAACTTGAAAGGAATCATTTGATGGTATCTGCTGAATGGCTTAATGTAACTGTCTATGCATCTTATGAGTCACATTATGAACGGGGAACGGCTCCTGCTATTCGAATAGATGGGCAATTAAGGTATGTATGAGGTACCTAAGTCTTGTTTAAGGTTGTAGAATATTAAAAAAGTAATAAAATAAGATGGGAATCCGTAAAATTGTTTGAATTACAAGAAAGAGTGGTTGAGTTCAGATGCATAAATAGTATAATAAGGTGGTGGATTGCTGCCACGTACGACTTGCTCTAATAGACGAACTCAAGCTTGTCCTGAAAAAATCACAATTTCTCGGGGTTTTAAGCGAACAATTCAATTTACTCAGATTTATTTATAGATTCAGAATGGTTGAAAAATTCGTGGATTTTTAGACAACGCAAAATTTTTATATTATACGAATTAACAATGAGCGACGACGATTATGTATCAATTATGACTGTATCTTTTCTCAGCTTTCGCTGGAACTGGATAAGGGCTCAAGGTTTGGTGGGGCTAGCAGCTTCAAGCGATAGTCTTCAAGTCCTTAATAATGATTTATCTTACACTTTCGGATCGCTAAGTCTAGAGGTAAGCTAACTTTGGCATGTGAATATTTAATCAGTCACTTCTCTCTCAAAATCCAGATTTTTGATCACAATTCGGAACTTGTTGAAGTTAGTGCAGTAATAAATGCATGTAAATTTTAAATTCTATTCCTGAATTGCAACTTGTTATAATTCCTTAATTCCATCACAGGTGAGCATACTGCTCCCAAACTCTACTGGGACTTAAATTGGGAGTTACAATCGTCTTTAGACAAAAAGTTGAACGAAACACTTAAGGATGCAGAAGTTTTTAGAAAGCCAATGGATTTCCACGACTATCGGTAGATTAAACAATTTAAGAGCTATGCTGCAGCCAAGATACCCTAGGGGCTTTATTTCTAGAAGGACGAGTCGAAACCTAACAGCTGAAGCGAATAAATTTGTCGATGGATTCTTAGATGTCTTCCGGGCAACCATATTTCAAAGAGAGCTCGAATGGATCCCATTGAAGGACATCCGGAAGTCAGTCAATACCAAACTTGGTAATAGAGGATTATGTTAAGATAATTCGGTATAATAGAAAGGATTCTTCGTAGGAATTGTGAGTTTACACGGTGACTTTTCAGCCCTTAATGGTTCGGCCGGTGATTTATCTACAATAAAAAGAGTTGGAGATTTCTCGATATGGACGCGAGATAATGCTGATCAAATTGAACTGTCCGGACTTGTTGATTTCGCAATTTTTTCGGTACTTTTACGAAATTTCGATGAAATAGAGTAAAAATCTGATATTTCAGGGGAAATATTATCACTATGAAGCTCTTGTAGGAAACGTTAATGTACTAGGAAGTATAAAGGCTCTAACTGTTTCAAATCTGGCAGCGCTAAAATTGCGCCTTATACCTGAGCAGAAAAGTATATATGGTTATAACATTACAGTACAAGAGGTTCAAGTACTTCGACTTGGGTAAGATATTAATTTTTTTTTAATATTTAATCAAATTTGAATTTGAATAAAAAAAATTCATTACCATTTCATAGACACTTATCTGTAGAAGTAACTGGAATGGGGACTTTAAATAATTTTGTGTCCTTGATAGCAACAATGGTTTTAAATCACTTTAAAGCGGATCTGGTTGAAGAAATTAATAAGGTAGGTAATATTATAAAACATTCCGCGGTTACGATATGCAGCAGTCAATCATATGTGAGGAGGGAATGTGAATTTGTATAAGGGATTATTTGAATACTTAATCGCAAATAATCTAAATTCCGTGGTTCAAAGCATTGTAGACTTTATAGCTAGTTCGGCCAAAAGGAAGCAAAATTTCTTAAAGATATTTGTATGGTTTCTACATGTACCTTCATTTTAACGGAAAATGAAGTACGCAAAATTTTAAATTCTTAGCATTACGATTTCTCTGGTAATAGTACAATAAGTGTAGCCGAGTAGTTTAAGGTGGTTTTGTATGGATAGCCACCCGGAAGGGAAGAGTTGGAAGATTTCTCTCACTGCCGACTCGACCATACTTCGTACTCGGGACTTATTCGTGTTGAATTTCGACCTCTTCTTTGTACGGATTCTATGAGATGAATGAACGCGTTTTTTAAGGACTATTATATGGAAGCAGGATTTTCTTCATATTCATTCTTTTTTCTGCAACTATTAGTAAGTTAGCACTTTCACTTGAAATCGTCCAGCATTTTAGTTTGCTCCTGTTTTTACTTTTGTGGAAGTAGCAATCCTTTTTTTGGATTTTGAGTTGAGTCTCAGTCCAGTTTTTAGACACCAGTATGTCACTCTTATTTTGTAAAATTGCTTTAAAAATCAATACCAGATATGCTAAGTCTGATCAGTATAATTGATTCACTATAGTGGGGGATAATACAACAGAACAAAGTTTCCTGAGAGATCTTCTCTGTTGCCAGGTGTTGTCGCATTTGTTGGTACACTATACTGTATTAGTATTATTTAATAGTTTATTGACAATTTGAACTTATTTAATTTTTTTTAATATAATATTTTCAGAACTTGGAATTCATATTCAAAACTATAGTAAATCCACATTGGACTATCTGATGAACATATTAGCGATTATATTTTTATTTAACTTCACTTCACAAAAATACTTGACAATAAAAGAAAATTGTGGCATTTTTTATATCCGCTATCTAAAACTTTTCGTCGGAAATTTGTATGGTTAAATATAAGCAGAAAAATGAGAGGTTGGTATTTAAAACAATATAGAAGAATCGTAATCGTATAACAAATTAGAACAGAATAATTTAAAATTATTAAGTATAAACCAGTTTACTGTACTTTTTCTGTGTAAATAATAAAAATTGACAAATTTAAAGAATGTCATGTAAAAAGAATCTAAATTAATAAAAATCTACGGATAGGATACGGAGTTTAATTCTCAAAAAAAAATATTGATGTAAATTTAATGAAAAAACAGACGAAAAATTATTTTTTGAAATAGCAGAGTGGAACAATTTTTAACGCAGTAGTTTTTATCAATAAAAAAATTATTAATATTTTAATAGATTATATTACATTCTTTCTTGTTCCACATTACATTTTTATATTTTGACATATTAGATAATGGGATGCTCAGATCCTACGGTCTTTTCAACTCGTGATTATTCAACGATTATGCTAAGGATATAATAGGTTACAGTTTGGTTGTATTAATTGAACGAGGAAAATGGAAATGAAAAATATTTTAATAGTTTCCAACTTTTAATTATTCGAAACTGAAGTTTCTGTTAATTAAAATAGGTCTGTACTTCAACGCAATCTAATTAAATGTTAAATAACAACTTTCAGATGAATTTTTCACTCCGATATATTTCTGGCGATATGAAACAAACATTTCGATTACACCACCGAGCTGCGAGCTCTGGTCAGGGGTCAGTTGTACTCGTATAATATCGAGCACAAGATCCCGATAAAAAATTCTGAAAAAATTTCCATCTCAAAAAAACTAGTTTCGAAAAAATATTCTCGAAAAAAAAAATCTCGTAATCCCGAAAATAAATGTATTTAATTTGCCTTTTTTCTTTTTAATTATCAATATTTTATTTTTCGAGTTTTTAAAATTTTATTTTTTAGATTTCGTCTTTTTGCGATTTTTAAGATTTTGTTGTGATCTGTTCAATTTCGTGCTACGACCAATACAGTATCAATTGGCTTTTCAGTGGAACTCTTCACCAGTCAGGCTACAGTTCGTTTCGAAAAGCATTAGCCATAGAAGCGGCATGCTTCAGACGGACATTATGTGTTGTGATCTTAGCACAGCAGAAACAGAAAACCTTAATTAAAAAGAATTTGAACGTTATTGTTCTAGAGACCAAGGATTCCGAATTGAAATATCATGTATTTATAAAGATTAATTAAAATGAAACCGCAATCATGGAATACATTGACAACTCCTGTGAAATTGCGAAGAGAACAAGGAATGCTATTGTTAGGTTTAAACTGTTTGATGGAAATTCCGTGTGCCTCAATAATACCATTCGCTTTTAAATCCCTTTAAAGAGCAACAATCAAATATTTCCGGATGGGGCCTAATGAAATTTTTCCTTTCTGCTGACAAAACAGTCACCTCAGGCACTTGCCGAAAGTTTCAAATAGATTTTTCGGATTTTGCGGATGACCGTCACAGAACAGTTGACATCAAATTTTATGGAAAATGTAAAACTCTGAGCCCGAGGACATTCGATAAGACATGAAAGTAAACTTTGTCGGGAATTTTCGGGGCAGGAATTTTTGCCTGGGCTTTTGAATTTTAACACGTTTTTCAAATAGAAGCTGTTGCTTTTTTCACAAACAGTTTTATAAAATGTGCAAAGTGGTCAAAACTGTTCGAAGTGTATTCAGAAAATGTTACAAAAAGGTTTTAAAGTGCCGAGAGTATAAAATATAAAGTAGATACATACTTTTAAAGAACCTCCAGGACTAAAACATGTGTACCTTACCTTAGTAAGGTTTATTCACAATTCAAATGACGGTCTAGAAACGCACGATGTCAACTAACACACTGACTCAAACCAATTTTCCGGAAATATAAATTTTTATGATCTTCGTGCAAAAGACCACCAATAAAGAGTTGCTATAAAGTTGCGTATCGGTACAATCTAGAAGAATTTCGTGAAAAGATACTAAAATAGGTAACGTTCACGTTCTACGCAGAGCTGCTATAAATAGTAGGTACCATTTCATTTTCCCGGTTTTCTTTTTGCGTATAGATATATTTTCATAATTTTATGCCACTGTAGCACAATATAGTATGTGATTTTAGCGTATCTTACATGCTCGTATAGCTATCTATCTTATTATTCTAGTACCACACATGTTCTACGCTTTTAACATCAAAAATCAGTCCAAGAATGATATATTCATTCGTAAGGAAGAGAGAAAACATCTTAATCAGTCCGACAATGGTAAAAGGTGTAAATAAGTCTGAATAACGAAGGGTAGAGCTGGAGCTGCATTCATTTCAATAAAATTTATTTTATCTTTAACTTACACTCGGCTGAATCAATGCAGCAAATTATCTCTGACTGAGTTTATCAAGTGCTTCTCTGTGGTAAGTTCTTTTAAAATCCGGACTAAATTATATAGTACCTACTTCTTAAAACAATTTTTTTTTATTTTTAAATGAAAAACTTAAACAAAACTATACCATAATTTGTACGGCTGTATACATTAAATTATGGGTAACAAGACAGACAGTCGTTTTTCGGTTCAGTTCAGCGTTGTTTTAGGGGCGACGATATCCCTTTCGTTACAAAAACATTATAAATCTCAAAGAAGCAACTGAAAAAGGAGAAAGCAAGTTTATTTCAATTCGGTAGATAGCAAAAAAATTGATTTTATAGCAAGATTATAGGAAACGTTTTTCCATTGATTTTTGATTAAAATAAAAACAACAACAAGAGGACAAGGTAATAAGTGTATACTATAATTTGTACAGTAGTATGTGTACTGATATAAAGTGTGGGTTATAAAATTATCGGAGGAATTTGCAAAAGTTTTGCAGTAAAATATCTTCTGAACACTTGAATGTTGAATGTCTTTTGAGAGATTATATTTTTTCGAATTCTGCAATCCATGCTTCTTGGTTGCAACCATATTTACAATTACGCATCTGTATGCGACATAAATACCAAAAAAAAATTGTTTTTATTTCAAGACAATCTTTTATGGCGATTTTACCTATTATCAAAAAAAAATATAATTTATTACACGGACAATACCCTGTCAAATTTTATATTTCTACGTGTCTCCGGATATAAATTATTTAAATTTTATTAATGCTATTCAAGAAGTTTATTACCCATCCGGGATAAATATCAGGCAATAAAATCGCCTCGTAAAGAGTCCTAAGCAAACAAACAAATAAGCGCCAAGTTAACCGCTCCAATGCCTTCCAATAACCTTCCAATTTAATCTCAGAAAAATGAAATGAAAAAAGCACACATACGTGTAATATGCTTATGGAAAATATTTCCCAAATCCATTATCCTGGTGATTGAAAATTGTCTCCATAAAAACTGTTTCATGGTTAAGTAACCATTAAAAGCAATGAAAAGAAAATAAATAAAACCTACTTCTGATGTATCCAGAAATCCTTGAATTTTTACATTTGTTGTTATATCTAGCGTGGAGAGTCCTTGCCATGCAGAAATATAATATAGAACTCTGACAGAAATATAATGAGGAAGACTAAGGGGCAGAAAAGTTCAAGAGTTACAAGGTATCCAACTAGAACATAATAGAGAATCTGTGCAGAACTTACGTAAATCCATAAGGCAAGATAGTAAACAGAAAATAAAATGCCATAAAAAAAATACAGGATGACGGATGATTTGTCCAGGTAGATATGACACCTTGTTGAATAGATACATGAAGACAGATAGTCTTTGTAAGTGCTTTCACTTGTTTGGAAGTATGGTTCCAACATTGCACACAAGTCCTTTTGCACAATGAGAGAAACAATCTGGTATACGATTTATTTGGACTAGTTTATTGGTTAGAACTGGATAAGGAGAAAAATATGGTTGCCGCATGCAATTAAATTTTTTATTAGAATAAATAATTTCAAAAAATTATGACTTTTTTATTAGTAAAAGTAGAGAACGTAGAAAGAGATTTGAATCGTTTTTTTTATAGTGGCGAACATTGAAATGATTTGTTTACAATCCAGTATTTTTGGTTGATTTTCCAGTTAAGTTTATCTGCAACAAACTTACAGAAAAGCTTAAATAACTGCGACTTATATTAAATGAGATAGAGACATTATTAAGATCTTCAGTTAAACTTTAACTGGAATTTTAACCGGTAGTTTAGTATGAAAATCTGTCAGATAAAGTTCCAACGCAACTGAACATCCAAAGAACCGCAGAACTTGAGTACAAAGATTCCACGAAGCCGACAACTAGTAATATTTTGAAAACGAAACATGATCCGTCGATTCGGATATTTTACAGCATTTTCATTGGTGACTGTAAGGTTACTTGAAATCTATTTTTGTTTGTGAAATAGTGAATTAATCTAAAGTTGGATTATACTATGCTTTGTTTTCGAACTGTCTGAATTAATTCCAATTGGTTCATCAAAAATTGTAAAGAGTATGAAAAGGTCAAAACGGTTAGTAACTCTATCGCTATATATAAATGAACTTTTATTATACATTTCCAGGCTTTTATTTAAAATGTTATCAAAATGTATACAAAAAGGACAATACGGGATATTAAAAAAAAATATCAAGACCAACAAATAATAGGAATATTTGCTTATACGTTTAAAATTGGTTCATTAAAAGACACATGGTCCTGTGCTTTTGGCAGTTATTCAGTTTGATCACGGTTTCGCACCTTATCATCCCATTGCACTCTTTTTAAAGAAATTGCCACGAACTAAAAGCCATTAAAATGAAACGTGAGTGAACCTACCAGCTAAAAAAGGATCAAATTAAAGCTGAAATTCGCTCCAAAAAATCCTTTATTATTCGCTTTCACAGCTTGCTCCTCATCCATCAGGCAATAACCCAACAAACTACGTTACAATCCCCAAGAAAAGTATTTCGCCGTGAATGAAATGAAAGTGACGGTCGGAAAACACTGTTAGCTCCTAGGCCATTTTAAGGATTTTACTTGTTGGACATTGTAGACGCTCACAACGCTCACACGAAATTTGATTAGGTAGGTTCCACATGGGAAACTTCCTCGTATAAAACGGAAATGGTATTTCCAAACAATTTTCTTTCATTACACGCCTTAAGGATGTAGACATACCTATATAAGTTGTTCGGATAATGTCAACGATTTAAATTTTATGCGAAAGCTAAGGAGGGATTGAATCAATCTGTGATCAACGAATTGGTCACGTGCAATGAGTTGTATCCCATATTCATTTATGTGATAGTAAAGCTGATTATTTTTAAATTATTGAATTTTGATACAATGGAAGGCAAGTAAAATTTCAGCAAAACATTCTTATACGATAGACTGGCTAATTTCCATCGATATACTTAGACCCAATCCTGTTTGACTTCTTTTTTTAACTTAAAAGTGATAATCAAATGGATAAATAGAAAAAATTAAGGATAAACAGGCGGATAAATGGGGTGGAGGATAAAGAGACGGAAAATTGAAGGATAAGCAGACAAAGAAATTGAAAGATAAATGGAATAAAAGGTGATAAGCAAATGGATAAGCAGACGGATAAAAATATTGAAGGATGAACAGAGTGATAAGAAGACGGATAAACAGATGGCGGACAAATAGGAGATAAATGGAGGGATAAACAAGTAGATGCGATAAACAGAAAGCCAAACCACCCCGGTAGACGTACATTTAAGCGAAAAAAGATAAATAAAAATAAACCGAGAGAAAAATTTCACCCAATATGCGATTAGTAGAAACGTTCATTTAATGTTAAAAATAAAAACATCGATTAACTTTAAAAATATTTATCTAGCTATTCTTTGATGCCAGGTAATCACATTTTTTTCAATGAAAAATTTCCTATGTCTATCATACACCAGTAGGTGTGACAGAAATGTCGACAATTTTTCCAAATTGCCCAATTAAACAAACAACTTCTATCAAATGTCCAACAACTAATTCCCGTCTGATTGACATAATCGTGATTTGTGATATTTTCTGTTATTATCAAGACAATTGCCCGGATTTTCAGTCCCTCGAAATAAAAATAGCAATTTCATTTCGAAATTCAGCCATAGTCCAAACTCCGATAAAGGTATGACACAAAGTAAACGGATATCCGTCCGAAAGTTCAACTTAAAAAAAAACCTGCTAAATTGATCCAATTACAGAATTGAGTAGTTATCACTTTGATTTAAAATTTTTGTAAACATTTCATCGTCCAGGTCAATTCTGTAAGTATATAAAATTAATGATATCAAATTAATTACTTGCATGGATTCTGCCTTGGTTTATCGATTGCACATTGGAAAATATGTGCCATGTGAAAACGGGTCGGTTCTCTATATTGAGCTTGATGAAGTAATGATTTACATTTTAAAAGAAGTTTTAGGAAAAAATCGAAAATAATAGGCTTTTTGCATATGAGTACTAAAATTAAATTATTGATCTTGCATCCCCACTGGTAGTAGTTTGCCCTATCGAATCTGAAAGACCCTGTATAATTATAACTTTTTTAAATCATGAACAGGGTTGCCAGATAGTTGGCTGCAGAACCCGCCGAGTGAGCTTATGAAATAGCCCAAAGCCCACATGAAGACTTGTAGCCCAAATACCGCGCTCAATTTTGCAATTGTAATAGACCAACTTAAACGTGTTGAACACAATTGCGATTTTGACGACGAACTGTGTTCCACAATTCGTATAATGTATAATATAATAAATATTTTGGTTAAATATAAGGTTAAAATTATAATTGAAAAATAGTGGTTTTCAAGTAAAACATAATTCGATTTCATTTACTACGTGATCGCTTTTATCGATGAAAATCACTTTAAAAATACGCTTTCGCGTAGACCGTCATTTCACTCTCGCAGTACAAAACCTTATCCTCCCCCCGGCTCTGCGGCGTTTATATACTGCATGTGTTGAGTCGAGAAATTTCCAGCATATATGCGGTTGTTTGTATAGAACGCGGAAGGTTTATTACATGCGAGAAGTGTCTAAAACACGCGAGAAGTATATAGAGCTCTTTAGAGTTGTTGTTTTTCTGTGGAAACTTTAATATCAATAACAAGTAAGTTGTTCGGGTTGTCAGAGTACACATGTAACAATAACTTTCGAGGGACTGATATTTTTGCAACACGTGTCTGTAACCTACCAATCCAGTAAAAATTATAATTAATATATTATGCAAAAAATAAAGGAAAGGATAGTCATCTATATTGGTAAATCTTTTGTCTCTTGTATGTTATATTTCTAGGGGTGTCTATAACTTCAAAGAAAGTGGTTCATTTGTAGAAAGTCCACAAATAATGAACCGATTCTAAATTAATTCTTCTTTTCTAATACCAGATAGATATCGTCTGAACTATTATTTTTCAATATTATGACTGGATTTAGTGGCAAAAGGATTTGTGATATGTCTTAGTTTGCAACCGTTGTATTTGAGAGTTGTATTTTAGCAGATTTAACCCAAGAGACGACTGAAATTTAGTTTTCTAATTTCTCTATTTTTATTTTTTCCTCGTAAATTGGGTCTGTTGTAAACTAGCAAAATAGCCCTATATGCGTTTTCCGAATAGCCCAAAAAGCTATAAGTAGCTTTTTGAAATTTGTACCAGCGAACTGAACATTTAAATAGCCCAAATCGCGGGAAATAGCCCAATCTGGCGACCTTAATCATGAACCATATCAAAGTAATCTATTGTAGCGATGGGATATGATATAGAAGGCCGATAACCTTTTGTGAATGGATTTCTTATTCTTCGATTACAATTACGTTGTAAAGCGTACAAAGTAAAAAAAATCTGCCAACAGTCTGGGCGCAACTTTATAATTTTTTGGGTAGAAGTCCGAAATGTGTTTAATACTGAGATGCGGTCACTATGCGACTAATGACCTTAAAAACAACGTTCCAAATAGTATCCTGGTTATTCTATAGATTATCAGTCGCAAAGTGACCTATACCGCATATCAGTATTAAACACATTTCGGACTTCTACCCAAAAAATAATAAAGTTGCGCCCAGACGGTTGGCAGATTTTTATTTAGACATAACGAAATTCATGAAAATGTTGGAAAAACTCCTTTTCACGGACATCGGTTTTACTCCAGCTCTGTACATCAATAAAATTTTGAATTTTTTTTTCTTTAATTACTCCTGTAGTATTTCTACATATACATACTAAGTTTCAACTTTCTAGCATAAGCCGTTTCTGAGATATGAAAAACTACCCCCCACCCCTGTACCTTGCTACCCCTATCAAAAATTGGAATCTGGAATGTCTCTATACCACCTCTATACAATTATCAATTTTTAGCTTTCTATCCTTTGCGGCTTTAGAGAAATTAAAATCAGAATTTTTTCAATTCCATCCCCTCCACCATCACTCCCTACACCCACACCCTCAAAATTTTTTTCTCCGCTAGAAGTCTACTGGTCCTAACTGTTGTAAAATTTTCAAGATCATATCTGATATGAGATAGAAAAATTTATATTTTTGAAAAATTGCTGTCCTCCACCATCAGCGCTTCACCTCCCACTCAAAAATTTTACATTCAGTAGACTCCACTGGTAATACAGAAAACAAATTTCATCTTCCTAGCACAATTGAGTCTGAAGATATTGTACTTCAAAGTTTTTCACCCCCCCCCCCCCCCCCCCCATTGAATTTTACATCTTTTGGATAGTAGGCAAATATGCCTCACCTTTTCAAGTAAATTTAAATTGGGATGTAATAGTCAATTTTAATGTAATTTTCAATTTTCGGTCAGTAAATTTCAATTTGCAATCAGTAAATTCCAACATCGAAAGCAGCAAATTCACTGGATATTCTCTTGAATTTAAACTCTAAAAAAGTGTGTAATTGGCACTCTTTAAGATAAAATAATTTCTACTTCCAATATTACTTCTTACTTACTTAATCCTAATAAAACCATTGGCTGTTTGCGCGCGTAGCCACTGCGCCACTGAAGGGTTTCATTTATATTTCAGTAGAAAACAAAATCGAACGAAGCGTCCATCTCCTTGGTTTACATGAAAAAGGACGTAATTTTCAATTCATATATAAATATGATTAATTTTTCACGAAATATGGCGTAATTTTGTGAACCTTTTCATGTAAATTGTACGGTTCAGTTGAAAAGTACATGAATAATTTACTAATACCAGTAATTTCGTGTAAAAGTGATTGAAATGTGTACTTTTACTTGAAAAAATTAAATACACATATACTGAAAATTTCAAGTAAACATTGGATTGAAAATTAAATTTTTTTAAAACAGTGTATGTTCGTACCTGACAAAGTAAATAATATGGTAAAAGCTACACGTTTGTTTAGACCTACACCTGCCAACCTATTTCTCTCCTCCAACTTTAAGGGATCAATAAAATTTTCTGTTATTGCATCGAAGATTATCTGGAAATCGTTTAATCCAATCTTGCAACGTATCTCAGAGTACAAGACCATTATAATGCATTCGTTATAGACACGTTTAGTAGGGATTGTGTAACTTCAAAATGTATAAAACGAAACATGCAGAAGTGTAGTTGAGAATCGAATTACGAAATGCACATACGTACCTAATTGAAAAGAAAAGAACCATTTTGTAGATGAGGATATGCCAAGAACGTGGGACATGGCTTAAAACTTTTTATCTGAAAAGTTTAAGTGCCGCGAAACGGAAATCAAAATCAATATTCTTGAACATGAAGTCATCAGAATCTCGTTATGCTCCATTTATCTAATCAAAATCTCAAACAGGATGTGTTCTTGTAGATATAATTGGTATCCAACCTGCGGCACCGATTCCTATCCTGAATTCTGTATTCAGAAAATCAGATAAACCTTGCGTGATAGTAGTAAAGATAAAATCTTCGCAGCGTGAGGGATATACACCTGATGCGATAATCTATACTTCTGTGAAATAATTTTCCCTAACATGCGTATGCTATAAGAAAGCGAAGAAAAAAATTGAGCTTATTGGCGCCAAAATGTCGTCACATCACTTTATTCTGTCCAATTACACTCCCCCCAAGCAGTCTCTTAGGATTTCAATTTTGCTATCTACCTACTTTCCTTCCACTATGAAACGGATTCATACAAATCTTCCCGCATGAATGAAACGGACTACTACATATCTTTTGTACATGATTTAAGATAAAGTTCGCCAAGCGATTATTTTTGGGACATGTGCCAAGACTGCTTCAGTTCTACAACTTAAGACTTTCAAGTATTTTTCTTTTGTATCAGAAGTGCGATAAAAGATCGAAACAGTTCAAAAGGTGCCTAAAGGTTGTAAGTCATAGGCGTTGTAAAGTAAATAAAAATTAGATGTTAACCGCTGCCTCGAAATTCGGTTTTGTGACTTTATTTTATCAACTTAAGGACCGCATACATAAGTGTATATGTCAACTCAATAGTCGATCTTTTTCTAATATTTTTCTTTGTGGCGAAACGTTTTTCGTTCATCCCAGCTGAGGCGCCTCTCGAAGTTATATGTTTAACGTATAGCCAATACATACGAGGGCGGATTGATAATGACGTGCAAAAATCAAGAAGGAGTGGGCAGGTAAGGAATTCGTTATTTTTTTTTACCTGGACCATCCTTAAATATATTACCTGCAAAGTTTAAGCCTGATACCTCGTTTAGTTTTCGAGAAGTAGCCGTCTAAGCAAGTCGACTTACAAAAATTGTTGAAAATGGATAAAAGTGAATTTCGTGTGTTGATTAAACACAATTTTTTAAAAGGGAAAACAGCTAAAGTAACCAAAGAAAAATTAGATAAGCATTATGGGGACTCTGCACCATCGATCCAAATGATTTACAAATGGTTTTCTGAATTCAAGTGTGGTCGTACGAGCACACAAACCATACCAAGTCCAGGTCGTCCAAATGAGGTCACCACGCCAGAAATGATCGATAAAATCCATGATATCGTGATAGAAGATCGTCGAGTAAAAGTGCGTGAGATAGTTAACGTAGTAAACATCTCATTTGAACGTGTTTGGAATATTTTGAAAAACCATTTAGACATGAGAAAGCTATCCGCAAGATGGCTGCCGCGTTTGCTCACAATCGACTAAAAACGCAATCGTGTGACAACTTCGCAGCACGGTTTGCAACTGTTTTAACGTAATACAAATGAATTTTTTCGTTGATTCGTAACTGTTGATGAAGCATGGATTCACCACTACACTCCAGAAACCAAACAACAGTCAAAACAAAGGAAGGATGTCGGTTCAAGGAGGCAAAACCGTTCTATCGGCTGGAAAGGTTATGGCGACAGTTTTTTGGGATTCCAATGGAATGATATTCACCAACTACTTGGAGAAAGGAAAAACAATGATTCTGAGTTATTGGTTCCATTGGATGTTGAAATCAAGGCAAAACGGCTTCATTTGGCGAAGAAAAAAGTGTTGTTTCACACGTCCGTTGTTGCAACGGCAAAACTGTTTGAATTACGGTACGAATTGCTCCCTTACCCACCGTATTCTCCAGATTTGGCGCCCTGCGACTTTTCATTACTTCCAGACTTGAAAAAATAGCTTGCTGGAAAGAGATTTACCACGAATACTGACGTCATAAGTGAAACCAACGCCTATTTTGAAGGGTTGGACAAATCATATTATTTGGAAGGGATCAAAAAATTGGAAAAACGCTGGACTACGTGTATCGAGCTAAAAGGAGACTACGTTGAAAAATAAAATAAATTTTTCCGGATAAAATTATGTTTTCTCAATTTTTGCACGTCATTATCAATCCGCCCTCGTAAATCCTACCTTTCGCTGAATTAATCTAAGCACAAAACCTTATAATATACACCATGCTCTTGTTCTGTTTGCGTCTAGACTAAATAAAAATATCATTCATTATTTTAAAGAGTTTCAATTCAAAACGGAATTCATTGAATATATAACTACATGTGATTCTCAAAATTAAATTATATGGCATTTTTTTCATTAATAATTTTCGTAGATGCCAGTATTGAAATCGCCAAAATTAAAAAAATCAGTCCTATAATTAAATGAATTCGATAAGATTGAATGAAAATGTCACATGGGCTTTAAACATACTTGCGATAATGAAATCAAAGAAGAAAAATTTTTTGGAAGATTTATGTGTTTTTTGGTCGGTCGAGCCGGATTTAAACTAGCGACTTACAAAAGACAGAACAATTTATCAAAAATTTTATAGTGAACCTGAATCGGAGAATTAGCTGAGTCACATTTGTTTGGGGAATTATACTTTCACTCATTTGGTAATATGTACAATTATTCGGATTGGTGGAATACAAGTGGGGCAAGTATCCCCTTATAAGTGTGTCCTTGCCGTTTATCTTTATTTAAAATTATTGTTAAATTTATTCGTTATACCGACGATTGCATAATAATACACTGGTGTAACATAGCATTAGAAGAAAAAGCATGGCGTAACATATTCTTCTTAATTAGAAATAAATCGTCTGAAAATCTCTTGACAGTCATTAAATCTCTCGTTTACTTAGTGCTAATACGAAAAAAGTTTTTAGATAAATAGAATCATTTTTAAGAGTGGATTAAAAATATGTGCGAGTTGGTTTTGTTCAATTTAATATATTCTTATGCTTGTGATTTAAAATTCTTAGTTTATTTTATTTTAGAACCATACAATAATAATAAAAATTTTAAACAATAAATTACAAAGTTATTCAAATAGAAAGTCAAGTTTGTTTTTCTGAATTATTTGATTCGGGGCTCCACTGAGTCTTTTCTCATACTGGGACTCAATGAACGGTAGCACCTTGTTGTCGCAGTAAACATATCAATATGAAGGACATAAACAAAAACGTAAATCACACCTTTAATTTCTGGTATACGATATCTTGATTTTCATTTAAAGTTTCAATAATGTACTTACAGCGTAGAGTGGCTCCAGTCTCATCCCCGTGCAAGCTTCGAACGAATTTTCTAAGACCGATAGTGTCATAATCCAATAAGATATATTACTCAAATAAGTTAAACCGAGTCAATTTGCTTCTACAGAGTGTCACGCTAGTTTTTGTCCTTCACAGATATTATCAAGGAACCGATTGCGATTTTCATAATTCGATAAATAACATCGAAATTCGATCCTATTCAAAATATTGGTATAGCTAACGAGCAAACTAATTCCTGTACCTTGTGCAAAAGTGGGTATTATCGTAGTTAGGTATTTGGGTAATGGCCACTAAACATAAATAAATCAATGAAGTGTAATGGCAAAATTTATAGCGGCAATTAGGTAAATTTAAGAAACGGAAGCTTTTCACGTTCGGACGAGAAAGGAAAGGGGAGATATCAGCTAACCATAGTGTTTTTCTGGCATAAACAAATTTCTCCGAGGTGTAGATATAATCGACTTGGTTCACTCTGTAATCTATTTGTCAACCAATCGAAATCGAAATACCTCCATCTTTAATTTTATTGAGTTTCGATAGGAAAAAGTTGTATGTGGACATGGAAAAAAGTAGCTGAGCATTGCGTGCATCCTTTTGATTAGAATCGGAAAAAAATCGGGTGGATAAAAAAGAAAAATGTTTTACTGAATAGCCACGAAAGTGAACTTGTGCTGGTGGAAAAATGGTGGATAGACTGTAGCGACATATCTATCGGTTTCCGATTAAATCGAAAATAGAATCACTTTGAGAACCTTATGCCGAGGTCATGGAAATAAGGTCGCATAGAAAGACTTGAGGAATAAAGGAGTTCGGGTTTCGATAGAACTGCTATGTATTTTCACATTTGTAATGAAGTACATACAGTGATGATTTACTTGTGTTCTAAAATATTGTTAAATATAAAAGCTACAACATAAGTCTGTAAAATGTCGGGGTCACCAGTATAGATTGATTTGTATCAGAAAAATACAGAATCGCATTGAATTTTATTTTAATAATAAAGTATTTTTATTTAGTTTTTTGTTGTTTAGCCTTCTTGAACTAGACGACTTTTTGGTGTTCCAAAGTATATGTTTTATTATCAACAGAATGTCTTAAAGTTTCGGCGTCGAAATTCTAATCCCAAACCCGACTTTGGGATAAAAGATAGCAGGAATTATTTATCCTGATAGTCGCCACGAAATCTATGAATTAATTTTTGGGAAAACAGCTTTATGATCGCGCTATCTCGCATGTTTAATTGCCCTATTTTATTGATTCTTGTTTAGTAAATTAGAATTTCAAGTATTCGACACTAAATGGTCTTCAATTATACGTTCCGTACATATTTGAATGAAATAATTACTTACAAGAATTTATATTTAGATACAAAATGCTTTAGATATTCCGAATGTGTTGTTTGCAGTTAATTATAATTGAGGGTTATTTTATCAAAAAATTCAATGAATAGTATTTACAGGTCTGACTTTCTTAGTGATTCGATGATTTCCTTGACGAATCTATCATTGTGTATTTTTTCCATCGTAAAGCACCTCAAGACATGGCTGGCTAATAGCATTTCTTGTGATTATTTCTAGAAATTCTTGCTTGTAAATTTGTCAGTAGCTTCGATGAATTATTCAGTTGTAATACAAATAGTAGAATATTTCAAGGTACACGTACCTATGTTGTGCAAAAGGATCAGCAATTGAAATGTACGAATTTAAATGAGATTTAGAAGTTAATTTGAATATATATTAGTCTCAAAAGCGCGTGACAATCTTTTCTAAAAAATGTTGAAGAAATTAATTTTCACCCAAAGTAATAAAATATCTCGTGTAAGGTAATATTCTTCTACTTTATGTATGAAATGAAAAGAATTTGCATAATATTGTGTGCAAATATCATATAAACAGAATTGCCAATTTGAATAAGAGAAAATATTTTTTTGAATTAAGCAAAACTCAAATCCTCTGAAGGTCTCGAGTCACGATGCTTAAATCATTTAGGAAAAAATGTTTTAAGTTTATCTTGAATTATTCATTGCCTGGAATAATATAATTTCTGTCTAGATCATATAAGTCTTTATCCGCAATTGCATTAATCTGTTCCTATTTTAATTTAATCGATGTCACTTAAAAATAGTTTATTCTTTCTTAAAAAATTCCGGAAGCATAATATATATTCCTTCTATAAAAAATTAAAATAAATATTTGAGAGTTTCAAAACGATGTAGAGATATTCGATCTATTTAAATGTACTTACATAATCTAAAACTGTAATCTAGATAACAATAAATCACGTAATTCAAAGCATAATGTAAATTTCATTTTTGTCAAATATTTCACTATTTTGACTTTCAAATGCAGTTGTCAAATTATTGTTTGTCAAATTGTTTTCTTTTCCAGTACATTTTTACCGGCAAATGTTCGTGGTCAAATATTGGATAGCATGATATAAAGCCTAAAGCTTGTATTACACTTCATTTCATCGTATTTTGAACATAATTTAATAACGATTCCCTTAACGTTCACCAAAGTGAGTACACAGCGGCTAGTGTACATTCGCTTTTGTGCAAATTAAGTGAACCATTTGTTAATTTTATTAAAGATTCATAATTGTAAATGTGCATTATGTACAGCTAGACGGTAAATCTTTCATAGCATTCGAAGAGGTAATTCGCTTTGGTGATTTACTTTTGAATCATTTTCGAATAAAAAATTTTGCTGGGTTTTCACTCATCGTTATCTACTATTGTGTGTTTTTTGAGAACTCGCCAATTGGTTTAATTAGATTTAAATTAATTAGGCTTATTGTCAGGGTTACAGAATACATAATGGAACCTTCTAACGAAGAGAAGTATCATTCAAAGGAAAATGTTACAATTGTCAGATAGTATGTAACATAAGTATTACATTTCATGCTTAACGTTTAATTTTCCAACTCGAGTATTTTCATATTTGCATACTTTTCTATCACTTAAAGGACTGTCTAATCCAGAAAGAGTGATGATGTTACGATGCTCGTAGAATTGAAAAGAACGTGCTTCTTCCAACACAGATGACTCCACCAACCGCTCTAGTGAACTCAGGTTTTCATAGGAGCCTCCTATTATAGTAACACCAACCTAATTGAAATTCTCGAAGGAAACTAATTAAAACGGAGTTCATCAGCTACGGCCTTCCCGAATAGGAATTGAAAAGTCGCACGCTTTAAATTCATCCCGAGTACAAAAAAATACCTCGCAAAAATAAAATTTAACACCAAAGTAATATCCAATGAATTTTCTTTTAATGAAAAATTTAACAGGAGAAATTGTATAACCGGTACAATAATTCGAAATAAGTTAAGGGAATTTTCTTGGTATCTTTATGAAATTCGGTACAATTCAGTGTTCTGTTTGTTTTTATTTTTATTATATTACATTTCACCTAAATTTGTATTTTGTCTTCATGGCGATTTTTGTTCAGTGCTCTAAATATATTTGTCTATTTTTTGCATAATTTCAGATTTGGTGGCTTATCTGTAATTTTCCTCTGTCAACCCTTATCGATCAGGTCTGATTAATCCCTTCATTGGGTCTTTAAGAAAATCGTTATCCTCATGGGGTAGATAAATCCAGACCAGATATACACATGTTTATCTATATTGCAATAACTGACATGTGGATCTCTTTCTTAAATTTTTACATTGTAACTAAACAGCACATACTCCAGAATTTAATCGGATCTGCTTTAAACTGCAACGTCAGTGTAAGCAAAATTCAGTAGTAATTGGTCTACCTTCTTATTATTTCGTGGTAGATTTTTTTCTGATTTACCTATAGCACTAACATCGGGCTTTCTATCCTCAGATAGCACTTAACTATGACAATGTTGTTTCTAATTAAAAATGCTGAAATATCGACTTCCTGTCTAGACAATGCCGCAAGGAAGCTGCCATTATTCCTTGTCGGAGCAACTATCTAGGCACTACACTCGGCATTTTAGTATTGTTCGGTCGAAGTGCTTGAATACAGGTAAGCCGGAACTGTCTAATTAGTCTTTGCTATTTTCAGCATTGGTAAATTGAGGAAAATTTTCCTATGCAGCTGCGGCTGCAAACTTTGCAACTAATGGTGCCTAAATTTAGAACAATATGACAGTTTTCTCAATTTGATCGGATGAACTATTTTGCACTCCATTATGATTTTTTTTATAACTGCCATGCCGAAAGTTATACATTTGAATTAATTTTTCCTACACGTCTTTCCCGCTTACTAAAACTTGTAAAAGCGACGATAAGCGGGTTGTACAAAGTGTAGAGAGGATATAAAATTGCCATGCGAATTAAATTGCTTCCTTGCTCTTCGTAGTATTTTTTATGGGAAAATAGTTGGCTGGTGATTGAAATTGATTTTTATATCCTCGCCTTAAGTTTATGGGAAAAGGCATGGCGGGTGGTGTAGATAAGAGTGGCATCGGCATTACGTTGATATTTTTAGTACATTAAACCTAATTGCCGTGGATGCCTTTTATGAATTTACTTTGTTGCAAAAAGTTAAAGTACCGAATCTTATTAAGTTAATCTAAAACTCTTTAAGTAATGAAATAATCATTTAAAACACGTGTACTATGTGGACATTTGTGGCAATGTGTGAGAGATCCCGATATGAAATTATATACAATTTTCTTCGAACAAGATTTGATAGTTATTCCCAATACAGTTTTTGATAACACAGAAGCACTAAAAGTTTACGAATGAAATCACTAAAACAGTTGTATTCATGATAATACACTATACAATATCCATACAACCTGTCGCATATGCGACCGGTTGAGAGCATACAACCGTGCGATATCGACCCAACTGTTGTTTATAACCGCATACACGATACAATCGTCGCATACAACGACAAATTGAGCCCACAGTTGGTACAACCGTTGTATCGTGTATGCCCTGCTTTAGACCACGGATGATAAGTTCTATACTAGGTGAGGTTCGAGCCCATTCATAAGAGGTTAGTAGATTAATGTGCCTAGCTACTAACTATAGATCCAGTGAAAAACGAAAATTACGTTCATAAAAGTCGACAATAATTTCTGAGGAGATTTTTACTGTAACTTGAAGGTCTTTTGTATTTTGTATTATATCTTCCGCGTTCCTAACATTTTGTATCTTGCATCTTAAGCTTTGAATCTTATATATTTGAATATTCTATATTGTATCTTGTATCTTGTAACTTCTATCTTGTATCTTGTATCTTGCACCTTGTATCTTGTATATTGTATCTTTTATCTTGTATTTTGTATCTTGTATCTTGTATCTTGTATCTTGTATCTTGTACCGTGTATCTTGTGTCTTGTATCTTGTACCTTGTATCTTGTATCTTGTATCTTGCATCTTGTATCTTGTATCTTGTATCTTGTATCTTGTATCTTGTATCTCGTATCTTGTATCTTGTATCTTGTATCTTGCATCTTGTATCTTGTATCTTGTATCTTGTATCTTGTATCTTGTAACTTGTATCTTGTATCTTGTATCTTGTATCTTGTATCTTGCAATTTGTATCTTGTATCTCGTATCTTGTATCTTGTATCTTGCATCTTGTATCTTGTATCTTGTATCTTGTAACTTGTATCTTGTATCTTGTATCTTGTATCTTGTATCTTGTATCTTGTATCTTGTATCTTGTATCTTGTATCTTGTATCTTGTATCTTGTATCTTGTATCTTGTATCTTGTATCTTGTATCTTGTATCTTGTATCTTGTATCTTGTATCTTGTATCTTGTATCTTGTATCTTGTATCTTGTATCTTGTATCTTGTATCTTGTATCTTGTATCTTGTATCTTGTATCTTGTATCTTGTATCTTGTATCTTGTATCTTGTATCTAGTATCTTGTATCTTGTGCCTTGTATCTTGAGTCTTATATGTACATGAAATTCTTTCAGAGGTTGTGTGAGTAAAGAAAAAAATTTGAAACTATTCTTATTAGACGCTCTTCTTACCCACCATTAATTCTTCGGTAACTAATACTCCTTATTAAGCCACTGCCCCATTTATTTCACTATTTTAAATAAACTCTTAATGAAAAAAAAATTAAATTTCTCAAGTGTAGATGAAAACAGCTCAATGCAGTTCATACTTAGTTAAACGGTTGTACTATTTTCTAGGTGCCAGAAATTTCACAACACTAAAGGCCTACATATAAAAATTCCTTTTTGGTTCCTTTTCAATTCCAACAGAAAATAGTTTGCGTTATCTCAATTGTAAAACGTCGGTGATTTATGTTCAGCATTACTCACTGTTAACATGTCCCTATAGTAAAATTACGACTAGTCATTCGCCTACATTGAAAAACCTTTCCAACTAATTAAAAAATAGTGTAAAATGTTCGAAAGTTAAAATATTAGATGATATCATATCCGTCTCGCTGTGATCGGCACCAAATCGAAAAAAAATAAATTTCCTTTTCAATTAATTCCTAACACCTTCCTATTTTAATTATTGTAAAATTGCCCATCAACTCCATCTGTTCGGTTTCATTGAAATGAGACCAGGAAACACCACTGTGCGATGATTGAATTTGTTCCCACTGTAGAAATTTGTTTTACCAATCCGCATCTGCACACTTAGCATCTAGCCTAAAGCTAGCAGCTAGATCTCATCTTGACCGCTTGGTGGAATCGTGTATGGATTCCTTTTAATCGCGATTCGCGAAGAAATTATTCTTGGCATCGGTCCAAACCACGTGCTCTTATTGGCATAGACGCTTCTATGCACCATATGAGCGCTAGCTGGGTGTAGGTTATTACAGCAGCTAAATGCAGACTGGGACACCAAAAATGTTCATATGGGCTGACTGATTCACCACTGACCCACTCGAAATGGGGAACAACATGTTGCTGGTGTGTCCCAAAAATAAAACCTGCGCCGTGTCGAGTGTCGACACGGAAGCCGAAAGACGAAAACCAAGTCCATGTTCAGCAGTTCCACAGGCTTTTCAAGTGAAACGTCTTCAGTTGGAAAATAGCAGCGGGGCTATCAACAAGAGAAACGAATTTCCACCGGTGAAAAAAAAAATCCTTTTTAGCCATCTCATTTGTAAGTAGCGGAAAATACTAGAAAATCCTCTCAGTCGCTCTCTTCCAAGAAAGTGTTGCGTTGAACTTTGAGCTATAAGTGATTCAATTCAAGTGATTCCCTCCATATATCCTTCGGCCTAAGTTGACTAACAAGTGTTTTCTGGTTATTTGAAGTTTCCGGTTTCCATGAGGTTGTGCTTGTGGTGATTAGCACTATTAAGTGTACATGCATGTCCTGGTAGTTATAACGGCCTTTCGAAATTTTTGTGCTCTAAGTGTTCAAAATTGTAATAGTTTAAATGGTGTATCCTCAATGACGACGTTCAAAAGGATTATCAGGACTTACAAATTGGTAAGTGTTCGTTTTTTTATTACTATCCGCTGAGAAGGATAATCTACCTTGTTCCAGTTTCTAATAGCTTGTTTGACTTGAACTCTAGGGAAATGGTGTGCAGACTGACTGTGTTATGTTAAGTGTACTCTGTAATTAAAATTGTAATAGCTTGCATGCTTTATTATTTATGGAAATCACCTGGTTACAGGTTCATCAGCCTTTGGTGTTGGGTAGAAATTGAATTGTATATAAAAGGCAGTATAACAATTATGGTGTACCGATAATCTTGAAACCCAGAAATTAATGAAAAAATAAGAGTTTATTTCACTATAATAAACTATGATAGGTTTGGTGTAATAATACGAACCAAGAACAAAAATTTGATGGAGGTGATGTTAAATTTCCCAATATTGTCCTAGCGTCTGCCTAATACTCATATTTAATAAGTTATCGATCGGGCTATTCTGAAGCTATACCTCGATAATTTCTTCTTCAACTCTCTGCAGATATAAAAGTTTTTTTGATGCAACACGTTAGAGCGTTAGAGGTCCTCTCGAAATCTAAAATTGTGAAATGCTTTTCTAGTTCATCAATATTATATACATAATTATGAAGTATCATCTTTACAGAATAAGCCCTGCTGAGATTTTATATTCAGAATATGGTAATTTAATTCTTCGAAATTTTTCGCGATACCTAGTTTTGTTCTACTGATGGCCTTGGTTTAGATACAGCCCATGGGTCGTTGGAACCAACAATAGTGGAACCTATCAACGAATTAAAATGCCAAATAGACATCGTACATATACATGAAAATACTGCATCCAAAGCAAACGAGATCTTCCAATATGTAATTGCATTATCGACCACATTTTAATAAAGTTTTCAACAAATCGAATTGTGCAATGCTGGACAATAGAGAAGCTATTACATTCAAACTTTGCGATATTTCTATGAATATGAGGTCCTAACATTTATTTTCTTTCAATGCCTTCAAGTGAAACAAACTGCAAAGAACTCCCAACAAATAGACCGAACATAATAAAATTATCATATTATACTGCAGTTCTTTGTGTGGGTTTTTATTACAATACTTAAAATAAATTGCGGGAAAATATTAGCAATTTAATAATTCTATTAAAATTCACATGATAATACAATCGTTAAAATAGTAATTGGAATTTTTATTATAAAGCCCAATTTTGACTCGAGTATTTTCTATTTCTCGTATTCACATATGTAGAAGGTCAAGGAGCCTGTTCTTCCAGAAAAAGAAATTTTTTCTGTGGCATTTAAATATCTAAGTAGAGCTTGAGCTGCGAATTTTTTAATCCTTCAACTAGGAAACAACAGGAAGCCTAGATCAGACGATGACTGAAATTGGGTAAAATATTTCCTGAACCTGAAATTCAACAATTACTAGCGTTGTATACGTCATTATTTTAATCTATTTTTTAGTTTTTGTTTAATTCAAGCAAGGTTTTTCGTTAACAAAATTTTTTCTTTAACATATTACTGTAACAGATTAACGTAAGTTTTTGCAAATTGAATGCAAATTTATTAATTGCAGCTGTAAAGATTAAGATCTAATCACTGAACTAATTTTAACTTGTTACTGTACAACCTAATTAATTTCAATGCATTTATCTATCTATCTATCTATCTATCAATTTCTTCTGGGCTGAAAAACGTTTATCGAATGGAGAAGGAGATCGTCTCCTCCATTCGATAAATATTTTTATTAGATTGAGGAATGACTATGGGCAATTACTTAACTCTGTACTTACATCAACGTTCCAAATTTCAACTTTCTAGCTTAAGCGGCTCATGAGTTATATCCCACTCAAACTTCTATAATGCGACTGACACAAATTTATATACACATTACGAAAGAACCTTTCACACCTGCAGAGAAGTTTTAATTTTTAAAACAGTTTTTCGTTGATGTTTTTTGAGGAAAAATATTGTTTTTTTTGGCAATGTCTTGAAATATGATGCATGATGCTTATCAAGGTATATTGTTCCACCCGGTTCTTTTGAGAGAGAATCCCTTCAAAATTTAACATATCATCAATTTTTTACCCTAGACGGCTCCTGACAGATAACATTTTTTAACCTTTCACCTCACCCTCCAAAAATATTATTCTTGGAATGTGCTACTCTGAGATCTTCTGTTCACCATTTCAACCTATTTTTCAAAAGTATATTCCCATAGAAAATCCAAGTTTCAACTTCTTAGAGTAAGAAGTTCGTGAGATATTGCAACTAAGATTTTTCATTAAAACGATCGTTAAAACGAGAAAATATAGAATCTAATAATACTTAAAAAATAATAAAGTAAAATTATAAGTAAACGCAGTGAAGGAAGTGAAGCCAAAAAGTTACAAGTTCATTTGCTTCAGACATGTCTTGAAGTAATTCAAATATTTTTCTCGTAATCCACTTTCTGAAAAGAAGAAGTATAAATTTTGCAGAATTCATCCCAGACTATATTTATTACAATAACTTCCCTCCTTTTAATGAATACTTAAATAACCATAAACCTATACATAAATCGACTATAAATATCTATAAATTGTAAAAAATTGCAACAAACAAAATGAAAATACTAAAACGCAAATCGGTCCTCAAATTTACTACTTCATCCAGGTCGAAAAATTTCCCTGGCATTCTTCCATTAAATGCGACAAAAAATCTGCTCCGTTTACTCGAAAAGTTCACTTCAAAGAATGTCAACAGATCGAGTAATGATTTGGAGAATAACGAAAATTAAACGAAAGGTCGAGGGTTTAGTTGCTATCCATTTAATTAATCTTATTAAAATATCTTAAAACATTATCAAAATGTTTTAATCGTCTTAACTTTATTTTCGAGAAAGTGCGGGACGAATTTAATGGGGTAGTAATTAAGCATGCTTAATTTTTAATCGACCATTAGTTTCTTCCGCGTAATTAACTAGCTCATTATATGTATAATCAAACTTTATGTAAACATTTAAGAATTGCTTATCCATTCGGTCGACATTTCTATAGGATTTTTTTTTCATGATTTTATTTTGCATAAAATATACTCCTTGTTTACTGTCTATTTATAGTTTTCTTCGCCGCACATCTTGATTTTTTTTTAGCTTTGATTATTATTTTTGTTGGATATACTCCAAATAATAACCATGTTATTTTTCAATATGCACACTGAAGACAATTATGAACTACTGCATCTGAAACATAATTTCACTGACTAACGATCCGGAAATAAAGCAGTTCTTCTGACAATCTCCTTGAAGCGATTGTTTTTTTTAGTATCTACTTTGTAAAAATATTTAGCTCTGTCGGAATCCTGAGTTTTGTATAAATGAGTTAAATAAATTTAACCGAACATTGGAATGTGTTTCACCTCAAAGAAGCATTTAGTGCCCAATGTGCTAGTCTAAATAAATTTGTGCGTTGTTTGAAAACTAATTAAGTAACTGGATCTAAACTAAACTAACAATGTTTTAAGCGCGAATGTTGATCTTACTTTTAGCCGATTTTGTTTGATCATCGGTAATTGAATTTTACACACGTTTATAATGCTTTAATTATAATAGAGTAGGTGAGTTGGGGATTCATTTAAAAGAATTTGAAATTTTTTAAAATAGCGCGTGTTGCTTTCCATAAATAATTCTTAGGCTTGGTATATTTTTGATCACTGATCGATATGGATTTCGGATATCCCCAATGACACGAGTTACGTGTTTCAACATCCGAACAGTATAGAAATTAGAAATTGTTTCGTAATATTTTTTTTCTATTTTATAAACAAAGAAATAGACCGTGAAAAAATAAGAAATAGTGAATGACTTCACTATAAGTCACAGATGATTTCATAAAAATTTTGTTTAGACTATAGATCGACGGCTTTAGAGCTGACAGAAAGAACGCATAAGCCATTTAGAGGTCGCGGATTTGAATCTCATCCATAGTCGAAAAAAATTGTAATGTAGCAGATTTAGTGTTTTGATAACAGCGGTATTTTCCACCACAACAACAATTTCACAGAGCGTTGAAAAAAGCTACAATACAAAAAGATAAACCTCAAGTCTTGGTTTATGAGAAATCTTGAACCTGAAGGACTTGATTCAAAGAAGTTAATAATTTAAGTACCTTAAGCTTATATCGGTTTTTCTAAAATATCACTCGAGTGTTCAATTTTTTGTTCTGGATCCATGCACAAAGTTTGAATGTGGGGTTTTGTATATAGATTGTTTTACTCTAGATGAAATCATATAGAGTATTATAAGTTTAATCCAGCCCAAATGTTTGTAACGCATAGAACCAAGCCTCGGACGAAAAAAAGTTATATATTATTTTTTGTTTATTTGTGGCCAAAAACTACAAATCCGCTTGACGTCCGTCCGTCCCTCCGTCCGTCTGTCCGTTAACACGATAACTCAAGAACGCCTTCACCCAGGATCTTGAAATTTTGAATCTGGATGTTTGGTTGAATTTTTAAGGCTAAAAGGCATAATCGTCTTACTCCTTCGGGTAGCTGCCATATAAAATGTCCTTAAAACATTGTTGTTCAAGAATATTGGCCGATAACTTCAGAAGGGTTTAAGCTACGTCTTTGAAATTTTGTATGTGTTAATTTTCCAATAGTTGGAGCTAAATGCATGATTATGAAGTCCTATTAATCCTTCGTGTAGCTGCCATACAAATATCCTGTCAAAATGTCTTCACTTAATTTACGGAACTCACTATAACTCAAGTAATCGTTTAGCTATGAATTCGGAATTTTGTACAAATTAGTTTTGAGTGAAAACCAAGTTCGAGTTTACTAGCCAGCGAAATCCTTTTATTTCTTCTGGTAGCTGCCATACAAAATATCCTTAAGACACGTGTTCAACAATATTTTCCGATAACTTTTGAACGCTTTAAGCTACGAATTTGAAATTTTGTACACATTAATTTTTGAATGGTTCCAAGGAAAGTATAAATATGTAAGAAATCGAGTGAGTCCTTTCTGCACCCCCCATGTAAACGTCCTTCAAAAGGCAAATTTGTTTTTGGTGGCTCACCCAATTTAAGATATGAAAATAAACACTGAATATTGTCTTTTAGTTATGAGTAGCAATCAAAAGGAAGTCCTTAATAAAGGACATACAACATAATTACACATAATTCTACTTTATCCCCAACTACAATATAAATCGGAGTTCAGTATTCATCTAAAGTATTATTCGATTGGCTTGCAGCCGATCGTGACTGCAGTATGTTTTTTCCATAAACTTTAGCCATCATTGAATTATTTTCATGAAATGGCGGCGAAAAAAAGGCATTCGATCTGGATTGACAGACCTAATCTTGCAGCCTATTTGAAATATTAATTTACAAAATTTCGTAAGGCTGGTATGAAAGAGCCAATGAATTGGGAGACAGTCAAGCTAACCGTTATAAAAGCTTCTATAAAATATTTCGAGTGGCTTCTAAAAGAAAATTTTGTACACAGGAATTATTGCCATACAAATATCCTTGCAAAAATGTTTATATTCGTGATTTGGCAAAGTATTTCTTTTTATAAAAATTTGTATTAAGCTTGTATTGCCAGGCTACCAAATATTTCACCAACAAATTTCTAAGAAAAATCCAGTAATTTTTTTCATTTCATTTTTCATTTCATTGTTTCCACAGCTAAACTTTGATTGGATATTTTGTTAAATGTTTGTTCCCAAATATTTGCCAATATGGTATATAGTGTACAACAATTCTAAAAAAATTCGGTTTTTTCTTTGGGAATCCCCAATCGTTATAAGTCCTTAAAAAATGTTTAATGGAATTGCATAAAAGCTAGAGAACGTTTTACGTCTTCATCATACTATTAGTGCAGGTTGTATTCAAGAGCATGTACTGACATGCTGCTACACTGAAATATGTTGTTCTCATTTATGAAACGCATTCTATGGAATGAACTCCCAGCAGCTAAACAAACAAATAGTAATTTGCAAAAGTTACATGTAGAAGGTTTATTCTTTCCCATGAAGCTTGTAAAATTTTCACCTTTTGAGAAGAAAAATGGTTTTCCTAGCTCCACCCGGAGCTTCAGTGCTAAGTTGCTGAAAATTGAAAACTTGCTGACAAATCTTGATAACTTACAATTTTATTTGTACTGAGTATAATATTCAAAACATGCAGATATAAGTAAAATGCAAAACTAAGTCCAAGTTCACGTTAACTATCGAACAGCAGCTCCCTGAAGCTAGCTTGCAAAAATTTTCATCCAGCAGATATTTTCTACAATTTTAGCATAAAAGATCTAGAGACTTCGCCCAAACGCATAAAACAAGTCAACTGAAAATAAAATAAACTCGGGTTGTAAAACTTTACCATTCTTTTCCATCGTTTCTAACGTATTTAGGGAAGGTAATTGTGCTTGCAGCATACAATTTGCTTTTCGTTCCGGAGAAAAACGCTTGAAAGTCACAGGGTTCGGGTAACAGGATATAACAAGGCGGATAGTAAACAAGTATAAGAATAAGACGTCCAAGTTTAAGTATAGGATGAGATATCATTTATTTTACACATATATTTGTTGTGCACAATTGAGGATGTTTGGATAGTAGCGTCTTTTCGATGAAGCACGAAGGATACACAAATCAAATAATCCACGGATATTCTAAATTAAATTGAGAAAATTTTTTTTTCATCACTCTTAAGGGATCCTGAATGTTACTAGTGTGGGCAACATATTTAAAAAGTTGCCATGTGCGAATGAAATTGAAAGTTATGAAAGTACTCAATAAAAACAAGGTGCATGATACCCGAATAAAAACGTTGATGGCCTCTTCGGAAGGACCAATTCACTTACAAAATTTGCATTCCTCTGTCATTGCTGATTTTTACTAGTGCCCTTATACTCTTATCTCGTGTAATTGCTTACAGACTACTGGTAGCTTGCTTGTACAAATTATCAGCCAAATCATTATACGAAAAATAATGATGAAACCTGAGAAGATTATTTGAATTATATTTGAAATTCTAGCAGACGTAATCTTAGGACTGATGCCTATTTAATTAGGACTTTGGAATCATTTTCGAATTTTTCAGATGTTTGGGAAACATGTTTTAATTTGAATATTCACTCTTAAATATTGATAACATTTAAATATTTGAGTTGTTGAAGACAGTGGCTTAAGAAGAAGGGTTGATTATTAAACAAGAATTGTTTGAATTGCTGAAGGTTGTATGAAATAAAAAATTCGTAATAAGGCATAATTTTCAAAAGGGGAGTAGGACCGAGAGTCAGAAGACATCTTGTAGTGTACCTTCGAATTATTGATAACGTTCTCGTAAATAAATGCAGCATGTTAGCATGGCTGTAAGGAGGAACGGAATTTGTGAATTTATTTGAACTGTCATATGTATAAGTCTGTCAACGACCTGGGCGTAACCAAAGAGTATGAGATAGCGGGGAAGCGCCTATATAAGCTCCATAGAAAAAACCGTATCGAGTTTCAGCACCTCCACAGTCTCAGTCGATTACTAAATTTGGATTTGGTTCGAATCCGCGCTAAATTTTATATCGGATAATAGATTGAGAAGCTATGTGGTATTAATTTAACCGAACAGAATTCAGATTATAAGCTACAAATAAATAAAAATTAAGTATCCAATGTAATAATTTTATTTAAAGAAACTAAAATAATACAGCTCAATAGAAAATTATAGATATAAAATTATAACTTCCATTTCGAACGCCTAGAATTAAAAGTATAAATCATATTTTTGAGCTTCGATAAATATACTCACCTTTATAATTTTTTCGGAAAAGTAAAAAATGACACATCCTTATTAAAGACTGGGGTACTTCCACACTCTTTAACAGCACAACGAACCATATTGGGAACTTAGAACTGCGCAATGAAAGATCACTAATTTGAAAAAAAAAAAAATCATTTCCCTGCACTACAAAACTGAGATCTGAAAAAGCCTCACCTCCAATTATTTTTTCTTGGTTTAAACAATTTTCAAAATATACGTTTCTTATTCGTTGGAACCGAATAACAATTTGACATTTATTGCAAAGAGTATGAGATTTTATTGCATTTACAGTTTAATGTTTTTAGAGCATAGTAGTCGACTGAGAAAACGTATTACGCTTCTTTTCAAATACGGTCCGCTTCCACTCTATCTCATCCTTTTTGGGCGCAACTAAGAATCCTGGTATGATATAAGTTAGAATACTAATTTATTTATTTCGATTGCAGTACGAGCCGCAGCTTAGAAAAAACTGTAACATGGCTATCAACTTAAAAAAAATCGGTTCGAAAGGTGTTTAATGCTGAGATGCGGTGTAGGTTACTATGCGACTGACAACCTAAAAAATAACGTTCCAAATAGCCTCCTGGTTATTTTTTAGGTTGTCAGTCTCATAGTAACCTACACCGCATCTGATCATTAAACACTTTTCTTTTTCTTCTACCCATAAAATAATAAAGTTGCGCCCAGACTGTTGGCCGATTTTTTTATTTATTTACGTATTTGTTTTTTCAACAGATGATTCAATAGAAGTGAAAGTGAATTCGATCTCATTAAACCTAAAAAAAATTCAGAATTCGTCAAAACTTGAACAATGTCTTACTCCCCAGGGGTTTAATATCAAAAAATACTTAAATCGGTTTATTCCCCGATTATATTCGAAGCATTTAGAAGTGAAAGTGAATTCTATATCTCATTAGATGTAAGAAATATATCGGAATTCGTGAAAAAGTACATAACCGCCTTACACTCCCTTAGGGGTTATATATCGAAAAATTTAGAAAAACCTTTCTAGCCGCTTTTATTAAGAGCCCGCAGAAGTAAAATAGATTTGATAGCTCGAGTTGTCTAAAAGATTTACCGAAATTCATGAAAATGTGGGAAAAAATCATTTTGACTGACATTTTTTTTACTCCATCTTTGTACACAAATAAAAATCAAAATTTTTTTTTAGTTTTATTTACTTTAGTAGCACATCTATATATAGGTACTAAGTTTCAACTTTCTAGCATAAGCCGTTTTTGAGATATGAAAAACCGCCCCAAATTTTGGCGATGTCTCTATAGTAGCTCTATACAGTTGTCAATTATTAGCTTTCTATCCTTTGCGGCTTTCGAGAAATTAAAATGAGATTTTTTTCATTTCCACCCCCTCCCGCCATCACTCCCTCCACCCACACCCTCAACATTTTTTTCTCCGCTAGAGATCTACTAGTTCTAGCTTCTGTAAAATTTTCAAGATCATATCTAATACGGTTCTTGAGATATAAAAATTAAATTTTTTGAAAAATGGCTGTCCACCCACTTCCGCGCTTCACCTCCCCCCTCAAAAATTTTACATTCAGTAGACTCCACTGGTAATTCTTATACAGGGTGTAACTAGTACTGAGTTTCAAACGAAAATGGGAGATAGAGGAACTAGCCCCGCTCCTTTACAATTCAACCTATGAAGAAATTCTGTTATCAAACGTATAGTAAAATTTTATGGGCTTTCCGAAAATGTAATAAAATTATTTAATCAGGTCCTTCTTGGAGAAAACAGGACTTTTTTGTATTTTTTTTTAATTTTTTATTATTTTTATGTCATTTAAATGAATTTTTGTTGATAACAATTAGAAAGAAGAATTTGTGTCCTTTCCAACGAGCCCAGAATTATTACGTTACGCTAAGTACAGCAGAAGTTAGAGATCAAACAGTGATCACAGGTATGATGAAAATCTTTCGTCATTAAAATCGCGCTATGTCCTTAACGGTGCAAAAACGGGAGTATGTGTAGAACGATTTTCTACTCAGGACAAGTTCCTCTATCTCCCATTTTCGTTTGAACCTCAGTACCTGTATACAGAAACCAAATTTTATCTTCCTGGCACAATTGAGTCGGAAGATATTGTAATTCAAAGTTTTTCACCCCCCACACCCATACCTCACTACCCTTAAAAATGTTAACCCTTTTTTAATCTTCGAGTATCTCTTAAGACAAATACAAAGTTTCAGCCTTGGATTTTAGAATGTTTCAATCCCAGCTTTCAAGCGTTTTGGGCGCATTGTTCCCCCTCCCCCACTTGCACACCCCTCGACCGCTATCAACCATTTTTTCGCAAATGGGTTCACTCCACTGTCATAGTACTACATAACTTCCAACTTTCAGCCTCCTAGCAAAAGCGGTTCCTGAGATCTAGAAACCAAAATTTTTCATCTAAAACGCTCCCCTTCCTCCCCCCTCACACCACCACCCCTCCAAAAGATACCACTCGTAGGGGTTCACCCATTCTACCAACCATAAAAATTTCAACTTAATATTTCAAGGGGTTTGAGAGCTACGCACCTTCAAACGGTTTTGTGTACGGCGTACAGCGTACGGCGGACAGACGGACATTTTTTTTTTTGCTTTTTTGGGGTTTACTAGTCCTAAAACGTGAAAATATAAAATTTCAGGGTTGCAAATTTTTTGGAAATTTCAGGTCTATCTATACTTTATTATTAAAAAGAAGTATATTTTGAAAGTTAATTTTTCTTTCATGGGAGAGCAAGATTTGACTACTAAGTACTTAGTTTAATGTGTACAAAAATTGGTTTTCTTAGTTTTATCTACATATTACTGGAAATGCTCGTAATAAAGAACATTTACTTTATATTCCTTTAAATTTCGTCATTTACCGCTCCCATCTATGCTCCTACATATCGGAACTGAAGACAATTTTTCAAATGGCACCCGTTAAATAAATTATTGTAATTTTAGTAGACATTCATTAATAAATAGATTTTTTTTATAATACAACTTCTCAATTTACTTAAATAACAACCTAAACAACCCTCAAAAGGCTGACAATGAGCAGCTTACATGAAATTTGAATCAGATTCCTCAACAGAAAAACATATTTCTTATGTCCCGAACAAAATATCCGATTGTCGGTATTTCGAAATTGGAACAATATAAATGAGACATTTCGACTATAACCTTCAGATTCGAAATGAAACTGCTTAACCAAATTCAATTTTATGATTGCTTGAAAATGTGAAGTCGATACTGTACAAAAGTAATTTATATTCGGATCGAGGAAAATGACATGAAGGTAACTGGGACAAGAGCCCGCCCTTCAACAGACAGAGTACCTAACGAAAGTCACACGCAATGCTATAATTTGGCCAGGGGGATGAAAACGGTGAGAGTCACCAAATAATAACCGACTTGATATCGATTCGGATACAAATTGCTTTTCCACTAAACTCGTATGTTGCGGTGGTGCGGCTATACCTTTTTTTTCTCAGAGTTATTTTTACGAGTTCGTGTCATCCTTCTTAGTCTTAACTAGCGGTCATTTTCTTATTGATGAATAGGTCACTCAATTGAAAAATATTTTTATCCATGTGGCGGGCCTGAGGTCACCAGTAGAAATGCTGCCTGCCGACAAAACAGCCCCCAAATCGGCCATCGAATAAAAACCTCGGCCGTAAAGCGTGAAAGCCGAAGTCAATTGGAATCGTATCCGAATGTCATGAAAGTTGAATTGTTTGAAACTTTATTTCGGGGATTGTAATTATATTTGACCTAATTTAATTAGTATTTTTTGTGTGGTGGGAGGGGGTTGAAGGTTTAACAATTGTTTGGCAATTATTTGGAAAGTGGCAGAAAAATTGACCTACCATGACGCCTGAGTTTAATTGTTTGTTAGAATGAAGTTTGAAATCGAGCTTCAGTTACTGCACTATATGCGGCCCGAATCGTCCTGATTTATAGTTTGGGAAAAAATCAAAACAATTTTTTTCGATATTCAGTGTGCCTAGTATCGACTTGTTCATACATTTTCTTTCGCGATGAGCAGTAGTTCTGGATTTAAAAGAATACAATGTCAAATCTGCAATAATCGCAAGGAACTGATGGTAGCAAGGTTCAATATAAATTGCTATTCAGTGAGAATTCCCAACGTTGTAACGGAGGGTAGTAATCACATCTTGCTTCATGTTAAATCTTAAAGAATCTATTTAAGCGTGACACAATCGCTTACGGGCAAATATCGAAAAACATGGCTGCTATGAAGTAAAATAATTCGTTACACGCTTCGTTGTTCTTCCTCCTGGCCTGGCAGTTATGCTCTAAATATTCCGAACATATGCATATGAAAATTGTTACTATTTTGGTATGTAACGTTTTTATTTTGCCCGAAATTTTTCGTTTTTACATACCCTTGTATGCCGTCTACTTTGCTGCTAGGCAGGAGATACTAGTAATTGTAACTCCCCATATGGTCGGAAAAGCATTATTTGAAATTCCAATATGAGCATATAGTGTACTGTCTGCTGTAACAGAGTGTGTGAACTTAGCAGTATTTATTATTAAGAATACAACAAGCAAAGATATTGATTTTCATTGTTATATGTTTGATCTATAAAGCGATATAAAAGTAATCAGTGAAACTTTTAATAATTTTGAGTAAGTGCTTTTATGGCTGAGTGTATATTGCATTTTTGAACAATACAACAAACAATTTTTGATGAGTCTTAGATTTTCGGCATTATGCAGCTATAGCTTCAAAAAGGAAGATTAAGAGAAATTTGAAAAAGCGAGAAGAACATAGAGCATTCTCTTAACTTTCACTTTTCACATCTAGATGGCATCAATCTCATGTTTTCAAAATATAATAAAATATAAATACAGTATAACTTCTCTATAGCGGACACCTTTGGGGAATTCAAAAGTGTCCGCTATAAAGAGGTGTCCGCTTTTCGGGGGTATTAAGTTTAATACCTAATTCATTGGGGAATAAAGAACTGTCCTCTATAGGGAGGTGTCCGATTTTCGGAGGTGTCCGGTAATAGAAGTTTCACTGTAAAATAATAAATAATAGAAAAAAGTATTTCGGATTGGAAAAAATGGTAGGACAGTATGTATAAGCCAGATGGACTATCATCCCAGAGGTCGTGGATACGAATCCGACTCATGATATGATCGATATACCCAGCTTTCCGTGCTTTACAACAATGTCCATTCCTAAAAATACTAATTTTAGGTTCATAGCTCTACATCCTCCGCTCCCTATAGTATTCGATGATAGGATAACAAACTTTAACTGGAAAAAATGTTGAGAAGCCCCAAGAAAAAACTCGGATTGTACTACGAGACGACCTTAATGTATCAAATATGTTTGGAGAAATATCATCATAGAGGCCAAAGATATCATGCCCTAGAAAAGGAAATCTTCCCAATCACACGCAAGATTTCTTTTTCTAGAAGGAATTTCGGTGCTTCCAAGTTTTTATGCGACATCAAATTGGGTCAAATTTTGAGTCGCGTACCGTTTATTTACCCTCTCATCCCTTTTATTAACAATTTCATTACTATAGTACTTTGCACAAGTGTAGCAGATGTGGTGATGTTCAGTATATTTATACTCCTACGTCTGCCATTACTAAAACTAACAGTGAGGTGGTGTAATTAATCGTTACAATTGCCATGAAAGTACTCAGTACAGAAGTATCATTGAATAGAAGCCTTAATGCTACACGATTTGTTGTACTTGATTATCCGACTAATATAATCCATGCCATTTACTTCCGAAAATAAACACAGTACGTCTGTTAGCCGAAAATTAAGAAATTAATTATAATCTGTGTTTTCGGAAAAAAATTTTGCCCGTTTCCGCCCCATCGCCATTATGAAGATGAAAGACATTAATTACACCAGAACATGGACTGTGAGAAGTTCTTAATAAAGTTGTTGTTACAAACAAAAATCAAAGCCTTTCAGAATCATCCCACAATAAGCATATAATATAATTGATCACCTGGCTCTTTCCAAAAATGTTGATGAAATTATTTTCTCTCTAGTCTGTCCGAGATGCAGCAAAGATCATTTTTATTCGGTTCAGATTTGAGATGTTGGCAAGAGTCCAAGATATTCGACGAACCCATTAAGAGAGGTCTTAAGAGTGTGAATGAGTGCGAACCCAAGCAATTTGTCAATCAGACGTAATTACGATAAATGATTGGCACAATTTTTATGTTGCCTACCTATCTTTAACCCCATCCCCCAACCTGTCCCCTTCCAAATACATTCCTAATCATTCGACTGCATTTCAATTTTATGCTTCGTAATTTTCGCTGTAATTTGAGTTAACTGAAACGCTTAATGAGGTTCTAATCAGCCCTTCATCGTGGTGGTGTCAGAAGTACCATGTAACGCCCTCAGGAAAGGAGGTTGAGATCTCGATGATATCACGGTTTCACTTTAACACCCACAACCGGAATCGTAGGAGTATTTTCCACATAAGAGGGATTTTCGCGAAGTTAAAAAATAATCATGTTTTCGATACATCGTAAGACGTTTTAATCCCACTGTACCTGTTACGATAGGTGTGAGTATTAAATGGTGTATGGCAGAGAAGTTAATCATTGGGAATTAGTCCTGGTGGCCAGACTTTATAGTACAAATCGAATGCAATCCCACATTCAGTCAAAAACACTAAATTTTATTGGAATTCCATTAGAAATTCATGAATATGCATTCTGACGAGCTATCGGGAAGAACAACGACGCTTCGTAGAACGGCTATCCCTGGTGGGATAACTCCTTGCAGTTGCTTATTTTTAGATGAGAAGTTGATTCATTGATAGTAAGAAGCTCGGCTGTTTCCACAGTTTATTTAGCCTTAGCTGGTAGCAACAGCTTTAATTAAATTTTACTTGGCTGTAATTGTTATTTATGATGCCAGAAATAAAGCAAAATGTCGGTACCGGTTTTATGATCGGTGTTCATACCGATGGTGGCGACTGTGTTAGAAATAATTACCCGAATGAGATCTTTTTTTTTTTAAGTTTCAAGGTAAACATGAAAAATTTGTTTGATTTCACAATAAATCCGAAATACTAAACAATACTAAACATCTTGTTTCGCTAATTGTACGCGGTATTTCTTTTGTCATTTGCAAGAAAGAAGAAAAGAATTTCTTCTTGAAGGAAGTTGCTAGGAATTGGGAAATACAAAACAGAGTCATGGTTTTCCGTTATTTTTTTATACAAACTTTTAATATTATTATTTTTATTTATTTTACGATTTAAAAATATTTGATCATTTATTTTATTTTTATTTTATTTATTTATTTATTCCATTTTATATATTTTGCTTTTATTATTTTTTTACTTCTTTACTTAGATGTGCTTCAGTACACTGTACCAACTGGTACGTACTCTCTTCAGCTTGATACTCTCTATTGTAGAAAGCGCAATTCCGAACTATAGGGGACCGGTTCCACAGTCGAATACTAACCAATAAGTACGTGTGTACGGCTGCGGGTAAATATTGTATTTGAAGTTTTTGCTGTATAAGTAACGCGAAATATTTGGTATTGGAGAATGTTTGCCACCTGTATTTGCTGCAACAATTTTCCTACAGCTCGTGAGATACTATACTACGAAGTCTTTCCGAAAAGATTAGACCAACATTTTTTCTACAAAAGATTTTCTGTCGCAACACCAGTACTTAATCCCGCTATGACTACTTATTAGATTCTATTCCGACAATAATACCCTCCGGATTAATTAAATTCCTAATCAGATTTATTTGTGTTATGCTGCTAATAAAATACTTGCCCATTCGTTTTAGGGTTCATATTTCACAATTGTAATTATTTATTTTATTTACATTATATGAAATTTACTCAACTATTGCCATTTGCCTGGAATGGTTTCATTGTCAAGTAGCTGGAATTACAAAGCTTCTTATTGTTTGAATTATCTTTCTCGGAAGTTTGTTTATAACATTACAATGAAGTGAAACCCACTGCATATAACGTATAACAATTACAGTTCAGTTCTTTCGGCGGATGTATAAATGGCTCCTGCAATTATACGCTTTTTTTATGTGATCCCTTGCTTAAATAAAACTGCCTGAAGCGGTGCTTTGTGACCATAAAGAAATTTATTTTCCTTTGAAGCGACTGACTCTTATTGTAGCAATTCGAAATGCAAGGAACCCAGTCGGTTAGGTTGTGTTATGTAGTCAAAGAAAAAGGGGATTCCGGAAAGAATCCAGTCATGCAGTCTCGGCCTCATGAGGATCGTTCTTTGTAAAAAAAAAAAACAACCAACTTCTTTGCATTTTCATTCAGAAAAAACTTAGTTTAATCATTTCTTATGTTTTGATAGACTCGCTCGCAAATAAACTTTCAGTCAATACGAGTATAAGGCATTCTTTAAAAAATTAAAAAAAAATTGAAAAGTTTGTGCCAGAATTGAGCACAGAATACTACTTTTTGAAAACGATTGAAATCTAGAATCTAGAGTTAAATTCATTATTAATTTTCCTAAATGAAGTATAACTTTAATTAATAACATAATTCGTCAAGAAATAGAAATAATACATTACAGTTGTAAAGACAATAATTTTTTCCCCGTCTGATCTCTACAAAAATTGCATAAACTGTAAATATCTTATAGAATAACTATAGTAATTAAATAAATAAGTAAGTAAGTAAAAAAAAAGTAAGTAATTAAGTTCTTTATCGATTCTCATCCAAATCACACAGTAATTCAAGTGCTTAAATGATACTATGTACTTGTACAGGAACTAAAAAAATTATTTGAATTATTCCTTGGAAAAGTTCGATGAACAATTAACCAAAGAGGTCTAAAGAAACTAAAAGCCATTGAATTCAAAGTATTATAAATGTAATGTCGAATTGGTTTATTTTAATTTAAAGAAAATTTTCATTAAAGGCTTTTATCATGAAGGGCTCGCAAGTATAAAAAGAAACTTCTGAACATATGAAACCGGCAATTAAATTCTCTTCAATAAAAAATCCACTCTAATCTACTCTAAACTATTTTATAAAAAGCTGCACGGGTATCAGGGGTTCAAGGGTCGACAGATGATATACCAACGCAGTACTTTATATCGATGAAGATAAGAAAATGGGGCAATTATAGGGAGTACTTGAAAAACGCTTGGACCATCAAAAATCGAAATCAAAAGGAAAGGAATTTTCGGTCTGCAATCAAGGATAATAGGAAGATGATAGTGATCCTATTTACATTGCCCCCTATGGCCACCGAGATTATGGTTGGTTAAAAGAGGAATGTTTAATAAATTCGTTGTTTTTTTTTTGTTTTTGAGAAGAGAACTTTTTCGGATATTTAAATTGGATAAAATGCCATCAGTTTATTGGGATTTTAATATTTACATAGCTTTCTATTTCATTTTATAACAGAATAGAGTTTTGAGCTAATAATACGCCTGAAAGTTATAAAAACATTTTGGAAATAACTTCAAAGTGTCTTTGTGATGTTTGTTATTTTGTTGTTACTTATGTTTTAGAAAGTATGTAATATCTGAAGAATATTAAAGATTTGATTTTGTCCTGAAAGGTTGCAAAGTACGGCAAAACCACCCGTATTGAGACAAAAAAAAATAAATTTTGTATTCAAAAATTAAATGAAATTTGTGAGTTTGGAAATTTCTCTAAGATCAATAATAGAAAAAATAAATCATGCCTTCGGGAACTCACATAGCGAATACTTGATAGCATCTACAAACGTATTCACTTGTCACTGTACAAAAAATTCTATTATTTTTCGGTAAAAGTTTGGAATGTAGAGTGGCGGTTCAACAGAATTACTTACGCTCACCAATCAACTATAGTCGGTTTTTTAATTTTATACATATTAACCAGAAGATGAACCTACACATATAAAAATAATACTATTATAATAAAGAGGTGTCTAAAGGTGAAAAAGGTATTAAATTACTATTACTTTACTACTATTGCTGTTGATTATCGGAAATTGAAAACAAAAGTTTGAGATAATCTCAGAATATTGGGAATGGCACGGTTAATTGCTTCTTAGTTGAGATTTTGCCGCTGATATTCAGTTTTTTATCGGCGCCGATTGTATTTCAATGAATTAAATTAATGAATTATTAGATTGTTGCAGATGAAATGTCGTTTTTGGTAGTGCAATTTCAAACAACTGTAACTTTTATTAAACTTAATTTTATTAATCAAAATAGGCACCAACATATGAAATACACTTCTCCCAACGAGATACAAATGCATTTATGCCAGTTTCGTAGAAGTTCGACTTTCTAGAGCGAAGAAAGTCCTCGAAGGCACTTTTGATGGCTGCTTCATTATCGAATTGTTTGGTCGTCAAAAAATGATCCAAATGTTTAAAAAAGTGGTAGTCGGTTGGCGAAAGGTGTGGTGAGTATGGTGGATGAAGAAGAGTCTCATACTGCAACTCGTTTAATTTTTGGACCGTTGTTCTTGAAACATGAGGCCGTGCGTTGTCATGAAGCAGTATAACTCCATCTCTGTTGACCAATCTAGGCCGTTGAACACACAATTTCTGATGCATTTCATCGAGTTGGGCACAATACTTCTCTGCATTAATGGTTTCACCACGCTTCAAAAAGGAATAGTGAACAACTCCAGCTGCAGACCACCAAATAGTCACCATTATCTTCTTCGGATGAAGGCCTGGTTTCGGCATGTGTTTTGGGGTCTCATCAGCATCCAACCATTGTCCCGATCGGCGACGATTGTCGTACAGTATCCACTTTTCATCACATGTCACTATTCTGTTCAAAAACGGATCGTTTCTTATCCGGGAGAGCAGGGAACTACAAATTTTCAGTCGACGCGTCATGTTTTGCTCAGTAAGCTCATGCGGAATCCACTTATCAAGCTTTTTGATTTTTCCAAGCTGTTACAAGTGCCGGGAAACTGTCGAATAGTGTACGCTCAATTTCTCTGCAATGTCTGTTACAGTGGCGTGAATCAGATTCCACTAAAAAATTCAGCTCATAGTTGTCGATCGAAGGTCCTGGGTGACTACATGGCTCACTTTCAAAGGTCAAATTTCCTGATCGGAATTTTTCTACCTTCGCTGTGTAGTTCGTTTGTTTACCGTATCAGTTCCAAATGCCCTGTTGATGTTTTCGGTTGCCTCCGTTGCGCTGCGGCCATCTCAATGAAGTCCAAAACTGAAATGGCTCCATGAGTAAATGTAGGGGTATTTATACTTCAATACCCAATACTACTTGTGCCCAGCGTTGCCAACTCTAGCTAAAAGTAAGTAGATCTACTTACTTTTATGCTTATCTCCTTACCTACTTACTGGACACCTCTTTCTACTTACTTCACAACAAAATTCTAAAACCCTTTTCCAGTAAAATTTAATGCACTTATCCTATTATATTGTGTAAACGGAATCCACTGTACTACTGTATAACAAAATCAACAAGAAAGATTTTAGTGAGAACTATGCATTGAAATGACTTTATTGTTAACAGCCATAAATTACAAAAATTCGATGATGAACTTAGACTGTTAAATAATTATTTGGAAAAAAAATAATTCTAATGTAGAAGAAGATATAGAAGTGTTTTGGCAAGATCTTTCCTCTGTCCAGATAGGTGAACAAAAGGCTTTTGTAACCTTATGTAATTTCGTATTTAATATCTTGACCTTTCCACATTTATTCGCAAATGTCGAACGTGTTTTTTCACCCAAAGCCAGGAACTTGATTGCAAATACGTCAATCAAAGAATGTTTACAAGCCAAGGTACTTCTTAAAATTTCAATGTCAAACTGTTTTGATTTAAAAATATTACCCAAAATGTTGAACAAATTCAAGCAAAATATGTATAGTTTCAAATGAAACGACCAATAAAACTTTATATTCTTTAACATTCATAGATTTTTATATTTACACGTAAGGTAAATATAATGTTGCATTTGGTTAACAAAAACTATCTAAAGTGCCACTAATGTAACAATATCTTTTTCATAAAAGTAGTTTTTACCCGTAAGACATTTTGTGTATATTTTAAGGGATTTCGGGACATTTTAGTTTATTTCTAATAAATCAAGAGTTTATACTTTTCGTGTACAATATAAATAATGTGAATTTTATTTTTCTGCTGTACATATAACATATTAGTACCAAAATTTAATTAATAAAAAATACTTATTACTTTATCTACTTACCTACTTTGCTTTTCTTACTTACTTTGCTGCAAAAAATCTACTTACTTAACAAAAAATCAGTTGGCAACACTGCTTGAGATATGAAAATCGCAACTGACTTCACTTCATAGAGAAAAACGACATTTCATTTGCAACGACCTAATAAATTGTGCTTGCTCAAAAACTAAATTGAATAAAACTTAAAAAATAATCAAACTTAAAACAGAAATTAAGATTACAGACAAAAACTAAATAAAATATAGGATTAAGTAGAAGAATATAATTTCTCTGGTTCTACCCTGAAATAAATGCAATAAATATCTCCAAACTTATTAAATAATTAAAAGCATAAGACCTAATTCTCAATTCAAGCTTTACAAGTAAAATTGATTAAATTAGATTTTAAATTATTAGAAACTAGAACGAATGCAACTAAATAAAAATTAAACGAAATTAAATTAAAACCTACAAAAATTATTTTATATTTAAATTTAAAACAAAATACCGATTAGAATTTAAAAAAAAATGTTTAATGAAGCACCGAAGTTATTTTAAATCCTAAATAAAGTCTTAAATTAAATAAATTGTGTAACTAAAAATTACAAACATAAAAACTAAATAAAATGTATTCAAATCTTAATTGAGCCCCGTGTTGTTATCCTTCGACTTTATTTTATAAATTTTATTGTTGACATTATTCGTTTTTAGAAAATAGAGCGCAAATACAAAATAAATAAAAATTAATTTTAATTTTTCTTGTACCGCCTTATACTCGTATGTTGTTGAAAATTACATTCTCTGAAAATATCAGCATTCTCGTTAAAGTTAATTCAAAACTATTTATATTTTGGGATTAAACATATCGCATGTATAAATCAGAATACGGAGAACACATGTAGACCGTCCTGTTTTAAGGACTTTCGTTTGGTTACTATTTGAAAATATTATAAAAATGTTCCCTTTTCAAGGACCTTCACATGAAGAGCTACAGAAAGGACACACTCGTTTCACCTAATACCATTGAAAAATTAATATCTACAAAATTTCAAATTCTCAGCTTGAATTTAGGTCAATACTTGTACACACATGTTTTAAGGACTTTCGTATGGCAGTTAATTCAGATTAAATCCGAAAAAATTAAAAAAGCTTAAAGTTAATTAAAATTAGTTGTGTAGATATTCGAGAGGATGAAGAACGCGATTGCGATGAATGTTTTTAAATATGCTGCTAAAATATCTCTGGTGGTAAAGAAAAGAAACAAAATGTAAAATTTATTTTTAGCGTTTAAATGGAAATAGCTTATACTTCCTAATTGTTTAAATTGTGTTTCCAAAATTGTTCATATTTAGTCGGATCCGATTGGGCGTTGAAATTAGCCCTTTCGAAATTGATTTATAGCTACAAATGTTCAATGTCGTTCAAAAATAATCCATAGGCACATTGTTAATCGAGGTGATAAAGCTAAATGACATTTTTTTACGCGTTGCTGTGTGCTGCATATGTTGGTCCCAATTAAGGTATTCTTATACAAATTAGTGATGAAATTTCCATCGACCTGAATGTTAGCTTCCGAAAATAAAACCATTTAGTGAACACTTTATGTTAATTTCCCGATGGAATTACACGCCATTAGGCCTTGCCGATATTCTGGCGCACCATATAATCACCCTTAATTACCAATTAATAATTTATAGCCGATGTGTTAAGGGAAGTTTATCGCATACATCACGAAAAATAAGCAAAATTTTGTGGCTTAAACACGTCTATGATAAATGGTGCGTGGTGATTCCCTAAAGTCGAATAAAATTGAAATGCAAGTAGTGCGGAAAGGACATACAACGCGAAATTCCATAGACCGAATACATTTAAGCAGTATTGAAATCGAAAGGACTTGCGTCTTGTCAGCATTCGCAGCTACTAGAGAAAAAAAAATCCTTTAAGCAAATTTGTATGTTTCTTTGGTCGATTTTGTTGCGATTCTGACGGAAAGTATCGATCAATCATGAAATTTCCCGAGCAAGAGTCATGAATAATAAGTAAAACATTCGCGCAACATAAGCTTGAAATATCCTTAGCATGTGGAACGGAGCCAGTCTAAATTCTGGAGCTTATTTTATGATTGAATCCGCTCGATAGGTCTCCAACTGCCAAGAAAATTGTAAAATTGTTTTCGACGACTAAATCGAATTCCGTCTAGAAGAATTGATTTTCGATTGATGTGTCCTCGAACCATGTATACGCTTCGTTCTTGAAAGTCTTCCCATGATCTGGCACTACTCACATCTAAAGTCCAAGGTCATCCACGAGTGGGTACTCTAAGGGATGTTTTTTGCAGATACCTACACCTGTGATTTTTTCCCCAAAACGACGACAAATTGAATTCGATTCGATGGTGAATTAACGATTCGGAATATTTTGGCGACATCCATAAATCCAAAATTCTAGAAAATTCTGATATAACGAACTTTCTTTTAGTGTCGTTTTATCCGTTAGTAGAGTTTTTCAGCAAATTTATTTTCTTTCTATTTTCAGATGAAAATCCAACGATGAATGAGGCCGATGTTACGTAACCGTTAAGGGGCAGCAGAGAGGCGACATCATAAGATTTTCGGGGGTGGTGGATACGTCATGCTGCCCCTGAGCTTAGGTGTGCCCCTTGCCATTATTTCTGTTATTGGACTATGTTTAAACGGATATATACTGCTCGTTTTGATTCTTACGAAACAGGTAAGGATACTTTTATGGGATGCTTTTAAGATTTTGATGTTAAATTGGTGTAAAAGGATCCTGGCACTGGTGATGATAACAATGATAATGATGGCGGTTATAAAAACTTTACGGACGTATTTGAATTTTCGAAGTGTTTATGACTTTTATCGATGGACAATAATTAGATCGGTGCAAAAGAAACGTGGCATATAGCAATTTAAGTGCTACTTGGATGAAATTGTTTTAACTATTACGGCGGATCGAAATTAATGTCCCAAATTTTATTAGAAGCGAATCAGAAATTCCTTGATAACGTATTTACAAGATTAAATTGTTAGATATATCGAGAACATTTTTCCTTATTTTTTCTCCACATTGCTTGCCTTTGCAGCCTTGTTGACAGACTAATCTAGAAAGGATCTGGCTACTTTTTTATAGTAAAAGCTACCTTAAATTTTTGCATTTTTAGTGAACTTAAAGAGTTGGTGTGAGAGAACTTTCTTTGTCTTAGGAACGGTTTATTTCGGAAGGTTGAAACTAACTAGTTGCAGTTAAAAATCATACTTGCTTTTATAATATTATAACATTGACAGACTTGTATGTAATAAACTTTAATTGGACAAAGTTACTAACTGTTTATAATTTTTAATTTTATATTTATTTAAAAAAAAAAAGATATAGAACACGAAAATTAAAACCTAATTTATCACGACGAACATCTTGAAACTTCTTTCGTTGTACACAACCCCTAAGGTTGGACATATCCCCCAACTCCACTCAACTTTATTAAATTTTCTTCAACCAGCCCCATAAAATGCAGTGTCTCATTTCAACGTCCGTAAGCAATTTTCCAGTGTTTGAGCATGGAAAAGGGCAAACAAAAAACAACACTTGCACTTGTGCCATAGAAAATTACACCCTGGAACAGTATTTTCACTATTTCAACAGCGCACTTTGTAACAAAGAAATTTGCTCTTGTAATACGCTTAGTCCTTGCCAATGGTGGTTAGTTGGTTTTACAATGGGACCTTTTCGAACAATTGAATTGTTCATTTCTCGTGATGACAAAATAAACATATAATTGATCGCATCACAAACAAGGAAAATAATCGAGTTTTTCCCGGACAAGAATTGTGTCGTAGATAATTGAATATCCTGCGAGAGTTCTTGCTACTGTGAAAAAGAATATGCAATATAAGGTGAAGGTAGTACACATACAAAGCAAAACAACACGATTACTGGGCTTTACAAGAAAAATTACTATTTCTGTTTGGTGACAAGCAATGTTTGTGGTACGTGAATACTGGAAAAAAGCATATTTACAGTAGTGTGAATTCAAAAATCCTTGTACCAAACAATTTAATTTAACGCCATCATTGACTTCATTTCCTGAAAGATTAAGTTACTGGGCACAAGCAACCACAGGCAACACCGAAGTGAAGGCTGAGTTCCCAAGATACTCCAGTTTTTACATGGCATCTTATGGGGAAAAGTACAAGTGCAGTGCACTTTCAGATCCAAACAACGTTTCCATTATATTTTTATAATATACTCAAGTGAAATATTCGACCTCTGGATTAAAAAACAAATACACTTTTTAGTAGCCGAGCTTTGTGATACAGTGAAAATAAATAGTTATTCAATAGGTACATAACAATTTTGCATTTTAATACAACCGCACCCTTAAACTTTTTTGCTGATCTGTCAATGTCAAAACGTCAGTCAAGGTTTACATTTTTATCACGGTGAAGTTCACGAACGAGCAACGTTTGGAAATTATCTGAATTATACTGTGTTTTATTTAAATACAAAATTGTTATGTCCCTATTAAACAACCCTACGGTTTTTAGTAGATTCCTTGGTCAGTGTTAGGTGTATTAGGGGTGGTTTAAGCTACCACTAAACGACGAATAGTTAGAATGTAATAAGTCCACTTATTTCATCAGGTAGCTTTATTCAAAATCACCTAAGTCACGTTTTCACTCCTATTTCACAATTAAATCAAAACTCATTAAAGTTGAAATCTGAAATCTTGTCGACTTTAGTTTTTAATGATTGACGTCCCTCGTACAGTTGACTGCTAAATCAGCCAAAGCCAGAGTGATTACTAGCGTTGCTCTTAAAAAATCTCAGATATTCTGGAATGCAATCTTCACTCACCTGGGATACCATTAGTGAGCATCTTATGCTATCATATTTCCATTTTAGTTCTCCTTACAGTTCCAACCGAATCCTTTCAACTTTAATAAGACGTACACCTTCATACGTTTATTTAATTTCGTTTATCATCTTCCACTTCCTAGAAAGTCAACGTCAACTCGCTTTACTTGTTGCCCATCCATGTGTATGACAGAAAATCCTTTCATACAAATATAATCCTTACCGTTTCCATACGACTACGTACAAGTGCTTAACTTACTCGCTACATGATCGAATGACCTTCTCGGTTAGAGGTAATCTCGCACTAAAGATAAATGCACAAGCATGGTGGAGTACAAAAGCTAGCTATTCTCACAGAACAGAAAATGACTGCAACAGGTACCTTTAATCCTGATTGATTAGCAGTTTCCTCTAACAACCACCATTACCACGTACTTCCTTGACCAAGTTTGTCAAATGGATGCCTTCGCAGGAAATCCGAGAAGCGTTTAATCGCACAAAAGGGAGAATGGCAGACCATTAATACGAAAAGGACGTGCTGAATACACCCTGCCTACAATGTTCTGTGCGGAACCATCTGTTGGCTGTGCGCTTTTATTGTGTAGCCCAGCTATTGACTAGAACAGGAAGCCCGTAAGCTGATATCCTCGCAGTCGCAGTATAGGTGTGAAGTAGATTTACTTTTTCAGAGCCACACTACTTCTGCGTAGCTTGCGTGCTAATAGTCGACTTGGTTCATAAATACAAGCAACCGAATGAATAGACTGAACGGAATCAGAGCAGTGTAAAGATATCTTAATCCTTAATGATTCGGTTGGATGAAGGAAATTAAGAAGTGTGTTTATTTTCGGGTTTTAATTAAAGGTGTTTAGATATTAAGCAGACGGGTTCATTGTAAAGGCGTTTGAATAACTCGAGATTAATCCACTTTCTAATGAAGAGCATATTTGTGAACTTTGGAGATTAAAACTCGGAGGTACTTATCGGATTGAAGGAACTTTTGATTAAAATTAATCTCAACTAAGCATGAAGTTTACGCAGGATGCAGACTAATTTGTTCTACATAATTTGAAGTTAATTTGGAAATCCAAGAATTAATTTTTAAATGAATATCCTAAAATTATTTTGGTTAATTTGGATGATCGCTCTATGTATGGAGAACTATACAAATGCCGAAGTAGTTTCAGATAGTATACTGACAGTTCGAGTGCAGACTGTTGAATCCACAGAAAGTGGTTTCTTGTTTTTTAATGCACTTTCGCTAACCAAAGAAAAATTGCCAGTTAATTAGGAACCAAAATTACTGGTAGGAACACTTTAGTGAGAGTGCAGACTTCCAATTGCACAACATAGGTCGTTGGTATTTCTTAAGACACTTCCCTCAACTGGAACTCTATGTAGCAATAACACATCACTCAATAAGTTCGTAGGATAACATATAGGTAACGCCGCTATTGATAAATCCTTATGATTTTTAAGAAGTACCAACATTCAAACGATACGTGTTAAAATTTTATAACAATCTGACATTTAGTTCACAAGTTACAGTGGTTTTAGTGACGCTAGTTTTGTAATTTGAAAAACAATGGAAAAATCTGAATTTCGTGAATTGATAAAGCATTGCTTTCTAAGTGGAAAAATATCGTTCAAACAATGCAATGGCTTGACAAGTGTTATTCATATAAGCACAGACGATGCTGAACGCTCTGGTCGCTCAAATTCCGCAGTTATTCCAGAAAACATAAAAAAAATTCACAAAATGGTTTTGACCGATCGTAAATTCAAGTTTCGTGAGATAGCTGACATCTTAAAGATATAAGGAGGCATTATATTCACCATTTTGCATGAACATTTAAGTATGAGATAGCTTTGATCGAAATGGATACCGGGTTTGCTCACAGTCGATCAAAAACAACAACGCGTCGACGATCAGAGCGCTGTTTGGAGCTGTTTCTGCAGAATAAAAAGAATTTGCTCATGCGGTATGTGACAACAGCGTTACCGTTTTACTACATATGTAGCTGATTTACTACCTTTTATTTAATTTTAAAATTTACTGCACTACTATTTCAAGTCATGAAACACTACGTTTTGGCGATAATTCTCGAAAGTTAAATTAAAAACAGAAAAATGCATCGCACAAGAATGTAATCCATTATTATTTTACATTACTATATGTTAATGCTATTGTATTATTATTCAAAATCGGTTTCTACTACCTCTTTTTTGAAAAAGGTAGCAGATTTTGCTACTCCAAAAAACCGCCTCGCGGTAACACTGGTAACAACGGATGAAACATGGATCCATCATTATACCCCAGAGTCAAAATGGCAGTCAGCTGAGTGGACAAAGTTGTCCAAAGCGACCAAAAATGCAAATGTCAGCTGGTAAGGTTTTGGCCTCCGTATTTTGGGATGCGCACGGTGTATTATTCATCGATTACCTAGAGAAAGGAACAACCATTGATAGTCAACATAATATGGCGTTATTGGTGCGTTTGAAGGAGGAAATTGCGAAAAAACGACCCCAAATTAAGAACTAAAAAGTGGTCTTTCACCAAGACAATGCACCGTGTCACAAGTCGATCGCAACAATGGCAAAATTACACTTTGAATTGCTTCCCCATCCCCCGTATTCTCCGATCTGGCTCCCAGCGACAACTACCTGTTTGAAGACCTAAAAAGAATGATCCAGGGAAAGAGATTTTGCTCCAATAAATAAGTGACTGCCGAAACTGAGGGGTATTTTGAGGCCAAATATAAAAATTTCTACAAAAAAGAGATCGAAATGTTAGAGAGGCGTTGGAATGAATGTCAGTGGCGGCTCGTACCTTTCTTAGCAGGTGAGGCTGAATTGGAATATTAAAACACGACTTTAAGTAAGGCCGTCGGTTTACTGCGGAAAGTCATTATAGTAACATTCTCAAAACAAAAAATCACTAGTAACTTGATAACTTTTCCTCTGTAAAATGGTGAGGCTCAGCCTCACTAGCCTCATGTGGCGAGCCGCCACTGATGAATGTATCACTCTCGAAGGGGACTGACTATGTTGATGAATAAATCCGAGTTTTGGCTAAAAGTTGTTGCTTTATTAGTCATCCTACGAACATACTGAGTGATGTGTTAGATTTCTTGACTGCACTCTTGAAGTATGCTGATTGCTGAATAGAATTGGCACCAAAATTGCTGTGCCGCTTAGAATACCTTCAGTACGATTGTAAACGTTTGAAACTCAAGGCAATTCTATAATATTTTCCCAGCTATTTCAAATTTCATTTTTTTTTTATTTTATTCTTTAAGGAAACATTTTCAAAATTATGATAATGTTATCAATTTTGAAGTTTACAGATGCAATGGACAGCACTTGAGTTATAAGTGCATATTGGGCTTCTTATTGGCAAATGAATTTTCAAAATATCGAAAAATCTAAGACTTGGCATTTTACTAAAAAAAATATATATATATTTCAGGAGTATTTCCGGAGGGTTCCACCACAATTAATAACCTTTTAATTAACCTTTTAATTTGATTTGAACAATCTTTTACGTACACTGAATGAAAAAATATGATTCTTCTATAGTTGCAGTGACCATAATTTAGTTATTATAACTATATTATAGTTATGGTTGTCCTTGACATAGCTTATAATTCACACAAACATACTGTGGTTGTAATAAACATATTTGGTGATTTTAAATTAATTAGGTTATCCTAACCATGGTTGTTACATGATGTAAAAGTATTTTATGATAGCGGCAACTATATTACATGATCAGTACAACTATAGAAACTTATTGAATATTTCTCACAAAAATTTTATGGTTTGTATGCACGATGATATTATAAACATATTATGGTTATCGCAATTATTAAACACAATATGTCATAAAAAGACGAAAACCACAATTTCTTTCACAGTGAAAGGTATCGTTCGTGAGTTAAGTTCATTTCTAGCTGTGCTTAGAAGGAAAATGTGTTGAAGTGAAGTTGAAATTTTAAAGTTAAAGTTTTAATAATTAAGAAATATGTGTATGCATTGAAATTTTTTATTTCATATTATAAATTGAAAACATTAAGTATTTTTTCCATATTTATATTCAACTTATTACAAACTTTTAGTACAATTTACTCTTGAAGATTTGCAAAATAAAAATATTCATAAGAAAATACGCAGTTTTTTCAATTACTATAATTTATTATTACAAAGTCCTCTAGCTGTACAGAAATGTGGACTTCACTAATCTTCAGCGATCTGGGAAGACATTTTATGCGGCATTTGACGGGACTTCTCCACCACACAGAGGCAAGAAATAAGAAATTAAATTTGTGATCAGAAGTGAATCCAATTTTAAAGTGAGTGAGGATTTCCAGTGCAATTTTTTTTAATATGATCACAGCATTATGTTTAGTGGTGTTTGGTTATAAGAACCATACATCATTGTTTGTCTCAACCTTAGCTTTGTTGGAATCAAACATATTAATGTTTCTTAGGATCGTTATTATAGTTCACACAACCATGTTCTGTAATTGTTACATCCATTTATATGATTGACGTAATTAGAATATGTTTATTATAGCTCAAGTCATAAGATAGTTAAGTTAGTAGAACCAAAACTAAGTTTGCGTTAACCATACAACAAGTTTTCAAAACTTTTCATTGGTTTGATTCAATTATAATATATTTCTTAGAAACATAAGTATAGTTGTTATAATCAAATTACAAATATTTTCATGATTGATATAATCATACTGTTACATGTAAACCTGGCAACCGCGCAACCGTGCAACTCGATCGTTTCACATAATGAAAACAACAACAACCGAATACCTAGTTGCAAAATAGCCCAATCAGAAACCTAGCTGAAGATAAGCTGAAACAACACGATTGTATCTCTCTTCTTATCGAATGCTCTCCAATGTACTAGAACCCTGTACATAAACCACTGAACGAAGGTCAAAATCGAAGGCTCTGAAGCTTTCGAGAAGATTCCACAACTGAACGAACGTTCAAGTACACCGGTGAACATTCAAGACTGCAACCGCCTAGTAAATATATAAGCAGGTGAAGCGTTCAGCGAAGACTCAGTAATTTCGATTACGTCGACTGCGAGTTTACGCGACCGTGTTCAGAGAGAACGAAAGTGAACGAGTTAAGCGATATATGGTATAAGCGGGCGGTACTGCCATACAGTGCGAATTATTGTGCGATTATAATTCTGTGAATTAAAGTGCGGATAAATAAATTATCACTTATTTTTATTTTAACCGAATTGTGTTTTACTTGAAATCCCGGCGAACCCCTAGCGCGCAACAATACTTTGTTTAGAGCAACAAGACAGTAAAGTTAGTACAACCATAACATCAGTTATCAGAACTATCTTACATCTTGTAACGTGGTTCACACAACTATAAATTTAACCATAGTAAGGTTCTCCCAAAATATGGTTACCACAGTCATAATTTTTCTTTGAATGTAGAACTAAACTTTTCTGAATTATATGGCATTAAAATTCCTCTTAAGAAATTATGTTATCAGAACATCCGTCGTCGGATACATTCTAGTAAGAAATTCATTTCACAGATGTTTCAATTTTCATTGAATTAGATTTTGATACATTCTTCAATGGAGCACAACAAAAGCTTTAACAAAAATCGATGTTCAAAATATAGTTCTGTACCTTCTACTTAACTATAAATAAATCCTTTGTCATAAATTTATCACAAAATATGCACTTAAGTAGGTAATAAAATTAGAACTGTCAAGTATGTTATTTGAAAAAGTACATCTTTGGGCTCTTATTACAATATTTTAAAAAAATTTACTATAAATATGGTGCAAAATGCGCAATTCCATACTGAATGAAAGTGTTTATTTTCTAATTATACCTACCAGTAAATATTTTTTCTGTAGTATAGGAAGAATTTTTCTTTTTAGAAAATGTGATTTTAATGGCATGGTATGTTACTTAAAAAACCTTGAAGTAGGTTATATTTTAATTTTAAGCGTAAAAAATTTTACAAAAATTATTCAGGGGAACATAAAAAATAAAAATGCAGGTTTAATTAAAATAAAAAAAAATATTCACATAAAATTCGATAATTTTACATCTATAGATTCTTTTTTTAAATTTAAATTAATTGTTTGTTTGAGAGGAGCTTGTCTTACTAGAGGTGATTACTACCTTGACTCCTGCCATTGAGGATAGGACGATTGAACAAATATCACACTGTCTAAACCGGTTAGAAAATTGTCTTGGACAAATACCGAAACTGCTATTTTATCGTCGGATTGCATTGAATTATCAAAGTATTAAGACCGTGAAAATATTCTGCCGTAATTTAGAGTGAACGGAACACGACAGAAATAAACCACAAATGTAAACTTCTGGGAACCACCCTGTAGCCTGAGCAGAGTATTTTTTTATAGTCTTTCTTGAAGTGTGACTTCAGAAAATTCTCTACATCCTAGTCGCAAATACCTTTTCTTTTATTTCCACTCAAATAGTGGAATGACTACACTACTTATTCACTTTGGTTACGTTCGTTTTCCTCGAGTTGTGAAATTTCCATGCCGATTACGAGGCTGGTCCGGGAACTTTTACTTTTATAATTCATTATTATACAGCGCAAATAGTTCCTTGTTCTTATCACGCAATGAAGGAAGGAACTGAATTAGTCATAAGTTCGGAAGATTGGAAGAGAAATAGGTTTTTCTTATGGGGGAGAGTGTGGGTCGAGCCTTTATGGTTAGAAATTTCAAGGTCATTTAGTCCAGTTGCTATTTAGTTCACACCGGAAAATAATAGTGCGAGCTGCTTGGCAGGAACCTACTTTAAATGTTTCGTATTTCGAAATTATTTACAATTACCGAGCTTGTAGCTGGGAATCGAATTTTCAGTGCCTATACATTTTGGCAAAATTTTGTGAGATCCTGTGAGATCCTGTGTGACCTCTGAAGGTGAGTATCAGCAGGACACAATATAACAATCTTGAAGAATCATATTTTGAGAATTACTATAAGCACAATGAAACTCTGTAATTACCTACATCACCCACATCAATCAGTGTGCTGTTTTTTTGTTTTAATAAAAATATTTTTATAGCTATCGTTCTGAAAGATAAAAGCAATAAATAACTTCGTTCTTAAATGTTTAAGATAAAATTAATATTTTGTTTTCGTTTCAGATATCACCGAACAACATTCTACTGGTACATCTTAGCATAACGCAAACACTACTATCATTCACATTTCTAGTATTTTCATTCCCACCGATTATTCATAATGGAACTTGGATAGCTTCCATTGAAGTTTTATGTATTTTACAAGGTTTTCTATATACGCTATTGCATCCGTTATCAATTTGGACAATATGCGGCCTGAACTGTGATCGGTTTTATGCAATTGCTGCACCTCTACACTATAGTGCAATCGTAACTAATAGAAAGGTATTATTACATTTTTTTTTTAAAATTTAATGTTTAATTAATTTTTTTGATTTTCTCTAGGTTATTATTGGACTCATCAGTGGGTGGATTGTTATAGTTTTAATATCCATTCCACCATTTGCTAAAGTGGCTCCTTTTAAATTTAGTACAAATCTTGGCGCATGCGTTCCAAACTTTGCAACATTCAATTCATTGTGGTATGCAATCATCTTTACAATCGTCACATTAATTCTACCGGGAATTGCAATAATAGGTTGTAATATAAAGGTAAGCTATCTTGGTTTTTACTTCAATTGTTTTCATTTTATCGAATGGAGAAGTTACGTACCGAAGAAAACTCTGAACACATTCAGCGAGCGTTCCTCAGATTTTTTTTCTCAATCTGATGTGAAATACGTACAAGCTTCAATTTTCCTGGGTCCAAGCCATTTAAATTGCTCATTTTGTTCTGCTGATTTCAATTGACTTTAGTTTAATCCAATTCGGCACCATTTCTCAAAATTTCCTCTCCTTAATTGCAGGTACTTATGATTGCCCGATACCATCGACATCGAATAGCGGCCGCTATTTACGAAGTAACTCTGTCAGCCCAGGTGACAATTACCCACCAACGGAATCCGTTCTTTGTTCCAACCGTAACCGCACCAAGTGCCGGTGGGCCACGGTTTCGCTCACGAAGCCCAATATCGAGCATCCTGCAACTGGCAGGATCCTTCGTTGTCCTCTATCTTCCGTATTACGTATCCATCGTATGGGATAGTACAGTGGTGGAATTGTTCGGTGAAAATGTGCCTGATCAATATAAGACTAATTCATACGTGGTAATTGCATCGACGGTGCTACTGACCTGTTCCACGACTGTCAACGGGCTCCTGTACGGTATGAAAAGCAAGACAATTCGCAAGACATTCCAGAACTATTGGCGCAAAAAACGAACGAAAAATGAGATGAATCAAGAGATTCAAGCGCGCACGCCGTCAACCTGTGGTTCAAGACGACCCTCAATGTCTAATTTGGGGTTCCTTACGCGCCCTCTACTACAGCGCCGACTATCCGAAACTCTGATCGACTTCGATCGTAACTCGAACAATAACGGCCGGCCTAAAATGAAAAGGATCGCGTCCGAACTAGCTTGGCGTCCCGTCAGCTTAACATTCGCCGGACTTGAAAGTCCACGATCACCGCATCTCAACGAGCCGCTTCCGCTTACGGCCAGCTGCAATACGCTCCAGGTGCCGATAATGGACAACGACGTGATCTCGGAAGCGGATCGCGAACTATACAATACCGTGCGAAACTCTTTTCGTGCTGCCAAACAAATTCATGAAAATCCAAGGAATTTACAAATCTGTGCAAAAAGTCCACAACGCACAAGCCAACAGAATCACAACTTGGTCAATTCGACTGGAGTGCGATCATCCACACTAAGTACGGCAAACAGTTTACTGCACAAAGTTCTACGCTTAGATCAATCGGATCAACAAAAAAGACTTACTAGCAATATTAGCGGTAACGGTGACCACAGACGAATGATACTGACCTCACCTCTCAAATCGCCACGCATCCTTATCACGCGAGCGTTTTCGGACGATAGCGATAAGACACCATCGCTACCTGGCACACCTGCCAAAGAAAGACTGCATAGACAATACTCGTCCTCAAGTACCTTGAACGATCGTAACAAGTGGTTCATCGGAGGCTACACGGCTGAACTGAAACAGATTCACCTGCATCAGAGCCAACAGCCACAGAATACCGTTTGCGAACAAGAGTCGTACCGTACGGCGCTCAACAGCAGCAGTTCTTCAACAACAGAATCGAACGGGTCCTTCCATCGACGGTATTCTTCTTTGGAGGAGACTAGCGGCTACAGCCGCGAATTTGAGATAGACTCGGCCACTGAGGAACAATTGCTTTTGTCCTGGCCAACTACTAGGAAGAAAATTCCGCACAAAGGAAAACTTTACAATGGAAATGGGATATTTAGGCCAAGTCCGCTTTATAATGATCGTGCCGAAGAACCGGAAGTCATCCTATAATCTACGTGGCGCACACAATGTAAGTATTTTCTAAGAAATCTTTAGGACGCTCCCAAAAATGTTTACTATAATTGGTGGCGGCGACTAATAAATATCGCGAATGAGTGCCTCTGCAATTAAAAAAATCTGCCAATGGTCTGGGCGAAACTTTATTATTTTCGGGTCAAAGTTCGGGAGCGGTGAAAGTTGAAGTCTATCATCAGTTGTTTCGAAATTATGAGGTTTCTTGGAAAGTTGGTTTTGTTATTAAACAAAAATATTTGAAATAGAGATTTTTAGCCGATTAAGCATTGGAAAAGCCCGTGTAGAATATTCGAATTTCGGTATATTATGTACACTTAAAGACCATGGAAGTAAAAACTAATTTGCTGCCTTATCAGAATTAAGAGATATGAGGAATTGTTAAAACTTATACAAACCCATTACGTCCACTTGGGGTTTGAATTTCGAAAAAATTGTGAAACAGATTTTTAAACGATTTCATAAGAAGCAACTTCATATCTCATGAGACACGAGGGATTTTGAAAAATTTGTGAAAACGTAAGCAAACTCTTCACATCCCCTTGATTCATGAAATTCGAATAATCGTGAAATTGGTTTTTAGGTCATTACATCAAATGCCGTAATAACCAATATTATATATCATCAGAACTAAGGGATGGAAAAAATTGTGAAAACATATGCAAATCCTTCGGGGGTTGAATATCAAAAAATTGAGAAATTTGTTTATAGGCGATTATATGTGATTATATAAGTCTGTGGAAGTGAAAAGCGATCTAATATCTCATCAAATCTAAGAAATATGTCGAAGCATACAACCACTTTACACCCCCTAGGATTGAATAAATAAAAATACGGTAATTGACTTTTTGGCGCTTATATAGGAAACCTTGGAAAGTAAGAATGAATTCGATTTATCATCAGATATTGAAACTCCTTACACCACCTTGGGGGTTGAATATCCAAAAATCCTGAAAGGAGTTAATAGATAAATATGAAGACAACGCGAGAAAGTAAAAACCAATTCAATTTCTTATCACTTCTAAAAGATATGACGAAATTCGTGAAAACTTCTTCAACCCTTTTATACCCTCTTAGGGGCTGAAAAGGGAAAAATCTTAAAAAGAAGTTTCAGGCGAATATTACGCAAGCCCTTGAAAGTAAAAAGATATTCGATATCTGATCAGGCTTGAGGGATATGGCAGAATTTGTGAATAAGTATACAACCCCCTTTCCACCCCCTTAGGGGTCGAATTTCAAAAAATCTTGAAAACACTTTCTAGGTCTTTATATGAAGAAGTCGTACAACAAGACTTAGTAGATATGACAAAAACTGTGAAAACATATGCATTCCATTTTCACTGATAATTTTTTTTGCCCCCCTTCCGAACACCAATGGATATTTGAAATTTTGTTTATCTAAATTACTTTTCTAGTTGATTTACATACACGTACCGAGTTTCAACTTTGTAGCATAAGCCGTTCTATAGATAGGAAAAACATCCCCCACCCCCGTACCATACTACCCCTATAAACATGCTACTAATATAGCTCTATCCAAATACCAAGTTTGAGCTTCATATCGTTATAGGTTTTCAAGATATTAAAATCGGAACCTTGTCCTTTTTACCCAACCCCACCCGCCCCCACCCTCACCCTCTACACCCTCACCCTCAAAATTTCGTTTTCTCTTAGGGGTCTATTAGGCCTACTTCTAGTAAAAATTTGAAGCATCTATCTTACACTGTTCTTGAAATATGAGACGTGATTTTTTAGAAAAATTCGTATCCCCTCCACTTTCATTCTCCACCGCCCACTTAAAAAATTTTACTTTCATCAAACTTCATTTGTCAATCTTTATACACAAACCGAATTTTATTAGTCTAGTGCAATTGATTCGTGAGATATCGTAATCTAAAGTTTTTTACCCCCATCCCCGTACACCACTGCCCTCACTCAAAAATTTAACCGTTTAGGAGATATGAATTTTAGAATGTGTCGATCTCGAATTTTTTACGTTTCGGACGCTTTTTTTTCCCCCACTCCTTCACCCCTTCACCCATATTGACAAATGGGTTCACTACCAAAGCTCTTTATAAATTCAAAATCTCAACCTCCTAGCATAAGCGGTTGCTGAGATATAAAAACCAAAATTTTCCGTCTAAAACGCTTCCCCCTCCTCCCCCTTACACCCCACCCCTCAGAATTTGGTCACTTCAAGGGGCCTACCCAGTCTATTCATAAAAAAAAATTCAATTTAATATCTGAAACCGTTTGGGAGCAACGAGCCTCGAAACGATTTTGCGTACGGCGGACGGCGTACGGCGGACAGACGGACTGAATTTTTTTTTGCTTTTTTCGTGTCTACTAGTCATGAAACGTGAAAAATCGATCACAATAATGTATTATTAGAAAATAATAAAGTAAAAGCAGAGGTATTACGGTCGCAGGCTGCGGTCAAATATTTTGATATTTGTGAATATTATTTGACGGTTGTGGCAAGCGATGCAACGCTTACAATGGCTGATGTCGCAAAAAGGTGCTCGACGCGATTGTACCATCATGCGCGTCGCGCGCTTCACCTTCGCTATAATTCAACCTTTACAATAAATTTAACTTGATTTTGGTTCTCGATGTGGCATCAGGTGTTCGTAGAATTCGCAGAAATTCGAAATCATGACTGCCGAAATGCAAAACTTGCAGAATGGGAGTATTTTATAAAGAATATGGAGCAGAGGAGTTAATCTCGAAATTCCTTAAATATGGAATTATTCTTTTGCAAATTGCTTTCAATTAAGAACCCTGCGGTTGAGTCTACAGACAAGGAAATCAAGATTTAAAGTTAAAGTTTCAAAAGTATCGTCGAAAAACACTTTATATTCTCTCCCAAGTTCTGTGTAAACAAAACTCTGTATTCACATTCACAAGATTAAGTACCTTTAAAAAAATCGAATCTACTTAAAGCGGTCTGATTGCCCGAACAAGCAGTAAGATGTTCATAAAATCAATTGCCTCCAATCTACTTAACTTAATGGCCTTTAGAAGTTTCATCTCGAAAGACCTAGAAATATTTCTACTTCGAAAATGTCCTTGACAAAAAACTTCGTTTCGATTATCCCCAGAGCTTGACTAACCTTTTGTTCCCGAAAACGCTAAACCTACAAAGCTGAACCGATCCTCTGAAAGATCCCCGATGTATGGCTTTCATCTGTTAGCGATTTATCTACATCGAAAATTGATGAAGTTTCAACTGATTGATACACGAACCTGCGCCAGGTATTTCCAAATAGGAACCGTGCATTATTGAACGCAATCCTTTTGATATTTGAAAGAAATGGATGTGACCCTTTTATTTTTCAATGATGGAAATTTTTCCAGGTGTGCTGGATATGTGATATGTTCGACGGAACATCAATGACTTGTTAGTTAATAATTGGCTCACCTTTATCTGGATGTAATCCACTACCGTTGGCAGGTATCCTGATCACGCACACAAATCATTTCATAATTTTTTTGTTTTTGTTTTCCTGACTCCGGTATCATGTATAATTCAGAAGCACTCGGGCTGGATATATGGAGAGAAAAACTGTAAGTTTCCTTATATTGATTCAAATACTTGTGCTTGTTCGTGAAGGAGGCAAAGCTACGAGTATAGGATCCAGTATTTTCCGGTTCTTATTTCACCTTTTTATAAGGAACCGATAACAGAACTACCTAAAGGTAATCAAAGACCATTTTCTTTGTTTTGATTTACTAAAGACATTTCAATTGGATGAACGAAATTGTTTGCTGAGTATGTCACGTGTTTGTATTAGAGATAATTCGTTTTTCTGTTATTGTTTTACTTTGACAGAGTAAATATTTTATAAGGATATCATAACAAATAAATATTATGACGGTAATTATTTTTAATAATGTTCTAATCGGATGGCCTTTGGAATCCTAAAAGACATTCCACCATGACCTTGCCGGAAATGACCTTTACGTTCATTTCTAGTGTGCTTTCATAAATATTTGAATTATTCTTTTTGATTCGTATGTATTTTAAGACTCATCTGTATAATGTACAGCAGTGATGAAGGGTCATACATTTTTTTTATTATAATTTAGATTGAGATCTATGCACAACTGTATCTCGCACATGCACGCAAACGAGAAGAGTTTCTTGTGTGAATATTTTCCCGAAATATTTTCACTCCATAATTTGTTTACAAAAAAAACAATTGTAAAATCCGCTGAACCCGTACAGCAAGAAACTTAAATTTTGTACACTATTATTTATCACTTCAGTGCATGGTAATGAAAATAATTAAAATCAGAGTATCGAGTAGCTAACATACAAATGCCATTAAAAACTTATTTCTTGTCTTATTATTTTTATTATTTCAAAGCCTTTATCTGACGAGCTCGTGAAAATATGGAACGCCATTTTTTTGGTCCAATGCAAATCTGGAATTTTTTTACTTACATTACTTGTAAATATACCTACTAAGTTTCAACTTTTTTCCATAAACCGGTTCAGAGATAGAAAACGCCACTCCCTCGTATCGTGCTAGACCAATAAACAATTACATTTTTAGGTCGTGCCACTACTACAGCCATGCATAAATGCAAAGTGCTAGATTTATATTTTCGGGAGTACCTACTCATGATATTAAATCACAATATTTTGTTCTTCACCCTCCCCAACGGATCCACATCTAACACCAATTTGTTTACCTGCTGATTTATTTCCAAGATCCTATGTCAAATATTTCTTATGATATGAGACTTGATTTCAAAAGCTACTAGCCTCTCCATACAAATCAATTTTTTTTTATCTGAACTGCTCAACCGACCTTCTCCCTAAGCCTCCCCCTACCCCCTCTCCGAAACATTACTCCTTAAAGTGATCCAGAAATTCTATACACGAAAAAAATTTGAACTTAATAGCTCAAACGGTTTGTGAGTTACGAGCCTTCAAACATGTTTGCATACGGCGGGCAGACGGACACTTTTTTTCAAAATTTTCTGAGCTCTCTGAAACTTTGAGGGTATACATTTAGGGGAGAGAGGGGTAAAGTGGGATAGCAAGGTAAAGTGAGCCCCTTTAAAATTTCTTGTTTGCAATAGCGCCATCTCTTAGCAAAATAAATTATAGATAAAGCTTCATAAATTGACCACAATGCACTATAAACGAAATCCATTTTAATTACAGTTCCTTGAATTTTTCTCATATTACGATTTTGGTACTACCTGATGTAAATATCAGTGTTTAATAATTGCATTAAAAAGAATTGTTAGCGAGTGACAAATGTTTGGAACAGTATCCTTGAGATCGGCGTACGGATTGTGAAACTTGAAAAGTAAGCTTTGATGATTATTTAAAAAATATGTGTTGTAAATTTTTGCAAATGCTTGCTGTTTAACGTTCATTCGGGGAAAAGTGAGCCCCAGGCAAATTTTACCCTATACCAATATAATTTTATTTGATAATTAAAAATAATAATTTTAGCATGGCTAGAACATACAACAAAAAATTCAATGCAACAATCGTGGACTGAAGTTGCGATGGAAAATGCAATAGCTTCTGTTGCTGAAAAAAATGGGCATAAAGAAAGCCAGTAGATATTTTGGTGTTCTCAGGGCTACTCTTCAAAGCTGAGTACGCGCTCAACACACTTAATTTCGTTTGAATTTATTAAAATCATATTGTTTGTCTTAATTGATCCATTGCCATATTCTTTCGCTCCAGTTTTGGATGAAATTACTATACCTCGTGGAACGGATCACTTTACCCCAGTAATGATGTGGCAAAGTAGGCACTTTGAAGTATGTATAGAAAGGAGTAGATATCTTTTTTATCAGCAGCAATAATTTAACTTCACGAACATATGACTAAGCTAACATCCTAAGCTATCGATTTTGCGAGAAAAAGATTTTATAACTATTACCCATTTTACAGAATCTCGGTACAAACCTTAGGGAGCTTACTTTGCCCCACTTTCCCCTACTTTAAATGTCAGGTCGATCCAAAACACTTCATTATTTAAAAAAAAAAGGAAAATTACACCCTATTTCTGTACAGTTTTGATTATTAAAAAAAAAGTGAAATTACACCCTATTTCTGTTCAGTTTTGAATTTTGTTTTTTTTATTTAATTTTTTTTTAATAATTATTCTTAATCTGTTTTATTTGCTGTTATGTTATTAAGAACAAAATTTACCGGTTTTACCAAAAAATCAGCTACGTAACATGAATCAGAGTTCGTATAGGTCAGAATATGTCCTCTGTTTTGTATTAAATAGCTAATTGAATGAAGGTCTAAATTTCTAAAGCTCCATCAACCTGAAAGGTGAAACGTAATTTAAAATCGAATTAAATCCCAAGAAATTGAGTATGTCGTTCGTGACTCTTGGGACGTGCTAATGCAAAATTTATAAGAGAAGCTAAAGTTGCAGTCGCCTTCAAGCCTAGTATTGCTCCATCTTCTAACTTCGACCTCAACTCCGACGAACTCTTAAACATGTTAAAAGTCCCAATGTATTTGAAGCGAGCTATTCACAGGAAAGTTTGAAACTGTTTTATGCAAACTTTGCCATATGAAGATAAATGCACGATAAGATTGTTTTTAAATTGAACTAGTGCTGAGTTTGAGCATATTGCACATGAACTTAGAGATAATCTCGGAATTTGTTATGTAAATTTTCGGTATTCGAACGTCGTACCATTCAAATACTGTCCGTACCAATTTACCCACTTTCGGAATTACGCTACTCACGGCAAACTAAATTCCGCAGAAAAAGGACGATACATCTGCAAAGCGAAATTATGCCGAGTTCACACTTTAAGCGTCACACCGTTGTAAATTATTCACGCAATGAATAAATTTCATAGCGTCTCCTGAGTTACAGTTCGCAGAGAAGTCAAGAAGCTCGCAAAAGGAGTAATCGTTGCGGTTTGGATTATCCAACGTTTTATTTGCATTTTATTGTCTTTACGTTGAAGTCGAGGACTTTCCATAGCACATGAAATGGGGAACTGGTCTAGACCACTCCTGGATTTCGCAATTATAGCTAAAACGCTTCCTGGTATTCACGCTAAAGCGTTTCCTTTCCTCACGTTCTACAGATACTGCTTTCCATTTTAATGGTCGTTCAATCGCCGAAGGAATTTGTAATTCACATGCTCCAGGTGTAGAGTAATTTTTCTGAATTAAATTTTTACACTACTGATCCCGTAGGTAATACCAGCGTAATAACTGCATGATGGAGGTGGTTTACCATATAACTGAATTCATTAACTCGATACGAAGAGTCAAGGACTAATCCAATTTTTCGACTTATTCATCAACTAAATGCGCTACCGAGTTGCTTCATAAAAACTTAATGAACAATAGCAGCCTGCTTACATACTATTGTGCTTCCATCTATATTTTAACTCACTTATTTATGAGAACAACTTACGTTCAAGGGATGAATTCTATTAGAATTCGTCTCCGTTTGCTATGGGTTCTCCACTTCCGCTTTCAACAAGGGAGAAAAATTAATGGACTCATGAAGAAAGGGGCTCAGCTCATGGATCCTGACAAATTGTTTCACCTTTTTAACTTGTCAACTTTTAAGAGTTTTCGTTCTTTATAATGCTGTCAACAATTTCACAACAAATAACAATATTAGGCTACTTTAAACGACACTCCTTTATATTGTGTATTGACCTTTAGAGAATTTATTCAGCTAAGTAAATTGTAAGACAATCAGTTTATTTTATTATAATACATTTATATATACTGCAGTACTTTGTTGCTTAGTGAATAGATAGTGTTAGCGGAGGATAATAAAGGAATTAATTGACTTATTAATTAAACTGTTGTTTTTTTTCAAAGAGCTATTGGGAATAAATTTTATAAACTGGAATTGATTAAATAGTAAATTATCGCTTTCATATTGCAATTTTATTTTTGTATGCCTCCCTGACTTATGGCTGAATTACAGTGAAAGCGCATTGCGTTTGCCAGCACCAGTTATAGTGAGCGCGTTCAATCGCTTCAGACAACTAATTAATTACATTCTTAAATTACAAAATATTTTATTTGATTGATCGTATTGCCATTTTTCTTTATTGTATAGGTACTAGTTTTCTATATTCTTTCGTTTATTGTTGTAGGTTAGGTTAGGTTAGGTTACATTGGCGGCCAAAGCCTCACGTAGACCCACGAGGATCCATAGTGATACCACTAAAAACAGGAGACCCAATGTACCTATGATAGTTGCGCTTGCGTTTCGATCTGTACTGTACTGTTTAATTCAAAGGTCCCTGTTACCGTAGCAAAGTTTAGCAGACTCTGTATGCTGTTAAACGAGACTTCTTTAAGATTTGTGAAGATCGATGCACCAAGAGCCTTCACCCGTCTCCTAGAAAGAGCTGGGCAGTTGCACAGGAGGTGTTCTAGCGTTTCCCGTTCACCGGGTAGTTTACAGTTCCTGCAGAGATCATTAGTAATTAGCCCCATTCTGAATGCATGCGCCCCAATCAAACAATGGCCGGTAATAATTCCGACTAAAGTTGCGCATTGCGCCCTTGGTAGTGCTAACAGGAGTTTAATTTTTTTCTCATTTTGAGTGTTCCACATTTGTTTCGCGGTTCTGGAGGTTGATGTAGAGTGCCACCTGGCCTCGGACAGGCTTACCATCTTCTGCTCTAGGGAGTTGTGAACGACGTTAAGAGGTGGTGGTACCAAAACCGCTGTTATTGTTGTAAACAATTTAAGATTCAATCTATGCACCTGTAAAAATTCGAAAATATTTCAGTTTTGCAAGTTTTCCTATCCTTATTTTTTGTACGCTTTGATTTTCGTTAAAACTTTAAAGCCTCTCAAATCTTCAATCCCAATAAACACCTTTTTGTGCCTAAAGAAAAAAATTGATTTTTCAGAAGTATAAATTTCCGTTAATAAAACAAGGAGTTCCAGTTGATAACACCGAAGTTATAATCAAGGGGGACATTTTAAAGATATAATTGCCAAGGGTATACACAGGGGAAAAGTTGGAAACACATGTGCCAGTATTATCTACGAAATATATCCGGAACAGTTAACGATATGTGCTCTCCATATTTTGCATATGAAAAGTCTGATGTCCTGTGCTGTAGAATCAGAGGTCTATATTCAGAACGTTGATATCATACCTCTAGATTAGTCTTTGAACCTAGATGGTAAAGAAATGTCGTGCCATAAATCTATCGTAACGGACATTACTCAGTTGTTAAAACAGAAGGTGGTAGCGCTTACAATATTATTTTTAAGGAGAAGCGATTTAAATAGGTCCTACATAAATTTGAAAATTTTCTAGTATGTTGCCCAGAATATTTGATTCAATGCATTGAAAATTCGCCAATATACTTGCCATAGCTGACTTGAATTTCATTTTCCTTGGCACTTCATAATATTATAGACCTGCTAAAATATACATCAACTTTAGCTGATTTATGATCGCATCGCTAACATTTTCGCATTTATCGATTTGTTGTCTGCCATATTGAGTTATGTTTATCTCATAAATCATAAATATTGTTACTCTAAGCCACAGACAAACTTACATCTGTTTGCTGTCAGTAGTATAATTAATTTCACGCATTCTATGGCTTAACATTGTAGCAGATTAAACGATTTAGGATTCTCTTGGAGGATGACAAAACCATGATTTGTTGAACACAGTAGAAATCATGACTTCTAATAAATTGATGTATTGACTATTGTCTTTCGATTGTTAAGCACTCAACTGTTCTTCTCGGACGCAAAAATTAAATTTGTTTCAATTCGATTCCAGTTAATTTAAAAAAATCTGCCAATGGTCTGGGCGAAACTTTATTATTTTTCTTGTCAAAGTTCGGGAGCGGTCAAAGTCGGAGTGTATCATGAGTTGCTTCGAGATTATTAGATTTCTTGGAAAATTATTTTTGTTCTTAATATAAAAATATTTAAAATAGAGATTTTTAGTCGATTAAACATTGAAAAAGTCCGTGTAAACTATTCGAATTTCGGTATATTATGTACACTAAAAGCCCATAGAAGCAAAAACGAATTTGATGCCTTATCAGAATTAAGAGATATGACGAATTGTTAAAACGTATACAAACCCATTACTTCCACTTGGGGTTTGAATTTCGAAAAAATTGTGAAACAGGTTTTTAGACGATTTCATAAGAAGCAACTTGATATCTCATGAGACATGACGGATTTTGAAAAATTTGTGAAAACGTAAACAAACCGTTCACACCCCTTGGTTCTGGAAATTCGAAAAATCGTGAAATGGTTGGCCGTAATAATCAGTTTTATATCTCATCAGAACTAAGGAATGGCAAAAATTGTGAAAACATATACAAACCCTTGGGGGTTGAGTATCGAAAAATTGAGAAATGGGTTTGTAGGCGATTATATAAAAAGTACGTGGAAATGAAAAGCAATCCAATATCTCATCGAACCTAAGAAATATGTCGAAACTTTGAAAAGCGTACAACCCCCTTACACCCATTAGGATTGAATATCTAAAATACTAAAATTGACTTTTTGGCTTTTTTATATAGGAAACCTTAGGAAGTAAAAATGAATTCGATATATTGTCAGATATGCAACCCCCTTACACTCACTTGGGGGTTGAATATCCAAAAATCCTGAAAGGAGTTAATAAATAAAAATGAAGACAGCACGAGAAAGTAGGAACCAATTCAATTTCTTATCACTTCTAAAGGAAATGACGGAACTCGTGAAAACGTGTTCAACCCGTTTATACCCTCTTAGGGGCTGAAAAAGAAAAAAACTTAAAAACAAGTTTTAGGCGATTATTACGCAAGCACGTGAAAGTGAAAAGATATTCGATATCTGATAAGACGTTGGGATATAGTAGAATTCGTGAAAAGGTTTACAACCCCCTTCGCACCCCCTTAGGGGTCGAATTTAAAAAAATCCTGAAAACACTTTCTAGGTATTTATATGAAGAAACCGTAGAATAAAAATGAATTCAATATTTGGGAAGACCTAATAGATATGACGAAAACCGTGAAAATATATGCATTCCATTTTCACTGATCATTTATTTTGCCCCCCCTCTGAACGCCAATAGAAATTTGAAATTTTTTTTTATTTAAATTAGTTTTCTAGTTTATTTACATAAACATACCGAGTTTCAACTTTGTAGCATAAGCCGTTCTATAGATAGGAAAAACACCCCCCACCCCCGTACCATACTACCCCTATAAAAAATTATATTTTTCCAAGATGCTACTAATATAGCTCTATCCAAATACCAAGTTTCAGCTTTATATCATTATAGGTTGTCGAGATATTAAAATCGGAACTTTTTCCTTTTCACCCTCCCCCACTCTCACCCTCTACACCCTCACTTTCTAAATTTTCTACTACTAGGCCTACTTTTGGTAAAAATTTTAAGCATCTATCTTACACTGTTCTTGAGATATGATACGTGATTTTTTAGAAAAATTCTTATCCCCTCCACTTTCATGCTCCACCTCTCCCTTAAAAAATTTGGCTTTCAGCAAACTTTATTTGTCAACCTTTATACACAAACCAGATTTTATATATCTAGTACAATTGGTTCATGAGATATCGTAATCTAAAGTTTTTCACCCCCCACTCCCGTACGCCACTGCCCACACTCAAATTTTTGTTTCCGGTCTATTCTCCTAGTATACCTACAAATATTCATTAAGTTTCAATTTTGTGACATTAACCGTTTAGGAGATATGGATTTTAGAATGTGTCGATCTCACCTTTTTTGCGTTTCGGACGCATTATTTTTCTCCCCACTCCCGAACCCCTTTACCTATATCGGCAATTTTTTTGCAAATGGGTCCCCTACCGAAGCTCTATATAAATTCCAAATTTCAGCCTCCTAGCATAAGCAGTTGCTGAGATCTAGAAACCAAAATTTTCCGTCTAAAACGCTTCCCCGTCCTCCCCCCTCACACCCCCACCACTCCAAATTTGGTCACTTCAGGGTGCCTACCCACTCTACCCACGAAAAAAAATTCAACTAAATAGCTCGTAGGGTTTGGGTGCTACGAGCCTTCAAACAATTTTGCGTACACCGGTAGACGTACGGCGTACGGCGGACAGACGGACTGAAATTTTTTTTTGCTTTTTTCGTGTCTACTCGTCATGAAACGTGAAAAAAAAAATTTTGAGGGTAGCAAATTTTTTTTTTTAAAAAATCGATAACAATACTGTATTATTGAAATAATAAAGTAAAATTACTCTTCTCCCATAAAAAAAATGTTCAGTGCAATACAAAGCAATTGAGTAGATACAACTGTACTGAAACTAGTTGATGAATTGGTATTTGTTCGAATAAAATATAAAAATCAATTTTTATATTACATGATCTTACATATTTAATTGATGCTCAATATTGCAGTTTATTGTTGCTTCATATTTAATGGATTGGTGCTATGTCCTTTTGGCAACGGCATTATTTTGACTGTACAACAATTTAAAATTCGAACTCACCATTAAACTACAGTCACTTTAATAATATCCGTTCCCAAATTAAATTTATAAATCCCACTGCAGGATATATACTCGTATACCTATTATTTGCATTATTAATAAAATTTATCTATGGGCAATTATTATAGCTGTCCGGTTTAAGTTAATTGTAAGATATTGTCCCACATGGAGATATTAATTAATTAATTTGTTACCTTTTAGCATTCTTTCAGAGTCATAGTGTGCTTAACAACTCTGAAGGTAGATACGATAACAATAGTTGTTCTGTTTGGTTGAATCGGAACGAGATAAAAGGCAATTCCAGTTGCATTCCATTTTACCATTTAATTGCTTCATTTGCTGCTTTGGTGTATGTATACATACGTGAATATTTTATTAAGTGGACTTCTAACTTAATCTTTCCTTTCGAAAAATACTAAAGGTTATTTGATCCTTCATTGCAAAAGTTAGCCTAGAAATGAACGAGCGATGGGATTAGGACCTCGGTAGGAGTTAGTAAGATGAAAAACTAACAATTCCTATTTCGCTTTCGTAAGTGTACACAATTGCTGCGAGTTACCATAATGTAAAAATTTCTTAACTGTATCTCTAAGGGTTCAATTTAGAGAAAAAGGTTTTTGGCGGTCGAAAATTGAAACTTGGAATTTATGTAGAACTATTGTTAGTCGAATAAAAAATTCCTATTTTTATTATATTTAATTTAATAAAAAATTCCTATTTTTATTATATTTCTCCCGAACCGCTATGGATAGAAAGCTAAAGGTATAGAGACTAGAGACTAGAGCCACTAGGCCCCCTTGAAAAATAGGGGCAGCAAGATTTGGATTTAGAACTATTTTGTATCTCATACTAGAAAATTAAAATTTGTTAGGTATTAAAAAAAAATTTTAGCTAAAAAATTCAGATTTGCATTGGCGTACGGAGATGAGGCAAAATATGTTTGTCTCTAATTACCTAAAAATGTATTTCAAAACTTTGGCTAAATTAAAATCTTAAGTATTTTACCGCAAAGGGCGTAAATTTATTGTTCAAGTTTGTAATTTTAATTTCAATTTCGACATATCTCCTAGGTCTGATAAAAGGGCATTCTTTATAATCGCCTAAAAATCTGTTTAAGAATTTTTAGATATTTATCTCCTAAGGGGTTATGTCGACATATCGCACACTATTTTTTTATTGAAATTAAAAAAAAACAAATAAATAAAAAATCAACAGCCTGGGCACAACTTTATTATTTTTTGAGTGGAAGTACAAAATGCGTTTAATGCTGAGATGAGGAGAGGAGGATATTGGAACAGTTTTTTGTTTTCGGTTGCCAGTTCGATAAACTTCCAGATTTCTACACAAAAAAATAATAAGGTTGGGCTCAGTCTGTTGATGGGATTTCATGTTTTTATTTTTTTACCTTTTAAATAAATATGATGTTAAAATAGGGATAAGAGGCATTTTCGGCATATTGTGTATAAAAATTTTGTAAGATCTAGGTCAGTTTCTGAGGTCTTGTAAAATTAAATATATAGGTATAATTCTTTCGAGTACCCTTGTAATTATTTCTATTTTATACCCCTATTTTTCAAATAGCGAAGCAAGTGAATACATTTTTTTCACAATTTTTGATTTTTCCATATATCTCTGTTTTCTATTACCATGCGTCACTGGTAATGAAAAACAGAATGCAATTAGATCATTTTTCATTAAATATTATTTTATTTGCAACCATTTATCAATAATTAACCAACAAATTTATTTACAGAATTCAATAAACGACTTCAGGATGAATCTATGTGGGGACCAGGACGGTAGGCGAATTTGAATACAGCTACCAATAAATAACCCCAAAATATTTAAACCAAAAAATGTATGTGCAATAGACTACAATCAGTAAGCAAATTCATAGATTCCGACAGATAATTAAAAGAAATAAAACAAAAATACTCACTAGAAATTATCAGTATTAGGTCACATATTGTTAGAACTATTTAACTGTACTGTAAAAAAAGTAACTATCACAGTCGTGGCAATGTATCAATTGCGGTAGTAAAGGAGAACTAGTCAAGAAGAAAACATCAAATAAATTTAGTAGCAAGTGTTCTTAATGTGTTTGGGATTAAAAAGGTCCTTAAGGAACGGCAATTATCGTTGTCCACTTTTATTGAAATGCGATTGGTCGCAGGGTGTAGAATTCAACGATTCCCACAAAATCAAGTAACTAGTTAATGTACAAGCAAACAAAAATATAAATAAAGTAAATTAAAATTAAACACACATATACATATCTTTCCTGTGTAATAATCCATTTTCAATTGAAACAGATTAAACGATTTACAATAAATCGTCATGAGGTGGTAGACCAATTAAGCTTGCTCCTCCTTCAGAGTTTTTATGTGGTGGAATAGTTTCCACAGTCTCAAATTAAAAAAATATTTTTTTGCACCATTTACATCTCGGTTCCATGCCGTTTTGCAATTTTTGCAAATTTGAAAACGAATAGGAGATTTTGAGGTGATTATAGGTTGATAACATCCGGAATGCCAATAAAAACAAGTAGTCTAATTCTACATTACCAAACAAATAATCTAGTCATTATATAGTTAAGGAAGAAAACTAATAACAAAAAATATATTAGAAAAGAAATTTAAAAAAAAATTATTAAGTTTTAAAATATTTTATGGAAGAAATGTTAAAAAAATCCGCGAAAAACATATAGAAAACTTTTGGAAGCTTGTTTAATTGTGTCTTTATTTGCAGACATCTCTTATTAATTGTTTAGCAGGTGGATGTAAAATAAAAACTAATTGAAAATAAAGTGCTGAATTGGGAATATCTTGCGAAACATATTAGATACGAAAAATTTTGTAGAAAATGAAATTATTTTTTAATTGGAATTTTAATAACCTTTTGGTTTGTGTTTAATTCTAAAACTCATCGCAATAAATTATTTATTAAAGTTATGTAGAATTTTGTTTTCTACAAAACGGTTCTAATGAGCAATTTTTTACACTATTCGTTTTGCATAGTTACCCCTTATTGTTTGCATTGTTTGAATAAGATCCGGAGATCTCACAACGATTTTTAAATTCTATGAAATATTTCGTAGTGTAGACAGAATATCGAATATCTTCATTGTGCACAAATATGTCTTGTAGACATTTGAAATTTTATATTTTTGTCCGATTTTTGTACCAAAAACCCACTGACGGGTCGCTATTGTTTTCTACATTTGCATAATTGTTTAAAAATATTAAAGATCTTTGGAAACATAAAATGCTTAAATCGGATACAAGCGCTGGCAATCACATTTGTAGCAGTAATATCGCTCCCTCAACGGGGTTGAGTGATAGGTTAATAACCTACTATCAAAAAATACAAGTATATTCAGAGCTTCGGGAGGAAACTTAGATCGAACGAAGGGATGACCCTAATATCTCGAATTCGATCAAAGAAATGTCATCAAATATTCCAGGATCCGATTTGGGTGGTCGCACTATTGAAGAGGAACATCTCTTTGACCTCACAAAACCAACTATGAAACTTTTTCTTTTTACACCTTTCGTTTCATATAAATTTTTTTTAATAAATTAATAAATACTCGCAACTTAAAAATATTTGATATTTTTTTTAAAAAAAAGGTTAAAGTAACAAAAATGACAAATCAGTTATCGGGTCAGCTCTGTTCTATTTTGTTGAGTTAAGAACTTCATTTCATTGCTAGAAAAAAAAAATCGTCAGTAAAAAATATTAATGTTGTTGCTGCTAAAAAGAATCCAGTCAATCCGATCTAATTCCCGATATTTGTTCACGCTTACGAAACATGTTTCAGAAGTAAGAAGGGATGTAAACATTATACAAATACATTAATAAATGTTTAGAAACAATCATTATCGTACTTGAAATTTAAAAGCAGTACAAACTCTACACTTACAGGTACATAAACATTTGGGAAAAGAATAAAGCATATAGTACATAAATATATTTACAGCTGTACATATTTTCGTAAATGTTTTGTTGTTGACTATTAGAAAAGAAATATGTTAATTATAAGTGTACAACAATAATGGAAAATAAAAGCATATATTTAAATCAATGGTATTCAATAAAGTGATGACAAGTATTTTTGATGTAAAAATTGATGTTTTATTAACATTGGAACAAACAATATTCAATATTCATATATTTTTTTTATATTTCTATTTTATTTTTAAATATTTTTGGTTTCAATATATCCATTGCACTTATTTATATTTTTAAATTTATATCCATTTTTTTTATTTACATTATCTACTTTTATATTTTCAAGCTTAATATTTGGGAATATTATATTTTATTGTTTTAATTTATTTTTGAATGATTTTGTTCATATTTGAAGTTTTAATGTTTTCGTTTTATTAACTATTTTTTAAATTGTTTGTTTCAAATTATTATATTTACATTTAGTGTAATTATATATTTTCGTTTTTTATTTTTTAAAATTTTCAATATTTATTCTTATTTAAACGCATTGAACAATGATCATAAGTATTACCAAGCAGTGAGAAAAAATCACTCAGAAATAAATAATGTATAAATCAATGGGCTGAGGTGCGCACTGTGTACTGAAACTGATGAACCATTATTAATTACGCCTACAAATGTAATTAATGTTTTTTGTTAATTTTTTAATACGAAGCAATTATGAGCGGCCAATAAAACGATTTTCGATCTATAATTAGAAGCTTTAAAGGAAAAATTAAATTACAATTAACATTCAATACCCTACATCTGAGGTCGAGGCCAGAACATGGTATCTATTCTGGAAAAGGTCACATCAATAAAGTAAGGTAGGTCTCATTTTTATTACCGTCTATTTAGCTTTACTCCCAACAATTTCCTCCTTTCGTCCCGACATATTCCTCATGCGATTTATCCAGTGGTTTTAACAAGTGCATCGCTCCAACTTGCTACTAGGTACCACTATCTTATTCCAGGCTTTCTGAATTAATACGAATGCTACTAGCAAGGATTGCCAGGAATACAGAACACATTTTTCGTTCACAAGATGCACATGAATAGATGGATTTTAGGGGATTTACGCGTTCATATAGAATATAGCATTGAAGGATATGGGAGCAGTTCAGGAGACTAGGAGTTTAATCTGGATGCGAACACTAATTGAAGTTGGTCTTTATATCAGCACAAAAGGAAGGATTCGTCAGATAAATAGATTTATTACTTGACGCCATTAAATAGTTAGACCCCCCTTTTACAAGTTCCTTTAAGATTAAGGATTTTTGAATAATCTTTTAAGCTTAGTTTAAAGCAATTCATTTAAAATATATTTAGTTCCTGTACACAAGCCAATTATTGTCTGTCTCGCGATAGCCAAAAGTCGTTTCCATTATTTTTGTACAAAATTCTTAAAAACACAAAAATCTTAAAAACTCAGTTCCTAATGACTTTTTCATTGAGATTATCTGCCTTTCATAAGTCACTGGGGTAGGATTTGTTCGACTCTTACCTACTATGATCTGGACAAAGTCGCAACCAAAAATACCTACTATGTACTCAGGATCAAAGAATTTGGAACCCTCCTCAGATGAATTTATCTGCAAAGTCCTAGATTTTAATAAAATTCATTGCGCCAAAACTTAGCGCTTGTTTGTCCAGCCTTTTTAATTATAGCTGTGAATGCTCTCAAACAAAATATTATTTAATATCCAATTAATAAGTAAAATATAAAATTAAATCAAAAGCTGTCAAATGAAATATAATGTGTTTCCAACTATTAATAAACAAAGGTCACAAAAATGTATCATAACTTTATCAATAAAGTGAAAATTTCATATTTTATAATTCACGTAATGGAAAACAAAATTGCAAAGTTCATGTGGGTCTTCGATTTGCTGCATTGTCCTATCAGCTTGTTTCTCTAATGGTAATGATTAATTACTTGCGGTAGGCCTTGTTTTATACCGTCTACCATAATTAAACCGAAATAAATCGATTTATAATGCCTAGTCTATGTTCAGCTTCAGGTAAAATTATTGGAAATAAATTCAATGGAAATTTCAATTATGGCATATATTAAGTGCACGCAACTGTGCTGCAAACTGAGAACTTCACTACCAACACACTACTGCATTTGTATGTCCTTTAGACTTGGCATGCCTCCTCCGATCAACCTGAAATATGGTAATCGAATGAACTTTATTATTAATGAGTTTCGTTCGATTAATGCACTTGAAACAATACCTGCCCAAATGAATAGGGACGATACAAATTTGCCTCCCTCCGACAGCAAAAAGGATGTCAATGTCCTGTTTTTGGATCACGGTCGATTTCTGCCATTTGATATTAGAGAAAGGCGGAAATTAAAGGGCTTTAGGAATAAGATATATGTGAAGAAGTTTAAGGATATTAATCTATTTCTAATGCGAATTTCATAACAGAGTTTATCACAAAAAAAACATTAATTTTACTCTTATCATATTATATTTCACTAATCACTATCCATATGTTTTTTCTTTGCTATAAGTATTAGCTAAGAAAATTTGTTCTTTTTATCTGAGCCATATGAAAGGTAGAATAATCTTGAAAAGGAGCATCGTTTTAATGTCAAACCTAAATCCTGATAATATGTACAACATTTCTTCAGAATTCTTATAAGAGCATTACAGAGCCCACATGGGATTCCATCGTAGCGAATAATCAATAGCATCTAGTATCTACTTATAGTACTGATAGTACACTCCCCAGCTTTTCAGAGCGGATATTTAGAACATAAATGCCACAGGTTTGTTTGGAATAGCGTGCCTTTCATCTAAGCCTGATCGCAATAATAGTAAAGGATTCATATCTTCCAATGAACCCACACCAACCTTATCCAACAGTTTACTCAGATAAAAAATGAATTTTAGGTGACAGAAAAGAAAAACACAATAAACTTATCCGGATATTGTCCGGGTGCCGGGCTGAAACTTCCCTGTGCTTCATAAACTATATATAAAAAAAAACTTCACAATATTCCGAACAATGTTTAAAATGTCTATAATAAAAGCAACATGTTCTGTGTCTTTTTCGGAATCGAAGTGTTTGAACGTTGAAATACTCAAGTTTGTACAAACAATTTTATTACACCTTCTTAAACACAAGTTTGTAGTCGAGTGTCGGGGACATCTAACCCCTAAACGAAATTATGGTGAAAATTTAAATTTTATTTTCGGTATGTTCAACACTTTACTATGCGAACTATTCTGCTCCATAAATAGAGCTTACAGGTCAATTCTATTTGTCTTAGATGAATAAATATCAATTCAAGTGTAAGGGATGGAGTTCACGATGAAAAAGGGAAATACTTTTTTTAATTTTGTATTTTATAATATTTTAATACTAAAATAGTGTGATCGATTTAAAAGTTCAAAAAATTAGCTACCCCAAAAATTTGGTAGTGAATTACTTTATTATTTTTTAATAATAAAGTATTGTGATCGACCTGAAATTTCAAAAAAGTTTGCTACCCTGAAATTTTGTATTTACATGTTTTAAGACTAGTAAACACCAAAAAAGTAAAAAAAAAAAAAATGTCCGTCTGTCCGCCGTAGACGCCGTACGCCGTCCGCCGTACGCCGTACGCAAAATCGTTTGAAAGCGCGTAGCTCCCAAACCCGTTGAGATATTAAATTGAAATTTTTATGGTGGGTAGATTGGGTGAACCCCTACGACTGGTATATTTTCGAGGGGTGGGGGTATAAGGGGAGAGGAGAGGGGAGCGTTTTAGACGAAAAATTTTGGTTTCCAGATCTCAGAAACCACTTATGCTACGAGGCTGAAACTTGGAACTTATGTAGTACTATGATCATGGACTCAATTGCAAAAAAATGGTCGATATTGGTTAAGGGGTGTGGAAGTGGGGGGGAAAACAATGAGTCTTTAACGCATTAAAGACGGGATTGAAACATTCTAAAATCGATATCTCCTGAACAATTGATGTCAGAAGATTGAAACTTTGTTGTTGTCCTTAGGAATACTTCAAGATTAGACAAGGGCTAAAATTTTTAAGAGGGGAGGTGGGGTGTGAAGGTGGGGGGTGAAAAATGTTAGATTACAATATCTTCCGAACCAATTACACCAGGAAGATAAAATTTTGTTTCTGTATATGGGATCACAAGAGAAGTCTATCGAAATAAAATTTTTTGAGGGGGGAGGTGGAGCACGAAAGTGGGGGGACAGCAATTTTTCAAAAAAGTAATTTTTATATCTCAGAAACCGTATCAGATATGATCTTGAAAATTTTACAGGAGTTGGGGTCAGTAAACTTCTAGTAGGGAAAAAAATTTTGGTGGTGTGGGTGTTGGGGGTGATGGTGGAAAACATTCTGATTTTTATTTCTCGAAAACCATAATGAATAAAAAGCTAAAGATTTAGGATTATATAGAGCCACTATGGAGACATCCTAGAAAAATAAAATTTTTGATAGGGGTATCATGATACGGGGGAGAGGGGTGGTTTTTTATATCTCAGAAACGGCTTATGCTAGAAAGTTGAAACTTAGTACGTATATGTGGATGTGCTATTAGAGTAATTAAAAAAGTTCAGATTTTTATTGGCGTTCAGAGGTTAAGTAAAAAAAAATGTCCGTGAATCCACATTTTCACAAACTTCGTTAAAACTTTTAGACATGTCGAGCTATCAAAGCAATTTTACTTCTGCGTGCTATTTATATAAGCGCCTAGTAACGATCTTCAAAATTTTTCGATATCCAACCCCTAAGGGGATGTAAAGTGGTTGAGTACATATTCACGAATTCTGATATATTTCTAAGGTATATTGAGATTTGGAATTCACAGCTTTAAACGTAGTCGGGGAAAAACTGATTTAAGTATTTTTCTCAATTAAACCCCCTGGGGGTATTGTTCAAGATTTCACTGATTCCGAAAATCTCTTAGTTTTAATGTGATCGAATTCGCTTTTACTACTATGAATTATTCTATTGATAAAAAAAATACGTAAATAAATAAAAAAATCTGCCAACAGTCTGGGCGCAACTTTATTATTTTATGGGTAGAAGTCCGAAACGTGTTTAATGATGAGATGCTGTGTAGGTTATTATGCGATTGACAACCTAAAAAATAACGTAACCAGGACGCTATTTAGAACGTTATTTTTTTAGGTTGTCAGTCGCATAGTAACCTACACAGCATCTCATCATTAAACACGTTTCCGACTTCTACCCATAAAATAATAAAGTTGCGCCCAGACTGTTGGCAGATTTTTATATATATACGGGACGACTGACGTTAGAATTCTGAAACTTTGTAGATATACAGGGATATGCCAGGGCACCCAAATTTATTTTTTAAATACGCTAGTGGTATTAGGGGGCTGGACTTAACAAAAAGTTTGAATAGCACGATGGCTGAAAGTAGAGTATTCAGAAACTTACATTTTCGGGATCTCAATACAATAAATAATAGTACCTAATAATAGTAGGCAAATATTCTAAAAATATAAGCCAGTAACGTATGAGAGAAGTGTGCCAAAAATATAATAGAATTTTTTATTTTATTCAATTACGTTAAAATCTGAAATGTTAAATTCGTAATTATGGAATTGTAATTTTTTAAATATATTTTTTTTTAATATTGGTGAGTGGAAAAAATCAGTATTTCGACTTAGTTGGTGCTTGACAGTAGTATACACTTATTAGATGCATTCACCCCGGACCGCCTAAAGCCAAAATTTTGGTTTTTTACATCAAGAAAACGACATCCTACAGTGGCGAAACCGGAAAAAAAATGTACTACCTGAATATCAAAAAAAAGACGAACGGTCTGGGCGCAAGTTTATAATTTTTTCTATTAAGTTCAGAACGCGTTTAAAATTTAATGTTATTAATTAATTTATTTATTTACGGTTGCAAGACCCTCGAAAGAAAAATACAGCTTATATAAATGTAAAGGAGAATGAAATGAAGAATGTGTAAAAAAAGAAGAAGTAGAAAAAAAAAAATAAGACTAAAGTTAAATGGAAATATTTTTAAAAACTAAATATGAAAGGAAAACATGAGTTCATAATTCTATAGCCTTTAGGCATTCAATATTTGTACAAAATATGTCCAACATAGCTGAATGCATGTTAGTAGTTCTCATTAAGCGAGTGGTCGGCCTATTGTTAGCATAACTATTTTCGTGATGAGCGATGTAAAAAATATCGGTTGAGCGTGACGCATGGTTTGGAACCCGGAAATTTAAAGATTCGAGAAATTCCGAGCAATCCAACCTATCATTAACAATTTTGAATAAGGCTATTAGCTCATATCGCTCACGTCGTTTAGACAGTAGCTCCAGATTCAAAGTAGTGAGCAAATAGTCATAATCTATTGTTTCAAGAGGTATGCGAAGTTTAAAGGCAATGTACCGCAGGAATTTGTGTTGAACAGTTTCAATATGGGCAGAGTGAATATGAAAAAAAGGGTTCCAGATGACAGATAAATATTCCAGATGTGGACGCACCAATGAGCAATAAAGAATTTTTAGGGAATATATATTATTAAAGTCTTGACTACTGCGTATAGCGAAACCCAGCATTCTCCGAGCTGAACTACATATTCTGTTATAGTGAGGTACGAATGTCAATTTAGAGTTAAGTAATAGACCTAAGTCTTTAACAACATCAACCTCTGGTAACAGGCAAGTATTAAGATAATAATTAATATTGACGCGCTCACGACGTCTGCTGAAGGCAATGTAATTACACTTGGAGATATTCAGTGGAAAACGATTTGTGATGCACCAATCATACAAGCAATTCAGATTATTTTGAATAATTCTACAATCGTGTACAGTGTTTATAATTTTATAAATTTTTAGATCATCCGCGAATAACAAAAAATTTACGTTGACGAATATATTAGATACATCGTTAATAAAAACAAGAAATAGCAGAGGCCCTAAATGCGATCCTTGTGGTACTCCTGATGTTACGAGAAATGGTTCCGATTGAGCAGATTTTATATTTACAATACTAGTGTGATCATGGAGGTAATCACGTATCCAATTCAGAAGATCGCCAGAGATGCCTAATGCGTGAAGCTTCGAAACGAGTAGGCAGTGATCAACTTTGTCGAAGGCTTTAGAGAAGTCGGTGTAGATTGCGTGGACCTGCGAATTAGTTCCCATTGCATGTACACTCCGCGACAAAACTTTAAGACAGGTTTTCAATTTTTGGCATAGTTTTCAAATAAAATATTTTTTATTTAATTTACGTGATTCATATTTATTAGAAATATGTCTTAACTACATTTGACAAATAAAAATGGATTAAAATTAATTCTTAATGTTTTAAAGAAATATTAACTTTAAATTGTCAGTATTTCGGTGCGACAAAACTATAAGACACAAATTAAGACATAAATTATCAAGATAATAGTTCCAAATAGCAAACTTAATGAAATTTTCATTCTTTAATAATTAGTTGAAGCTCCGTTATTTCTTATAACTTCTCTCATTCTTTTTGGCAAGGATTTAAATAATTTTTTGATCGTTTTTTGGCTTAAGAGCCTCCATTGGTCCAAAATGCACGATTTTAAGTCTTCTATTGACTGAAATTGACGGCCTTCTGAATAAACTGCACGTGCTAAGATCCCCCAACAATTTTCGATTATATTTAGGTCGGGGGATCTTGCTGGCCAAGGAAGAGTTTGTATTCCATTGGCCTCAAAGTAGTTTTTTACAGTACGGGCCGTGTGAACTGATGCATTGTCCAAATTGAGCTAACTGTTCACTAAGTACATTCACGTACGCTTCGCTATTGATTTTACCTGGAACAAATACTAAATCGCTCTTTCCATTATATCCTATAGATGCCCAGACCATAACACCGCCACCTCCCATCTGTCTTTTCTGCAAAAAAAGTCGATGTTTGGGTAGGTCGTGAAAATAATAGTTCAAGCCATCAGGCCCATATAAATTAAAACGCTTTTCATCAGAAAAAATAACTTTTCGCCAGGGTTTTTTCCAGTGAAGTCGTTGTTCGGCAAAATCCAATCGGGCTTTTTTATGGGCAGCAGTCAAAGGGGGCTTTTTGACTAATTTTCGTCGTTGTAAGTGGGGGGCTTCTTTTATAATTCTTTGAACATTTCGGATATTCGTTGTTACTCCTGCTTTTGTGGCGATTTGACGCGCTGTTGAAGAAGAATTTGACGCCTCCTTTGAAATACGCCGCTTTTCTCGAACTGTTATTACACTTGGTCGGGCTCCAGGAATCTTTTTAGTATAATTTTCTTTATTTTTTAAATAATTGCTAACAGCGCAGCGACTTCTATTCAATAATTTAGCAATTTTACTAATTGATTCATTTTTCTTCTTCAATTTATTAATAATGTCTATTTCACTGCTATTTAACTTTTTTCCTCTCGGCATGTTCACAACTCAATACAAATAACTTCAAATATCTATCAAAAACAAAACTCTCAATCACACAAAGTATTATCCGCGTCGAACACATCGAAATAACTGCAGAATTACACATTTACTTCTGCCTGTCTTATAGTTTTGTCGCACCGAAATACTGATAATTTAAAGTTTATATTTCTTTAAAGCATTAAAAATTAATTTTATTTCATTTTTATTTGTCAAATGTAGTTAAGACATATTTCTAATAAATATGAATCACGAAAATTAAATAAAAAATATTTTATTTGAAAACTAAGCAAAAAAATTGAACCCTGTCTTAAAGTTTTGTCGCGGAGTGTATTATAGTCTCAACATAGGGCAAGAGATTAGTCATTGTAGACTTCCGTTTCTGAAAACCATGTTGGTGAGGGGTGATGTAGTTTCTCAGCAATGGTGTTAATTTGTTCGTGACGATTGCATCAAAAATTTTAGAAAGGGCCGATTGGATTGAAATGGGCCCGTAATTGTAAACATTGCATTTATCATTAGACTTATGAATTTAAAATTTAGCTTGATTATGCGACTGAAAACCTAAAAATACTAGGTATCTGTTTGAATCATTATTTTTTCAGGTTGATAATCGGATATAGAAACCTCAGTCAAAAAAATAATACAGTTACGGATACAGACTGATGGCAGAATTTTTTGATATAATCTACTAGTTGTCACTATTTTCAAGCAACACTTTAACCATTTTTTTATGCCCGTCTTTCCTTTTTGATATCAAACACCACTCACTGACTTCAAGGCTAGTATAGCGAATGCAAAATTGTTACTTCTAAAATTTGAAAATGTTTCGAAAGCCCGCTTTTTCATACAGTAATAGTATGCTCTATACGTACGCATTAGTAGCCTATAATAAATGAACTCCTCAATTCATGACCCTGATAAAGTTTGTATGATCAGCCGGCTTAAATGCCTTTTTATTCTTCTTCAATGATTTTTGTTTTATGACTTCCATTACAAATTTGATAATGATGTTTATTAGGGTTTTCATGATGAAGTTCATTCCTGAAAAATTTCAATTTCAATTTTGCCATTAACCTAAAGATCTCCTTAAAATCAATAATAATAAAAATTTGAAGAGGTGGACGTCTCATATTTGGTTATCACGAATGAGGACAATAAAATATTCTCCGACCTCCCATGGCACTGGGGTATTGTACAAAACTGTGATGTTATTGCACAATTCTTCTTTTTATAAGGAAGTGAAAGTGCTGTCTAAACTATTTATTTCGCTTTACTCACACGTCACACCAAATACCTAGCTGCATGAATAAGTTTAGTAAAATTAAAAACAATTTACGAAATATAATAGGCTACTTCTATGCAAAGAACACTTCCATATTAATAGGCTTACTTAAAAAGCATCCAAATAAATAGCAATTATGAACAAACAAATAAAAACCCGAATAACATTCCACTCGAGTCGTCTTTTTAGGCTTCTGTTTGCTAATCAATTCAACGGCCACTACCTTAAAGACAAAGACTAACTCGACGTTACCCCTAAAAAGGTATTGCACGCAAATAGAGCCATAAGCCAAATCCAGCTGATGGGGGACCTTCGAAGTCTTACAACCTCACACCTACTTAAAGCATCGTCTTATTCCAGAGAATGGGGCAATAAGTGTGATTTATTGCGAGATTGATACCATAATTAGCTGTCTGAATATAAAGACCAATCAATATTATAGCCTCGCTAATAATAGGATCCAAAACAAAGCAATGCTAAGAAGGAACCACGTAGGGCCTAACTCAACTATCGAATTAACAACATATGAGCTAATGAAGTGTATTCCAATTCCGAGCACAAAGACCCTCAGATGGCAGAATGGATGCTAACCACGTGCACGAACTTCCGATCGGCGAATTTTCACCGTAGTCACGTACTTAAGATTTCCTCCCCGAAATTTGTCCGATATGTTGAAGAAGCAGCCAGGTATAGGTAAGGTATGTCATCACTCCCTGCCCGTGCCACCACCCCCTGATTTCGATCCTATTCATCTCGGACGCAAGGCCTTTTGTTCATCAGTTATTCGAAATCGTTCGTACGAGTGACCATATGGCAATATGATGAACCCCCCTTCTCTGTAATCACATTATCACTACTTCAATTCTGAAAACTGACCGCTCTACAGTTTAAGAAAATTTACGGGGCGAATAAGCTGACGGCGAAAATCATGTACGCGACGAATAGGTCAGTTGACGCGCAACCACCCACCTAGCAAAATCAGAAAAATACGGACATTAGTCCATCGTGCGGTCTTCCTAAGTTCACGCGAACAGTAGTAGTCTTGCGTCGGAAAACTCATCAAGACAATTATTCCAGGTAAATTAACCTACGTTCGCGCAATTAGTTAGCATGAAGTGCAGAAAATCGATGATTTGAAAAAAAAAATTTTAACCAGGTAATTGCAATCAGTAAATTGATAATAGTGTCGAGTTTCCTAGAATTCAGTAAACGTAGGAAAATAACGTGCACGGAAAAATTACCTTTAACGTGAGTACTACTAAACCGACCAAATTCTTAGCAACTGCAACTAACACCTAGCCAAAGTGTTGGCTGTTTACTTGTTCCATAGTTGGTCAGAAATCAAGTGAATAATTAGAGCAGCGCTCGTTGACAATGTTTCAGATCAAATTTTTTTTTTAATTTGTGCTAGCTAGAGGCATCTCAATAGGCCAGAGTAGAGGTACGTTCCTAACACTAACACGCGGCATTCAACATGCTTCGCGTCTTTTTCACCAACTATACTAGAGCAATTTTGTCCAATTTATCAACCAAGGTTTCTTATTGTCGTTGCATTTACTCGTAAGTCTGGTGACTTCACATCACTCTGCTTTAAAAAAAAAATATGCTACGTTATTTGTTATCTTCTATTGCTATTTTTTTCTATTATCTCTTCATTCCAAAGGAGTTTATAATCCCTACGCGTATAGACCGTGGCGGTCCCAGGATTTTGTAAATGTGATCGCCAATAAAGATTTAAGTTGTGGGGTAGCCGCTAAAAAACATTACCGAAATTTTACCATTTTTAAATATCTAATGGTTACCTTTATCTGTAGAGCATTTGTTATTATAATTGTTTACAAAAAACGCTAAACTAACCCATCCGAATAGTTAGCTACTTACTTAAGTCGTCAGTCCGTAAATTTCATACAATTTTGTACAAAAATCCACTAAAACAAATTATTCGTAGCAATTTACAGCAATAAAATTTTAATTTTATCTTTTTAAATCCAATAAAACATGTTTAAGCATACTAAACCATAGCTAAGCCAAGATTCGAAAAAAAATTTAATTGAGACAGGAATGTTCTGATTTTGTTAAAGTCAGGGAGCGAGAAAATGTTACCGCACTATCGTCTGTTTTTACATTATGAGCATTTAAAAACAGGTGAATATTTTTAACAGCTCATTTTTAAAGAGTTTCTTCTTTACTTCTTTAAAATATGTTACAATTACAAGAATAGCTCCATTTACCCATATAAGTACCTACCAACTCTCAACTATTTATCATTATCCGTTCTAGAGATAAAAAAATCAGAATGCAACCTCCTCTTCTACTGGAAGAATCAATTTCAAGAAAATGTTTCAAAGTGACGCCCTGAATAAATTTATCTGAGGACGCTCGTATTATAATCCATTTTGAAATTTCTGAGATATAAAATTATTAATTCTTCTAATAATATAAAATTTTCTAATTTCTGATAGCTCCAATTATAATTTTTAATAATTATTAAAAAAAATTGTAGTTAACAGTCCATCGACGTAGATATGCAACCTTACTTAAAAAAAATAATTACTAATGTTTTGCGATCGTCTTGGAATTTAATTTTCATAATAACACAAGGATACAACAAAACTTGCCATCCCTCCCGATGGAATGAATCAGAAACCATCAACAGAATTAAGTTAAACTTAAACCTTAAATAATAACAATAGTAACAATTAAATTATAAAAATTTGAAATTAAAGAAATCTTAAACAAAAAAAAAATTAAATTAGAATCTAAAAAATTAATAAATTTTAAAATTTAAGGAAACTGTTTCGTACTGTTTTGAATCGAAGGGTGAGATTTTAGAATTGTCCAAATTATCACGTTTAATATGAAAACGTGATAATTTCAATTCGAAAAACATTTTTGTAGACCTTTCCTATTTTTTTCTAATTTCAAAATATGAAGTTGAATTTTTTGATTAATTTTTGATTTTAACTCTTTTGGGTGTTAGAACCCATTTGAGATAAATGATTTTCATGTTAATAATTTTTTTTTTCTGAACACGTTTTTTTTCTTCAATCCTCCGAGGACAGATAATATAAATACAAATATTTGGGTGTGGGCGATGCGGTTGTAAGTAAATGAAAGCAATTTTCTTTGGTCATCACAATACTAACTTTATTATTAGATTAATCGAATAAAAACAGTCGGTTTTTTGTACCTGGAGGCACCTATAAGTTGACTTTGAGTTATTTATGTTATTCCGAAAGAATTAAATTTATCTGTCTAGAAATGATTGACGATTCGCTGGGAAGACAACAAACGTAATGGATTTCTCTGAGGGGCTATAATCAAAGTCACCGAACACAACATAATACCTGAATAAAATCGTTGCGGTTTTTGTCCAATTGCGACAGAACGAACGACCTTTTCCTTTTAAATTTATCCCTACCGAGGATGAAAGTACCAGGGTGTTTGTCAGCTCTTATTCAGCTTTCAGCGTAATTGAGCAAGTTGTTGGTTATTGTGGTGATGGTTAGATACTGGATAAATAGTCGAAGGCAAGATTTGATTTCTAGGTCAATTTGCATAGCCACTAATGTACAAATGCTATACAATTGGGTGATTCGTACTAACGTCCTTTGACATTTATCAAAAGATTTTCCAAAGCTAATTTATGTCTTCAAGGAGTTTCATGGTCGAGAAAATTGGTGATGATGATGGCAATCGAAAACTGATTTTCAGTTTTAGTTATTTATAAAGTACCACTTGTTTGGGAGGATCTCCGACTCTTTGAGGTGGACTATTTCACTCTGCTTTAATTTAATTTTTAATGTTTGTAGCGAACCCATTGTATAATCTTTTGCAGTGTCCATCCACAAAGTAACGAAATACCTCATTCGAGTGAAGACGGAAACTATCTAGTGGTTTTTCTCTGAAAGGATGAAATTTTTGAAGTTTGTACAGAGTAAACTATGTATAAGTTCATCATTACGACCAAGTTGTCCCAGATCTCATTTATCACTTTAAGAGCAGCTGTTATTAAAATCATAGATAGTGGTGGAATCTAGCTATAGAGCAATGACTTTATATGCCACATAACTACTTAGTAAACTTCATTAAATTGTTGTCTGAATTTGTTTTATCCTGCAAAATCTTACACTAAACAGAGAACACTCTTCTTGAAGAAACTTAGAAAAGACTTTTCGAAGTCTGCTATAAAGTTTTCAGTTGTTTGGCGAAACCACCAACTAGCCAACATAAACAGTTAATTAGTTTGCATTCATAAGTCGCTTTGAAAATATCACTGCTTTAACTGTGCGAACAGCATGTTATGCTTTCATATTACTTAATTAAAGTTCTCCATTTCGATGGGGTGAGAACATCCAAACTACCCTCTTTATATCCTTTACAGTGCACATAGCCAGGAAGTATAGACCAGAGCACAATGGAATAATATTAAAAAGTTGGTAATGCAGGAAATACTCTGCTTTGCATATTATAAAATATCGTTTTTGGGTTTTGGTATTGAAGAACTTCCAGATTTCAATTCATTTATGCTAATTAGGTATAGTGTTTGCGTATCCCGAATAATGAACACTTTTCGAACAACTTTTGTTTTAACAACAAAACGAAACATTTGCATTATGTGGTAATAGTTTCAAAACATTTACCGTGTTACTAAAATAAATCACACTTCAATTTACACCATAAACAAAAGTTTTTAGGCTTTTCAGGTCGATCGTATGATTTATTATTAAAACATATTGTAATTTGGGATAAAAATGTTTTTTTTTAAAAAATAATAAAAGTAAGTTATTTTGACAATGGTTTGATATATTCGTAAATCATCTGTAAGGACTTTTGTATGGAAGTCAAGAAGTAGAGCGATTTTAGAGAAATATTTTCAAAGAGGCCAAGACTTTGAAATTGTAGCCATCACTTCAAGATTCTCGTTAGACTCCAGAGATGAAAAAGGCGATCTTTGAAATAGAATACTAATTCTGTTATTACACATCTAAGAAAATACTGTATTATTAGAAATTAATAAAGTAAAAAGGAATGGTACTCACACTCTGGGCCTCGATGCAAAGTTTCGATTGCATCCCAAAAATTAAAAAAAGGAGAAAAGAAAAAAGGGAAAAGAGAAGAAAAAAATGAAAAACAAGAAAATGGGAAAAATTAAGAAAAAATTAAAAAAAAAGAAAAATAAATCCAAAATGCAAAGAAAAATCGGAATATGGGACTAAGAGGTAGGATCATTGATCATCAAAATTCAAGAACTTTAGATTCGTATACTAATGAGCCTCATTCACTATGAAGCCTCCGTGAAACCCCAAAGCGAAACAAAAGGGCATAAAACCATTTATTTTTTCAAGTTAAAAATTTTTGGTTGTTGGAAAAACCAAGTTTATAAAAAGAAAATTGAAGTTTTTTTTAAACAAAATAACCTTCCTACCTCTTCGGAACATTGTAAATGGAGTCGATCAAATGAAGAGCATTCCTTTGATGTTACACCAGCTTCTTTCGATCATTCGATCTATTCAATTTGAATGCAGAATATAGTTACTTTGATGATTTTATTTAATCCCATCAAAGTTCAAGGCAATTGCCCAGAATACAAATATCTGACTTTACCTTGCTTTTTCAAAAAGGATTCCAGTATTCCGCAACGGAAAATCGATTCCGTTCTCTGAAAGTTATTCTCATTTATTCGCACTTTATGATGTAGTCGTATTTACTTTGCAACAATATCAGGATATCACTACCGCCAGCAAATATCCTATTTGCAGTGCAAATAAGCAACCACAAAGCAAATAAGTTAATACTTTGCGAATACTTTCGAGGGATTAATTTAAGAGCATTTTGGTTTTTGTCTTCAGTTCTTGATCTTATTGAAAAAGGCAATAAGCCTTACTCGTCCTTTTGTGAAAAGTACAAAGGGTTATTAAGGAATTTTAGAGAGTTCGAAACGATTTGCTGAGTAGAAGGTGGGCAGTATTTTCGGTGAGTAATTGCTTCTATTGTAGAAGATTATGGTAACTGAACATTATTGCTCTTTATGAAAATGTTCTAACGTTGAACCATTTTTCTTTCTTGTTTAAATCTTCTTTCACGAAATGGGGTAGTAGAACCTTGAGTAAATAATCGTTACCGTACATTTAAATCCGTCGCTGAAAAACAAATGGAATGAAAGTGATTGAAGAAAAAGAAGGAAGAAAAAGCCTAGGACTTCACAAACCCCCCGAATTCGAGGTAAAAGTACTCCTGGGCGATTTCCATAATTCCTTTTTTTTCCATCCCACTTAATCGATCAAATTTAAACAGCCACTCAACAAAAGAACTTCTTCTTTACGAAGAAACCTTCTCAAGAGTGAAAATCCGATAAAAATATCCCATAAAAACCATCTTGACTCCGTATAATAAAAGTAACTTCTCAAGACGAATATCACAGTGCCCGAAAAAGTCCTTATTAATTTCAAAAAAAGAATAACATACCCACATAATGTCAACCAGGAAATCTTCCTTCCCGCTATCTTAAGCTGTCGACTTGGAGAGTCCTTCAGTTCATTTCACCATTCCAATCTTTGGCAATATTCTCTATAGTCTGTCAGCAAATTTATCGCTTCACTGACGCATAAATTCATTATTATCGGCTGAAAATCCGAAAAATTTAATATATAAAGCGAACACCAAGAAATGATTCGAGAAGGCCGGATGCCGATCGGTAGGAAAATTGCAAGAAAAGGGTCTTAAAAAATGTATGAAGGAAAATGCATCAAGAAGATATCACCACAAAACATCCGCGCGAAAAAGACGTTTCCATATTCCCGTGTAGTGAAAAGCTGATGGGTTTATAATGTTCTTTTCATAGAATGCACTGAATTTCATCAGCTGTCCTTTTCAAACAACTTTATTCCAGATAATTTTCCGCATTTTTCCCGACGATAGATGATGCACCACATCATTACTTTAACTAAATTTTCGAATATTGTGCAAAATATGGTAGCATTTTTTGCCATCATAGAATCCAAAGTATGTATTCGTAAAATCAAATTTAATCGATTTATTTTTTCGACCTTAATATGTACAAATATGAAAATTAATAAATAATGTATTATAAAAAAAAAGGTTTTGTGTAAATCAGCGACGCATGTACTTAGCTTACAAGGCGCCTATCTAGCTCTGTCTAATCTTTTAGGCTGTAGCTCAGAAAAATAAATAAAATATTCGTAAAAAAGAAAATTGACACAGTTTGCCAGTCACAATTTTCGTGATACAGTTTCTTGCACCTAACGACGCACGTCACTGCAAAACAAAATTTATTTAAATTCTTGTAGTTACATACAAGTTCCACATTTCAACATTATGCCACAAATCGTTCTTGAGATAAAGAAAAAACTACGCCCACATTTTTTTTTTATAATGTTCTCCTGAAATATCTCAATACAATTGCCAAGTTCAAACTTTATTCCTATTCTCCCATTTGTTCTAATCTCTCATATCGCACCACCTGCCGATAAGGGTCCATGGAAGCTACCTAGCGTATTAACACTGTTTTTTCAAGATTTTTCGTTAGAGCCCGCCCTTGAAGAAATTATTGCATTTTCGATCGTTTCACACATTTTTTTATTTATTGCTTTATCCTCTCTGGAGAAGTTTACACACCAAAATCCCACTCTCACATATAATCCTTTTGTGAACCTGGCATATAACCCCTAAGTTCCATCTCCCTAATTTCAAGCGCAAGAAAATATAAAAATTGAAAAGTCTTTATCCTTGAAAAGTCAAATCTTCATAAAAATGTAAGTTCCAAGATGGAACGTCCTAATCTAAGCCGTTCCTAGTATAAAAAAAAAAATTAAGTTACAATTTTTTATTGTCCACTAGGTACTCCTTTTTCTTTTAGCAATTTAGGGTTTATTGCAACATTAATGTTAATGTTCTTCTGAAGAATCAGAAGTAGTGATTTAAAAAATAGGTAATTTAATAATCTGTATTACCGGTTATTTTGGGACGATATACCAGTTATTTTATTCCTAAGAGCTGGCATCATAGTTTTTTTTGTATTTATTGCTTTGCTCATTGGTAAATTGTTTTGTGGTTCTGAAAGCTAATTTCTGTCCTAATTGAAAATTGTGTAAGAGAAAATACTTGCGAGTACGTAGGCAAAAAACAACTAATTTGAAAAATACAGTTCATCAGAGTTTAAAAACCAATTCTTTAGAGTCCCCAAGAAAAAAAAACTATAATAAAATTATTTGTTTTTTTTCGGAAATTGCCTAAAGTTGACAATGCATATTTTTTGCACCCTGAAAAGAAACACGTACTAGTTTTTGAGATATTTTAATTCTTATAACGTCTACAGCAGCGATTTTTGGCATCATTTATCGATTATTATTCAGAAAAGACCACCAACCGATAGAAGCCTCCTCTTTAGAGATTATTTTCAATTAACCCTATATGGCTTACAGTTGGTTTTGCTTACCAAATATTCTCAGTTAATGCTATAATATTGTTACTCTTATAACAACTGAAGCACTAAAATAAACAAACACAGAAACCAAGTCGAAATGTGACAAACTACTTTTTTGCCACTCACGCAGAGAGAATAATGGCTACTAATGGTAGGTACTGAATGGAATAATAAGTACTTCATGAACATACGTGATGTACGAATTAGCCATGCATTTCAGTAGGGTTTCGTTAATACCGAAATGGTTAATTGAAACAGAAATTTACTACGGCACCAAGATTGCGCTTTAGTTTATAAATTAGGATTCTTACCATATCGAGAAGTTATGCTCCAAGGTATCCAAATCCATTCATGCCCTGTACCCATTAATAAACAGGAAATCTAAGCTTTCAACGGACAACAAGCTCCTTATTTTTAAACAGGTGATTCAGCCCATAATTTCCTATGCCGCTCCTGTATGAAATCAGACTTCAAATATCCATAAAAAGACGCTACAAATAGTTAAAAATAAATGCTTGAAAATCATACTTGACCTCTAAGCGTTTACACAAAACAGCTAATGTGCTTGAAATCGCGGCTCTTGCTGAAACTAGACTTAGCTCCTTCTTGAGGAAATCAATTCATCTAGACAACTCTCTTGTAGCATCCGTCCCATAATCTGACGTACTCTTGCGTCAACGAATGTAGCCAACATGTTTACTTGCATTAATTTATATTATTTATTTGCTACAAGCACTTCAGTGGATTTATTTGTTTTAGCAGTAAGATCGATTAAATAGTTTAAGTTTAAATAGTCAATGTTTTTTTTGCAGTTTTCCTTGTATAAATAATAATATTTTTTAAAATTACTATCCTACAGTCATTCGCTAAAAATATAACGTAGTTGTACAGATATTTCTCTAATCTCTAAAATAAGTTATACGTGTAATCCATAAAAATTATTCCTGGCAATAAAGAAATTTGAATTTGAATTTGAAAAATTAGGATTCTTGGCTTTGCAGTACAAATACAAATATTTTTAAAAAATATATATATATATAAATACATATATTGGAATGTAATTGAGCGTACTTCCTGTCTGCATCGTCAAATCTATGGAGCAAAGGCTTGAGGCTAGAACCCGATATGACTAACTCAGAAATAACCGAGAGATACCTAATGAGAAATCCAGGTACATAGTTCAATAGTAGGTATCACAAGAAGCAATAGTATTGTTGCGAGCTAAGGTTCTCTGTTATTTCGAGTAAAACACACTTCGATTAAAATCAATAGGAATAACTACACTTTATTAATTCGCTTTCAATAATCACAAATAATCGTACTACTGACAACGCTAGTACTCGTTCACTCCTCGATCGCTCCTACAAATCAAAATCGCTTTACGAACGATTTCGCGTGGAACTGTTGATAATCTCGCTTTCACCGTAGGAAAGACTGATACCGTACAAGCTCTGCGGCGCTTATATACTGAATGTGTCGAGACATTTCCACCATATACGATTGTGTGAGTGGAATATTAGAGAACTATGTCGAGGTCGAACAAATTTTTCTACGCTTTTCTCATTGGATATTGTAAGGTCGCATGTTTTTCTCTGGAATCTGATGTAATGATGAACTGAATAAATGAATTTTGCGGGTTGCCATGGAACTTATATAGCAGTGTGATAGCAGCTAACATTTCTTGCAGTCGGGCGCATGATGGTATTCATCACATTAAATTGCAATTGGTTACGACTTTTACGATCTCGAAGACCTGCTTCTGTTCTTTGCCGAAATTTGTTCGTACTGAGATTAAATTTTACCTCTATACGTATATTGAAGCTAAGTTTCAACTTTTAGCATAAATAATTTTTGCGATTTAAGAATGTATATTTATACTCTAGATGAAATCATATAGAGTATTATAAGTTTAATCCAGCCCAAAAGTTTGTAACGCATAGAACCAAGCCTCGGACGAAAAAAAGTTATATATTATTTTTTGCTTATTTGTGGCCAAAAACCTCAAATCCGCTTGACGTCCGTCCGTCCGTCCGTCCGTCCGTCCGTCCGTCTGTCCGTCTGTCCGTGAACACGATAACTCAAGAACGCCTTCATCTAGGATCTTGAAATTTTGAATCTGGATGTTTGGTTGAATTTGTAAGGCTAAGTTCGTTAACGGCCAAAATCGTCCTACTCCTTCGGGTAGCTGCCATACAAAATGTCCTTATAACACGTGTTCAAGAATATTGGTCGATAACTTCAGAAGGGTTTAAGCTACGACATTGAAATTTTGTATGTGTTATTTTTCCAATAGTTCGAGCTAAATATATGATTATGAAGAAAATCCTGTTAGTCCTTCGTGTAGCTGCCATACAAATATCCTGTCAAAATGTATTCACTTAATTTACAAAACTCACTATAACTCAAGTAATCTTTTAGCTACGAATTCGGAATTTTGTACAAATTAGTTTTGAGTGAAAATAAAGTTCGAGTTTACTACTCAGCGAAATCCTTTTACTCCTTCTGGTAGCTGCCATACAAAATGTCCTTAAAACACGTGTTCAAGAATATTGGCCGATAACTTCAGAAGGGTTTAAGCTACGACATTGAAATTTTGTATGTGTTATTTTTCCAATAGTTGAAGCTAAATGTATGATTATGAAGAAATTCCTATTAGTCCTTCGTGTAGCTGCCATACAAATATCCTGTCAAAACGTCTTCACTTAATTTACGGAACTTACTATAACTCAAGTAATCTTTTAGCTATGAATTGGAAATTTTGTACAAATTAGTTTTGACTAAAAACAAAGGTCAAGTTTACTAATCAGCGAAATCCTTTTACTCCTTCTGGTACCTTCCATACAAAAAATCCTTAAAACACGTGTTCAACAATATTTCCGATAACTTTTCAACGCTTCAAGCTACGAATTTGAAATTTTGTACACGTTCATTTTTAAATGGTTCTAAGAAAAAGGATAAATATATAAGAAATCGAGTGAGTCCTTCCTGCACCTCCCATGTGAAAGTCCTTCAAAAAGGACATTTTTTTCGATGACATACCCAGTTCAAGATATGAAATTAAACACTGAAATTTGTCTTTTAGTTTTGAGTAGCAATCTAATGGCAGGGCTTAATAAAGGACATACAACATGCACACACGTAATTCTACTTTATCCCCAACTACAATATAAAACGGAGTTCAGTATTCATCTAGAGTATTATACGATTGGCTTGCAGCCGATCGTGACTGCAGTATGTTTTTCATTTTAAAAATTGTAAAGTGTTTTAATAGCGGAATTTCTTGCTGTTCAGTGCTCTTATCAAATAAAGTCTAAAGCCTACTTGGAGTGCAGTATTATCACTGGAGATAATTTCCATTAAATAAGAGTAGACACAAATTTCATTTTGGGTAGATAACATACCCAGATTATCAATCAGTGGTATGAAAAATAATTATCGGCTAAGAAGACCCATCTGACGATAGTAGTTGAAATTATGGTAAGCAGTGGCAGTGATGAACACTTTCTTAAAAGGTCGGGGTTTAAAGGAAATAAAGTGAATTAATTGTATAAGAATAAAATAAAGAAAAAAAAACATACTGCTGTTCGCAGTTTAATTGAAGAAGTTGATGTGCTGTTTTATTGAAAAGAGTGGGTGATGAATAGAATTTTTTTACACGAGTTTTAAAAAAATTTAAGTTATTAGTGATAGCATTTCTCAATAGTTATCGGCGAATTTCAAGTCCGTATTGAAAGGTATCTGGAAATTGTTTAGCCCTTTAAAAAAATCTGTAAGAGCTATTTATGTGCCAGATTTCAACTGTCCAAAATTAGTCCGATTTGGAAGCAAAAATCGAAACCTTTCCTCTCGAGCCCCCTAAGTCCATGTCCTCTTGTACCCCAAGATGTGTACAGTAAAAATATAATTATTGAAAAAAGTGTTCAATCCCTAATTCCTGAAATTATTTTACTATATCTAGGGTTTTGTTTTAATGCTCCTGTTCAGTTCTTATTTTTCAAAAACTTTGGGAGCGACCACAAGGAGTTATTAGCTAAGATTAAATTTGTACAGAATTAATGTAGTGTCTGAACATACTTAAAAGAGTGTATTATTATTCCGATATCGAGACCTTAAGAATAGTCTAAGATGAATAACTTGGTATTGCAAATTAAAGTTGTTGTGCAGTTCTCACTTCTCACCTCCTACACCTAATACAGCAGGTGGTATATTTAGACGATGTTAAGCGTATCGGTCTTATATATTTGAGAGAAAAATTTTATTGTCAGTCTTCGATTTGAGTTCTATAAAATTCCAAAGTACTTATAGAAGTCTTATCTCATCTTCCGTATGAGTGCTCTTTTATGCTGAGATTGTTCAGCCATTCATGATTTTCTTTCGAATTCAATTCTACATCACAGTTTAAGGAGCATGCTATTTGTAGCAGACATCAATAAAAATTCGACTACTCATTTTTAGAACTAACAGAATACTGCACTTGAATGCAAATCATCGCACTGAATTGTTCAGAAGTCATGAAAATGGATACAATGCTATACAGAACCAAAAAGCACTTACTGCAAGTGAACAACTACAAATTAGAGCCTTGAAAAACCGACATTTCCTTTTTCGCTTCCTGTTTCTCTGCGAAATCTTCGACAGTTAAACTTGATTTCACACAACCGGAATAAGAGTAATGAATACTTTTAATAAAATATTGTATTAATTCATACATACTTTGATTTCTGTACTCTTATTTATGAAAGCGATTTCTGAGTGGGTTTTATCATTTCGAATATTCTCTTCATGATTGGAAACATCCTACATGGTTTTCACCATTTTAGTCTGAGAATATTTCGATGTTTACACATACGAGTGTATAGCAAATATAAGTAACAATCAGTTAATATCCGGTGAAGTGATACCCTGGGCTATTCCTGTATGTGATGTGTGATGTACTATATGGCATTATCCCACATATCGTCAAGGCAGTCATACAAACTTCAGACCTAATTATAATAATATGTACACAATATAATTATTTCCAGATCTGCCTACATATACGAGTACCACCCTAAAACCACTCCGAGTAGAGTCCTTTTTATCCATTGACCGAAGTAATGTCACGACGCAATTCCGGAAGTGGTCATCTCGACGGTGAAATGCCACTCAAGAGTACCGCTCGTGTAGAGGACGGAAACGGATATCAACAGGACCAGGACGGTGCAAATGGAATGGTCACGAGCAATCGGCGGGATAACAAGTAAGTTAAAATGTCTAAATAAAAACAAAAAACACGCTGTACCTTCTAGTACGTGCTCAACTCCCTAGTAGCCCGTATTAGTGCCTAATAATATGACCTATGACCAACTTCATATATAAGTAATGGCTTTTTTGCGTGAGATTTAAATGACCTCAGGGCAGACGTTTGTTGCGGGTCGTTTCTCGGGGAAAAATGAGAGTGAATTTATTAAGAAAATTCTTGTTGCAAGTGAATAAAATGGTACGATGGTGTCATAACAATAATTTATGTTTGCTTCTTCAAAATTTACTTGTTATGTTGAAATATTTCCCTTGGAGATCACTGAGGTACCTGACTGGGTCCTTATTAACTTAGATCACACATTGTTTGTCACCAACTCTCCTATCTCTACCCGAATTAAAAAAATCTGCCAACAGTCTGGGCGCAACTTTATTATTTTATGGGTAGAAGTCCGAAACGTGTTTAATGATGAGATGCGGTGTAGGTTACTATGCGACTGTCAACCTAAGAAATAACCAGGAGGCTATTTGGAACGTTATTTTTTAGGTTGTTGTATAGGGGGGAAAAATGGCTTTTCATATTTTTTACAAATTTCAAGGGGGGACCCTTGGGAAAAATGGCTTTTCATATTTTTAACAAACCTCGATTTTCCCAAGGGGGGGCCCCTGGGAAAAAATGGCTTTTCATATTTTTTACAAATTTCAAGGGGGGACTCTTGGGAAAAATGGCTTTTCATATTTTTAACAAACCTCGTATTTTCCCAAGGGGGGGCCCCTGGGAAAAATGGAGTTTCATATTTTTTACAAATTTCAAGGGGGGACCCTTGGGAAAAAATGGCTTTTCATATTTTTTACAAACCTCGTATTTTCCCAAGGAGGGCCCCTGGGAAAAATGGCTTTCCATATTTTTTACAAATTTCAAGGGGGACCCTTGGGAAAAATGGCTTTTCATATTTTTTACAACTTTCAAGGGGGGACCCTTGGGAAAAATGGCTTTTCATATTTTTTACAAACCTCGTATTTTCCCAAGGGGGGGCCCCTGGGAAAAATGGCTTTCCATATTTTTTACAAATTTCGAGGGGGGACCCTTGGGAAAAATGGAAAAATGGCTTTTCATATTTTTAACAAACCTCGTATTTTCCCAAGGGGGGGCCCCTGGGAAAAAATGGCTTTCCATATTTTTTACAAATTTCGAGGGGGGACCCTTGCGAAAAATGGAAAAATGGCTTTTCATATTTTTAACAAACCTCGTATTTTCCCAAGGGGGGGCCCCTGGGAAAAATGGCTTTTCATATTTTTTACAAATTTCAAGGGGGGACCCTTAGAAAAATGGCTTTTCATATTTCAAGGGGGGACCCTTGGGAAAAATGGCTTTTCATATTTTTTACAAATTTCAAGGGGGGACCCTTGGGAAAAATGGCTTTTCATATTTTTACAAATTTCAAGGGGGGACCCTTGGGAAAAATGGCTTTTCATATTTTTTACAAACCTCGTATTTTCCCAAGGGGGGCCCCTGGGAAAAATGGCTTTTCATATTTTTTACAAATTTCGAGGGGGGACCCTTGGGAAAAATGGCTTTTCATATTTTTAACAAACCTCGTATTTTCCCAAGAGGGGCCCCTGGGAAAAATGGCTTTTCATATTTTTTACAAATTTCAAGGGGGGACCCTTAGAAAAATGGCTTTTCATATTTTTTACAAATTTCAAGGGGGGACCCTTGGGAAAAAATGGCTTTTCATATTTTTACAAATTTCAAGGGGGGACCCTTGGGAAAAATGGCTTTTCATATTTTTTACAAACCTCGTATTTTCCCAAGGGGGGGCCCCTGGGAAAAAATGGCTTTCCATATTTTTTACAAATTTCGAGGGGGGACCCTTGGGAAAAATGGAAAAATGGCTTTTCATATTTTTAACAAGCCTCGTATTTTCCCAAGGGGGGGCCCCTGGGAAAAATGGCTTTTCATATTTTTTTACAAATTTCAAGGGGGGACCCTTGCGAAGAAAAATGGCTTTTCATATTTTTAACAAACCTCGTATTTTCCCAAGGGGGGGCCCCTGGGAAAAATGGCTTTTCATATTTTTTACAAATTTCAAGGGGGGGCCCTTGGGAAAAATGGCTTTTCATATTTTTTACAAATTTCAAGGGGGGACCCTTGGGAAAAATGGCTTTTTATATTTTTAACAAACCTCGTATTTTCCCAAGGGGGGCCCCTGGGAAAAAATTGCTTTTCATATTTTTTACAAATTTCAAGGGGGGGCCCCTGGGAAAAATGGCTTTTCATATTTTTTACAAATTTCAAGGGGGAAAAATGGCTTTTCGTATTTTTAACAAACCTCGTATTTCGTCCCCGTATACTATTCGAATTTCAGTATATTATGTACACTAAAAGCCCATAGAAGTAAAAACGAATTTGCTGCCTTATCAGTATTAAGAAATATGACGAATTGTTAAAACGTATACAAGCCCATTACTTCTACTTGGGGTTTGAATTTCGAAAAAATTGTGAAACAGGTTTTTAGACGATTTCATAAGAAGTAACTTGAGACAAGACGGATTTTGAAAAATTTGTGAAAACTTAAGCAAACCCTTCACACCTCCTTGGTTCTGGAAATTCGAAAAATCGTGAATTGGTTGGCCGTAATAATCAATTTTATATCTCATCAGAACTAAGGAATGGCAAAAATTGTGAAACCATGTACAATCCCTTGGGGGTTGAATATAAAAAAATTGAGAAATGGGTTTGTAGGCGATTATATAAAAAGTCTGTGGAAATGAAAAGCGATCTAATATCTCATTGAACCTAAGAAATATGTCGAAACTTTGAAAAGCATACAACCCCCTTACACCCATTAGGATTGAATATCTAAAATACTGAAATTGACTTTTTGGCTTTTTTATATAGGAAACCTTAGGAAGTAAAAATGAATTCGATATATCACCAGATATGCAACCTCCTTACACCCACTTGGGGGTTGAATATACAAAAATCATGAAAGGAGTTAATAAATAAATATGAAGACAGTACGAGAAAGTAGGAACCAATTCAATTTCTTATTACTTCTAAAAGAAATGACGGCACTTGTGAAAACGTATTTAAACCGTTTATACCCTCTTAGGGGCTGAAAAAGGAAAAAACTTAAAAACAAGTTTTAGTCGATTATTACGCAAGCACGTGAAAGTAAAAAGATATTCGATATCTGATAAGACGTGGAGATATAGTAGAATTCGTGAAAAAGTTTACAAACCCCTTTGCACCCCCTTAGGGGTCGAATTTTGAAAAATCCTGAAAACGCTTTCTATGTAAATACATGAAGAAGCCGTAGAATGAAAATGAACTCAATATTTGGAAAGACCTAATAAAAAACCGTGAAAATATATGCATTTCATTTTCACTGATCATTTTTTTTGCCCCCGCTCTGAACGCCAATGGATATTTAAAAATTTTTTTAATCTAAATTAGTTTTTTAGTTGATATACATAAACGTACCGAGTTTCAACTTTGTAGCATAAGCCGTTCTATAGATAGGAAAAACACCCCCCACCCCCGTACCATACTACCACTATAAAAAATTATATTTTTCCAAAATGCTACTAATATAGTTCTATCTAAATATCAAGTTTCAGCTCCATATTATAATAGGTTGTCGAGATATTAAAATCGGAACTTTTTCCTTTTCACCCTCCCCCACCCTCACCCACTACACCCACACTTCCAAAATTTTGTTTTCTGCTAGGGGTCTATTAGGCCTACTTCTGGTAAAAATTTTAAGCTTTTATCTTACACTGTTCTTGAGATATGAGACGTGATTTTTTAGAAAAATTCTTATCCCCTCCACTTTCATGCTCCACCGCCCCCTTGAAAAATTTTGCTTTCAGCAAACTTCATTTGTCAACCTTTATACACACTCCAAATTTTATTTATCTAGTGCAATTGGTTCGTGATATATCGTAATCTTAAGTTTTTTACCCCCCACTCCCGTACGCCACTGCCCATACTCAAATTTTTGTATTCGATCCATTCTCCTAGTATACCTACAGATATTCATTAAGTTTCAATTTTGTGATATTAACCGTTTAGGAGATATGGATTTTAGAAAGTGTCGATCTCACCTATTTTGCGTTTCGGACGCATTATTTTTCCCCCCACTCCCAAACCCCTTCACCTATATCGGCAATTTTTTTGCAAATGGGTCCACTACTGAAGATCTATATAAATTCCAAATTTCAGCCTCCTAGCATAAGTGGTTGCTGAGATCTAGAAACTAGAATTTTCCGTCTAAAACTTTTCCCCTTCCTCCCCCCTCACACCCCCACCCCTACAAACTTGGCCACTTCACGGGGCCTACCCAGTCTATTCATAAAAAAATTTTCAATTTTATAGCTTAAAGGGCTTGGGAGCTACGAGCCTTCAAACGATTTTGCGTATAGCGGTCGACGTACGGCGTACGGCGTACGGCGGACAGACGGACTGAAAATTTTTTTTGCTTTTTTCGTGTCTACTAGTCATGAAACGTGAAACAAAAAATTTTCAGAGTAGCAAATTTTTTTTTTTTAAAAATCGAAAACAATACTGTATTATTAAAATAATAAAGTAAAATGGAAGGTTTCTGAGCTATGATCCTTCAAATGCGTTTTCGCTTGGCGTATACGGCTGACAGACGGACTTTCTTTGCCTTTTTAGGAGTATATTAACCCTGAAACGTGAAAATGCAAAAGAAAAATTTTTTCAATTTCAGGTCGATTTAATAACTTCATTATTAAAAATAATAATATATGTACAGGATATGTACAGTTTTCTTTGGGACCCTTTTATCAGAAATTTTTTTATTTTGGTGTCCATCAGTCCGTTGAAGTTGGAAATTTGAATATCTCCAGATACAACAAATTGTCGACTTGGATTGATACATGAGTTGGTGTCTAGAGTAAAATAAAACACTTGCGGTGGGTAATGGCAGTCGTGGGGTGTTCATTCATTTTTGGATTTTATATAAGGGTGTTTTACACGTTTTTAAAAATTCCGTCATATCTCTTAACTCGACTCAGATATCGAATTGCTCTTAACTTCTATGGGCTATTTTTACTCATTCAAATGAAGAACACCACTAATGATATTTTCAATTTAATTTTACAAATGTTACAAAATTATGTTTCCAAGTAAACGTCTTTATCTCGAAACAACCATGACCCAAAATCATAATTGATGTTTTTGGCACTTCTGGGCTTCAAACGCATCCCGGACTTTATCCCTAAAAATAATAAAGTTGCGCACACACTATTGGCATTTCCTGTCAATTATGCCCATAAGTTTTAAAGTACCGGCAGACTAGAGATTTTTAATAGTGCGATAGTTTAGTTGAATGGCTAATGGCTATGCAGCTGTATGGAAGCGCGCACATCGATCATTTCGTTTTGTCCAAACTAAATAGTTGAATATGCAAGACAAATAAATCCCTTTCAATCGATGAAACTAGAGGTCTATATGCACAACGAAATATGTAGATGTGCACACGCACCAAATTAAAAAAAAAATATTTCTCTGCATTTGATACAGATTACAGCATTAATACATTGCCTGCGGTGACGATAGCTTGATGCGAGCACATACCAAAAATGTTGATATGTTCCTTCAGCACAATTATTTAATGTACGGACGTAAATACAGGTACTCTTTACTAAAAAAAAGGTTTGAGATTTGGGTCAAACATATGATGTTGTTTTATTGTTGCCGTGTTTCAAAATTTTATTGGTATTTCCCAGGTTTAGATTTTATGAAGCAGCTATATTTCTTACCCGAGCAAAAATATTTTGGGATTTCCCTGTTTTGGTTCTATTCATTTCGTTCCATATTCTGGCCTTTTTAAAAAAAAGCTCGGCGTACTTCTATGACCCTTAAATGAATGGAATGGACCCTACCTTTACCAAATGAACACTATAGCTGGTAGAAACTATATTTTGAGGAGCGAACAGTTTTTAAAATACTAATTAGTTTGTAGGTATTTTTTGGGGTTTTCCTAAATCTTTCCATCCTTTAATGAATATATCACTCATTTGTTTTTTTAAGAACCTATTCAAAGTTTTGTCCGAAATTTTATTTTATGGTAGCATGGTTTTTGGGTCTCTGAATACAACATGTACCTGCTACCCGGTATTTTTTTAATCGGTGTTTAAGGGGGGACACTCCTTCACATGGTCGAAAAATACATGATTTTCAAGAATTATTTTCTCAGGTATAATAACTCGAAACGCTTTGAAATTTGTATGACAATTTAATGCATAATTCAAGAGCACAGTGTAATTTTTTCACATTAAAAAAATCGATGTTTAATTTAAAAATGGATGGATGTTAATATCGGCTCGTTTCTAGCTGCGTACACTCTAGCATCCTTAATTTTGATCTGAACCAAAAAAACAAAAAATTTTTGTAAAGTTTATGATACTAGCTTCTAGATGACGTCGCAATTTAAAGAAAAGGTTGAAATTGCATGTTTTTACACAGTTTTTAATTTAAAGTGTATTTTTCGCTAAAAAAAATCGACTTTAAAATACGAAAAATAATGTAAAAAATTGTTTTTCAAAAAGCAATTAACGTCTTCTAGTAGAGAATTTAATTATCTATAAAATGAGCCGTCATAAAGCCAAATCGGTTTAGTAGAATTTTCTCAACCGTGTACGCAAAATCGAAAAATGATATTTCGAGAAAAACGCGTTTAAAGTTTTGGAAACATAAAAATACTATACACTCGTCATCCGACCCCTCCGCTTTATGAGCTGTAACTCGTAAACACTGCAGATATCGACTTGAAATTTTTTCAGAGAATAATCTTGAATAGTTTAGCAATCGATTAATACTATTTCCAAAAAATCGATTTGTTTGACCCGATAAAGGAGTGTCCCCCCGTGGTTTTAATTTGCCAAACATTAAATACACGAGGACCAATCAATGGACTGTAACTATCGGTCGAGTGGTTTGAGTAATGTGCAACGTGAACATCGCTAAAAGTTCAACAAACAAGTTGGTTTGCGCTAGCCTTAAAGCGCAAAAATGGAAGTTTTCCTAATAAAAACGCTATACAAAATTTGAAACGAAAGCTGAGAACTTTTTCACGTTTGTTTAACGAAAACAAAAATTCCATCTCAGGCACTTCGGAAAGTTGAGCTTTTCCTTTCAATCCACCACACCATCGGAAATAATTTCCCAGTTCTTGAGATTGCGCAAATCGAGTTCTCCGATCAGATGATTCTTAATGTCAAAACCAAGTGCCTAGTTGATGATATCCTCGTAAAAGACAGTTAGTTCAAAATTTAATAAAAATGTTTAATAGCTGAAATTAAGTAATTCCGATCAAAATACCTGTTAATACATAAATAAAATCGTAGAAGTTTACAATGCACAAGCCTAGCGAATGGTCATGAATGAGATATGCAAAGTCAAGAACCAGCTTCGATTTAGATCCAAATTTGTGCGATGCTCGTACAATGATACCACAACGCCAAAAGGTGAACACCGAAACTTATCGGTCGCTTTCTCTAAGTCGTAAGTTTAGACGTTCAACCCGCAATTGATTCGCTCCTAGATTTATACTATTTTATGTTAATTTGTTAATAACAATCGGCACTTCTTGGATTTTCAGAAAATTCTGCACATACGCGCGATGGATAAAGTTCGCCGGATTCATTTTGGTATTGATTGCGATTGGATTGTTCTTCACATACTTAGTTACAAAATACTTAGAAAGTAAACTTATTTCGTAGAGTTCATAAAGCTATTACTAACAAATATCCATTTTAGTTTCCGACTACTCCAAGGCTTCTACGAAACTAGTGCCGCCGAATCCCGAAGTTGAGCCGCCTCCATCATCTTCAATTCTCCATATATTTCAGCACGGTGCAGTTTGTTCGGACAGTGATGTTTGCAGCAAAATTGGACGGTATTTCTAGCAAGAATTGAAAAAACTGGTACAAATTAGACTAACAACAATTCCAACAATTTAGCGATATTTTCAATCGGGGTGGAAATATTATGGACTCGGCTTTGGCCACGCTTCTCTGCAATGGGATCACAACAATGCACAGCCTAGGATTTGGTGGAGGATTCCTGATGAACGTCTTTATCAAGGCCGAGAACAAAGCGTACACTATCGATGCTCGCGAACTAGCACCGAAAGCAGCTACCGAGGACATGTTTCGGTCGAAACCGAGTGCCTCGATGGCGGGTCCTTTGGCCATTGCAGTACCCGGCGAAGTTCTAGGATACTGGGAGGCCTATCGCAAATTCGCTTCGATGACTTGGAAGGAAATCGTTGAGCCTTCGATTAAAGTTTGCGAGGATGGCTTTACGCTCTCGAAACATATGTTCGATGCCCTGCATATGAATCGGAAAGTTAAAAAGGACTTACATATGAGGTATGATGCATATTTCATAATTTATTTTATTTTTTTAAGTCCTTTTCCACTGAACTGAAAATATCGCAGCCCGGTTCAGATTTAACCAACTCTGGATTAGTTTCTAAGTATAATATGCACCTCTTTACATCATCAAGAAAAATGTGATGGGCTGTTATCTCTATTTTTTCATTTCATCATTTAATTAAAATAAAGAATAGTTATAAAAAAACAACACACAGTTACTGAAATATTCTATTCGCTATCTTAGATTCAATATTGTATTTAAAACATTTTATTCCTTTGGGTAGCACCTGTACAAAAGTCTTTGAAAAGTTTGTATTTAATTTAGAAATAACTTTTCAAAAACCTTGCTTTGTTTAACTCATATACCAAAGTCCTTGCGCTTATTGAAGAGATCCTTGCACTTATTGAAGAGATTCTGAAAATGCGAAATTTTAAATTTATATATCTCTTTAGAAGTATGTATACGAATGTGAATTTACAAAATTAAAGTAGGCTCCTCTGAGCTACCACATAAATATCCTCAAAAATTTCTTCATGCTTACATTCATACATTACAAAACGCGTTTAATTAGGCTCAAATTTGATATGATTAAGTTTATACTAAAACAGTGGTTTGTTATTGATTCCCTCGCTTTAAATAATCAATTTTTTTCAACAAAATACGCCTTCGAAAATATATTTACCTTATCTTTGTTTTTGTCCTTGTTTTTGTGCTTGTTTTTTTATGGTTCTTCCATCATTTTTATCTTGCTCTACACCAATCACCAGTGGTATCATGAGTTGGGTAAGTGGTGCCAGTATAGCGTAAATCACTGTCAAGTTCCTTATTTCGTTAAAAAAAACCCCCGATGATTTATTAGGTTCTATTGTAGTGCCATAGTGCATTGTATTATATCATCTAGCTCTGTTTTATGGGACTTGAGAAACGAGTAATCATGTCAAATTTCGTGAATATTTAAATTGTAATTATTTTAAAACAAAAAAAGCAAATTACATTTTCCAGTGCGACATTTGTGAACAAGCGAACTGCGGATTTTTACCGCATGGGTACACTAATCCATCCCCCCAAGGAACTCTGCAACACATATCGCCTTTTGGCATCGAACGGAGCTCTTGACTTTTACAATGGCACTATCGCAAATATGATCCTCGAAGACCTTAAAGAAATCGGCAGTATAATAACAGCCGAAGATTTGACATCGTTCAAAGTTGACTGGCACGACTCGATTCCAGTAGATTTGAAAGGACACATTATGTACGTGGTACCGCCAACCGGTAGCGGTACCATACTCTCGCTAATTATGAACATTTTGCAAGGCTACAATTTCACTATGGAGAGTTTGTCGACAGTTAACGCTACTAAACTTACCTATCATCGTGTTATCGAAGCGTTCAAATTTGGCTATGCGAAGCGATCGCTTTTGGGCGATACGAAATTTAATAATATAACAGAGGTGAGTGACTTTTTTATCCAAATACTTGTAAAATTGTAAGAAATCCTTTCAGCTTTTACACAATTTAACATCGTCGGAATACGGGGACTTAATTCGGAGTAAAATTAACGATAGTTCGACATATTTTAATTACAAACATTATGGTGCCAAATTTTGGTCGAAATCGGATAATGGAACATCGCACTTGTCAATAATTGCACCCAATGGAGATGCAGTGTCTGTAACGAGTACAATCAATTTCTAGTAAGTTAAACATTTTAAAATGATTTTTAAAAATAATCTGATATAGGACGTAGTAAAGAAATATGGTAGGTTTGACCCAATAAAAGGGTGTTTTGATTGAATTATTTAAGGAGTTGGCAATATAGTCAAAGTTTCCTAAAATGTTGGTAGCCTATCGGTACCCTAGTGTGTTAAAATATGATATCAAAGGTTCGAATTCCTCTCATGGCATGGTCCTGCGCTTTCTTTATACACAGTTGTCACTACTTTTCCACAAAATCCATTCTCAACAATCACTGTCTATGAAAAAATATTTCATAACCCAGCATTTGGTACTAGCCAACTAGTTTGACCGTCAGTCGAAGATTGCGTCCAGTGTCGTCTTATTCTTGATACAAAGTACTGTAGCACGTTCTGGCTATTGCGTCTGCAACCGAAACTGTTAACCTCATGAAATATAAATTGGACGAAGCTGTGGTTGAAACAAACCGTGAAATTTTCATACCTCGGAAGAAGGGTTTAAGTAGCAATAATCAATTTTCTGTAAGAATCAATTGAATTGAATGAATAAAATTTTTTCTTTTTTTATAGTTTTGGCTGTGGCCATTCTGGCAAACGAACTGGAGTGATTTTTAACAGCGGCATGGATGATTTCTCATCGCCGGGCGTACGGCAAAACTTTTTTGGTTTGCCCAGTTCGAAACCGAATTTTATTCGTCCGGGAAAACGTGCCATGTCGTCTATGTGCCCGACGATAATCACTGATTCTCTGGGCAATGTAAGACTGGTGATTGGCTCAGCAGGTGGTACAAAAATAACGTCTTCGGTAGCTTGGGTCATCATGAGAGTTCTTTGGTTCGGCCAAGATATCAAAGAAGCTATCGATGCACCCAGAATTCATCATCAGCTCGAACCAAATGAGATTCAGTACGAATTTGGAAACCTACAGGTAGATTAATTTAGGCCAAAATAGATCGATATCAAGATGATTTTTTTTCCTATTTACAGCAAGTGATTGGTGCTTTGGAAGAAAAAGGTCATCGGACGGTTCGGTATAAGGAACGCGGATCCACAATGTGTGGAATTATGAAAAATGATACGGCAGTTTATGCAAACGCTGACTACAGGAAAAGGGGAGATGTGTATGGACTCTGAGAGGTCTTGATGTTATCGTAAATGTAAAAATCTCCAATTGTTATAAAAAAAAGCACAAATCAAAACATTTAATAAATTTTGTTAAGAAGAAAGTCGTTATTTTCCACTGAAATTGTTTCTTTTCCGCTGACACTCTTTCTTTGTGTTCCCTATAAATAAAATCTCCTTGTTCAAAGTTGATAAGGAAGCTCTAACAAGTCGTCTAATTATCTTCCCGCTAAAATCGGGTCCGTTAATGCCATTTACGCTACTAGATGATGTAATAGTTTACTGCATTCTCGTAAGCCATCGACTTATCAACACCAAATAATCGTTAACATTTGACGAGTGTTGTTTACTACAATTTATTATTACTTATTTGGCCTCTGCAGTGTATTGCTATATGTTTTCAATTAAAATTTGAATGCGTGACTAACGACATGTTTTTATTTTTAAATCAGTTGTATATGTTTGGTTTAGGGTGTTCTTGCTCCAATTTTTCGAAATCATTTTCATGGTATTTAATATTTATAATAACGGTCGGCATAATGTTCATAAATTGTTTACTTGCATTAATTTGTTAATTTTTTTGGAAGAAATGTTCATGTTTAGAAATAACACACAATACTTTTATATATTTGTATTCTCTTCTGATATTTAAATCACACGTGCTGGTTCAAAATTTCTAACTTGAACCAAATTATATACCCAGCAAACAATTTAAGAAACGCTCGTGAGTATAGATCAAAAAGTGAGCATAGCACAAAAATTGGAATCGATATATGTAGGAAACTGTGGAAACGTTGTTGAACAGACACTCAGTCTTACTGAGAGTGCCAGTGCAGTATCTGTACCCAGGGTTGCCAGGTCAGGCTATTTATCGCCAATTGGGCTACACAGACATTGTTGTCGCTACAAAAAATTAAAGTTTTGATTTATCTAACTTGGGATACTTTTGATTTGAATCGGCGAATTATGGGCTATCTTTGATTCGACAAATGTTGGGCTATCTTGATACCTATTTAATTCTATTGTGAATGGCTTGTACATCGATTTCCAGCAGACTTATTTCCGTATACTATACGAAAAATAATACCGGATAAACACCGTAGAATTCTAGGGTACGATGTCCGCGATCGCCGTATATGTCTACGTATAGTTTGGAAGAGACCTACACGTAGAATATTAACGGCGATTCTACGTATAATATTTTAGGTGCTTATACATAACATACGTACGTTCTTTAAAAATTCACTTTATTTCTACGAGTATTTGTTCGCACATGTTTTTCATTTCATACATAGAGAAATTTTGGATTTCAAATATGATTTATGAAGTCCTGACGCTGAACTAGCTGATAAATTTCTAATCCTTCCATTCTAAATGTAAAACAGATGTGAAAAAAATGTGTATGAAGATGTGTATGTGTATGAAATATACTTGAATTGTGACTTCAAAAATACTATGCTAACTCGAAACCTTTGCATTCCTACTCTTATAATAATAGTACCGTAGAGCGAATATTTTCCCAAATGAATTCGGTAAAAAAGCTTAGAAATAAATTAAGCTTAGAAACATTGGGTGCAATTTTAGGAATTAGAATACCAATTCAGTTAACCGGTCTATGTTGCAAAGATTTTCCAGTCCCGAAGGACATATTAAGTCTATTTAACAACAGCATATGTAGGGTAAACTCAGGATAGTTGCCCCACTGGGATAGATGCCCCAGTTCTATAAGATCCAACTTCCATAAACAAAATCACATCAACTTTGTAATATATTGCGACCTCTCGTTTATGCCCATTCTGTCTGACGACGGCGTTCATGCGAAGCGAATGTATCATTTTTTTCTCAGGACATGAATATTCTCGCGTCTAAAAATTCATCAAATAATTATTTTGCTGTTCTGAATAAGTGCAGTTAATTTTTTTTTCAGGTAAAATATTTATGTATTTAGTTTTGCCACTCATAGTATAATGTTAATAATATTGTTTTATACTTTTAAAATTGAGCAGGCATCTATCCTCCACGAAAAGGATAGTTGCCTCGTTTTCCCTTTGGGGCATAACCCTTAAATGCGGCCATGTTAGGTGCATTAGTGCTAAGTCGAAAAAATAATGTTTTGCCTATGGTATTACAAATTTTCCTTACTTTTAATTTTTTATTGAAGTACAAATTTTTATGTTTATTTATTTAATATATATGGGTATCTGGGCATTTAACATGAATGTCTGATTAGGTTTCTTGATTTTTTTTAATCTTCAGTTTAATTGATGAAAAATTGGTTCGCTGTGCCATACTAATAAGTCTTAAAAACATCTTGCAGCTTAATAAAGATTGAACAATTTAGAAATGTACTGTCCCTTCCCCATTGGGCATCTATCCTACATGCTCGATTACGCATCGGGGCATCTATCCCAAGCTTGAGGCATCTATCCTTTTTAGGACGGGCTTGCAAAATCTGTTATAATATTTTGGATTATTTATATTAATTATAAGAAAACGGTTATTACTCTTTATTATGAACTAAACCAGCTGTTGTATAAAGCTTATGACATTGCTCTTAATAGTTTTGCGAATAAAGTACTAAAACGAAAAGTGGGGTATCTCTCCGTAGTTTACCCTATATAAAAATCAAACATCAGAGGACAGAATAGGAAACATTTATACAAGAGTTTCTAGAAAAATCAGCAGAGTTTTAATTTTTATATTTTTGTTCTTACTCTTTGTTATTAATGAACGTTACATTTATTTTTTTTTTCCTTAATTCTATCGATATATTAAACTAAAAATTGTAGAAACGTATTTGTATCTATTTATTTGCATTGTATAATAATTCACTAGGATCCGTCTATTTAAAATTGGCGATTTTGGGCTATTCGGCGTTTGAAAATTGGCTACTTCGTCTCTTGAAAACCTGGCAACCCTGTCTGTACCTACGAAAAAATCGTTTAGTAATTTATTTCAATGCAGTGTTAAATGAATGGTTCGTTCCACTTTATAAAGAAAAAAGAATCGCTCAATTGGTGAAATTGTTTCAATTAAGGGCTTATATACCCCTGAAATTTTCAAAAAATTGATTTTTTTTTACAGATTTTTATTTTTTATACTTTTAAGAATTAAAAAAAAATTAGAATTTAGAAAATTTCACTCCATTACAAAGTTATAGCAATAAATGTGACCAGACATCGGTTTGGAGCGGCTTCCTGGCTAATTGCTGCGCCACTATCAACAGCAGCGTTTAGCATTTATTTTTTCGCAAAAGCTGGGTTTCATAGAAAACAAGGTCATTTATAGGACCATCTGGGAAAAACACGAAGATACAAGAGGAAGAAAGTGTGTAAGTTCACGTTGTACCTACCAAAAACTTTAAACGCATTTTTCTCGAAACTATGTTTTTAGACATGGTCGGCACGATAACTCCGTCAATTTTCAATATTTTTCAACTTTTTTTTTTTAATAAATTTTGATAACTATTTTCTCTATAGTCCAACGAGAGGTTTTTTTAATTTTTTGCTTGGAAATTTTTTTATAAATTATTAAACGCAAATTTTTTTTTAAAAAACTGATTACTAAAGTTTGAAATACTGTAACTTATTTATTTTTGAAAATAAAAAAAAATCTCTCCGTCAAACTATAACTACTACATTATTTTACAAGATTCTTTTTTTTTTGCAAATTGAATTATTTTTGGTGAAGTTATGATGCCCACCAGGAGGCGCCATGGTTTTTATAAGTAGTCCATTTATACCCGTAAAAAATAATGTGAATATTAAAAAAAAATTTTTTTTTTTATAGTTGAATAGTCAATAAGATATGTAAACTAAACAATTAAATTTTTTTTCACCGTATAACCTTTATAATAATTGTTCAAATTTACTCGGTTTTCAGCGCGTGCAGGGGTATGTGAGCCCTTAAAAGAAGATAACTTCGAAAATGCTGAATGTAGAGCAATAAGTGTACCGTTGTAAGAAACGTAACAAAAAACGATTAATATGTTAATAACGAATCATTAATGGTTTATTAGTAAGAATTTAGGAATGGTTTATAAATAGCGATTCATTAATGATTCATTAACGACACATCGTTCAGTATTTCATTAAAATGTATTTTACGAATTCGTTAAAGAATGAAATGTTCTTATATAACGAGTTATTAATGGAGAAATCTTTTAGTTTGCTGTGTGGAGAAACGAGGTGGCCAATGTCGCATCGCAATTTGTACTCAAAAAGTAAGGCTTTGTTGGACCACCCTGTACTTATACATAATACATTTTCCGTAATTTCATTCAAGGCAAAGGTTATTTATTCCAGCATTTCCCGTCTACTTTATGCCGGTAACAAGGTCACCAATTTACTTCCGATAAAACCAGAACCAAACGAATCTCGTACGTTTTCTACGTCTTGTTGTACTGTAACATATGCGAGTATGTAATGCGTAGTTAATAGAACACTTTATGAATTCTTATCTTAAAGCCTATCTAAATTTAGTTGTTTTTTCGTATGTTACGTTTTAAGTTCGCGTTTACGAGCTTAAAGCTTGAAAATAAAATATTACATAAGAACAGTCGACAGTGGCAAAGATTTTTAAAAATAAACCTCACAGGTAAGGCTAATGACACGTATAAATATATGTGATGTAAATAACAAAAAAAACCCAAGCCGGTATCTCCAAGGTAAGTTGTTGTTGATAAATAAATGTCGATAAAATGACCAAGATTATAAATAGGAGCTTGTTGACAGAAGGACAAAGGGGGGCTGCCAGCTATGAGATCAAGATACTGTCGGAAAAAGAACACAGCCATGTAATTTATATGCTTTCTTTGAGGTTAGACAGTTGTAATTTTACATGGCAACAAGTACTAAGTAAACTGAAACCAATGGCGCATATCCGAGCTATAAAGCTAGAAACAATAAACAAAAAACATTAAACAAATTAATTTCAGATCATTGTTACCTATGGTAAATTTCCTAAAAAAAATTGTTATGTTCACAACCAAAAATATTTCAAAAGATATGTAATATACATATCTCCTGCTAGTTTGTCAAATTACAATTTTGCTTTAATAAGATCCTACCAGAGTCTTTTGAGAGCACATGGACTTAGTTTTTTTAGAATAGATATAATTGAATGACGCAGTTTGATGAGTTATATTTATTTTATAAACAAATAAAATTATTTATTTTTGTTTTAAAATTAATCTAATTCTAAGCATATAGAAATTTTTAATATAATTAAAAATAATATTTATTTGAATGTGTTTTTTTGGATGGTTGGGTTAGACTTGTCTGTTATTTAGTAATTAAAAAAATGGTTTTCTGAACTTTTCTTCATGAATAAATCAACCTTTTCAAGTTTTTAAATTTAAATGTATTATTTTTAAATCAACACTATTGATTAAACTTTTATAGTGCTCAAACAATTTTTCTTATAAGTATTTAAACTTCGGATGTCTTATAACACTTTGTATAAGTAGATACAAACTTGAACTCTCATAAGAGATTTTTGGGAGTGCCATTTCACATTATATGTATCATTTTTGGGAGCATAACTCTTTGATAGTTAAGCCCAACATGAGCTCACTAAGAATACTATTTTTGTGCACTAAAAAAAAAATATAAAGAAAATTCTATTATAGCAGTGAACGTTTAAATAACTCTAGTCAGCTTATTAGCATAACAGTGATTACTATGAGATTTAATTTAAATCATATTACAAGAGATATCAAATGAAAATATATCGAAGCATATTATGAAGGTCTTCTGAGAAGTTTTTGCCTTTCGAAAGTGCTATTCCATACACTGGAGAGTTTGTTCGCTTGGCTGGAGAGTAGAAAGAAAATTATATTTAGCTAAACTATGTGAGAGAGAACTACTCTCTATAGCAACTATCGAAAGTAACTGTCGATAGTAGCTCCCGATAGCAGTAGCTCCAAGTTGATTCAAAGACAAAGATTAAAGGCAATATTAAAAAAAAGGAACATGTAATAACTTAAAATTATGCGGCGAGTGTAGAAAAACATACCTCCATTATAGAAAAATTGGACTTTAAAATTAATCTGATTTTTTTATGTAATTTACAAAGTCAGACACTTATTTATTGGCTACCGACGAATATCGGAGTTAATTCAGATTTTTTGAAGAAAATCATTTGTACCTTAATGAGTTCAGCAAGAGAACCAGTCGAATCTGAGGAGCTGAAAGTGCACAACTTTGTACAAAAAAAATTGCAGAATCATTCTTTGGTATGGTAGGTACCTACTTATTGTGATTGTGGGCTAGAGCTGAAGAGGTCATTCGACCGTACTTTTTTGAAGATTAATCTGGAAAATGCTGTTACGGTCAATGGTCTAAATCTAAGGTGCCGTCAAATACTAAGCGATTTTTTAGTGCTCCAGTTATTGCCTAATAACCAGCTAATATGCTATCGAGTCTCGAGCCAGTTTTTAATATTTATAATGAAACATTGACTTACTTTTTTCAATAGGTCTGATCGCGAACTTTTCGAACATTTTATTTTTATCTACCATATACGTATTTGTAGATATCTAAAACGTATATGAACCCTTTTAATGAATTTTTTCCTCAAATTAGATGTTCGTTTTTTTGGAGGAATAAGTAATTAGCAAAAACCGGGCTATATCATTTTGCAATGATATTACCCATAAATTACACGTCCAGACATAATTATCTCTTTTAACCAGCACATTTTTTAGCAACAAAATCGACATCAAATTCATGTAAATGTTATCTTAAATGGATGTCTAAATTATCATTATTTTTATTTCATGATAATGAAAAATAAACAGAAATATCATAATATCGCGTAAATCAATTGCAGAGGCTTCGACCTGAACATTGAATACTATTTATTGTACCTACTGTTTTGTCTTTAGATTAATCACGGATTGTTATAAAAATGCAATACAAATACATTTTATATATTTTATAAATTATTTTGCTTTTTGTCAACAAAAATTAAGTATGTATACATAATATCAGTGTTTTTCAGTGACATATTTCAATAGGAACACGTATGATCGCTGCAATTCACGTTTGTAAATACGTGTCCGCTGTCACGTTAAAAATACAAAAATAATTTTTAACATTCGATTAATTTTTTTCTGTTCATATTAAGATGACCTCAATAGATTATCGTCGCAAACAAAACAGATTCAGCTAACGTTCGTTATCAACAACTTATCAGTGGTAATAATGTATATGTACCTATTTACATTTTATGGGTAGTTCAGGTCTTATACTTACGAGTAAGTGCGGGTTCCAAAATTTAAAATATAAACTTTTAGAACTCGAAATAGAGTCACTCTATAATTGGACCACCTCGCAACTTCCTTCGAATTTTTTATACATTTATCCCGCAATAACCTCCTACAAATCAGTACGTTGAACATACGTCATCCTTTGTATATGATTACCTAATACAGTAAACCTGGCAAATCGAGCCGAAAATCTGGTCTGGCTTCAATTAGTAATAAAATAATTTATCCGTTTTATTAAGTATAAAGTTTTGTATTTGTCTATTTTTAAAGTTATTTTTTTTCTGACCGGTCCTAATAAAGAGGGATTACTTTTTAATTGAACTTTTTAAAAAGGTTACATGTCGAGGTTGTAATCGAAACATTTTTTGTGATCTCGCCGATGTCCGATTACATAACTTTCACAGTTTATCGGATTTCATTAAAATTGATAACACCTCGTGGATGTGTGCTCGTTTCTGAGAATAGAAGCGTAGCATATATTTGTATGAGACGCGAACTAGGGTTTTAAAGTAAACCATATCGAATTTCACAGTTCAGGAACAGATTATCGTAGAAAGTTGAAGCCAGATTTACTTTGAACGTTTTTAGAGATGGTTCAGGTACAAGTGAATAATTGGTACGGTATATACCTCAGGATAGGTGAGAGACAACCTGTCCCCGAAAAATATGGAAAAAATATGTTGAGGAGAATACTTTTAAAATATTACCTTTCAATTTTCAAAATGAATATAGGTACTGGTTTAAATTCCTTTCCGGAATGACATTTTTCTTTTTAACTTCAACACTGTATAAGTTTGGTAATTTTTTACAATCAAGAAGACAATAGGTGAAATCTAACTAAGTAATGGTCAATTACTCAAAACACAATAGACTGTATGAACACAACATCTTCAGATTTTAAATTTCTTATAGCTATGCAATTTATAAAAACATTAACAACTTCGGAACTAAAGCCCTAGACAGTCAAGTACCTACGTATGAATATCTTTCTTTTGCTTCAATGCCCACACAAAACATTTTGATTGGTAGTAAAAGGAGGCAAATTCTGTATGTGAGCAGCTGTTCTCTGCCTTTTCTTACTAAAATAAATCCAACAAGGAAGTGAAAAACACTTGAGAATAAACTCAAAATCTTTTGGAAGCATTCCAAAATCAAAGTCGAAAGCCAACGTCCTCAAACTATTCCCGCACGTGCTCTATGCCAAAAATAAAGGGGCATTGCAGTAAATTTTTCAAATTTTAACTCTATGTAAAACACAAATTTATATTGTCATACAGTAGTACTATCTGTACTTGTCATAATATTAGGTCAAGTGTTGCTGGAAATAATTCTTCAAATTATCGGTGAAAATAATAAAAACTAAACTCGATTCACTAAATTAAACCTGAACCACAAAACCAAATAATCTTCCTCATATCGCAAATGACGTGTGTACGTATTTATAATCTTTTTTTTTACTAATTCCATCGTTCCAATATTTAGTTTAAGTGTTTTTTCGAGTGACCGACCCCATTGGGATAAAAAAACATTCAAATTTATGTATATTCTTATCATTTATAACAGAGTTAATTGGAACTTAAGAAAAATAAAACACCTTTCACTGACGAATATGAACCTTCTGTATAAGACGTTCAACACTTCACAGCAATTTCTTACAAAAAAAATTCCAACGATTTTATTTTTCGACCATCTAAATCGAACAAAAATTGTTATTTTCTACATGTTTTTATTTTGCCCTATTTTCAAATAATAAGTAAAACATGTTCAGGCGCAAACAGACGGCTAAAAGCGATCTTGTTATGATACAACGGCAACAATTGCGTCAACTAAAAAGAAGTCTTAAAACATGAAATTTAAAATACCCTTAGTTTGGAATAGTCTATTTTTAGAATTAGAATTACTTTTACTTGACTTTTATCAGTTGAATTTTAATAATATTTTATAACATCTGGTTAATATGTGAGTAGGAAATGAATATACAATGTATTTTAATATTCTCTATCTCAATAAAATTTGTTAACTATCACAAATACGGTTAATTCAAGTGATGTACTGATCTCTTAAATATAATATATTAGCGTTAAGTCAAAAATTGAATCAAGGCAAATAAAGATAATAATAATAATTCAAGTGATGTAGATAATATACATTTCTACCCCGACCCCAATGCCATCCAATGCTACACTTAAAAAAGGTTATTTTTGTGACTCTCTCTTAGTAGACCTAAAATATAAGCACTTCTGCATCATATATATAACCACATTCTATATTTCAACTTTTAAGTACTAGGCATTCACAAGACGTGGGATTAAAATGTTTTCATTCCAATACCGTATGCTACCGTCGTTTCTGCAAAGTTTTTAGCGAATGATTCACTAGTAAGTTTTCATTTACATCTCCCCATTTTCCAATCACATGCCTAGTCCCGCAAATACTGCCCTATGAACAAGGTGTGATCTAATATACGAATTGTAAAAAATTGTAGGTTTATATCTAGACCAATTACATTTTCTATCATTCACTCCTTCATCACTAATATTATGTATACTTTACAACGATGTACCAATTTATGTTCGTGAGATATAGATAACAATAGTGTATTACACTGCAGATGTCTATTATTTTTTGCAAATTTTTAATAAGTATGTCGCTTTAAAAGTTTTAACTTAGTAGTAGAAGCAGTCCCTGGAATATAGTTTTAAATTTTTTCTCACCACAAAGGTTAGGTTAGGTTATAGTGGCAGCCATCCAAACTATGGATCGACTCACTTAGACCATTCGGTTGGTCCATTGTGATACCACACCCGTGACACCTTAATGAAGTCCTATATAGGGAGTTATCGTAGCATTGCTACAGGGGAAAGCTAGTCGAACCAGCCACAGATGCAAATGAACTTGGCTAGTTCATCAATTCGTGCTCCAGCCATGTCCCCGAGTCTGGAGAAGAAGTAGCTGCCCATGGCTCTGAACCTACAGCTGGCTAGGTGGGGACACTCACAAAGTAGATGCCTAACGCTCTCTTCTTCTTCTTCACTTCTGCAGCTGTCATTATATTGAACGCCTAAGCGTTGTGCATGTCTGCCAAAGAGACAGTGCCCCGTTATGACTGCCGTAATGTTACGGGTCTCTATACGACTTCTTTTCAGAAGATCGGCAGTCCTTCTAGGATGTATTACTGGCCATAGCTGCCTGGAGGTTTCACACGTAGTTAGGTTGAACCACCTGCCATTGGTCAGCTCCATTGCCTTCCTGTCAAGATTACTCTTGACGTAATTAAGCGGTATTTTTACCGCTTGGGTTGGTATAGCAGCCATTTCAGATCCAATTTTGGCCAGCTCATCGGCTGCCTCATTTCCTGGTATCCCTTTGTGTCCCGGAACCCAGCACACGAAAACCTTATGAGCTGCGCCCAATGTTTTCAGACGCTCCCTACACTCCCTCACTAGCTTTGACTTGACTAGGTTGGAGCTTAGAGCTTTCATTGCTGCTTGGCTGGCTATGTAAATCTTTATACTCTCACCACAAAAGGTGTACCAAGTCTTTTTTACTATCCCTATCCCTAAGGGTCCCTTGTGTCTGCAACTTAAACAAAAAATGTACGACGTAGATATACGGTGGAGAGACGGATAAACAATTTTTTTTTTGCCTCTCCTAGCCGCAAATTTAAGAATTTTTTTAATCTTTTTGCGGATTTGAAAAGGATGCGACAGCACCTTTGATTTAAGGTAGTTATCACTTATCAATTTTTTTCGATTTTCGCAAGTGATACAAACGAAAGGGAAGCTCAACAGCTGCTCGAACATCCGAACAAAATTAAAATCAGGTCAGAAATGAGGGAATGGTTGCCAAAAATGTTCGGAGTAAAGACTTGCAACTACAAAGATTCAGTATAGTAATTTTTTATCGATCACCATACTTCACTATAACAAGAAGTAGAAAATTTATTTAGAGATCCTTGAAATACTATACATGGAGGCGATGTGAGGTGTGTGTAGACTCAATCGTTCGAAAAATTTACAGACGTTACAATATACACGAAAATTTATTGTCCTTTTCCCGGGACAAATGAGAAAAAACAATTTTTATTTTCGTGAATTCATTGTTTTATTGAATTTTAAGTGAATTGAATAAAAAGTATAACAATATTAAAAAAAACGGTATTCATATACACTTAAATAGGATTTTATAGATGACATCTTCTGCCTGGTGTCTCCTTAATTATTTCTGCTGCTGGATGAACTTCCTTGTGTACCGATGTATTGGGATGGCCCCGGTACTGGTACAGTTTTGTTGAGATCTTGTAGGATTTGAGTAGCCGGTATGTTTTTGTTAGTTGGAATATTCCCGTTTTTAATATTCCTGATCTGATCGAGAATTGATCTGTTGTCGTCTGATAGTGCGGTGCCATCGTTTTGAACTTTCATCAGAACGTTTAAAACTCTTTGCATTATATAGCGCTTAGGATAAGAATACCGTTGCAATGTTTTCCAGTAATTGGCCAAGTTCATTTCCAGAAAACAAACATCACTAAGTGTGATAATATTATAGATCCAGGTCTCGATGTTGGCTTTCTTTAGTTCCGAGGCCAAAGCTGAATGAAAGTGCGTGATTCTTGAAGAACTAGGATTCTTGAACCAATTGGTTATGAACTTCGCGTTAGTCCTATAAATAGTTACATCAAGGAAATTGATGCTATTGGTCTCTTCGTGTTCCAGGTCCATGGTGAGAAGAGGTGAATTCCATGATTGTTTCCACGTTATCAGGAAGTCGCTCGAAATTACATCAAGCGAATTGATGCTATTGATCTCTTCGTGTTCCAGGTCCATGGTGAGAAGATTTGACTTCCATGATCGTTGGCACGTTTTTAGGAAATCGCTCGAAGCTTTTTCTAGATTTTCTTGAACCAATGCCACAGATTCTCTCGGAGCATAAATCAAAATTTCGTTGCCATTTTTTTTTATAAAAGACACTTTGTTACGTATAAAATCATGTGTGCATCCATCAAAAATAACATCCATATATAAGTCGGTTAGAACGGAAAAGAATGGATTAGACGTAGACATGACGAAACCTGTTCCTTGCTCGTATAGTTTTCCATTGACGCAGAAGTATTTCGAATTGTCTATGACGAAATTTAATAGAACCGTTAGTTCGTCCATGTTTATGTGATGCGCGTCTATATCAAAATAGAATTTGTCCACGATACATTGGATAATATCCTTTATCGATATGTTCAAAAATAAATCTTTAATATGGAACTTCGCCAGGACATAATCTTTCCTTATAGCAATCATACGGATCAGTTTTACCAACTCGTCAGAGTTTTTTAAGTTGTACTTACTGTTCGTGTAATCCTTGAGTATATTTGAGATGTAATCTGCAATATGCCTGATGCAGGATCCGTTTCCATCGACTATCGCATTTAGGGGATGACCATCGGCATGTATTTGTATGTTTGTGGAAATTCGCGGCAAATGTAAATCGGTTAAATCCTCGTTCATTCTATGCGGTATATTATTCAGGTTCATTCCATGCTTGTCCAGGATAAACTTATGAAATTTGATAACTGTTTCGAGAACTTCGTCCGGATTCTTCTTGGACTCAAATATGATGCCTTCTTCTATGGATTGTTTTAAGTAATTTTCCATCTTGGTCCTATAGTCTGCCAGCTTCACAGCTACCGTTACATCGCCACTGTCTCCTTCGAGGATAACAATATCCTGCCATCCTTTCAGAAATTTTTCCGTATTGCATTTTTCAGTCAGCAACATTTCACAATTGAATTCTGGGCCAAAACTCAATTGAGCCCGGACTAGTTTTGGAAACTTGATACCCGTTAAATTTACGAAAGCTCCAGGAATTGGCCTTAAATTGAAACACCAGTTACTTATCTTACGAGTGATTTTCTTGGTCTTTCTAGTTTTCGGTGACAACTTGCTGGACTTCCTACTTCCTCCCTTACGATTGATCCGTTGATACATCATTACTTTACTCATGGACAATCACCTTAAAACTCAAAGTGCTTTCGCAGATGTCGAAACTCTAAATTCGAAAATAAACTGATTTGTCGTTCCTAGCGCCACGCTTTTACAAATTTGTTTCAATAGGATACGCTCTGTCACTTGTAATGTTAGAGTGAGCTGGTTGCTTCTATCTCCCTTCCACCAATCATAAAACACGACCTCATTAAACGTCAGTGAACTATTTTCCCCTTCCTAGGGACACTTATGATCGTTTAAAATGTACATATATGTATATGGTCATTTAAGATTCAAACTTTTTACCTAAACAAAAGAGGAAGGTTTTTATTACAGGATTTGTTGTTTTAGGGGAAAATGGGTTTCTGTAGGAATTTTTGCTCGGCCGCTAAAAATACCGTAGAAGGATGAATGAAAGGCTGGAGTGTGTTTTTATACCTGTGTAGTAATTCCACTTTAAGTTAGCGGTATACTTTACTATTCGTCGACCTGTTTCCACATTTTAATTGAGTGAAAGGATCACTGGACGGTAAATTTTCCCGAAATCATCCGAACTCTTATTTCTTATTGACGAATATACCATGTGCTCTGGTGGCAAATTTCGAAACCTTTTAAGATAGACATAAACTGGCAGTTGCATGTGATTTTGATACAAAATTGAGATTGAGCTCGAATAAAAGTGTTTTACTCCAAAATATCGCTTAAAATGAATTTAAATCAACCTCATAATTAAATAAGAAGGACAAACGTATCATAACATATCAAAAACAAAATTTATTTTTTTCAGAAACCAATTACAAGCATCAAAATGAAAGAAAAATGTAACGAAAAAACGATTTATGTTCCTTTTAAATAATTTAAAAATTATTCCATATTTCTTTTTTCCGGAATATTAAACATTTGTGAAGTTCTTTCGAAGTTTATACCGCCCGTTCATAAAGGAAAATTGTTCATTTTCTGACTTCGTTGTGCGTGTTTGAGTCTAACATTTTCGGAATGTAGAACCGGAAATGAATACCTTATTATCAACCGCACCGATCGTCATCAATTTTTATTATGTCTTTCATAATGAAATTAAGAAAGAATCGAAAACTTCCCGAGCTCCGAATCGTAAAATTACACACGAACCACCATTCAACAGTCAGCTGACAAAAACTTGTCTATTTTAGAGGGTTGTTTTTTTTGCCACCAGGTGGAGATTTCCAACTTTACCATTCGTCAATACATTCTGATGAATCGAGAGCAGTGTTGCCAAGTATTGTTCTTGGTCGAGAACTAAAATATGAAATTTTGAGCGTTAATTTCATCTTAAAGGCACTAAAATTTAATTTCCTCATATCATTTCAATCGCAGAAATATTCAAATAACGCGCAAGCGGTAAAACTAATTTCTGTCCGCTGAGATGAAATTTTGGGCACCAAATTTAACGCTGAATGCACTAAGTTGGCATCACTGATTGTGTACTGCCACAGTTCATTGCATGTGTGTACACCATGGAAGTGTATGGAATGGCTGAGAACGAGAATTTTCGTAAAGAAATCTGAATGTGTTAGTTCATGAAAGTATGAATATTAGTAAGCTTTAGCCAATCAGCAACATGAATTTTGACATTCTAACCCCACATGGAAGTTGCATCATGCTTGCATCTCACTTCCACTACAAACTGTTGTTCTTCAGTCTCTTTCTTTTGACACTGGACACCCCAGAGTACATCTCACTTCAACTCCAATCCAATTTCAATCTTTCTCTTTCTCATGAAACCGCTTGGTGTACACATATTGACGAATATACCATGTGCTCTGGCGGCAAGTTGTGGAACCTTATAAGATAGACAGAAACTGGCAGTTGCATGTGATTTTCATGCAAAATTAATATTGAGGTTTTACTCCAAAATATCGCTTAAAGTGAATTTGAATGAACCTCATAATTAAGTAAGAAGGACAAACGTATCATAAGATATCAAAAACAAAATTTATTTTTTTCAGAAACCAATTTCAAGCACCAAAATGAAAGAAAAATGTAACGAAAAAACGGTTTATGTTCCTTTTAAATAATTTAAAAATTATTCCATATATCTTTTTTCCGGAATGTTAAACATTTGTGAAGTTATTTCGAAGTTTATACCGTTCATTCATAGAGAAAAATCGCTCATTTTCTGACTTCGTTGTGCGGGTTTGAGTCTAACATTTTCGGAATGTAGAACCGGAAATGTATACCTTACTATCAACCGCACCGATCGTCATCAATTTTTATTATGTCTTCCATAATGAAATTAAGAAAGAATCGAAAACTTCTCGAGCTCTAAATCACAAAATTACACACATACCGCCATATAAAAGTCAGCTGACAAAAATTTGTCTATCTTATAGGGTTGTTTTTTTGCCACCAGGTGGAGATTTCCAACTTTACAATTTGTCAATACGTTTTCCGTCGTATAGTATACGAAACTTTGCCTGCTGGGATGTTTCACTAACGCGGTCTTTTTGGCTGTTCAAAATTGGTATAATCCTACACTAGGGCCGCGGTCCGATTTATGGTCACGGTGCTTACATCACTAACAGTGTTTACAGCCGTTCCGATTATCGGTACGCTTACGACCAAGCGGTGGTGATACGCGTAAAATCCGTGTACATGAGCGTAATTTTTCATGAGAAGGAGAAAGATTGAAAATTGGATTGTAGTAGAAGTGAGATGCAAGTAGGTACTCTTGGGTGTCCATTGTTTAAAAGAAAGAGACTGAAGAACAACAGTTTGTAGTGGAAGTGACATGCAAGCTTGACGCAAACTACTTCCTGGATGTAGAATGTCAAATTTCATGTTGATGATTGGCTAAAGGCTTACCAATATTCATACTTCTATGAACTAACACAATCAGATTTCATTAGGAAAATTCTCGTTCTTATTCTTAGTCATTCCATACATTTCCATGATTACGACCCTTATAATTCGGACCGATCGTGTGCACACAGTGGCCGCGGTCCGATTACGCTTTCTGCGCTTTTAGCACGCCTACAACCGGTCCGAATTGCGCTCACGATGCATACAATTTGCATGGAGGGGTAATTTTCTGGCGCTTATACTACTCACGGTTTCGAGGATAGGCACTGTGAGTACACTATGTGCACACGATCGGTCCGAATTGTAAGCGTACCGATAATTCAGACCGGCTGTAAGCACTGTTAGTGATGTAAGCACCTTGAGCATAATTCGGACCGCAGCCTTAAAGTGTAGTGTACACTGAGTGTTGGCAAAAAGATCAAACCTAATATTAGACTCTTCTTGCGACACCATGAGTTATCTGATTGGTTGATTTTATGGTTGGGAAAGAGGCGCGCCGCAAACGTTGATTGTAAATCCACTATGAAACACCCTCGATTCTTCGTGCATCTCGCTAAACGTCACGAGTTCTCATCACGTGGGTTTGGTATTTTTTTTTATAAATTTACTTTGAAAAACGACTGTCCAGTCCGAAATTATTTAGTTCAGCGATATTACTATCGCGAAGACACTACCCCAGCGGGAAAAAAGAGTTCTGAAGAATGCATTTCGCAAAGTGAAAAAATTTATAAACATAATTAAAAATGAGAATTAGACTAGTTTTCTCATCTGGAATTGAGTTTTCATAGAAAAAATTGGGATGAACAAAATATTGCAGTTTTCAGCAATGTCGGCATTCCGCCATTTAAAAAATGTGCAGTTAAATTGCTTATTTTTTGAAAGATAAATTTTGTTATATGAAACCCATTGCATTTAGCTATGAATCTGAATATTTGTTATTCAGTATCGACTCTAGAACGTTCGTTAATTCCAAAGTTTTGTATTAAAACAGCGGGCTCTGAGATAATAAAATTTGTTACGAATCCGTTCCAAAAAAGATTCTCCAATGAACTGGTATATTTTGTCGTTTCGTTCCGAAGCCGTCACACATCAGCTGAAAACTGAGGCATTTCTCACGACGAACTGTCATATGCAGGGTTGCCAACTATTTTTCTTGGTTGAGCACTAAAATATGGAACTTTGAGCGTTAATTCCAGCTTAAAAGCACTAAAAATATTTTTTCCGTATTTATTTTGAACTTGGGACCTGAATTTAATTAGAATTTTTTATTGGTAAAAAAATAACTTTGCACGCATAAACAAAATTTAGTCAAGTGTAATTATATTATATGTAATTTTTAATAGAATAACAAAAAAGGCATAACAGAAATATGTTAATTTTTAAAATATAAAAGAAAATACATGACAAAATATGTTCATATCATTTTTAAAGTTGAAGCAGACTTTATTTCGATTGTGAATTGCGGATTATATTGTATCAATAAAAAAATAACAAGTTTCCCTTACAATGTTGATTGCATTATTTCCGTTTAGAAAAAACATATCTATTACTTATAACATTTTTAGATTATAATAGATATGTTCAATGAGGTACATGCAAGCAAAAAGTAGAAGAAATAGCTTGATATTTCTAGTTAGATATTTGTTACTACTTTTTGCTGCAAGCAGCTTACTGAACAGATATACAGTGGATGCCGCTTATTGTAATCACTTTGGGACCGGCCAAAATCAATAACATTAACCGGATGATAACAATAGCCGAAGGGGAAAATTTTTCTCATTTATTTTCCTACGCTTGAATATAGATATAGCGTTAAAAAAGCGTTAAATATTTTTGTAAGGCACCAATTAACGCGCAAGCGGTAAAACTAATTTTTGTCCGCTGAAAAGAAATTTTGAGCACCAAATTTAACGCTTAAAGCACTAAATTGGCATCACTGGTCATATGTGCGCGGCTTGAGTTGAAGTCACGGTCGTATGTTGAAGTCGGCGTTGGCACTTCATAACTTGGCGTTTTTTATATGTACACTGGGTTCTAAATTTAGCATTTTAATTTAGCCGCAGTATTGCCAACCACTTAGAGGAGTACATGAACATCATCTTGTGGTTTCGAAAGATAGTCATATCAGATACCATACATATTGAATGAGAGTAGCTAGATAGATACATCATAAAGTTACCTGTTCTGCATAAAGAATAGCTATTTTGTATTTTGAATAATAATGAAATATTTATGAGTTATGCAGTAATAAAGAACATTGCTCAAGGCATACTTTTGTAATTGAGTATCTCTTCTTACGGTTTTCACAGCCTCGGGGGCTTCAGCTTTGGTCTGGATATAGTAGGTTCTATATTTCGTCCATTTCAAATCTTAGCAAGTTATGGAAACAAACAAAGGTAAATCACATCCAGAGCCATGGGTTATGTCTTGGTTTTTCAACTAACTGCATAGTTTGAAATTGAATTGCCTTGTGAATTATGAATTTCAAAATAGCTTAGCTTTTCAGTATCAATTTTAACACATTTCAACACACCATACTTATTTCAGAAAGTAAGACCACATTTTCAACAAGCAGGAACAATTTCGTACAACGGCACAGAAACGAACGCAAGCGCTGAAGACACACAATTTTATCTAAGTTATTAAATTTTGAAGATATTTGGAGATACCGAAGCTTGGCTGTGGTTTTAAAATATTCGCCTACAATATACATCATCAAGGATACACATACACGTACCAAATTTAGCAATTTTCGAGATAAAAAAAATATTTAATATTAAAAGGCTGTTGACCACACTTTATTACCACAGGCAAACATAATTTCTTTATTCCTTTTATCTATAAAGACCATTATCATTTATTTTATTATTATTTAACCGCAGAACTTATCATCAATCTGTCTTCATCAGAGGGATCCTCAAAGCAAAAAGTGGTGTAAGCAACTTCGTAGTTGAAGCAACAATCTTTTTTGATCTTTGTCTTGCAGATAGGAGATATGGTACCTAATTCAACCTGTACGACGATTTAGAATTTTAACAGGGCAGCTATCAATTTTTCTCCTCAGGATCCCGAGGTATAGATAAAATTAAAAATATTCATATGAAGTAGATCACAAATTTGCCTTTTAAAAATGGTCAGATATTTTATTAAATAAATTGTATGCTGCTTTCTTTTTTCTGCTTTCTCATAACTCAGCAAATGTTTAATACTTGTTAAGCCTGGAGCTACATCTCTATGATTTCACAGAATCTCGATGTCAATTATTAAAACTCAGCTAAAATCATTGGAATAAGCCCTCGACTTTGAAAATTCATTGCCACTGCTTGTTCACCAAACTACAGACTAATTACGCGTATTCACAATGCCCAAGTACTTGAGGTAGTACCTACCTAACTACTTGTAGGTGTAACAAAATGTAAGACATCAGATTGAATTTCGCGGCAAAGGGAGAGAGAGAGGACTTGGCTATCTATAAAAAAAAAAATTAAATCTTGGAATAAAAACTTGCCCGACTACTTTTGAATTTGAACGTGTTGAACGTTTTATTTTGTTACTTTTATTTTCTTTTTTATTTCTTTTAATTTGATTAGCCGGTTCTTGTACTGGACCAAAGTGCGAGACTGCATAAAAGTGATCGTATTGCCGTACTATGGAGTTACGAGTAGGTGAACTTGTTTTAATGGTCGTACAAATACAACAGCTGATTCATCTGAGAAATTACCAGAACAGATTAAAGTACAATTTTCTATATTCATTATTTTCATAGCAGTACGAAAGTAGGCATCAGAATCCGGTAGATATTTTGTCCAAACGGTCCTTTTTTAAAATTCTGGATTAAAAAAATATTTTCGAACATGTAATTAAAACGGCTAATCTTAAAAAACAAAGCCCAACGTTGGGTACTTTTTTATCCGGTGGAGAAAATCGTACAAATATTTGGAAAAAAAAGTTTTACTCGAGAAATGTGTAGAGAGGTACAGCTGCAGGATGCTGTTTTCAAATTACATACTTTTATACCCTTTTTGAAATTATTCGCGAAAACTTTTTTTATGGCGCCATCTATTTGTTGATATGTTCGTGTAGCAAATATAAATCGTTATTCTAACTATTTCACTTTTTGTAGACAAGGGAGGAATAAATGTTGTCCTTGGCTCCCACTCCTCAAATGGCCTTTTATTAACGGCTTTTTTTTACCGAATGTAAATAAAAACTATTGAATTTTATTACATATTTTATTAGATTCAACTATGATCAATTCCGAATCATGCTTTTACCATAAATTAAGAGTGTAACGATATTTTTTCAATCTCGAGAGCTAACTCATTGTAAACGGTTAAACAAGGTATTTTTATAACCTTTCCGAAACATATTTATTTACCACCACTAAAAATGATATTGGCTCTTGTAACAATATTACATTTAAACATAAATTTAATTTAATTGTTAAATATAATATAACCATTTTTTGGGGAGGACTTGCCATTTCCAAAAAATTAAAAATCCAGAAAAATTGTAAAAATTTAATTAAATTTTCTTTATAAAATCATACAATAAATTCTCTTTTCAGGCAATTAGATCTCTTTTCAATTTCAATTTTAAAAGAGTAACAACTGAAGATTTTTACAAAAAAGCCTTAACGGAATAGTTTCTTTATGAACTTGTGTGCTGTCCAAATTCATTAGAATATATAATCATTTGTGCAATGAGATAAAAAGTTTGTAGTAAAATACAAAAAAACTTACGTAGAAACAAAGCCTGTGATCATTTCTGGGGAACACCTTTAAACAGGATACTATGAAAATTCATACCAAATTTATTAAAGTTGTGATACACATATCACACTAGAGAACTTATTATTTTGCTTTCGAGTGATTTTACATCACTAATGTTGACGTAACGAAATGATTTTTTTCTTCACTTTATTTTAATATAAAAAGGGAAAAGTTATACAACTTTAAAAAAAAAATCTCACTTACTATTAATCGAAACGATAATCTAATTTTTGAGGATTTCTATTTTATCGCAATACTAACTCTATTTTATGTTTTTGCCCAGTACATTATATAAATACAAATAGATTAGCTTATCCTAGAGAGTTCGAAAATTGCAAACATTTACATTGTCATTAATTAAAAGTATAATAAAACGTCGTTTCGACAAAAAAAAACCGCTAAAAAAATGTAAAAATATGTCAACTTGTGTGCATTATATATTTCGTGGAACCAGTTTTACTCAGATAATGTATTATTCATAGCAAATTTAAGTGCGATGTTAAAATGTAAATATTATTAATCGCAAAAAAAAAATAAGAATTTTAAACCAGTCTTTCTTTTTCACCACTGCGCAGTACAAAACATTTTCTATGTTATCGACCTGAGCCAATCATAAACAATACTTAATTTGTCTATGCTCTAATGATCCAATCTTTGTTTACAATAACAATATTAAAAATTAAAAAAAGTATCTTTATCAAAACAAACCGAAATTGAATCGTAATTAGGTAACAAATTGAAATCGAGATTAGAAATAAAACGGAGTTTATTATCGGTAACTAAGTTCTCGATAACATCAGATCCTATAAGATTGGAGTTATTCATTTAGTTAGAAATAATAACGCGGAAGTGAATCATTTATTTAGTATCAACGATTTCGTCAATTTGATTTTCGAATACTACATATTTCATCATATTATTATTATTTCGAATGTTAGAAATTTATAAAAGATACAACAGCTAATTATGCGGAACAGCTATTAACGAGCTGATGATTCATCGATATATTCGTGATAAAATGATTGTTAGAAAGTAATGAGTACTACTATCATCGGAGAAACCAAGGTTACTTACTATACCATGTTTTTATCAAAAATTGGAACGGTGTCTAAAGTATAGTACAAGAATTCTACGTACACGACAATTCCATTAAATACAAAATTCTTATTTTCTAACAAGGAAAGCAACCTTGTTACTTCTTCGAGGCATATTTCGACAAGATATTTTTTAAAGATCACTTTATTGAGGCATTTAACTAATCCGTACAGGATTTTTATTTAAATTACCTTTGCAATCATAAATTGAGATTTAATTTTTCATGTATGTATTTTCAGCAACGAGAGGGTTGAGGGGTAAACCCCAAAAACTCATCCTAGTTAAATTGATTCTACAACTAATATGTATGGTAATACCAACAAATTAGTAGGACCTCGATGCAGCCAGGCCTCCTCATTACAAAAAAAATGAATTGAAGAAAAGCGATAAAAATGTATAAAAAACATATTGCACTCATGATCGGCTGCAAGACAATCGCATGATACTCTAGATGAAATACTGAACTCCGATTTATATTGCAGTTGGGGATAAAGTAAGATAAGAAGTGCACATCTTTGCCCTTTATTAGGGACTCATTGGGTTGCTTTTCGAAACTAAAAAAAATATCATCAGTGTTTATTTTCATATCTGGAACTAGGTGACTAACCGAAAAAAAAATTTCCTTTTTCAAAGACTTTCACATGGGAGGGCAGAAAGGACTCACTCGATTTCTAGCGTATTTATCCTTTTACCTGGAACCATATAAAACTTAATGTGTAGGTACAACATTTCAAATTCCAAGCTTGAAGCGTTCAAAAGTTATCGGAAAATATTGTTGAACTCGTGAACTCGCTATTTCCCGCGATTTGGGCTATTTGAATGTTCAATTCGCGCGTACAAATTTCAAAAAGCTACTTATAGTTTTTTGGTCTATTCGACCAACGCACATAGGGTTATTTTGCTAGTTTACAACAGATCCGATTTACGAGGAAAAAATAAAAATAGGAAAATTAGAAAACTGAATTTCAGTCGTCTCTTCTGCTAAAATACAACGCTCAAATATAACGTTTGCAAACTACGTCATATCACAAATCCTTTTGCCACTAAATTTCGGTTCTACAGTCATAATATTGAAAAATAATTATAAAATAATAGTTCACACGATATCTATCTGGTATTTGCAAAGCAAAATTAACTTAGAATCGGTTCATTATTTGTGGACTTTCTACAAATGAACCACTTTCTTTGAAGACACCCGTAGAAATATAACATACAAGAGATACTAGATTTACCCATATTGATGACTGTCATAGAGTTCCTTTATTTTTTGCATAATGTATTAATTATAATTTTTACTGGGGGATAAGTTTTTCTACTGCGAGAGTAAAACGCGAAAGAGTATTTTTAAAGTGATTTTAATCGATAACAGCGACCAAGTAGTAAATGAAATCGAATTATGTTTTACTTGAAAACCTGGCGAAAATATTTGTCAATTATAATTTTACCTTTAATTTGCACCTAATATGTTTTTCAAATAAGATTTTTAAAATGGTGATAAATACGAATTTATATATTCACAAAATATTTATTATGCATAATACGAATTCTGGAACACAGTTCGCCGTCGAAATCGCAATTGTGTTCAACACGTTTAAATAGGTAGGTCTATTAAAATTGCAAAGTTGAGCGCGGTATTTGGGCTACAAGTCCTCATGCGGGTTTTAGGCTATTTCATAAACTCACTCGGCGGGTTCTGCAGCCAACAATCTGGCAACCCTGATGGCACCTACACTACCCTGCAAGAAAATTACCGGATAAGTCCGCCGGAGCTCCGCCGTAGCATTACCCGGTAATCTTTCAGTTAAAACGTATAGGCCGCGGGACAAAATTAACTTATATACTTCGTATCGGTGTACATGTGTGTGATTCTCTACCTCTTTCTTTTAATATTGCCGTCTTCTTTACTCTTGGTTAACGATAACCGGTGGTTACCGGCTAAAATACGGAAACCGATACCGAAATTCTTGCGACGCAGAAAAACAACTAGAAGTTTTGTAAAGTCGGATGGCGCGTTCTGCTAATGTTTATTGCATATGCGTACATATGCAATAAACACTAGCAGCACGCGCCATCGCTGCAAGAAAGCGCTACCCGAGTTGCAGGTTAGCCTACTGTTATAATCGCATAATTTTAGAAAAAGCATATCCCAGGTTTGAAGGTTCAAATTTGAATGGCGCAGGTCGCAGTCGTTGGTCATTCCAAACGTGCTTTGCCAGTTGCACGAGTATATAAAGGAGAGTTACATCCACTAGAAGAAATTTCTAACACCAGAAAAATTCTGGTGTCACTGTATTGAATCTTCTGAATGTATGCGAACTTTCCGGTAGCGCTTTCTTGCAGGGTAAGGACTAATGGGATTTTCTTCATAATCATACATTTAGCTCCAACTATTGGACAATCAACACATGAATAATTTCAAAGTCGTACCTTAAACCGTTTTGAAGTTATCGGCCAATATTCTTGAACACGTGTTTTAAGGACTTTTTGTATGAGAGCTACCCGAAGGAGTAAAGGAATTTTACTGACTAATGAACTTAAACTTCATTTTCTCTCAAAACTAATTTGTACACAATTTCAACTGCGTGGTTGAACGATTTCTTGAGTTATAGTGAGTTCCGTGAATTGAGTGAGGATATTTTTACTGGATTTTTGTACATAGCTACTAGTAGGAGTCATGGGTTTTTTTTTCATATTCATACCTTTAACTACAACTATTGGAAAACTAACGTGTACAAAATTTGTAGTTGTAGCTTAAGGAGTACCCAAGTTATTGGCGAATATTCTTGAACACGTGTTTTAAGGACTTTTTGTATGGCAGCTACTCGAAGGAGTAGGATGATTTTGCACGTTAACGAACTTAGCCTTACACCCAGAGTATCATACGATTGGCTTGCTGCCTCTCATGAATGTGATATCTTCTTTTCTAGTTCTCATATCGATCACAATTCTTTGTTATACATTATAAAATATTAAAGCAGAAATTAATTGCCAATTTGAAGTTGTTCTTTCTCAAATTTTTTTTAATAAAACTGTCACGTAAAATAGGTATTATGATACATTTTTCTAGAATTTTTGTTGATAATCAGCAGCTGTTTTTTTTTCTTTCATACTCATACATCTACCTCGTGTGATAAAGTTTCCATACGAAACGCGATGACATGAACATGAACCCAATTGTGTCGTTTTTTTTACCGCACGTTTAGAGCGTTTAGCGTTGAAGCGGTCTAGGTATGTAAATTAAACAGAAAAAATATAAGATTACAGATTTCTTTTTCTGCCTCTTTCTTCTTCCAAGAGCACACATATGAACCTTCAAGAAAGTTGAAATTAAGTCGATGTCATGAAAAGAATACCGCATAAAAATGAGTCTAGATCGTGAGCTCTGATGCTCTCCCAGCTAGTCACCAATTTCCGTATGGTGATGGTGAACAGTTCTTTAATCTTTATAAAACTCTAGCTTCCATTTCAATGTTTGTATTTTTGTAAATAGAATAAGAATTCCATAATAAAAGACTAAAAAAAGCTGCGCCATAGCCAAGCCATATCAGAAAAATACAATATACTCAACTCGCCTTATTAAATTTTAACACAATCTCGCTATTTTCTTTGATAATGTTTGTTTACTGCCCCTCCAAACAAATTGCGCAGTAGATTCCCGGGCGTATAAATAGTGGGAGCGGGTTTTCAGAAAATTTAGTCGTGTACAAACTTCCACGAAAACACTATTGTGAAAAAAATACCTTCTCTGTGAAGTTCGAGAGGGAAAAAAATCGATCCAAGTTATCCCTGTGATACATCAAAACATTCAATTGAACGAAAACAAGTGCAGTGCAAACAAAACGATTTCGTGAACCGGAAAAAAATTGAAAAAGACTCGTACAAACAGTTCGAAATTGTGTCAAAAATAGTCAAGAACCAAATCATGTCCGAATCCCATTTCGACGAATACGAACACTACAATTTCGACTACGACAAGCACATTTTTTCGGGACATAGCGGCAAGCAACGCACCAAGAAGGAAGCTAGCACCCATACAAATCATTTCGATCCTAGCGGCCACTCCAGGAAGATTCTCACCAAATTAATCAATACCCAAAACAACAAGAAGGTTAACGGGAAGTAGACGCTCACGAGCCTCCCATTTCGAGACTGAATTATTATTACCCTGGCGTTTTAAAAGCAAATTTTTCATGAGTTAAAACAGAAAAAAAACCGGATTCACCTTTCAAAAAAAAAGAGTATCCAGAAAAGGAAGAGGAAGGATTTAGTATACTATTAATTCGTTTTGCATTCAATCAAAAATCCACTCCGGAAATCAAAAAATCCTACACTAAATAGTAAAAACAAATAGCAAAAGATGTTCGGTTCAAAGCGCTCTGGTGGCTGTGAAAATAGAACGCAAGATATCGACGAAGAGATCGAGATAGAAAAGGGTGCCAACAGTAGCAGCAGCAGTACCAACTACTTTTCATCATTACCAAGATGGCTGCTCATTCCTACGTTTTATTCTAGTGCCTGCCATTGGCGGCATCATTTTTCTCCAAGTCGGCCGGTCGTAACTAGCTGAAGTCATCAAGTCATCTTTAGAATTTACGATTTATTCTTAATATTTAGTATTATTAATTCAAAACTATTTTTTTTTTCCTTTTTTTTTGTTGATTACATTCTTTCAAAAACCACCCATGTAGGATTTTTAACTACTCCTTGGATAAAATTACATTTATTAATAAAATAAAATAGCGTATACTTTAAGAAATTCTAATTTCAATATAAATTGCGTTTTGAATTTATAGAAAATTTTGATTGAATGTAAATTGAAATGAGAGAATAATTTAATTATAATTTTTAATTTTATATTATGAATTGTGATTGATCACGATTATATTTCCGATGTTTTGTTTTCGATATGGATTCAAAAGAAAACTAAGGCATTTCGGTTGTATTTTCGAACTACTACTAATTTTCTAGTAAAGAAGAAACGATGTTTGATATTTTACGTGTTTTTTCATTATGTTTATTACGTTCAGTACAGCGTAATTTAATAAAAACTTAAAATCTTCCTAATCAATTTGGTTTTTTTTGTCTATTTTTAAACATTTTCTCGTGGCCACAATAACCTTGTTTCTTGAACATATGATTTTTGAATTCAATAGTTTGAGTTTCCGTTCAAGTACACACAAACTTTATACACTTTGTTTAAATTTAGTGTATTTTCTGTATTGCGCCGTAACTTCATTTTATTTGCGTTAACAGCAATAACGCTCTTACTTATACTACTACTACGAATACACAAGTCATAACTTAAATTTTATTTCAGCTTTTTTTATGCTTCCCCACCTTTCAATAGCGTTGGTATTGTAAGGTGACTTCAGTCATGAAAATATAAACAAAATTGTGTACACAATTGTTCGCCGCTATAATCAATACTACAAACAAACCACGTTCAGTATTGTGCCGGTGAATTAGCGATTAATTTATTTACCTATAATTTTTATATACGTACAAACTACAAACCAAGGCGACCGGTACAATAAAATCGGTGCAATGCTCTCGGTACTTTATTATGTATGTGCAGTATAATGAAATATTTTTGCATAATGGTAATGTAGATACATGAGGAAAGAGTAGAGTTCATATTTTTTTATTTTTAGTAAGTTAATGCAAACCGGCTTGGTGTAGATATAGTTTTGTTCTAGCTGTGAAAGAAAAACGTTCGTTTTTTTGCTCTAAGCTGAAGTTATGGTTTAGTGAATTTATAGCCTCGAATGTTGTCTAGTGTAACGGCCGGCTTTAAATTTTAACCCCGTTTTGCGGAGGTTGAATGATGACTAACTCATTTATGAGGTCGTATTTGACTTATTATCGGTCAGGGTAAATGAAGAAACTGTTGTGCCCTACAACTCGATCTATGCAGTCACTTAAGCCAATTATACCGACCTATCAACGTTGGCACCCAACGTGGGGCATAACATTGAACTACATTGGGCGTAGACATATACGTTGTCTTCACCGCCTAAATCAAAATCAATTAAATTGGAGAAATTGAGCACCCAGTCGTCTGAGTCTGGAAAATAAAATTTATCACTCGAACTTAACAGCGTGTAATCCACATTCGTTTAAAAATCAGTTACAATCCGTTTTAAGTGTGATTATTTTGAGCATAAAGTGTGAAAATTATGAATCAGAAATTGACGCATTGGCGGATACAGGGGGGGGGGGCGGAGGGGGCGGCCCCCCCCCCCCAAGAGCAATTCCGAATTTTCTAAACATACATACTTCAACCGTTCTCCCATTTTTTTTACTCCACTGCAATGTGGATTGTAATTAGCATTTACTGTAGTTCTGCGGTGCAGTGCAAAGCACAGAACAGAACCATGATGGTGGATTTACCAAACACTCAATGTTTGAGGCGCGCCTCTATCCCCACCATAAAATCAACCAATCAGATGGCTCGTGCAGTCGCAAGAGTCTAACATCCTTCAACTTTTTCTCCGACGCACGCTTCCATATGTGTACACACATTCAATGAACTGTGGTGCCACACAATTCGCAGCTCATCGTATTTCTGTCGTTTCGCACTTATAGGCAAGTTGCGCCGCAAAGGCATGTTGAGTGTAAATTGCTTTCAACACAGCAAAGAACACAGCTGACGAAAACCGGTTTGCAATGACCTGATGGGGGTAGAGGCTCGCCTCAAGGCGAGCCTCAAGGGTGAGTGTAAACGCACCATGATAAAAAGACTACAAGACAACATTTAGCGTAGGTAATAGGGTCATTCCATCAAGAACCGCCAAGAATGACGAAATTTGGGACCTTACCATCTCCGATTGTTTTGAAAATTTTTGTACTTTAAGAACTAGTGAAAAAAATAATTGAAATTCAATTTTTTGTTTCTATCTCATTTTTTTTGTTAGTTATAGTATGTTAAAGTTTTCGCAAAAAAGATGTCCGAGTCCTCTTTGAAAATTCATATCTCTGGTAATTTTTATCCTTGAATAATAAAGTAGGGCTTATTTTATTTTATTGTTTTTGTTAGTTAAAAAATGAGATAGAAACACAAACTTAAATTTCAATTATTTTTTTCACTAGTTCTTCAATTACAAACATTTTCAAAAGAATCGGAAATGGTAAGATCACAACTTTGGCGATTCTTGATGAAATGACCCATAATAAGATGAAAACAATATGATCTCGTTTTTGCTAAGTGCAGTCTATATAGCTAAATTCACACAGAACTTAATCAAACAAAATAGTCAAATCAAAAAAATTTCCGCCCCCCCAACAGCAAAGTCTGGATCCGCCACTGAATTGACGAATGGTCAAATGTTTTCCGTATATATTATATTGTTGCGAGCTATAGGGATAGCCAGGATTTCAAGCAAAACACAATTCGATTGAAATCAATAACAACACAAATTGCTTTATTATTCTGCATTCAATAATCACATTTTGCATTCAAAAATTCAATAATACTTGATTGCTGTTGTCAATGAAAATCACTTTGCAAATACACTTTCGTGTGGAACTGCCTGTCGTTTCGCTTCTCGCATAAAAACACTGATCCCGTGTACAAGCTTTGCGGCGTTTGTGCACTGCATGCGTTGTGTCAAGACAAGGCCGTAGTGGGAAAAAATTGTGGGGGTGGGGTTAGCGAAAAAAATATTATCCCGCTTAGATTTTTTTAAATGAATCTGGAACTGAAAAAACGGATATATCCAGGAGGTGCTACAAGCGATATAAACCCTAACGTGTGGGTTTTTCTCAATTCAATAGACAAAGAAAAGAAGGTTGATTTTGAGAACTTTGAATTCTTTGGGAGGGGGTCCAAACCCTGTCGAAATTCCTCCCTCCCCTAACTATGGCCTTGAGTCGAGAGGTTTTCAGTATATTCCATTGTCTATAGAATGCGATAAATGTTATTACGCTATTCAAGGTTTTCGGAAATAAAAAAATTAATTATTATACATATATATTATTATTTATTTAATTATAAAAAAAATGCTGGCAAACGTTTGCCAGCTAGTGTGTCTTGAGTAAATGATGGTTTGAAACTGCAAAATTTTTAGGAGTTTTATTCGAAACCAGGATCACCAAATTGAACAGTTAAATACATTTTGTAGCAGTGTTAATGATGTGCTTTTCATATATATCTATCTTGTACTTATTTTTTACTTTTAATAATTACCACTATAGATTTATCGTTCCAAATTTACTTTTACGTTGATAATAAAAAAAAACATAGTAGGTAAGTACACAAAAAAAATGTTTTTTACGTCATATCATCAGGAATCCAAAAGGGTTCAATGCCAAACAGCAATCTCAATAATATATTTCGTACGATTATTTTTCCGAATAAAATCACAACTATGAACCGAAAAGCCTTATCACTCAATAGACTGAAGGATATTTTTCGAAAATCTTCAAGTCTATGTAAACCGTATTTGGAGATGTTGCCTCTAAAGTTTAACACGACTAGTAATTTCTCTAACAGAAGTACCAGTCTGGCGAAACTATCGGGAAATAGGGGCAAAAATCAGGGAGCTACCCCAAAATCGGGCAATCAATCGAAACGTGAGTGTTTTAGTAATTTTCCGGTATTGGTTTTAACTAATCCTTCATACACATTTCAGGAGTGTATACGAAGTTATGGAAACGAATATCCTTAATTGTAGCAATGCCCACAGTTGCAATTTGTATGATTAATGCACTACTTTTTAAAACGGAACGCGAGCCACCACCATTTGTTAAATACGAATATCTAAGAATTCGAAATAAAAGGTTCCCTTGGGGCGATGGACAAAAGTCTTTGTTTCACAATCCAGCAATGAATCCTTTACCAGGTGGTTATGAAAAAAAATTTTTTAATGGTTCGGATGCGGACAGCAGATCTTAAGAACTAGAGTATCTACATATTTCATATAGAGTATTTTTGTAATTTTTTTAATAAAAATAAAAAAACATATTTTTGAATTTTTCAAATATGATGCTCTCGTTGCTTAGTTTTGCCGAATTTGCAAAATGTGGACAAAATATGTCCTATATTTTAAAAAATTTTTTCCAAAAATAAAAAACAGATTCTCTAGCATTTGCTTGTGAAAATATTCAAATATTTGATAAATATAAATATGTAAATAATTTTTTAGTTCGTGTCTTTTTGCAAAAAAATTTTTAAAAGTAGTTATACAAATAAAAACACTGAAGTTCAATCAGGCACACTTTATTCAAACTTATAAAAGGATAAAATTTATATTACGTCGTACTGTGCATCAATAATTTTATCAAACAATAGCTGAAGGGCGGCAGTAGCTTCGTCTGAAACCGCCTTTTTCGCCTTGAAATCATCGACACTTTTCGCTAGTCGGGCAATGCGTTTAGCCTGGTTAGAAGAGCGCTCCTTCAAGAATTTTATATAGCTCTTCTGTTCCTGATGGTTGTTCAGACACCAATTGTAGAAGCCCTTCACGCGTTCCTCGTTGCCTAAATCCGCTTGACTAAGTACGGGAAATTCATCCTTGTCGGCTACTACCGCGGTGAATATCGACGGAACAGCTTCCGCAAGAATAATCTTCTTATTCGTTTTTCCACTGACACGGAAGCATTCGTTGGAAAAATGTAACGAACAAACGAGCGAATTTGGTGGCATTTCCTTTTGATTGGTTTGCGTTTCAATCAATTTCAACCAGGCTTTTCGGGTATTAGCTAGCATTGGTATTCTGAAAAAAAAAAATTTCATTAGAGAAATATAGAAATTAATTGTATGGGTATCAAAGCAGAGATAGTGGTTTTGAAACCCACCGGGATGTAGTTTCATGCTTCAGTAACTCCTTTCCCAAACCCTACAACTCCGTGCTGCCAATTAACATCACCATAAGACAAACACACGGTATACGATTGAAACAAAGAAAACACGAAATCAATCAGCAATCTTTACTTGAGATGATAACTGATCTGGAGCTTGTTGATTAAATAGTCATGCATACCCAGGATGGGTCGTATGATAGCCCTACAATTTTCGTAGCCATAGATTGCAGGTGTAAACGGGAAATATAATCGAAATAAGTTATTTATGTTTTTCTTCAATTCGAGCTTTTTGTAAGGGATTTTCAAAACGAGGTCTTGTACTACAGGATTTCGAGAAAGGGTAAAATGTGAGCTGCAATTTCTTAATATCAGAAAATCTATGGGTTATTCTCTCTTAAATTGCACAATCGATTAGATATTTTAGGTGTGTGGAGTTCATTCACAGGAAGGAAAATTTCAAAATAAGAAACTCGATGACGCGAACTATATTCAGAAATTATAAAAAATTAAAAAAAAGTTTCGTTTCAACAATTGTTTTCTTTTTATTTCAATTGCAAGTTCCATCAACCTTTCATTGAACTACAATTTGATCTTAGCTACTTATTTAATAACCACTTTTCTTTTTTTTAGTGCTAATATTTCATTTTTCTTTTTCACATGTAGCGATTTTACTTGCAGTTTTCACTTAATGTGTGGCTGAGGTACCCCAATGTTAGGTTGTGGCGAGCACGTACTAGGATTGGAATCCAACTTATCCTCGTTCGATATCGCAACAACAAATCTTTTCGCATCAGTAGCTTTAAACGATTCCTCCAATCCAGCTGCTTGCACAATAATTTTATGCACTGATGTTACACTTCTTTGATCAACCTTTATTATTAGTTGTCAACTTGTTGTTCGTTAAATATTTCAAACTTAATAATAATATGGCAACAATATAGAAGCCTAATATTGGTGACCACGACGTTCTGATATCAAATGCAAATGCTATATTGGTGACCTCAGCGTGACTATTTTGACATAAAAGAACGTACGACATACGAATTTAATTGCTACTACTAGAAAATAGCATATATATGCAGAGTTGACAATTTATGTGAGAAACGGAGGAGCTATTAAATAAAATGTACCGAGATTACGAAAGATTTATTGTGTCATAACGTATTAAAATTGTAAGAAAATATTGATATTTAAATTTTACGTATATAACAATTTATTTAAAACAAAAACAAATTTGCTTACAAGATAAACTTAATATAATTATTAACTATTTTGTCTTTCATTAACTACATTTTAGGGATTTATATTTGTAAAAACGGTTGTGTGATTTTGTAATACTCTTCTTTAGCTGATTTTCATATTCCATAATTCCAAGCGTAGCTCCGCATGCATCTAGAAAAAAATTAAATAAATTATTTTAGTGATAAGAATACGAAAACAACAATCTTTATTACTATATAAAATATTTTTGAACAGTTTCAGATTATTCAAGGCTCTTTTTCCCGAAAGACCTCTTACGTTAAACTCGCTATACAGAGAATCAACGGCTATAAATCGAAATGCTGTATCTATCGTTTGTGGGCTAGACTTAAAATGACGAAAGTATGTAGTCTGAAAATGGAAATATTTTATTCAAGAAATTACAATTTTGTAGTTGTTCTGTATACCGTACCACTTGATCGCCGAACGCAACATCTTGAAGCCTTTCCTCAAAATCACTTAGCTCTTCTAAGGTCTTCAACGGAAAAATGCCTTGAATTTCCAAATCGCTTTCATCATTTTCATTTCCGATGAACTTGCTTATCATCGTAAAGGTTTTTTTAGTGTACAATGTACTCTGACTTAACATTTTATCTCTCGCCAAGTCCGTAGTCTGTCCTGAGTTCATCTAATGAATATGAAATTATTTTATCGTACTTAAATCGTATTTAAATTACTTTTTCTACCATATATTTTAGTTCTCGCAACTCGTCCGTTACAGTCTTTAGATTTGCTTCTATTTGTTGAGTCTTTTCTTTCATATCTTTCTGGTTTTTTATTATAATCCGTTGAGAAAGGAGAATCTCTTCCAAAATAGATTGTTCTAAACAATCAAATATGCATTGATGCCTTTTATGCTATTTAAAACATAAATTTCTTACTTTTTTTCGAACGCGGATACTGTGAGTGTGTATTCTCAGAACTGGTCCCTTCAGTAGTCATCCATTCAATGTTATAAAGTTCAGATGAAACGGATTCTGATTTACTAGCGTTTCTGCGAAACGCATAGAAAAAACTGGTTTGTTATTTTATTTTGTAAGAAAGTTCTGATGTTGCAATACACTACAAGGAACCATCACTAGTGCACGTGAGAAAAACGAATTCGTGAAGGAAATCTTAAAAGTTGTTATTCTGTAGTAAATGTCCATTCCCAGTTTCAACACTATAACTCTCAGTGGAATGTCTTTTTCATGAGATAAAATATAGAGTTTATAACTCTATATTAATATTTAAACTATTACCACACCCTACAAATAGAATGCGCGAAAATGTGCCATGGTCCAGTGACCATACACTAACTTAAGCTATCAACTCTATCCTTGCTGACAAATTGCCGATCGACTTCACCTAGACTTGACTATTTATGAGCTTTACATAATCTGTCTAGCTGGTATTTATATAATCCTTGGCATGGCAATAGTAAGGCATGCTTTGCGTAATCTTTTTAGCCAGTCTTTACCAAAGCCTTGGCACTTAACCATCTTAACTTTTGTCTTTTGTGAGTCTTAATAACAGATTCTGTCACAAAAAGGCATCGCATATGAAAACTCACCGCGTAGACCGAAATTATTACATAACTAGAGGCCTCGGGAGCACAGTAACATGTGCGGTAAATGGAGATCCCAAAATATTCCACGAGGCATGTTTTTAGGGTAAGTGACGTGCTTTCTATTTTTCAATTAAATTTTTCAGTCTCAAAGAAAATTGGGCTTAGAGGACGACCAAATAGTAAAATGCTCGTTTCCATCACAATTCAAGGCGAAACAGCCATTTCTTGAACTTTAACAGTCAACCACTCTCCAATATCCCTATCACAGACGATGGCAGACTTTTTTTTGACCGACTATGCTATTAAAATCGTTCTCATTACCGGCACATTCGTCCGTTAAAAAAATCATAAATTGCTTTATCGATCTAAAAACATCCAAAGAATGTGATTGAGTAAGAGTTTCAATAAAATATTTTGCATCTTAAAAAATACTGGCTTTTTAATAAATTTTAAATTAAAAAAATAACAAATTCGCGTTTCTTAAACAAAAAATAACGTTTTCTAGAAATCAAAGCTTTCAGCGTTCTTAAAAATACGCACTTAATTAATCTTCAAGCACTTGCATTATTCTCTGTTTCTCTCCGCAATATCCAGCTTCTTATGTTCCAATTGCAATCGCAATTTTTTAATTCGTAAATCCTCGTCGTTATTTTTTTGATTCTGCTTATCGATTTCTAGCTTATGTTCAAAATTTCTTTTTAAAATTTCTAGCTTTTCTTCTTTGAGTTCGCACATTTTTTTCATTGTAGTTTTCATTTCGGAAGTATTTCTTTCGATTTTCTTCAGCAGTTGGTATGTGGCTGATTGTACTTGTGTTTGAGACTCTAATAACTTAAAACGATTAGCGTCTAAGCTTGACTGTGCATCTCGACGGCGCTTCGAAGATCCTTTCTTTGGTGGTTGTGGTAACGCAGGCGTTTCTTTATCTCTATCTTTATTTTCAGTTTCACTTTCTTCTTTGCAATTTTCGTTTACTGAAATTGAAATTGAAGGTTCCGGATCGACTGAGATGCCAAAAGCTGTTCCGGATGGACTTGCAAGGGCATTCACGTTTAGTAACGAATCTACATTTTGCTGCAACGGTGAAAGGGATATTTGACTGAAAGGCGCTCCTCCAGTGGCTATGATGTCGTGATTTTGTGCAATTTTTAGCTGCAGTTTTCTTTTGTAATCATTCCAAACCTGAAAAATAATAAAATTAAGCACAGTATTGAAAAAAATTACTCTAGATTTCATTACCTTGCGCCATTCCATACTTTCGCGAGTTGGAGGACCCAAACAATTCAAAGTTGTGGCTGTTTCTTTCCAAAAATGTCTAACATCTATTTTGCTTGATCCGAATTTCGGGGTTCCTCTCGCAAAGTCAGCGTTTTCTCTCATTATTTCAACAAGCTTCTCGAACTGCACTTTATTAGTTATTTTCAGTTGTTTCGATCTAGAATCAATCCAATAGATGTATAACTTAAAACATTTTTAAGGAAAAAATGAAACTTACAATTAACGTGTTCCAGTTTACGATACACTCGCTACTTTGGCACAGTAACTCAATAAAAATGAGTGACGAGTTTGCGATCATTTAGTCACAAGTCATTCATTTAAAGTGACTTGCACAATACTAAATCTCACTACGGTGAATTACTTTATTATTTTAATAATAAAGTATTTTTTATCGCAGTTATTTTCTTAGGGAATAACCAAAGTAGGAGTCTATCTCCTGAGGCAAACTCAATGTATGCACACAACGCTGAACTCTGATACATGTACCGCAAAGGAATAGTGAGCAACCATCTTAGAAATTAGAAGCTGGAGGACGCGGTCTATGGATCGAGACGATTGGAGGCGACGACTTCAGGAGGCCACGGCCTAATTTGGGCTGTCGCGCTCTTCTATCATTTCCTATGTTTTTGTGTTTTTTTTTTAATGAACAGAAACATATTTAACTTCACGCGCCAGATGTACCAACTTCTGGCCAGATGTTCGAACTTCAACTTTATCTCAAAGTTACAATAGCTTGCAATGTTATTTGCCCAATTAGATAAAAGCAATTATGAACAAGAAAAATTAAATTGGCCACAGACTTAAAGTAAAAAAAAATGTAGGGCGAAACCAAAAAGTTTATTTGATTTCTAAAACGAGTACTTTTGGCAAATCGTGATTGCAGTTTTAAGTAAATTTTTTTACCACAAGTGTTAGGCCCATGAATAGGTGAGATTCATACACCTACGACCTCTGTGGAAAATTCTACGCAACATAAACAATAACATTTTAAATACAAATGTTTTTTAATAATTAAAATAAATGATCAGTCTTCAAAGGCTCACTAGTTTCGTGCAGATGTCGAAGTTGAGCAAGTCTGCAAAGTATTTCCCTTCTCGTATGCGGAAACTCACGTTTTTTTGAATTCACTTTCGTTTCTCAATCCAGCTTAGTTTTGGCTGATGAATATTTCAGATTTTTTCTGCGGCTTAGAGTATTTTTGCTTTTTCTAGTACTATTTCGTTTTCTATGCCACATGGCCAATGACATAGTTTCCATGTTCCAAACATTTGGGTTGCATTTCGGATTCGATACAGATAGCACGATCACTAAGGCCAATGAATCGAACTCTAATATCGAAGAAAAGTATGCCGGTGTGAACACTTGGTAAAAAAAATTATAAACCTAGCTATCTATAAAATATAACACATAAATTATATCAGAAGGATTTATTTTTCAATCTCTATATATAAAAATGAATGTTTGTCTGTTTGTCCTGTATAGGCTCCTAAACCACTCATCCAATTGCGATGAAACTTTGGTGATTTGTTGAGGGTACGCCCTCGATGGTTTCTGCGTTAACAAAATTATTTAACAGTTGGTGATACGCGAGTTATTTCAACATTTGAGTGTATTTCATATAGTTTAGCGGCAGTTCGTTCGATTTCGGTGTATTAGCTATGCGTTCCTATTACTAAATGGTAAAGTTGGACGATGGATGTTAAATAGGGGATAGTGGAGGATGGTGGATAGAGGATGGAAGATGGAGGATTGTGGATAGTGGATGGAGGATGGTGGATAGAGGACGGAGGATGGTGGATGGGGGATGGTGGATAGCGAATGGAAGATGGAGGATGGTGGATGGAGGACGATGGATAGAGGATGGTGGATAGAGGATGGAGGATGGGGGGATTGGGGATGGTGGATGGAGGATGGTGGATATAGGATGGAGGATGGAAGATGGAGGATGGTGGATGGAGGATGGTGGGTAGAGGATGGAGAATGGTAGATGGGGGATGGAGGATGGTGGATGGGGGATGGAGTATGGTAGTAACGGGAGCAACGGCGCGACGGGAGAAATGGGGGATGGGGGATGGTAGATAGGGAATGGTGGATGGAGGATAGTGGATGGATGATGGTGGATAGAAGATGGAGGATGGAAGATGGAGGATGATGGATGGAGGATGGTGGATAGAGGATGGAGGAATGTGGATGGAGGATGGGGGATGGTGGTTGGAAGATGGTGGGTAGAGGAAGGAGGATGGAGGATGGGGGATGGAGCATGGTGGATAGAGGATGGAGTAAGGGGAGCAACGGCGCGACGGATGGAGGATGGTGGATGGAGTAACGGGAGCAACGGGAGAAATGGGAGCAACCGGAGTAACGGGAGCAACGATAGTAACAGGAGTATCGGGAGAAACAGGACCAATGGATCAACGTGAGCAACGGAATCAACGGGAGTAACAGGAGCGATGGAACAACGTGAGCGAAGCGAGCGTAGCCGCGGTACGCGGCTAGTATATTATACAATTTGATTTTCGAAAAATAAGCGTCGTTTTCTTTTAGATTTTTGAATTTTTGGTACTTGTCTTTCTAAATTTAGTACCGCACCCATTTTTAAAACTGATAATGAGAAGACATTTCAAGACAATTTTAATAAGCTAATTTAAATGCAGTCGTTACTGTCGTACGTCGTCTGTAACAAATATAGTCATAATTTGTTTATGTAAGCGATGCTTCGTACAGAAGAACCTTTTTTGCAGCTTCGCGGAATACTAGTTCAGGTGCTTCCTTCTAAGAGATATAAAACACAGCTACAATAATTATGTTTAAAGTATATTTTATTTTACTATAATGCTTTCGAACTCTTGGAACTTCTGTTATTTCTTTCTGAGCAATTTTCCGTATTCTACACAAGTTTGCTATACCTCTTGAGTCCAAGGAATATTGCAGTCCGCGAAATGATCGCTAGTTCTTTCAACAATCAAAAAATACATTGCCTTCACAGGCTCGACTCTGGCACGGAAAAACCTATCAAAGTTATTACAATAAATTTTAATATAATATTCCTAGTTGACATTGTTGATATCATACTTACATAAATATTAAGTACACGATCTCACCAGCGCTATCAGTTTCAACAAGTAACAATTTAACACTGCAAAAACGAAGAGAAATGCACTGAACACTCATAAGTTGGAACACAAATCACAATGAACATTGCGCCTGAAGGTTTGTATGTGGTTTGTGTTTTAATCTTTCACAACAATAATTCCGTCAATTTTTTTCTCCTTGGAGCAATATAAAAAACCACCGGTATTTTTTAGTATGCGTTTTTTAACAGTTTCCACAACAAAATCTTAACAAAAGAAAATTCAGCAACCGCATTATGAAACATAAACAAATAAAATAATTTACAAAATATTTTTACGCAGACCAATAAAACTTTACACCTTAAAGATCGCAACATCACACTGTTTTTTATCGTTCTGTTTTAACAATAGCCGAATCAATTTCAATTTTTCTAAGTTAATCAATCGCTTTAATTGTTGATCGGTTAGATTTTTGGTTTCTTGAGATTCTAGCAATTGTACCGTCGCTTTATTCGTATTATTTTGATTAGAAAATTTTGAAATTTCATTCGATTCAGTACTAGTTAAAGTAGACGCCGATGTGCCTGCAACAGAGTGATAAAAGAAACAATTTTCCACTTTACAATCATCAACTGAATTGATTGTGTCAATGATTTATTTGTGGTGTTTTACTTTGTGTTGTACTTACTCGCACTATTACCGCTTTTCGTACAATGAGAAATTGACCAAATTGAGAGCCTTTTCGTTATCATGAGCTTAATGAAATCCTCTTCCCATTTTTTCAATTGTAAAGGTTTTCTTTGTGGCTTTGTGACTTTCGACATTTTTGTGCGCACTGTCTTTTTCATGTTATCGATTTTCTTGAACAGTTGCTTTTGTGTTATCGGTTTGCCGATAATTCGACTGTATTTTCGAGACAATTCCTCGGCGGCCCTTATCTTTAGCCGATGGATATTTCTCTCGCGTGATCTGTCTAGCACAATCGATCGATCTTGCAGAAGCATTACGAATTTTTCTCTTACCAGATCAGAGCTTTCACTCGTTAATTTCATTACATTAGGCCTAAATATTTGAAACCATATTTAACTAAGCTTACAGTGGTATTCGGCCTAGGCCAAACATTTTCCCAAACCAGAACACACCTAAAAGTCTTTAACAATAGTAACATGTAGATTTACTTACGGATAATATTCCACATCAGATCGTCCGCCTGCTCTGGATTCACAATTCTCAATTCCGCATACTTTATCACCCGAAATACATGACTGAATGAAATTGAAATATTACTGACCCGCTTGAATTGTACAGACCGGTAACTTACCACACTATTATCACCGCTTGAATATTCCATTTCCATTGCATTCTGGGGCGTTATGGCAGTCTCGCCCTCATCAATCATATCCTCGTACTTAATTTCGGTCTTGTAAATTGTTGGAACAGCTAAATTAAAATAATGCGAGAAGTGTAGATAAAATGACTTCCGACGAAAAATTAATCGAGGAATTACCATTTGTTTTGAGCACCCTGGAAGCTAAAGAACCGGCTGATGTGTTAGCTCCAATAGTAAAGTCGCTGGGAGTAAAGTGGTCTGAGCATACAAAACTATGAGTGAAATCCTCGTCTGTTTTATTGCAAAATTGTTTCCAACTAGTCAATAGAGTTTTAGGTTTCGGGAATGGGTAGTAATTAAGGTTCGGTCGAATTAAATTTGTTGCGTTTAATGTATTGGTACACGAGAATACACTGCACTCTGGTGTTACGGCCTGAAATGATAAAAAGGGATATTTAATTTAGTGGTTGACTGTTGGCTGAATTTAATTCAAGTGGCACAACAACACTTCAGAATTCCTGACCATTCCTCTGCGGGATATGCGGCGTTTCATATACAACACACCAAGCGAAGAGAAAACTTAGAAAGACGACACAACAGGTTTATTTAAGGCTTCAGCTCACAAATTAATTGCAATGCTCAGGTTCGTTGATCGACGTTTCGCAACAAAACGTAGCTGTGCATAATTACAGAGCCTTCTTTGTTTGTATTCCTTTTTTTAAAGCTTGCATAGTTTTACTTTACGACTTTCCAATCAATTTGGAAATTAAAAAAAGTTTAATTGAGTTCTTCTTTTGTTTCCATAGTTTATGCTTCATTCGTATTTTTCTAGTTTTTTTTTTTTTTTTAATGGCTGAATTAATCCCATGTCTAGGGCACACTTTCTCAGTCCGAAGAGCTGGAGGCAGTACAGTTTCACAGCTTATCGAACTGGAAAAATTTCACCATATCAACATACTCATGCTGTATGCTAATATTGGGCTCAACTTGATGTGGCATAAGTGCTCCTCAGTCAGTACAGTGAACTGGTATTAGAGGTAACACAAAATGACACACCCACCTAAATTAAAGAATTAAAAAAATTAATATAATAAATTTAAAGAAAGGTGAAAAAAAAAAATAATAATTATAATAATTTATAATAACAAAAATAAAAAAGAATTAACGGAATAATCCAAGGATAATAATAAAAAAAAAGAAATTTAGAAAAACATAATGAAAAGAAAAAAAAAAGAACAAAAAACAAAAATCCAACATGGAACACTAGAGATTAACGGGGTTAAAGAAAAAAAGGAAACAACAACAGTATTAGTTAACCAAGAATCACGCACCATGACATAACAAACCTTCACCATTCTTTTTTTCTATTTTTTTTTTTATGCTCTTTTTTTTCACGGCATATTGTTAATATGTAGCTTCGCTAGTTTTTTCAGATGCCCGATATTTTTTGCAAGCTGAATATTGCTAGGCAACGAATTAAATTCTAAGATAGCTTAAAAAATTGGATCATTCCTTATTCTAGATGTTCTCGGACAATATTGCTGTCTAATCGAATTTGCACTTCGTGTATTGAAGTTGTGTACATCTTGGCCATATGTTATTATGATCGAGGTTTTAATAAGACCGTTTTTTACACTATAGATTATCTTTATTCTCTCTAACCTTACAAGTTGATGTTACTTTCCATCTCTCTTTAACTTTATTTATTTTGCCCCATTCGTCTTCAAGTTGTAGTTTTTTCTGCAGCCATTCTCGGTTGTCAAAGTCCTCCCTTACTAGTCCTAGGATTCGTTGTAGAATTCTGTCTGTTCGCCTTGTATTTTGACTTGGGATTCTGTCTCTCACCGTTAGTCTCCGGATTTTCCTTCGATCCTATAGTGAAGGATTTTTTTTAATGTCTACAAAAATCTGATTCACGGCGATAATAAATTTTCAGCAATTTTCTATCGCGTTTTACTACAAATATTTGATCTTTCGAAGCTAGCCTATTCGCTTGATTAGTCTCCTTTGAAGTATCTTGTGAATCCGGTTGTACAAAAAAATAGGAGCAATGAAAAAGCCATTAACTATTTCGAGATCTTCAAGAGAACCAGCAAGGAAAGGAATTGGGAACCTGTAGAAACGTTGGGTCAAGTCCGTTACGTCCAAAAATAACCTGTTACCTATCGAACAACCTAACACGACACCATTCCCCGGATGTACCTTTTCTATCCCGACTTTTACCATCTAAAACTCACCTCGTCCCTTTTCGACCGTTTCGCTCGTGGCATGAAGACCTCATCGGGACAGAAATTAAATGGCACAGCATCCGACCGTAATACCGCTACTCCGTCCACATTCTCGAAATTCGTCGCATTGAAGTGCTTCGAGCAGATCTCATCCTCCTCCCGGAAAACGGTCTGTCCAATTTTTTCCGACATTGCCTTGAACCAGTGGCCGCGAGTGTTTGAATCAGCCGGCAGACTGAAAAGCAAGATACACAAAAAATAAACTCTACTCGCAGACGGAACAATGTTTGAATGAAATTACACGACTTACCGGTGCATAGAAACGCCATCGCCGGCTTTTATCGTGTTGCATGTGTTCACGACGCATTTGTTTACCATTTTCAGTGAATTTTACCCGGTCGAATTTAAGGAACACCACGAAATAGGAAAAACACAAAATGCTAATGTTCAACACCGGTGTCACTTTGACAGTACACATAAGTCATCAGTGGCGTCGGTGGGTGAAATTGTGTGACTATTTGGATTTAGTACCACTAGTACACACTACGAGCGGAAGTGGCGTGTGGGCAGTGGTTTTCGCATGCCGGAATTAATTTAAAAAATCTGCCAATGGTCTGGGCGAAACTTTATTATTTTTCGGATCAAAGTCCGGGAGCGGTCAAGGTCGGAGTGTATCATGAGTTGCTTCGAGATTATTAGATTTCTTCGAAAATTAATTTTGTTCTTAAAATAAAAATATTTAAAATAGAGATTTTTAGCCGATTAAACATTGGAAAAGCCCGTGTAGACTATTCGAATTTCGGTAGCCTCCTTACACCCACTTGGGGGTTGAATATCTAAAAATCCTGAAAGGAGATAAATAAATATGAAGACAGCACGAGAAAGTAGGAACCAATTAAATTTCTTATCACTTCTAGAAGATTTGATGGAATTCGTGAAAAAGTGTTCAACCCTTTTATACCCTCTTAGGGGCTGAAAAAGGAAAAAACTTAAAAACAAGTTTTAGGCGATTATAACGCAAGCAAGTGAAAGCGAAAATATATTCGATATCTGATCAGACCTGGGGGATATGGCAGAATAAGTGAAAAAGTATTCAACCCCCTTTGCACCCCCTTAGGGGTCGAATTTCAAAAAATCCTTAAAATGCTTTCTAGGTATTTATATGAAAAAGTCGTATAATAAAAATGAATTCAATATTTGGAAAGACCTAATAGATATGACGAAAACCGTGAAAATATATGCATTCCATTTTCACTGATCATTTTTTTTACCCCCCTCCCAACGCCAATGGCTATTTGCAATTTTTTTTATCTAAATTACTTTTCAAGTTGATATACATAAATATACCGAGTTTCAACTTTGTAGCATAAGCCGTTCTATAGATAGGAAAAACACCACCCACCCTCGTACCATACTACCCCTATTAAAATTTATATTTTTCTAACATGCTACTACTATAGCTCTATCTAAATACCAAGTTTCAGCTTTATATCATTATAGGTGCTCGTGATATAAAAATCATAACCTTTTCCTTTTTACCCTCCCCTACCCTCGCCCTCTACACCCAAACTTCCAAAATTTTGTTTTCTGCTAGGGGTCTATTAGGCCTACATCTGATAAAAATTTTAAGCATCTATCTTACACTGTTCTTGAGATATGAGACGTGATTTTTTAGAAAAATTCGTATCCCCTCCACTTTCATGCTTCACCGCCCCCTTAAAAAATTTTACTTTCATCAAACTTTATTTCTCAACCTTTATACAGAAACTGAATTTTATTTGTCTAGTGCAATTGGTTCGTGAGATATCGTAATCTAAAGTCTTTTACCCCCCCCCCCTCCGTACGCCACTGTCCCTACTCAAAAATTTGTTTCCGATCTATTCTCCTAGTATACCTACAGATATTTATTAAGTTTCAATTTTGTGACATTAACCGTTTAGGAGATATGGATTTTAGAATGTGTCGATCTCGCCTTTTTTGCGTTTTGGACGCATTATTTTCCCCCCACTTCCACACCCCTTCACCTATATCGGCAATTTTTTTGCAAATAGGTCCACTATCGAAGCTCTATATAAATTCCAAATTTCAGCCTCCTAGCATAAGCGGTTGCTGAGATCTAGAAACCAAAATTTTCCGTCTAAAACACTTCCCCCCTCACACCCCCACCCTTAAAAATTTGGTCACTTCAAGGGGCATATCCATTCTATTCATGAATGTATTCAATTTAATACATTAAAGGGTTTGGGAGCTACGAGCCTTCAAACGATTTTGCGTACAGCGGTCGACGTACGGCGTACGGCGGACAGACGGACTGAAATTTTGTTTTGCTTTTTTCGTGTCTACTAGTCATGAAACGTTAAAAAAAAAAATGTTGAGGGTTGCACATTTTTTTTTTAAAAAATCGATAACAATACTGTATTATTGAAATAATAAAGTAAAACAATTTTGGATGGTGCTACTCTGTACGTCTGTGGAGAGTGTGAAACATTCAAAAACACATTCGTGACGACCCAGTCCACCCAGCTTTGCATCAGAGCTCCTTTTTTTAGCTAGATATCGTTAGGTTCGCTTTGACACTAGCTGAGTAGCAGCTTCTCCAGACGAAAATCCTTTGTAGTTGACTTCATACACTTCTTATCAGCATGCGGCTTCCTTCAGAGAATGAAAGAAGGTGCAACTTCTGTGGACTCTTTCCTTCGGAACGAATCAACCCTGTGCTTCAGCTTTCAATTGGCACTATGGTATGGTATGGTATGGTGTGTGGGTGGTGATGTTGTCATCCTCCTTCACACAAACGTTAGTGTTCGTCCGTTGTGCTCCCCGTTAGAGAATGGTATCTCGAGAAACCTAAAACCATTTTGTGGACTTAATGAAATTTGCTATGTTACATAGCTTTCTTTTATCGATATCACCGAGATTCCGACGTGGAAGATTGACTCTTCCACTTCTGAGTCACCGCAGCTACGACAGAGATCATTTGCCTCGACACCCAGTCGTCTAGCGTGTCTACCGATCAGGCCCTGTGAGCACTCCGATTAGTGTGCTAGCATCATTCCTGCTCAGGCTCAGGATATATTTGCTTTTCCCGTGCTCAAATTCGGGCCAAAGAGTTCTAGATATTGAGCATGTAGTTAGGTTTATCCATCTATTACCTGCCCACTGCAAGCATAGACTGTTTTATGGATCCGATGGGAATAGCAATCTGATGGTCTCCCAGTAGTGAGCTTAGGCTGGAGCCTGCTCGAGCGAGTTTATCAGCTAGCTCGATCCACTGGATTACACAGTGGCCTGGCACCCAGCAGAGAGTAATATTGTGTCGTGTGTCGATAGAGTTAAGAATTGGCACTACGTCTTATTTACTCTCTCTTTGATTGGACGATCGACTTTAGGTCATCCTGCTAGATATGTTTTGCTTTAGATTCCTCCCTATTGGCACAAACTTACAGCGAGGTTTTGACGCAATACTTTAGTCAGGAAAAAACTCGAATAAAAAATACTAAAACTTTCGTTCTTATTACATTTTATTAACTTTGTTTTTGCTTAATAAAACAGACCTCTAAACTAGACGCGACTGTCTACTTGGAATCACCCCCGTCACTTGTTAGTGTTCGTAACCGTCGGGTAAGGCGTTGGTGTGTGGGTTGTGGAAAAGGCTCTTGTTGCCTTCGCCCCACGGGAATCGCTTGTTGCGGATTCGCAAATGTTCGTATTTTACGAATTCGGCGCGGGGATGTCCGTGTTCCTCCTGGTGCTTCAAGTAGGCGTTCAACATGCACAGGCCGACAGCGGGAACGGCAACGAAGAAGCTCAATCGCTTCCAGACTTTGTAGCCACCTGATAACGAGAGGAGAGTGTCAGAAAAAATTGCGCTGAGATATCGAAACTTGGTCAGCTCATGAAGCCTCCACCAATAAAGTTACATAACCTTTAACCTAAAAGTCGAATTTTCCATGGAAGGAAATTTTCGCAGGGCTTACCTGAATGTTCTCCAGCAACGGCTGATGGACCTTGGGCTCCCTTAGCTACCGAAGTTGTTAGGCTGCGGCGCAGGCAGTAGGAAAGAACAGAAGCCATTTTTTTAACACTTTTTCTGCGACTGGTGTATTGATGAAAATTTCACTTTGACAGTTCTGTAGTCTGTAAATTTTTTTTGGTCGAAATCGAATTGTGCAAGTGTAGGCAGCGCCTCGGTATTTACCGGAAGTTTTCGACGATTCAATTCCACCGCTGTAATTTAAAATTTTGTAACGGCCAGTTAAAAAATTAAACCGTTCAAACAGAAAAGCAATTTGCATTGCAACAACATGATTTCAACGACTCTTCTATATGTTGGCATCATCAGTATCAAGACCAAATAATCGTCTTGCAGAAGAACAAAGATCGAAACGCGATGATCACCGCGTTATTTGAGAGCGCAATTCTTGACCACGCTTTCGATATCTGAAAGCGTGTAGAAGAAAAACGTTAAAAAAGCACTTTTGAAAAGCAGGAGCAACAGAGCGCTATCGAACCGGAAAGCAATTAGAAGTAGTCGTTACGGAAAAACATGAAAAATGACGCGTTATCAAAAAGCGCTTGGCTTTCGTTGTGATGTGCCCAGTACCATAGCTGCATTTTTATTCCGCGTCACATATTTGGATTTCCTCTCGTTCACCAATGACCGCGGTAGGTCGGCTAGCAATATGCAAATATACAAAACGTAAATTATAAGCAACAGTTAAGTTGTAAAAGCGTAAAAAGCGTTAAATCGCACGATCGCAGTGGCCAGTTCACGTCGACGCCGCGCGAAATAACGATGCCCTCAAATCGCTCATGCAGAATGTCCATCATGACATGCGCTGTGTGGTACCACATGTCGCCGGTATCACGTCATCCAGTTTAGGCCAGAAGAAGTTGCTTATCATCGATTGTTTGACGGTTATGGCAATGCCAGTTTCGTTTTGGAATAAGAACGGTGTACGGACCGATGCATTTGGTGCTAGCCAAGAAATGGGCCTGTCCAGAACGTTTTTCGAACGCAGCTCTGATTTTGAAAACAAAATTTGATGTTTTACACACGTTGTTCAACGCTATAACCTTCCATGGTGATTTGCCATTCACTACTGAACAATTCACAAGAAATTCGACGGATGTTGCTTTAATAGCCTAGTCGCTATAACCTAACAAATTTTGAGCGTTCCTACTGAAACACCCTATATAAGCTCGTAATCGTCATTACTGGTTAACTTCATTTCTTTTTCATTCAAATTTAAGAAGGTCGTAACATAAAGTTGACATGCAATAACCCGATAAGTTGTGACTGGAACCTTCAAAGCTTAAATTCACTTCGCCAATGAAATTTTGTGTGACAGTTGAGTTTCATGCGCGATAAGAAAAGCCTCGTCTTATCGCAATTTCACGAAAGTTTTCCTTTGTTGGGTACATGCTCATAATCAAAGAGTAGATATACTTTGTACATAGGGGCAATTTCTGCGGCGTTGTAGGTATTTTACATAGGTCAGAACCAGTTGATTAAACTGAAATGTCAAAAGTAGTTACTCTGCATTAAACAAGTATTTGAAAAACTTCGGTTTTAAATAAAAAAAAAAGTGAACAAAATCGTAATTAAAAGGAAAAAATGTTTCGAGCCGAAGAAAAAGCAACCCGAACGAATAACGACGAACGAGACGCCGAACACGATGAAAACAGTTACGGATTTTCGGGAGCTACATTAAGGATTTCCGGACCGGACTCAATTAGTCCGGAACCGGATACTCAAAACGGTTTGGCCCGAAAAACTAGTTCGGTGTTAAGTGGGTCCGATGGTGGAGCGAACACATTTCAGTCTACGCCGGTTGTCAATTCAGGTGAGCACTTTTCTATGACCTGTAATCCGATTAAGTTTGTTCCCTAGTTCGTCCAGCTAAGCTTTGTTGTATAATTGCTTAGTAAGGTTCCCTTATTGATGCATATTGAATCGTGTATGACGCATGCATGAAGTAGTTCTCGTCATTCCAAGATACTCTTGTTGAAAATCCCCGCAGATTGGGCTATTATTGTCCACTTGAGTACCGGGCTAATCACCTAGTTACGACTTTTTTAAGACGGTTAATGTGGCATTGAAGCTTCGCTATCAGCATTTCGTTATCGGAATGCTCATTAGGCATAGGCACAAAATTTCTATAATAAGCGATTCTACTCGTCACAAGTTATCCACTCATTATACCTAATTTTGTATATTTCTTGATAGAAGAAATTGCGATAAAGTGGCTCAAATATGCACAATTGTGATTCATTGGTGATAAACAATAAAAGTTAATACGTGTGTTGGATAACAATGTATGTAATAGACCTTAAGCAGGTTTGTACGTCCGTACATAATATGAGGAGCTACAGATATCTATGAATGTTATACGGCTTAAAGTCGGTGCCAGAAAAACTTTTGGAAAGGAAGAGGAAGAGTGAATTATGGATTGGAAAAAAACTCCTTCGTTTTTTTAACGATTTTAGAGCTGAAAACGCAAAAGCATCCATCGATTACAACATTTGTGAGAGTATTCGGGCCCAGCGAGTTCCATATAATGCCTTAGGCAAACAAGAATGGATAGTGAAACATTAAGGAGCGGACGTAACATAAACGTTTTGTTTTAAAACCTGGTTTGAAACCCAATCATAGAGTTCAAAATTTTAATCTTCTACATCTAGAAACAATATCCTTCGTATTCGCATACAGCAAGTACTGCAGGAGAGGCTAGTAAAAAAAATTAAGAGACTACTAGAATTTAACGACTCTATTGGGATATAAGATTCAACATTTTTGTTTAAACTTGTGCACCCAAATCACACCCAAATGTACATCAATTTCACTGTGCTTTGACCTTTACAAAAATTGTAGGTTTGCAAAAATGATAATATAAAAAATCCAAACTGCTTCATTTTCATACTCTAGATGATCATATATATTTTAAGTTTTTACTTACTTACTTACTTACGATTGCGCTACAGTCCAAATCGGACCTTGGCCTCCCGAATCTGCCGCCTCCAGCCTTCTCGGTTCAGTGACCGCGTCCTCCAGTTTCTGAATCTTAGCAGTGATTTGCTGTCTGCGTCAATAAAGTCCTACCAGCGCTTTCGTGCTTTTCCAACTGGTCTTTGTCCATAAACATTTCCCTTTAGTTTGCGTTTGGGGATTCTTCCGTCATCCATCCGCTCCACATGACCAGCCCATTGTAGCTTTTTGAATTTTATGAGGATCGATACTTCCGGATTGTCAAAGATGGCATACAATTCTCTATTGTATCGTATTCTCCAGATCGAGTCTTCCCTCACAGGTCCGAGGATTCTTCTGAGGACTTTTCTTTCAAAGGTGTTAACTAATTTTTCGGACGGCTGAGTCAATGTCCACGTTTCGCTGCCATAGCATAGCACAGGTCTTATTATTGTTTTGTATAGTTTAAGCTTTGTTTTTCCGGGCACATTTTGTTTTTAATTATTGGGAGTACCGAATAATACGTCTTATTTGCCATCCTTATTCGTCTTTTAATTTCGATGGGTTCGCTTCCATCCTTTGATATATTTGCCCCAAGATATACAAAGTTGTCTACGTTTTCTAGGTTGAAGTCTCCTACTGTAATGTTTTGTCTGATTGGCGTGTTTTTCCTAGTTTGTGTCATGACTTTGGTTTTGTTTTCGTTAATACGTAGTCCAACTTCCTTTGCTACCGAGTCAAGGTTTATAAATATTTCTTTGGCACTCTCCAGGAATCTTGTAAGTATATTTATGTCGTCGGCATATGCTACTAGTTATGTGGACTTGAAGCATAGTGTTCCCTTGGTGTCAACGGGCAGTTTCCGAACAACATATTCGAGTGTCAAATTGAAAAGCCGATGTCAGTTCTAAAGTTGGAAGTCAGATCATTTTCCACTCTGACTTGTGACAGAGAATCGGTCATTGTCATTTTCGTAAGCCGAACCAATTTCGGTGGAACTCCAAAATCCATCATTATTTTATACAGTACGCGCCTGTCGATACTGTCGTATGACTGTTTGAAGTCCACAAATATCTGGTGCACACATAGAGATATATATACTGGAGATGACAAGCAGCGATTGAGTTGAAGGCGGACGTCGTCGCATTCACTTGCACGCAAAACAACAACAATTGACATAACGAACCTGTTCTGTCTCACTCACTCTCACGCTAAAACAACAACAACGACCCTGTTTTGTCTCACTTCTCATCGTGTTTTTGGCTTCCAAGCGCTTTATACAAAACCGGTGGCTTGTCGTCTCCAGTAGCTCTATGGGTGCACATCAATGTTAAATTCGCAGCACTTTTCAAGCACCTGTCTAACTGAGAATATTTGGTCCGTGGTCTATCTCCCAGCTCTAAATCCGCCCTGGTATTCACCAATTACTTTGTCAGCAAAGGGCTTAATTCTCTTTTCTAGAATTTTCGTCAAGATCTTATAAGAAAAATTTTTCCCGCAGTTCTTCGAGCAGCTCTCATATAAAAAAAACCTTAAAACACCTGTCTACGAGTGTTTCCCGATAACTTTTGATCGTTTCAAACTACGAATTTGAAAGTTTGTACACGTTAATTTTTAAATAATTCCAGTTCAAGTAATAAATATGCTAGAAATGAAGTGAGTCCTTCCTGCAGCCCATATCTAAAAGTCCTTAAAAAAGGAAAATGTTACATTCGGAGATTTACCTAATGTTCCAGATATGAAATTGAACACTGAAGATATTGTATTTCTCTTTCGAGGGGAAACCAAACGGGAGCCCTTAAAATAGAGCAAACTTTTTATGTTTTATCCACAACTACAACATAAAACGAAGTTCAGAATTTAATCTAGCTTACAGCCGATCAATCGCAGACAATGTATGTAAAATTGTTATTATACAGTGTGTTTCTCATGCTAGTACTACGAATATTTTAGGCCTTCGTAGTGATTGCAAGAGAACAAACAGTTTAGAGAAATTGTCCAGAAGATTAGCAGGTTCGAATTTTGATGTCCTAACAGATTGCATTAGTTCAAGTTTCATAACGAAAAAAGGTCGTAGTAGAAAATGTTGTTTTTAACCACCATCGCAGAAGGGTCTAAACAGGCAACTTCAAGAACTATATTTTTGATTTTATTTCCATATGCTTTTTGATTCAAAAAGTGCGTCAGACCAAAATTCCAAAAATGTTGTTAGACTAACTATAAAACTAAATTCGATACCATTCTTAAATTTTTGATTTTAGTTTCGGCTACAGTTCAAGGTGTCGCAGCCGAACAGCCACAGCCAATTGTTTTCGTCAAACCAAGAGTAGGATCACCAAAAAATTTCTTTTCATTTCGCGAAGGACTCTTTGAACAAGCTGTAGGCGATTGCGTGAATATCCTTCTCAGACCGGCAAATGATACAGACATTGTGGGAACGTGGCTACTAACAGAGTAATTGCACTGAACTTGAAAAGTTTGAATATGATTATTAACAAATTTATGAAATTTTTAGAATAAATCACTGGGATCACGAACGGGAGAGGCTCTTTATTCTCACAACAAAAACACTGGTCGAAATCAAGTACGACTTTATATCAATGCGGATCCTGCAAAACACTAAAATACGATTAAATCAAGTGGACACAATTCTCAAAGGAAATATCGCATATCCCGATGGATCTCTTGTCCCGTAAGTTTAACCCCCTAACCTGGAAATTTCATATTTTGCGAAAAAGTTAAAAACTAACATCGAAATTAATTATGCACGCTGCAGTAAAATCGGAGGAATAAGCAACGGTGTTGCCACTATGATCAGTGGCGGTTTTAACGCTTGTAAAGACTATCAACGACTTTCAACGGAAGGTTTGGCTCTCGCCAATCGTTTCGACTTTACAAGCTTCAAACCAATGTTGGACTGACCTTTAGAACTGAACTGAATTTCATAGAACTGATAGTTTTCATTTCTTTTCATAGCGATCGATCTGACTCTGGCATAAGGATTATGTGGAATAAAGGGCAACCATTAGGGTGGCTGGCATCGTGGAATCCATTTGCGGAAGATATTCCATGGAAGACGGTAACAGACCATCCTCTTTACAGTTACAAAGGTAGTACAATACTCGAACCTGTAGGAACAAAAATAAAAATAAATACTTCATTTAGATCCTTACAAGTCGCCACACCTCCAGGAAGAATTGGAAAAATTTCGAAAATATTATTCAGTCGATGGTCTGCATGAAGCGTTAGTACAAACCATATCCAATAATAATATGACCAATGCGAGTGGGAGTGCAACTCCCTGTAAGTTCGAAGAACGTCCGATAATCATGCAAAATTATGTGGGAATTGGAGCCATGATACACAATAAGCATAACTTTGGCTTCTTTAAGGTGCGCGGAAAATTCAGTTTTTAAGTACGATTTTTTTAAATAAACATAACTTTTATTTGCGTTTTCTTGTGAGATATTTGAATTTGAATAGTTTTCGGAAAAAAAATTTTTAATCTGTGTCCAAATATTTACAATTACCTTAACCTAATGTATTAAATGTAACGACTGTGTTATCTAAAGACATATACGGATTCATAATAATTAAGAATATGAAAAACCATTGATTAAAATTTTTCAATTAAGTAAATAAATCTTAAGTCTACATGGTGTATGGATAAAGGTCGATAATATTGAACAGGGGGATTGGCGAGGTTTTTGATAAAAAAATCAAATTCCTTTCGGTAAAAAAGTAATTGCCTATTTCAGGTGTTGTTTTATATAAAAAGGAAAATAAACACCAATATTTTTTGGTTTTTTTTAAACCAAGGTGTTATTGTTGTTGAAAACTTAAACATAATAATGACTTGTTATTTATCGATTAATAGAATACGCGATCTGTAATGTGACTGATTTTTCAAATCATAAAACTCATTTATTTTTTACAAATATACACGGTCTCCTTCAAAGTTCTCGTCAGATGGAATGCACCTTTTGTATCGTTGTTTCAAGTCTTCGAAGCACCTGTTCCAGTCTTGTTCTGTAATTTCCTTCAAATTGTTTATATTTTCGATAGTGCCAAAATGACGTCCTCTGAGTGTTGCTTCAATTTCGGATTTTCTTTTTGATTTACAGTCAGGTTTCTGGGGTTTTGGCGAACCTTTCTCATTCCCAAGTCCTCAGTTAAAATTTGATGAACCGAAAAAAACAATCGAATTCATCTCACTGCTCACTATTAAAATGGTCAAACAGCGGTCGGACTATACAAGCGGCATCACTCTCTCACCGTTTTCGTCGATTCTCAATGTTGAAGGCCGTCCTGAGCGTGAATCATCTTCTATTAGAGATATGCAAAAAGTAATTATTCGTTATTTAGTATTCGATACTTTAAACAATTACTTTTATCGAATACCACTTTTGAGAATTTTTCGATATTGCCTCGTTTCAAATACCACTCAATAGCACATCTCAAATCAAACACAACATATTTTACTCAGCTTGAGAAGTATCGAATACCGAAGTAATTGAATACTAAACCACGGGATTGAAATGGTTGTGAGTATATAGTCAAATGAATACCTCATGGTTGGTAAAGTATCTGAAGAAGTATCGAATAATAAATATCGAATACTGAAGTTGATGTATTCAGTAATTATTCGTTACTGAAAAGTAATTGAATTGCACATCACTATCTTCTATTGACTGCACCCTTCTGAAAACGCTTTGTGCCATCTGAATACCTGTGCACTTGGTAGAGAATTCTGTCTGTTAGCACTCTTCACTTTTTCAAAGCTGGCAGTCGCATTTTCACACAGTTTGATGCTGGATTTACAACGTTTGCATTTTGCGCGACTTTACCCCCACCATACAAATCAACCAATCAGGCGAGGAAAAGGTCCAAGAGTGCTCGACTTTCTCGGACGAAAACCAGTTTGTAATGGGTTTGTGGGAGTAAAGTATCGCCAAAACGCGTTCGGTGTAAATCCAGCATCAAATTGATTTAGTTATGCCTTGAAGACTACACATTTTCTTTTGTATGAATAGCTTTAGATGTTCCCGCAGAAATATTACTTGTTAGCATCTTACTCACATTTATATTATACTTCGGTCTTGAACACATAAAACGGCAAACATTTGAATACTAGGCTACTACAGTAGAACCTGTTTAAAGTGACCACCGTCGGGACCACGCAAAATTGGTCACTTTACATAGTGGTCACAATACACAGCTTAAAAAAAATTAATTAATCAAATAATAATAAAACTATATTTTATATAAAAAATAAAAAAAAACACAACATAAAACAAAAAAAATAATAATAATTCATGACGTTAACGTAACAAATATTTTTTTTACATACTTATATGTATACATATTTACTATAAAAATTAAAAAAAAGTTGGGAATTCGGTTATTGTTAGCAAATATTAATTTTTATATGCATATTATTTTTTGAAATGCTGATTAATTTTTGTTTGAAATATTTATTCGGTAAGAATAGTTTTCGCTTCGGTAATTGGTATCAACATTGCTGAAAGTTTATCTTTTGCGAAATTGGTCACTATTTAATCGAGCATATTTAATACCTCAGTTGCAGTTGGTGGTCTCATCTGCTCCAGTGGAACTAAATCACTATCGCTGTAGTCACTGTTTTCCACATCCGGTTCTACGTTTTCCATACTTGGACTATTCTCTTACAAAACACTTGTGAACACTTCGGCTGGGGAGAAGCTTTGTCAAACAGTTGTTTCTATGTCACATTCTAAATAGCTATCTATGCATATCGAAACCTCCAATTTGCGGTAACTCGATGTCGTCTCCAATAATTTCGTGTTCTTCGTTTTCAATAATTTCGTTTTCAATCGAAAATCCAGCCTTTTAGAAACAGTTTATAATGGTTTCGTCTGAAACTTTCTTCCACGCATCTCCTATCCACAAAATGGCTTCCAATACATTCAATTTTTATGCAGCTGTAGAAATGGATTCTAAGGAGTCCGTTTCACATTTTGAAATTAGGTTAGATAGAAGTGCCTTTCGGTGAAATGCTTTAACATTTTTAATTATCCCTTTATCTAAGGGTTGCAATACCGAAGTGTGATTTGGCGGATTTAACATTCGATAAGTGTTCAATTACTGGATGGGTAGGGCAATTATCGATGATCATTAAAATTTTCCTTTTTTGCATTTTGAATTTTCTGTTTACATCTCCAGCCACTCTGTAAATTACTCTGAAGTCATCTATTCCTTGTTATTAGCTTTCCACTGCACAGGAAGATTTCTCAATTGTACGTTTTTAAAACACCTGTGCTTTTGGGACTTTCCTATGACCAGTGGTTTTAGTTTTTCTCCTGTTGCACTAGCTGCAAGTAAAACCGTGAGGTGTTTTTTGATAGCCAAAGTTCGATACGCATTGCCTTGAAGAATAGGCCACATTCATCAGCGTTAACGATATTTTCGCGACTGAAACCACTAACAAATCCCGAAAATTTATCGAGAAAATCGTTAACGACATTTAAACTCACCTCATTCGCATCACGAATGAGAACTTTTTGTGAAATACAGTTACGTTTTTAGAAACTATCAAGCCGGCCGGACGACGCTTTGAATTCGGCAAAATTTAATTCCGCAGCGAATTTCAAGGCGACTTCTTGCAACATTGGTCCGGAAATTGGTGGATTGATACCGTTAATATACCATTTTCGTGAACCAAGCTAACGTTAATTTATTAATTTCACTAAAATCAGTCGCTCGTCTTTTACATTGGAAATCAAATACTCAACTCTCTTTTTTTGATATTGCTTACGCAAGTTTTCTTTGAATTTTCATCGTTTCTTCTAAACAATGTCGAACAAATGAACAATTTTTTGTTCGATTTGATGGTCACATTACAAGATATGAATCGAAAGCCCATAAAGGACAATTGTGTAATAAAAAGTGGTCAATGGTCACAATAAGCAGATGGTCACTATATACGAGTTAATTTATGTGGAAAATGGGAATGTCGGACTGTGAGAAGAGGAAATTTGGTCACTATAGGCAAATGGTCACATTATAAAGGTGGTCACTTTTGCAGGTTCTACTGTATTTACATTTCTCTGCCACATGGCGTCAAACGCTTCATACAAAAACGTTCAATTTTGCTTCAAAATGCTTAAAGTGCTCCATACAAAAACGGCGTCTTGTCGTCTCCAGTATTTATATCTCTATGTTAGAAACCTACCATGTTCCATGAAATTATTATAGAGTGATTTGCTTGGCGACAATCTCTAATGTTGAAAACATATATATTTTACGCACAGTTTATCGAATTTCGAAACTTTTACGTTACTCCAAGCAAATTACGTAGACACTTTTCCGTAAAATAGAACCCAAGCTAGTATACTAACCCATTTTCAACAAAAATTTGGGACTACGTCGTTTACTTGTAGACGATCTTTATTAACACTTGCTTATTGAACTGCACTCAGATGAAATTGAATTAACATAATTAGATACAAAATGGTTATTGAAAATAATGAAAAAAACATTTCGTTGTCCAGACTAAAAAGCCCACATAATTTTAGGTTTAATTCTTTCAAAAGAAGTCCTAGCGAGTACTTTTCTGCCTAGAAAGAAAAAAAATTTAGTTTCTTCACTACATAAGTGCATTTTCTTACGTTTGTTGTCAGTCGTTCATCAACGTTTGCCAAATTAAAAATATCGTCAAAATTCGTTCGCGTAACTCGCGACAATTTTTTAACATATGACGCTGCCTGTACGAATAGAAACAACTCCAAAAAAGCGCACAGACCGAAAAGTGCTTCATTCCAGAAGCCATGAGCTTGATGTAGTGGAATATTGCTGGCAACAGTCAAAAAGGCATGGTACATTTGAAGCATAGTATTGCAATGCATGCCGAGAATCAGGACCAAGTTCTGGATCTGAAGTGTCTGATTCGCAGTATTAGCAACTTCGAAAACGCGATCTAGTAGACACATAAGCTTATCTAAACGGTCACTGATTTCGCAGAACTTCGCCATTTTATGTCCTTCCTTCCAGTTGTTATCGGATATTTGTCGCGCCTGATAACGAAGTATCTGCAGTTCGGTATTACAAATTCTGTAGAGTCGTCCAATGAAAAGCATCACAATAAAGTAAATATTCAGCATAGTTACAAGGACGTGCAAAGCGTAAGTACAGAATACCCATCCCAAAACTTTTCGAAAACCTCCCATCGAAAAGGTGGGCATTATCAGGTTCAGTTCCATAAATCTCTGCACAAGAAGAAGTAAAATCATTAAAACCAAGCGCATAAAGAAATGGCCATCGATTATCTTCGACCGAGTCAACTCCTTAAAATTGCTTATCAACGCGATAATCTCGTTAATCACTTCAATAATTTTCGATTGAGCCTTCCAGTTGGCACAAACTGCTATTACAGCCATTGCAAACATAACACCGAAACTGCAATTGTTTACCATCGTCATAACCGTGGAATAAAAAGTCGCCAAGTCGTTGGTGAAGATGAGGATGACGTATGACAAAAGAACTATAAACACTATTCCCATAATTACACTGTAGCAAGTCAAAAACGCGGAACGCACCACCTTAGTTCGTTTTTTGTCATAGCAAAAAGCCGATAAACCGAGTATTTGCAATTGGTAGAAGCTCAGTTGCAGGAGAACACGACCGACGCGGTTCAAGATATCCAACATTTTGATTTATCGAATGTTTGCTTCAGAAAATCATTAAAAGCTAATATCCATTATGGTTCCATCTAATTGACACAGTAATAAAAGAAATTGGGTAATTTTTTATGTGCAAGTTCAACAAATTAATTAAGAAAATTTGGTGCTGTTTTCATTCTTGAACTGAAGGTGCGCAGGAAACTATAAGGATTCTTATTATAGTACATTCATTACCTTTCCATTTGCAGTTCATTTTTCTTGCATTGACTCCTGGCTTATGAAGATATAGAAATGTTGAAAATGTTTTCTTTCATTGCTTACTCATGCATTACCAGTAAGGTATGGATGCGTTTCAAGAATAGCAAAATATGTAGAATATAAGGAGAAGCATTAACAAGAAGGTAATAAGCATGGCAGTCTCGTAATGCGAGGGGTTTTGGTGAGAGAATAAAAAGATGTATGGAAACGCTCGATAATTTCTTCCATATCACAAAAATAATGCGAACAATCTGAAAAGAACTGTCCCATTTGGAATTTGAAATTTGGCATGCGTTTAGATTATGAAGGAATTCGAGTTTGTCCTTTCGTGTGGCCTCTACAGCTTCTTCCGGGAATGCGGCAGACCAGAAACCTTGTTGAGGGACCATGTGGACGAATCGCTGCTTTTTCTTTTCAAATTAAGCAGCAATGAATGTGGTAGTATGGTTGGTGTATCCTCACAGGTCATAACTCGTGTGGTCTACACCTGGTCAGATTGAGAGTCATTGACGACCCCATGTGCACTCATAGGCGTGCCGTGGACTGAAATCTGGCAGGGGCCAGGGGCCGAATGGATCAGAACATACTACTTCTTCCGAAAGGCACACATGCTTTTCATACAAGTTCGTCCTTTTTGTGTTTACAGATTGGGTGTTCGTATAAACAGCGAATGATTAGTCTTAAGCTACGACTTTGAAATGTTTTATACGTTGTTTTTCCAATAGCTGCAGTTGAAGGAAAGAATTTGAAAAAGTTCATATGAGTCCTCCTTCGAGTAGCTACCATGCAAAAATCTTAATTAAAAACTCAATTTAGGGAACTGACTGTCTTTTAGTTTCGAGTAGCAACTAAAAGAGAATCCTTAAAATTGGATTCAATGTTCATGATTGAGAGATTCGAGAATCTATCTTGAGTAGTAGCAGCGATGCCAATTTTTCTTTAATTTGAAAATTTTTAGCGTTACCGAAGATTTGAAGACTTTGATGGCTATGTAGAAGTTTTTTTGTATTCGTAAGATATTTTCTTCAATTTCGATAACAAAAAAAAATTTAATTTATAAATTCCCATTCTATTATTTTCGCAATTCTCACTTAACAGCTTCGTTTTCGTTAATATTTTCTCATCTATATTCATGTTCAAAGTCAGTCAGTACCGGCAACACTGATCTAATTACCAAAAATAACGTATTCTGCGATCGCGTTTTATTTGTTCTATATCGGGACACAAAATTAAAAGTAAACAGTATTTTATCCAGAAAGCTAGTTTTGCTAAAATAAGTGAATCTTTTAATTTGAAAAGATTTTTACGAGGTACAACGAACCAGTGTTTTGAATTTAAGAAGCTTTTTTTAAATTTACAAGACAATTAAAGATCGTCTTGTATATCTCAAAAATTCTTCTGAAATTGAAAAGCTTTTTAAATCTTTCTTGTAATAATTCGCGTTGCTATTCGTTTGTATTTTCTTCAGTTGCAATGCAAACGAAACGATCGGAAGTTTAGAAAACCCCCTGAATGTCTACTTTAATTTGTAAAATTGAAAACATCTTCTAAAGTTCTCGTAAAATTCAAAAATATTCTCAAAAAAAGCTGGTTACATTCAAAAACAAGTCTTCTTTAGTTTATAAACTTGAAGAAAATCTTGTTATAATTTCGTAAAACTCCAAAATATTTCATGAGAATCTCGTTGTTTCAAAGACAATTTCCAATTTATTTTGCTAAATTGAAAAAATCTTGTAAAGCTCTCGTCAGATCGAAAGAACAATGATTGTAAAATTCAAAATTGTCTCGTTATTTTCAAAAGCCAGTTGAGATTTGATTCCTTAATTTTAAAAAGATTCTTTTATATTGTTTGTATTGTTTAAAAACATTTGACAAAAAAACAATTGACAAAGTAAAGTGTTTACGGTAGGATAGGAAGGAATTATTTTTCTGGAAGGGGCCAGAATTATTTCTCTGGGAGGGTCCAAGCCTGGATCTGGGGGAGTCCCGGCCCCTCCTGGCCCCCCTCACGGCGCGCCTATGTGTGTACTGCTTGCGACGAGAGCGACAACACAATGGTATATTTCTTTCTCGAGTGTCCAGCTTACTCTTTTGCGAGAATGCACGTATACGGCGTTGATGTTATGAGGATGGAAGAACTAAGTTCTCGCTCCCTACCTAAGCTTTTGAAATTCGTGAGGACGGAAAAATCCGGGTAGAGACTGGGGGACTAGAGTAAAAAGGGCAATCAATGTCTGAGTGCTCAAGATGCGCTGCCTTGCTGCGTGCCTTTCCCCGCATCAAACAACAACAACAACAGCAAAGTGCGCTTCAATAAACTAGGCATTCCACAACACGTGAGCAAATTTAGTTAGGAAGTTGAACCTTGAAATCCGAATGTTTCATCGAATTTGTAAGGATAATTTGATTGAAAAATTAGCAAATAAATTGAAATTTTCTATGTAAATAGCTAAGGGTTATTCAATAGGGACATAGCAATTTTGCATTTAAACAAAACACAGAATAATTGAGATAATTTCCAAACGTTGCTCGTTCTTGAACTTCACAATGATAAAAATGTAAGGCTTGACTGACGTTTCACATTGACAGACCAGCAAAAAAATTTAAGGGTTGGTTTGTATTACAATACAAAATTGTTATGTACCTATTGAATAACACTTTACAATAATATAGAACCCTGGAAGCCTAGTTGCTAGCACATTAGTTTATTAATACAGGGGTCACCAATGGTCAGAATATTCGGTCGATTTTATGACGAGTGCGGGCAGAAAGAGGAGACACCCAATCACATTACTATTTCATTTATTCCTTGTATTCCTATGCATCACATCAAAACACCAAATTCAAAACAGATTTCTCGGTCTTCAATATGCCTTCGCAGTGAGGGGGAGTGATTATTTTTACACTTATTTGAGTTTAAATTTTTCTAAAGATGTGGCAATTACTCGCTATCCCACAGAAACACTCGTTCGGGTTTTGGTCATGAATTGTGGCAAGCCTAGTGATGAATACTCCAATCGATAGCGTTTCTTATTAAACAAAAGAAAAAAACTATTAATTTATATCATTTTTAATATTTTGTAGTATTCAAAAAATAACTTAAATAAAATTTTAATTAATTCTTATATATTAATTATTTATACAGTATTTACATTTGATAGTTGTTATATTTATATAAAAAAGGCAACGAAAGAGTCTCAAGAAATAATTAAAAATAATCTCGATGTAAGTCTTTTATGTAGTAGTAGTTACGCTAAAAAATACTTTCATTACTCCATTTTCCTAGAAGGTATTTGCTTAATCGGGCCGAGCGATAGCAGCGAACTAACTCCCATTCCGAGCATATTGCAAATATTCGGATTGGCAGCACCCTGTACGGAAACGATCGGAAAGCCGAAGCATCCGTTCGTCGATTTCGCATTCAACGGAATATAGTTGATTATTCCGAGTTGCGCCAACTTCTGTTTGGTCTGTTCGTTTCGAAGATCAATGATTGGTATGCCGAGCTCGTCGGCACTGGTCTTCAAAATTCGATGGTTCTTTCGTTGATGATCGATCAAACCTTCCTGCGTCGAAAACATGGCTGGACAAAGTTTGCATTTGAATGCCTTCAGGTTCATTTTGCCCATTTTGTGACCGCGTTGAGTGTGTCGATTGAGACCCTCTTGTGTCAGGAATTTCTCCTCGCATTCGGCTACCGGACACGATATAAATGCCGATTCGCTCGTTCGAGATTTCGGGAACTCCTCCAGACCGTCCGTGGGCTTCTTCTTCGAGATTATGCTTACCGAGTTGTTCAGTTGGAGTTTCTGGACAGCTTCTTGGGTGATGCTTTTCGGGGAACTTTCTCGCGATTGTGTTGACGGTGGTTTTGGCTTATGGGTAACTATAATTCCGCGATTCGCTAAAATATTCGCCACTTCCTTGGGATTCTTATTTTGTTCCTTGTTTTTTAGACTCAGTGTAATTTGATCGTTCAGTTGAATTGGATCCTTTGACTTATCACATTCGGGTGGAGTGATGGCGCCACCTTGAACACTTTGAATAATCGGCAGGCCATCCATTCGCGGTTGACTAGACACAATCTCGCAATCGTCGCTCCCAACTTCTCGTTTGATTCTTTTTATAGGTGGTCCTGGCATTGGTCCCAAAAACCTGGGTCGCGTTGGCAATTGCTGTGATAATACTACTGGAGGTGATGGTGTTCCGTTGGGACTGCGATCGTGCATGCCTGGCGTCCTAGGCCGAGTGGCACGTTGAAGTCGGGCTTTCAGGAAGACTGGTTGTCTTACCATATGCGGCTGGTTGGGCTGAAAGTGCTGACCGTTGATCATAATCCCACCGTTGCCACTAGGAATATACATTTCCGGGTTCATTTCGGCGAACGGAGCCATGTTGACGGGGTGAGTATTCTGCGGATTAGGCACTCGATAGAGTGGAGGTGGCCGTCGTGCTACTGTTTGATGCGGTTGACCGAAATTTGGTCCAAGGACCGGGAAACGTTGAGGGTAGCCTTGAAAATTTGGCCGCATATTCATTGGCGGTCCACAAGGCGGCTGATAGGCTGGCAGAGGTGGATGCGGTTGCTGGAAAGTATGTCGCGGTCGAAATTGGTTAGGCATGCCCATGTGCGGCATTGGTGGAGGTGGTGGTTGCATGGGATGATGGAAATCATGACCTGTAATCCTCTTGTGTTCATACAGTCGAACTGCATCTGGGAAATTTGAATTACATACGGTACACATATAAGCCAGTCGATCTATCGATATGAATTCGTTTGTGTTCGATGCCCAATCGTTCTCCTGTGGAATATTTTGACCACCTTCGAGCAGTTTTTTCAGTAGTTCCTCCGCTGCCTCATTGTTCACCTCTTCGGCATATTGATCGAGTCCGTCGAGCGTTGGACACTCAAAATATTTGTTATCCATTGAATTTTCGTCCTGCTGTTGTTGTTTTAAATGCATCTCGGAGAGTGCTACCATTGCATCGAGCGGTCCACAAGCCGGTGATGTTGGTGGACTTCTTTTTATTTCTTGAGCCGTTAAAATTCGAACACCCTTCTTTGGTGGCCGATCGTCGGTTAGTCGGCTTATTGGTACAACTTGAAAACTCTGTGACCCTGAAAGTTTGAATTTAAGTTTAAGACTACCAGACTCGTTTTGACCCTGATCACCTTGTGCGTTCAGAAGCTCCCTTTCATAGGCAACACGTTGTTTTTGTCGTTCGCGAAACTCTCGAAGTTGTTCGTTGTCTTCGGAAAGAGGTGGAACTTGAACCGTTGGAAGACTAACGTGAACTCTAAGATGCTGAAGGAGATCGTAACTATGATGGAAATGCAAATCACAAGTGTAACAATGGCGTTTTCGTTTTTTCTTTTTTGTTGATGATGTCGATGACGAAACACTTTCAGCCGATGAATAGTACGAGGACAAACTTAGGGCTGGCGAAACGACTGGTAGCCGTATTTTGTTCGGAGTTTTGCGGTCGTCTACGGGAGCTTCTTCTAAGATTGAATTATCACAGGCTGCTGATGGGATGATCGGATGATCAGGTAATGATTCTGTTAGTTGATGATTCAGATGATTCTCCTCTTGTGTTTCAGGTGTCTTTAAGTTCTCGGCTTCGAGCTCACTTACAAGGTTTTCGAGATTACTCGTGGAGTTTTCATCAATATACTTGTCGACGAATGCTTGGTCATCGTCCAAGATCAACTGCTGTGGCTTTGATGCGTCGTTACTTAAGTCGTTCTGTCCCACTTGGGGTTCTACTGCGACCGAAAGCACTTCATCATTTTCTATTAATCTCGGTGGATTTGGAAATAAATCAACGCAATTTAGCGCTGGTAGCTCTGTAAGTAAAAAAGAAAAACCATGTTTCAGATAAAAACTATTATTCGTTAAATTAATACTATAGGGAATTTTGAATATTAAGCCGATTACGAGAGTTTCTAGTCGCCGAGTAACTCTTACATAATTTTTATTATTGATTAAAACTAACACTATATGTTTTCTGCCTGCCCTGATTTTGTTATACTTTTAAATTAATAACCCATTTTGGTTTCAAAAATGTCTTATCCACTTTCCGATTTCGATTTGGTTACACATTTATAGCACTTTTGAGCATTTTTCCAGAGCAGAGTAGTGTAGAAATTTACACTGAAAACAACACCATTGTTGTTTTTGTTGTTGTCTTTTATTTTTTCCCGTAGATAGTAGGTTAAATATGGCATTTAACCAAAGTCACTCAGAATGCGTAATAACAATGGGTAGCTACTCGCGTTAAATTCTCTATTCTAGCCAAATATCTACGATCAAAATTATTCAATTCAAATTTTGTTCGATAGCCTGCTCTGGATAAATGTCCATTTACACATCTACTATCATTTATTTCCAGTTCTACCTGTTTCAGTTACAATAGGAGCTGAAATTTGATTGTAGGTTATAAGGCAATTGGGTGTGTTTTTTTGGGCATTTATCCAGATCAGAGTAGAGATTAAAATTTACATTCAAAACTGCAAGAATATCGCTGTTTTTGTTATTTTTTTACTGCTTTTCTTTGTAGATAGTAGGCTCGACTTTAACTGGAATAGGTGACCCAGTAATCTTTCTGGGACATCTATTTGCGATAAATTCTCTAATCTAGCCTACTATTTATGGAAAACAGTTATAAAGAATCATAAAAACTGCAATGTTGAAAATACTATAATAGTTTTCCGGGTAAAATACTGTTTATTTTAATTTTTTGTGTGACGTTTCGGACTCGACTGATTCCTTTATCAATCAAGATAACCCTATTAAAAAACATTAGGATTATTCAATAGGGACATAACAATTTTGTATTTAAATAAAACACAGAATAATTGAGAAAATTTCCAAACGTTGCTCGTTCGTGAACTTCACCATGATAAAAATAAAAACCTTGACTGACGTTATGACATTGACAGACCAGCAAAAAAGTTTAAGGGTGTGTTTGTATTAAAATACAAAATTGTTATGTACCTATTGAATAACCTTTTACATACAACAAAAATAATTAGCCATAATTTCACGTCCCTGAAGTTAGCGGACACTTTTTGGCGGAATCGGTTGAATTCTTCACCATCATTTATTGCTAATTTATTGCGAAAAGCATAAATTTATTGTTTCAGAATTGTGATTTTTACGGGGTTTTCCGCTAAATGAAGATGAAGTTTGCGGGGTTTTCCTTGAAAAATTACCTAATCGCAAGTTGACTTGCATTACGGGTTAGCCCTAATTTATTGCTAATTTATTGCGAAAAGCATAAATTTATTGCTTCAGAATTGTGATTTTTACGGGGTTTTCCGCTAAATGAAGATAAAGTTAGCGGGTTTTTTTTTGAAAAATCACTTAATCGCAAGTTGAGGAGCAACGAGAGCAACGGAGAAACAAGAGCAACGGGAACAAAGGGGCAACGGTGATAATGGAGCAACGGGGCAACGCAAGCAACAGGAAGCAATACTAGAAACCGCTGGCTTTGCAGTTTCGGTGGTATAGTATCATTCAAACGTGGGTGTAGCTGCGTGACGCGGCTAATTACAAAATAAAATAGTAAGATTGATTAATACGCCATATCACCCTATGGAGTATGCTATGCCACTGTATACATGTGATAAAATAGCGTTTGTGATTGAGGTTGTTTTATTTTATTTAATACCTAAAATTTATTAATGGATATACCTATGTACTTTTTTTATTGAGTTCTGCTATGTTCGGAATAAAGAATGTTTATGTTTTGTTTAAGTAAATACACTCGTATATATCTTGTGTTTAATGATTTATAGTTAACACTAAGAATATACGCCTTATTACCCGAAATTACCCTATATCAACCAAAAGATTTCAATAACGGTTTAAATTTAAAAGTGAACGGTATTATTTCCGGATGCAGGAAAAACACTGGTAACATCCAGTTTCACAACTTATAAGACTTTTTTGAAAGAAATTTAGAGACCAGTGTGATGTTGTTATGACACTGGCTATTTTCTCGCTAGAAAAAAGTACAATAATAGCCAATCGTGCGACAAGGCGAACAACATTAAAAGAAAGAGATACCGCTCTTTCCGATGCTAGCGGCATCTAGTAAACGAAATTAACAACTGGTTTGTTAAGAAAAATACCGGTTCTGGCACGTTTCATAACATACCATGGCACTTTCCATAATTTATACGTACCGAACTGTCAAAAACAAGTCTGTAGCGGCTGGAAAATCTAGCCGCCAGGGGATTTTTCTTGGATTAACTGCTAGAATGTTGCGAAACACTGCTCGAATGCGCTTTGTTGCAGCTTTTTTTTGACAGTTATGGATTGTTTTTTGACAGTTACTGTTCGGGCTGTCTCTCTCACACCAATGTCTAAATTGTATGTAAAAGTCTCTATCCCTCTCCATTTGGATTTTCTAGCCGCTTTAAAGCCGGAAAAATAGCCAGTGTCATAACAGCATGAGAACGGTTTGGTGAAACAAAATTCACAGGACAAATTTTCCAACGAATTTTTTTTGGGCGCTTTATCAGAGACATGCAAAAGGAAAGTTAAAGGGATAATTACCAACGGTCAACGGTGGTGATCGAAACTGTAAAAGTAAAAATAATAATAATAAAATACCATCGATTCTTCCGGAGTTCATATCATTCGCAATATAATGCCCTTTGAAATGATAACCGCAAGGTATTGGCGTTTGACTCCATATGTTGTGCACTATAAGATCGCCCCTCTCGCTCCCATCTTTGAATATTATGCACGTCTTAGATTTTTGCTTTTTTCTAACAAGCAAATTTTCAAATTCTTCTGTTTTTATGCTTATTGTAATATATTTCCGCTCATTTGCCACTCGATATCCAGATACCTCACAAGCTCGACTTTTAATATTTCGGCGAATATCTTCTTCTGATTCTGATGTTTCTTCTTCCGAAATAGTTTTGTGAACGATGTTTGCAGCACATAACAGTCGTGTTCGTACATTTTCCTTTCGGTTGCAAACTAACGCATGCAATGAGAGCGGCTTAATTAAACCTCCAATATCTTCTGAAATTGTTTGCCAAATAGGTGCAGTTTTCGGCACAATTAAGGAGTTTTCCGTTAAAACTTCTTCTTTATGATTAAGAATTGCCGCGATTACCACTTCGCGATCAATGTTACACCTCCGACCGCGATTCATTTTAAGGTAGAACTAGAATTTCACAAAGCAAATGAACGATCGAAAACTCAAAAAAAATGACCTTCCCTATTTGTATTGCGTTGGTCGACTGGAAAGAAATTTGCAATCAATGAAGAAGGAAAGCGTTCGAAAGCAGTCTACGAGATACTACTACACTGCACGAAATTAACTCCGTGGCAATAAATTCAAGCTTTTCGCAATAAATTAGCAATAAATTAGGGCTAACAACCCGTAATGTAAGTCAACTTGCGATTAGGTAATTTTTCAAAAAAAATCCCGCTAACTTCATCTTCATTTAGCGGAAAACCCCGTATAAATCACAATTCTGAAGCAATAAATTCAAGCTTTTCGCAATAAATTAGCAATAAATGATGGTGAAAAATTCAACCGATTCCGCCAAAAAGTATCCGCTAACTTCGGGGACGTACAATAAATGTAACGAAAATCGATGATGGTTTGTCCGATAACAAAAATGCCTTGTCTTTCGACCGTAGAGTTACTGGAGACGACAAGCCACCGGTTTTGTATAAAGCGCTTTGAAGCCAAAAGCACGGTGAGAAGTGAGACAAAACAGGGTCTTTATATCAAATTGTTGTTGTTTTAGCGTGTGAGTGAGTGAGAAAAAACAGGAGCGTTATGTCAATTTGTTGTTGTTTTGCGTGCAAGTGAATGCGACGACGTCCGCCTTCAACTCAATCGCTGCTTGTCATCTCCAGTATATACATATATCTCTATGCTTTCGACAAACTAGGCGGTTCGAAAACGAGTTAATACTAAAACTTTAAAATAAATGTCTTATTCACAAGCGAATTCGTTGGATATTTACAAGTAACCAAATCGGCGAATTGAATTGCTGATGTATAAATGATTCGCCAAGGCGATTTAATGGCAAATAGGTAGAATACCCAATATATATGTTATTTAATTGTTTAGATGAAATATTTATATTTCGGTAAATGAATGTATTGGTCCACTGGAAACATTTGTCGAGTTTTCCAGCGCAGGAAACATTCGTCTATTCAAGTAACACCAACAGGCGCGTAAGGATATATTTTCGAATCGAATGGTCAAATCAATGTATTGAAGTGATGTTTAGACGATTTAGGCTAGATAATAAAGGAGAATTACAGTATGAGCGTTACGCGAACGCGCTGAATTGCTTTCTGCAACTATCAAATAATATTATCAAATACTAAAATATTTAATTCGAAACCTGCAAATAAATAGGCATTCATTTAAATTTTTATTGTTGTAAAATTATTTGAATACAACCGACACAGGTGCCAAAATCGCATTACACTCACGACGAAATTAGAAAATAGACTATTAAAGCGACGCAATTAGAGCGATGCGAAATCATTGTAACTTGCAATCGCTAACATGCATTCTAATCAGCTCGCATTTAACTTAATCTCAATTGAACATCGAGAAATCTCTTAAAGATGGGAGGATTTAACGGACACAAACAATAAATCACTACACAATACTCATTCAAGAATAAAGATTTATTCGTCGTTTTATTTAATCTATAGGTTGTCGTTTTTATCCGTTTCTATTTCCGATTAGATTGGTGAAGAAATTTCAAAGATCAGGAAATGTAAAGCTAATATTCAGTTGCAATTAATAAGACCATTTTTTTGCCGAAATAAGTTGATTATAAGAATGGAATTTTTACCATAGAAGCAAATTTGTTTAAGTTTTTGTTGTTTTCCTGCCTCAGTGGAGTTTCTGGTGTGAAACGCCAACACGAAATTCCCGACTGTTGATTAATCGCTGTCCCTGAGGGCATGTTGATATATTTTGTTAATATGTTTACAAAATTTAATCAAAATCAGTTGAGCGGGTTTTCACATCAAACAAAAATCTCGACAAACTGAAAAAACGCCTTTAATTTTATTTATATGACTATTTTTTTTTATTTAGGTATACAATTTGTAATAAATTTAAATTTATAATGTTTAAAAGGCTGTAATTTTTTTTTTCATAGAAAGGCTATAAGATAAAAGAAAATTTAGTTAAAGAGAATATTCGCTGCAAGGGACACATTTTGCTAATGTTGAAGTTTTTGGTAAAAAACCATGAAAAAATACGTTACAAAAATAAGAACGCTGCAGCTAATAAAATCTCAATAAACAGTAAATAGAGAACTGAAATTCTTATTGCAGGTGAATCAATGAAATCGAAGTGAAAAATAATGGAAATATTAGATCCATAAAATATTACGGGCGAGAAATTTATTTTAATCTTTTAATTTTCAATATTTTCGAATTCAATTAATTTTACAAGAGATAAGAATAAAACTAATTTAAATAAATAACACATACCAAATAAAATCATCAGATATTACACTTTAACTACTAATTTATTATTAACAATGCTCCGGTGGCTATACAACAAAGTCGACACGCTCGACGAAGCAGAATACCCAGTAGAGGGGTTTGAACGAAAATAAATTATATATATTTTTCGTAGTCATCATGCATGGCGGAAGCTTTTATTTCCTATGCCGCAAGAGTGTACAGAAGCCGTATTTATATTTCATTCGGCCGATTTTATTTATACTTATAATATCCGAACCTAACAAGTTCGCCTGATTCATTATAGGTACTCGCCATGCTTCAAAGAACAAGTCTGGTTACAAATTAGATAATTTTAGTTACGAAATTGCAAATTAAGCGAACTAAAAATCTTTAAAACAAACTTTTTTTTACTGTTTAAAATTCAAAAATAGATATTTGTAGCAGTCTGGTTTCGAGAGAGAGAGAAGGGAACCTGTATGGAAAGCAATTATACAAAATGAACCCCATTCACTCTACTGGGAAATATGTTCGATAATAGACCAATGATGTTATTTTTTTTTTATCATATATGTTACAAAACTTGGCAATTTGTCAACATACCTCTAGGTACAAAAAAATAGACCCAAGGAAACATTATCTAAAAGTGAAGCCAAAAGTTCTGCTCTAGTAGAACGTATGTGCCGCTCGTATCCATCAAAATAGCTGCCTAAAATCGAGATATTTTCGGTCGAAAAAACTCGTCGACTGGCATTAAATTAACCTTCTGGCACTTGCAAGTATTCCTTCATTAATTTTCTATGACTTCATATGAACGAGTATGTGTTATTATGGGTATGACGATATTTCTTTCACCTATAAAAATAGGTACGAGTGAGGCGTAGAAAAGTTGACTAAGCTGAAATAATGGCTCTAAAGTGAGTCAGATAATATCGACTTTGTTATATATGGAGGGATTGCAGGAATTTCAAGTCGAGTTTCTATATTAGACGAAGTTTATTTTTAAAGTTACCACTCCGTTTACGAGTTTGCCAACTGTATTGTTGATTTCCAATTTAGTTTTTGTTATGTGGTAGTGGGTATTTTATTGATCTTATCGGTAATTGATAATTTAGTCAAATTGAAACGGAATATTAATTAATTTGAAACGGTTCCTTTGAACGAGTAACGAATAATTTTAACCGGTTATAATTTTAACCGGTTAATATTTGAACCATTTCACCCAAAGGCGTCATTTATCTTTTCACAAGGGGTGATATTTTTGCTACTGCAGTGCATGCACGCGCATACGCACAGTTCATGTACTACATCAATTGCTAAGACTCCCTTGAAGAAAGCCTTTCTAGAAAATTAAAAGACCAAGGTGATCAACAATTCTCAAATTGATCGTGGTAAATTCTGATTTTAGTTTCATTCCATTGCATATATTGTTTGTATCTAGTTTAATGGCGACTTTATGTTAATCTTGCCCTGGTGCAACAAATCCCATGGGTGTGCTGAAAAGGTACACCCATAATAGTTTTTGGGAGAATACCATGAGAGTACTACACCAACTACCATGCGAGTTTCTCAACCCATCGGTGGTTTTCAACTACCACGGGTTTTTGATTTGAATAAACAAAATTGGTAATTTTATGTAAAATTAATTATTATTGATTTTTAACACCGGTGCGCCGACCATACCCAGGGTTGCGACGCTAACACCCATGGATGCGGCGTTCTTACGCTAACCATCGGTGTTTCGCGAAACACCCATGGGTTTGGTTCGATTAGGGCTTACACTGAAAAGATTTTGTTTTATACAAGACACGACTTTTTATATATATTTTTGATTTTTTAGTTATTTGTTAAAATATTTTTACTTAATTACAAGTAAAGGAATATATAATGTATTTTATTTATATTACTTCTGCAAGAAGTATTTATCACAGGCATGGTTGCCAGATAGTTGGCTGCAGAACCCGCCGAGTGAGCTTATGAAATAGCCCAAAACCCGCACGAAGACTTGTAGGCTTGTAGCCCAAATGCCGCGCTCAACTTTGCAATTTATTAGACCTACTTAAATGTCTTGAACACAGATGCGATTTCGACGACGAACTGTGCTCTAGAATTCTTAAGAAACACTGTAATGTAAATATTGTGTGAATAAATAAATTCGTATTTATCACTATTTTAAAAATATTATTTGCAAAAAATATTAGGTGCAAATTAAAGGAAAAATTATAATTGAAAAATAATTTGTAATTTTCATAATTCTATGGACTCAAAAATCTTTCGTAAATTATCCTACATGTACGAGTAAGTTATCGGGCAAAAATAAAATCTGGCTTTTTGCTTTTAGGAATAGGTAGAAATGCACCATTTTTCATTAATTACTCCATATCTCCGTAGAAAAAAGAGGAACTTGATTAATTTTTCTTTCTTTGTTTGATCAAATACCTTACGCAAATATTGTATTCATAATAAAGAGCAAAATATAAACAGATCTTGAGCATAATGTAGAAGAACACTGTCAGTCCTAATGGTGCATTTCTCTCATCAGACGGGAGATATGCACCACATTTTAAATATATATTCAACCCAAACCAAATTAGTTGAAACAGAAAAATAAAATATATTTACAAAAGTAATAAACAATAACAAACTAAACAGTAAATATATTAAACTTTTTTCGATTTTTATACTAATAAAAAAAATAATAGATAATACCAAATAATAATAATTCAATTGTTTTATATAAGTTTTCATAAGTCAACGGATATTTAAAGTTGAAAATTTGGTTGCATTTTGCTCATTTTAAAGATTTGATTTGATTTCATAAAGATTTGTGGTTATGAATTCAGGCAAAAGAGGCATAACAATCTGGTGCATATCTCCCTATATGCTCGTGGTGCAATTCTACCGATTCCGACCAGATGGATATTTATTTATTTATTTTTTTGTTAAATAAAAACAAATAATAAACTGTAGCACTTTACTAAAACACACCTTAGACTTTGGTACTCCGTGTGCCACCTTGTAAGGGGTTATTCCTTGATATATTTGGAGAAAAAAATTTGTCTACAGGGTGGGTCAATTTTCAATATCAGTGGAGATACAGGGTGGTTAAGAAAAGTGTTTGTGACCGGTACCCTCACTCACTTCAAACGTTATATCTTGAAAATAAATAATCACAAGGCAAAGTGTTATAACTCGTTTTTTAGGGAACCGAATTAACTTTCATTTGATGTAACAGTCTAAATTGTAATTGCACCCAATCTTGAGATATTTACTCGAAAACACAAAATTTTTGCTACGTCAACTCTAAAAAATCAGTGATCAATGTAGTTTTTCTCAGAAAACCCCATTATAAAAATGTCATTTTAATTTTATTTTTTTATGAACCGTATCAGGACGTTCGGTCGAATGTGCTTGTCGGGTTCAAAACCCCAAGCACCGACCGGACGTTCTTTACTGTACAGAACTCACATCTACACGGCGGCTTTCTCTGTATGCTGTGTACATGAGAGCTTTCTAGATACTCGCCATACATTTCAAGCATGTGTATGCGTGAAAACTGGCAAAAGCTCAGCTGAATTTAATTTCATCAAGTCAGACGTCGATGATGTCACTATGCGAACTGAATTTTCCGTTGACAATTACTACCACCAGATGGCAGTACACGCGATTAAAGTGTGTAGTTCAATTACTTTTGTTAAGATATTATGAAAATACAAGAACGTGGAAGAAAGGAACAAAATGTGCCATAAAAAGCCTTCAGTCAGGAGTTTATAAAATCAATGCTCCAAAATATAGGATGATAAGTGCGGTCCTTCACTATGGGATGAGTATGGAAGAAGGTCACTATACAACTATTGTAAAAGAATGGGAAAACGCTAAACTTGTTTGGTACGGAGCTAATGATAATATCGTACGACAGGTGAGATGGCCAAAAATTGCTAAAGATGTTTACTTATTGTTCTTTCAAACACAATAATTATAAACTGATATGTCTCGTGATATGCTTAGGTAATGATTTTATTCGTGATTTGTGAAACATAACAATGAAAGAGAATTTTGAACTCTGGCGATAATATATTGGATTCAGAAATTGTTTCGTTACTGGTTGAATAATTTCGTTTGATATCAATTTCATTTTATTGTTGTAATGTTACTAATGATGGACACGAATATTTGATACGTATAAGAAAAAAAAAATTCTTAGGCACCGAAAAGCGTGTTCATAAGGAAAGCATGGAATTTTTTACACCAAATACAATATTTTTTATTTACACGATACATAACAAAAAGAAATGATATCACACACCCTTAAACATTCCAAAAATGTAAAAAAATTGTCGGGTCCCTCCCAAAGTGTCCCTCTCCCAAAGTCCCCCTCTTACAGTTTCCAACCAACACAAATTGTGTTTGTGTCCCTCTTCCAAAGTCTCCTCAAAATCTCCAACGAACACACAAATTGTAAAAAAATCTTTTCGGTACAACAAGAAGTCGTGATATATAAAAAAACCTTTTATAAAATGTAAAAAAAAGGTGTCGGGTCCAACAAAAAGGGATGATATTCACATTCTTTCTATTAATATTTCCACTTACGCTTGTATACAAATTTGTGATATTCATTTTCCAAAGAAACTCGACAATCGCTCGAAAAAGATGATGTGAAAAGTTTACTTTTTGGTTGCTTTTAATCTGGAAAATTTGGGGGGTGATATTTCTTCGAGCGATTGTCGGGTTTCTTGGGAAAAATAATATCACAAATTTGTATACAAGCGTAAGTGGAAATATTAATAGAAAGAAAACCGACTCTGTGAATATCATCCCTTTTTGTTGGACCCGACACCTTTTATTTACATTTTTTAAAATGTTTTTTTTTTATTATTATCTACAAAAGCTTGAAAAGATGAGTTACGATCTACAAATAAGAATATAAGGAAATGAAATGGGCCGAGAGAAATGAAGCAAAAACGAAACTGCGTCATAGCTCTTTTGACACTGAGGGTTTGCTGTTTGTTTACATAAAAAACACAAATTTGGTTAAAATTGAGCATGTGTGGAGATGGTCTATGGCATAAAGGGTTAGAGATAGTGAGAGAAAACCAGAAATATTTCAATGTGTTCGTGTTTTTTTAATAATTGCAAGGTCAAAGCGGGAGCAAGATAGGTGAAGGGTTCTTATCGGTTTTGTTCTCTCTCGAAATATGATGTTTATGTGGTAAAATAACTTCACTAAGTTTCTGTGCAGATATATGGTAATTACATCCGCCTGGTTACGATTAACATTTTGGAAGTAATAGGTAAAAATACATATCGTATAAAAATTAAATATTTAAAAAGTCAGTGCCACTCTTATATGCCAACCTAAAAAGGTTCACGACCGATAATTTGTTCTTAAACAAAATTGTTGCATATATAATAAATTTTGGTATCCTTTGGGTTTTTCTTTTTTCTCCGAATAACTGCTCAGAATTACTCGGCATTTCAACGATTACTGAACGTAATCGTATGGATAGGAAAGAGAAAGAGAATACTACTTCTGCTTTGTAGATTTTACTTACGGGCGGGTGGAGCATTTCTACCTATGGTAGAGCTACCCATTCTTCCCTATTAGTTTATGTTACAAAATGCGAATCAATATTTAATAATGTAAGCACCTCATAAGCATCTTCGCCTTAGCGATCAGAGATCCTGAGTCTAAAGAAGAGCAAGCCGTCTCTTGATTAGCGTCATACATTTTTGCATACAATCGGTTCAGCTTAATGTGGCGAGCTACGGGTTCGCTGGGAGTTCAAGTAAAACACAATTCAATTTCATTTACTATTTCATCACTGTTATTGATGAAAATATCTTTAAAAATACACTTTCGCGTAGAACTGATCGTCGTTTCACTCTCGGAGTAGAAAAACTTCTCCCCCAGCTCTGCGGGGCTTATATACTGCATGTATTGAGTAGAGAGATTTCCAGCATATTCGGTTGTTTGTGTGGAATGCGCACGAATTACATGCGAGAAGTGTCTAGAACATGCGAAAAGTATATAGAGGTCTCTACGATAATGCAAGGTTGTTGCTTTTCTCTAGTAACTTTAATATCAATAATAAGTGAGTTGCTCGGATTGCCATGATTGAGTACACATGTAACAATACCTTTAATTTTTGCAACACGTGTCTGAAACCCACCAATTAAGCAAAAATAGTAATTAATAAATTATGAAAAAAAGGAACTCTACGACATCAATATTGGCAAATCTATTATCTCTTGCATGTTCTATTTCTATGGATGTCCATAACTTGAAAGAAAGCGGTTAATTTGTGGAAAGTTTACAAATAATGAACCGATTATAAATTAATTTTTGTTTGCAAATACCAGATAGATATCGTGTGAACAATTAGTTTTCATTAGAGAGAACCGAGAACCGAAAATTTAGTGGCAAGAGGATTTGTGATAAATTCGTTGTATTTGAGCCGATAACACTAGCACATTTAACCCAAGAGACGACTAAAATTCAGTTTTCTAATTGTTATATTTTTATTTTTTCTTGTAAATCGGCTCTGTTGTAAACTAGAAAAATAACACAAATTGCGTTGGTCGAATAGCCCAAAAAGCTATAAATAACTTTTTGAAATTTTTACCCGCGAGTTGAATATTTAAATATCCCAAATCGCGGGAAATAGCCCAATCTGGCGACCTTAATCACAGGGGTTAAAATACGTGCCATATATCGGCCGACTTCACAGAATTAATCCTTTTTGTGATATCGTACCTATGACACCTTAATTAGGTATTAGTGCGCTCAATATATCGGCTGCCCCATTTCAAAATTCAAAACCTAGTAAGTGCTTTTTAGAAAATGTTAAGGATGTGCCCAAAAACTTCCTACTAATGCCGACATGACACTAGTTATTTTTGCCGCAGAAAAGTAGCTAGAAAATCCAAATGAAGAGAGATAAAGAATTTAACTTACAATTTAGACGCAATATCGGTCGCCTTGTCGCACAAAAGGATTCTATTACACTTGTTTGAAAATAGCCAGTGTCATAACAGCATAATCAACCTTCATAAATAAATCTTGCTATCCCGATATGTTGGAGTTCTGCTAGGTAATAGGGGCTGATTAAAAATAGGTTTTCAGGCTCTTCTCACCAGCGCCATCTAAAAGTGAAATCAACTGAAATTCCAATGAATAACAATTATGGATTTTTATATCTGTCAGTTAAAATTGTTTGAGCGTGTTTTCATTTTTGGGTGTGATGTGATGGTCCGCTTTCTACATTTCTATATTAGCAATGAAAGTGCTTTTCGCCTCAACATCATACTGCGACGTTTGACACGAAGTGCTAGCAGTCGAAGCCTTTTTTTCTTCACTGCTTGAACTTCTGAATGTACTTTTAGCTGTCCCGGGTTAATTTAAAGTTCCATTCAATTTTGTTTCTGCGTTGAATTCATATTAATTTTAAAATATCACAATATAAGCACAATACTACGATTGATAGACGCTTGAAATCAAAAATGTTGTCTTTGACAGCTAAATGTAAAAGTATAACATGCATGGGCTGTGTATCATGCCATCTTGTATCGCATATCATGATTTGAATAAAGTAATTTGCATACAAGCAGTGTATCCATAGTATAATACAGTTAAATTATTAGAGATACATATTACATACGAGTAAGTAATTCAAATAATTGCAATTTTTCAATTAATTGAGAACCACTGCTGTTCTTCGATTTTTTTGCTCCCGATCCCTTTGAGATCCCAAGTTGATTTTTTGGTATATTTTGAAAAACAGTAGACTGTATAACAAAAAATTGAAGATATGTTTTTTGAGATCTTCAAGGATTTTATTATTATATGATAAAAATTAACAGAAATATGAATTTTCAAAGAGGACTCGGACACTATTTTTGCGAAAACTTTAACATACTATAAATAACTAAAAAAAATGAGATAGAAAGAAAAAATTGAAGTTAAATTTTTTTTTCACTAATTCTTAGAGTATATCAATTTTTAAAAAGAATCAGCGATGGTAAGGTCACAAATTTTGTCATTTTTGGCGATTCTTGATAGAATGACTCAATACACATACACAGATAATTTTGATTTATATAATGTTTTTTAATACATTGTTGTCTATTTTTTATACATAAATACACATTTAAATAATTTTTGTTTGTAATTTTAATGTGTTATTTTTCATATTTAATTAAATCATTTTATTTATTTATCTCCAACCCGACAGTTTCCATTTATTTATTAATTTCGAATTTATTACTCATATTATTTCACAATTTTTCTTTTGATGATGTCATACACCTGAATTAGCAAAATTTAACAGGTAAGCAGTTAGGTCATTTCGATTTAGTCACACACTTACGATGAACATATCGAAATGACTAAAAGTAAGGAGATGACATCATAACCACCCCTTTCTCGTTTCGTCAACTTGAAAGTCATCAGTCATCACCTATACAACTGTGAAGAATTGCTTTTGTTAGTCATTCAAACTTCGTAATAATCAAACAATTTTATTTTAGAGAATTCTTTTCAGTCTATCCTGCTTAAGCAGCCTATGCTGCTTTAACAGCTTCGCCGATTGGGGTTGAGTAATCGGGGAGCCGAACTGTAAAAACTTTGTGTGATTTTTGTAACAAATCTATCAAAATATCACTCCAAAAATTCACCCGTTGTGTGAGTGAGTTTCAATTATTTCACTCAATGGAATAATGAGTTCTAATATTGAGTGAGATTAGCATAATTGAGTTTTCGTTGAGTTTGCCTAAAAAAAAATTTGAATATTTTCTAGTTTTGCCCAGACAATTTATAATTAAATTCAATTATCTAGCTACTCCCAGCCTAACACTAAGTAAAAGCACAACAAAATCTATCCAATCTCCGTTCAATCTAATTAAAAATTAAATATTTAAAAATACCATTTAAAAGTTTTATACTCAACTTTTTTTACTTCCTACTTAATCCAAAAATGGCCTTTCACTCGACCATAGAAAAAAAACATTCCAAACTTTAAAAATTTTCGGTCATCATTCGAAATTGTCTTTCACAGAAAATAAAAGAAAGAAAATATCACGAAAAGGTTGAACAATTGAAGAGTTTTTGCTCGTAAGTAGGTACTAAAAAGAAAAAGATTTCAGCATTAGAGATAAAGCCAAGTCGAATAGATCTCGCACATAATCCAAGGTAAGGCCAGGTAGAGGTAAGTTTTAGTTGTTTTTTGATTCGAACTCAGCTCCGTGCTTGAAATTTCCCACCAGAAAATTTCAAAACCAAAACCGGTTTTATATTTTTTCTTAAGACCCCGCACATAAAAAGAAAAAAAAATAGTCAAGAAGATAATAAAGAAATCGTATAGCTGCAAAGTTCACCTCAATAAACGGAGGTAGAGCGAGTTTAGATTACAGGTAAGGTAAGGCACGTATAAATCATGAGTTTCGTACTTTGTACACGGGAAGTTGAAAACATGGACTTAGGTGGGAAAACATATTTGAAATGCGAGACGCAAGGTAGGATTTCAGGTTTTGAATAAATAAACGGGGGATTTCGACATGATTTAAAGGCAATGAGGAGCTTAAAGGGGTTTAATTTCAGGAATTCATTTAAGCCTTTGTGAAAGAAAAATCCGAAAATCCAACTGAATTGATTCGAAACGAATATAGCCAGCAAAACATCTAGATTTTTTGTTATTAAATCTTACAAAGCTGTTGAAAATAAAAATCGATTATTTCGGTAAAACTCATCGGGAAATAGCTGAGAAGTTTCAACATCGTATACTGAGTTTGCTTCGAAAGACGAATTTCGTCCTGTTCCCTCATATAGCTACACTTTATCTGAGTCCTGAATCGAGTAGCTACTACCTATGTATGGATAGGAACCTTTTGCAAATGCTAAAGTTGAAGCATCTCTTAAAGTTTTAGTCGAAATAGCGATGAGAATTTACCATAGCTCCACTTCACTTTAGTGGTTCTCCTTGCTCTGTCTGTTCTTGGCAACGAAGCTCGAAATTGGGGGTATTTTTGGTCCAAACCTAGCAACTCTTAGGTAAACGAATATCTCGAGTTTCAATGTGTTAGTTGAAAATCGATCTGTTTCCAAAAAGAATCTCAGTGTTCCAAAAAGGTTCCGCAGATGCTTTTTTTTGGGGTTTAGGATGTTTCGAGTACTGAAATCGATTGGATTTAAGCTGGTAAATTTTGAGGGCTACCCATTGTCCACTACGATATATCAAAATCACACACACATTCTATTTAAATATTAACGAGAAGAATAGAATAATTAAATCATTTATCAACATGGTTTTAATATTATTAAAGTTATGATGATATGTCGCGTATAATGTTATAAATTATATGATTTCGATTTGAAGATCCCATTTCAAAAGGGCTCAACCTCACAAGTCTAATGCCGCGAGCCGCCACTGATTTCCCCAAGCGTTATTTAACTTACTAATTTGGCGCGTTAAAGATTAGCCTTTTTGAAATTACAAGAATGAACAATTTTACGAGTATATTTTTATTTTATTTTTTCGAATAAAAATCTGTTAACTGCTACCTTTTTTCCAATAACAATTAAAATTTAAAAAAAAAAAATCTTTCGTATCCCAAATATTTATATATAAAAAATATAATATATACTTTGAAAAAATTATTTATACACTTTTTTATATTTTCTAAATATGTTTTTTTTAATTGTATTAAAAAAAATTGTACGTAGGTTGCTACTTAAGTTTTGAGATAGACAAATAAAAACAAATATTTATAATCAAAAATGGTTTTATTGTTTTTCAAAATATTCTCCATGAAGATCAACACACTTTTGAATTTTTTCAACATTTCTTTGCACCAATCGACACAAGCTTTTTTTGAGCGATTGTCAAATTATGCGGTATTCAACGCGAACAAATCTTTTTGACAGCCAAATGTTCATGCAATATTGAATATATGCGAGTGGAACTAATACCCAGGAATGCCTCAATCTCACGGTATGTCACATGACGATCTTCCAATATCAGTTCACGCACAGCATAGATGTTTTCTGGCAAAACTGCCGATTTTGAACGACCTTCACGAAATTCGTCCTGTAGCGAAGTGCGTCCACGATTGAATTCAGAAAACCAGCGAAAGACGGTGGCTCGAGATGGTGATTCATCACCAAAAGTCGAAGCGAGTTGATCGGCACATTGCTGTTGGTTTAATCCACGTCGAAAGTCATAGAAAATCATCGCACGAAAATGTTCACGATTTAATTCCATTTTTTGACCAAGATGAATATTTCAAGTATCTGTAAACAACACAAATATCACTCGTATGACAACACGTTCTGAGTACGTTGACCACTAAAAATGTTAAACTTTACGACGACAATGTCAGATTTGACCGTATTCACATCAGTGTTGCCATATCTCAAAACTTAAGTAGCAACCTACGTAGTTAAACTGATCTAATTCTATACTTTTTTTATTTTCCTTAAATTGTTAATATTTCATAATTCCAACTACTCTCAACCCATTTCATATTATGCCTACATACTTCTTTACTGCAATTATTAACTTCTTGGGACTAATATGTCATTAATTTTAGTGTATCTTATAAACGTTATAACTTTGTACGCTACGTAAAACATTTAGAAAGTGGTGTATACTTGTGTATTGATCGACGAATGTTTGTTCAGTTAAGATATTTTTTAGCAAGCTTCCATGAAAATTTATAAAAAAAAATTTATAATAGGTTTGTTCTTTTTGCCAGGTTAAGTGTACACTTTAGTGTAGTTTAGTGTAGCCTACACTTTAAGTGCAATACAATTTACACAAAAAGTGTAGAGTGTAGATCACGCAAAAAGAACGCGTTAGTGTAGAAACGTGACAGCTAAAATTTCGAACTTTTTCATCTGCTTTATTCTTTCACTTCTATCAATGCAAATTTCCATTTCATTTCCATAAATTCTAATAGTCAATTTTATCTGCATGCAACCATCAAGTTTAACAGATGGTAAGCTACGCTAAACTGTAAGAAATTACACCTGCTCTCGAGCGAGTGTAGAAAAGAAGTGCAATCTACACTCGACAAAACGAACAGCGGCCTCTGACGTCACTCGTCAAAAAGAACAGCAAAAGTGTAAAAAGTGTAGAAAAGTGTAGAAAGTGTAGGCAAAAAGAATAAACCTAATGCTTATAAAAATGTCCTGTCTAAGAAACAATAATCTATCTTACGTTGTAATTTCAATATTACAAATATAGAAAATCTTATTAATAAATGACATAATAAGAAAGCTTAGTGTCATTATTAAGCAGGAATTGAAAAACGAAGGAGGGGCGGGTGGTTGCACAACAACTTTAGTTTTATGTGATTATAATCGCTGTTTCTTCGCCAAATTATATACAACATGGCTTTGAACAATTTCTACTTCGGTAGGAACAGATAAAGAAGGTTTACCAAATAAAATTTGATATTAATATTGTCTGGTGATACTTTTAATAGAGAACCGAATATAGGAAAAAAATAGGGCGGTTGTGACACCCCAAAACCATCTATCTGAATTTTTGTACAGGAATAACTTCACTTCAACTATAAATTAAAATGTTACAATTTTTTAATAGGGGTGGTAATTTGGGTTCTTTTGAATATTTACAAAAAAAAAAAAATTAGAAGCTAAATGGGTCAATTGTCAGATTTTTAATGGAAATTCTTGTGTGGAATAACATGTTAGATGCTTATTTGAACGTACCTGCAAAAAAGCACAAAAGCTTATTTCATTTTTGAAGGAAGCTCGGTTCAGTGAGACAAGTTCGTGGATAAAAATATCTACGGCTTGTAAAAGTTTCGGATGTAAAAAAAACCAAGGGTAATGATTTGATTGATTGCGAATATTTGAGAACCGGTTTTCAACTTGCCTTTTGCCTGGTACGGAGGATATTTCAATGATATGGAGAATCTACAGTTCCTTATATTTATTACTTCTTTGCTTTAACCAACCAAAATCGCACAATTGTTATTTCCGAATTAATAATTTAAGATGCCATTATTTTCCATACAGCCTTCAAACATAATAAAGTTGCTCAATAAAAAAAAAACATTTCCCAGAAATCTACCATAACCCCAGTTTGTACCATCTTCAAAAAAGAGGGCATTATTTTCACTAAAAGCATTTGCCCCTCCGTTTAATAGCATCAGCGTTATACACCTACATAAAAAGAATTATAGCTCTAGGCAAAATGCCATGGCGTAACTTTCCCTCGTACACCACGTAAAAGCAGAAAAATCAGCAGTACGACCATCACGGAGAGTTCAAGTATTTGGGATTGGGAACAGCCAGAAAAGATAGCTTGCTGCTGATTTGATGTCGTTCGTGCCAAGTTTGTTTGTGTGTATTCGCTGCAAAACCGTGTGCCAGAAAAACCTTTCCACTTTTGCGAACGATGGATTGCTTTTCGTTTCACAAAATACTGCCAACAAAATTGCCAAGAACGTTATACATAAAATACAAAATACTGTGTACATGGCGTGGGTGTAGCCGAACCATGCTCCAGACATGGGTTGGGCAGCTTCCTACTTTGAGCTGACACTTTGTCAGACACAAGACCCCCAATTCCAACGGTGTGTCCAAAATGATGATGCGTTGCGACATCTTTACCCATGGCCAGTAATTAGAAAAAGATTTCGCTTGGATGTTCCGATTCTGACCCAAGAATTATGAGTAGGTAGTAACGATGTCTTCCAATATAAATTTTGAGGTATTGTAAAATTGGAAAATCTACGCTTCGAATCCAAGCCAAAGCTGGCGCACAACTTAAGCCACTTAAAAATAATGAAGGCCATTATATGGCAGCGGAAAGTAAGGCTGCCATGCAAGTTCCAACTCAGGGTTTATAAATAGAAAAGTTTTCGTGTTCGACTTTATATTAAAAGAAAGAAGCGAAAACTAGTAGAAACTCGTATAAAATAGCTTCAGGCTAGAGAGGGAATCGGAGCACACATAACCGAGGGAATATAAACTTCATGCCAAGGCGAATTAATGGCTCCGTCCCTCGGTCCGACGCTTCCTTCCCCTAGGCTTCGGATCCTTACACCACACTCTACAGCGTTGAAGTATGAGTTTGTGTTTCCTGAAGTCTGCCTCTGGCTTTAGGAGGGTTTCTTTTTTTATGTACACTCGTTATATACGGCTTCTCGGGCAGATCTTGGGTTGCTATTGATTTTCTGAAGATATTTCTTCCCTCATCTTTTTTTATGCTGGGTATTAAAACCCAAACTCCAGATAGAGACTTTCAGGTCTTGAGATAGTTTCGACAGTTTTGAATAGAACGAAAATGAAGAATAGAACAGAGAAGGGGGATTCTCATACGGTTTGGTATTGTTTGATTAAAACCAGACCTTTCCACCTTTGTATGCTTTTGGAATTTTGAATTCCAATTCATTTGAAGAGATCAGAAGAATACTTTGTAATTTTTCTTACATTTGTAGGTACCACTTTAAGGTTTCAAGCTGGAATTTAAATATCACAATTTATAAAAGATCACAAGTTTTGAAAGGATAATTTAATTTTTTTATTAGACAGTGTCTGAAAGGTGAAGTAAATGTGGTACAGTCTTAACTAAGACTACATTAAACAATCCATAGAATAAACCTAGATATTATAGGACTTAAGTACCTTTATGTACCTACTAAGATATTTTAGAGATAAGAATACGTATTTTGTCTATGACGTACCATTAAGATTATATGCCGAGTCTTTGTTCCAAAATGCTTCCTCAGATTTTTTTCGTTTGTATGCCCAAATGTTGACAAACTTATGACTAATAGCTGATTCACATTCGAACTGGATTTCGCAAAAATCTCGATAAATCTCTATCGAAATCGACTAGATTTCCCGTACATTTCAGCAATTTTAAAATCCCTTCGATTGGCTAGATTTTGTTGAAATCCATCTCGAAATCTAATAAGATCGGCCTGGACAGCCCCGAAATTTATGTTTCGCCTCGTTCACATTTCACCACAATGTTCACTGTCACGTATTTTAAATAAAACTTTTAAATTACTTGCTCGGAATGCAAGATTTGGAATTTAATTATAATTTTTTTATTTCTGCTGATGCTGGTCGATTTTCCATTGCAGAAAAGCGTTAGATCTTACAAACTAAATTAGAAATTTCGACACAACAGACAGCTTCTAGATTTTTAAATTTCAAACAAATCTCTTCAATGCGATCTAAACGCTTTTGGAGATTTTGATATCTAGTTGCTGAAATCTGGCGATGTAGTTCAACATTGTGGATTATCGACAAAATTTGCTACAAAAATCTAATGAAATAGTGGGCAGTTCAACGAGTACCTACAATCACCAAAAACCGTAGCAGTTTTTCTTCCGTAATAAAATTTTGCTTGATGAATACAAAGAAAAAATCAAATAATTCCGTGGAATTTGACGATTTTATTGGAGTACACACCCTACGAACGATTCACGCAATTTAGCAGGTATACCTACCTATTTGTTGGGAACAAAAACATAGCAGGATTTGGTTCGGAACATAATTGACCGTATTGTGAATGTCACGTCACGTCACTTCGATGCCGATTCGACATCGACGCCTGAAAAAGCGATTGTGAATGTCGATTGTCATCGACAGTTGTCACTTTGATCGTCATTTTCCGTCGATGAGATTTCAATCCGTGACGCTTGAAAAAAATTAACGTCGATGCAAAAATGAAATGATTGTAAATGAAAGCATTCACATGAGCTTAAATTTACAATTTACAGCTGACACATACATATCAATATGGAAATGCTAATAAGTCACGTCGATGCGGTTACACAATCGGTTTTTTTCGATCAACGTGACACGTTGAATCGGCATCGAAGTGACGTGACGTGACATTCACAATACGGTCAAATATGATAGAAAGAAAACGGAACAAAATGGAGACAAAAGAAACTCTGGGCAAGAATGAAACATGCATTTGATTCGTTTTTGCTCTCACAGTTACTTGTTTCATTCTTGCGATTTAGAATTTCTCTTTGGATTTTATTCTAACCAAATTTAGATTTCGTTTTTGGTTTTAGTCATTATTTTATGAACTCAACTAAGCAATTACGAGATAAAAATGATATTTAGCGCACGGTTTAAATTGGAAACAGTTTTTATTGCAAATCGAAATAGTAGTCAATTTTTTTTCGGTGTTCAGGAGCATTTCTTAGCATAAATAGGAACAAATCGTCTTTCAAATTGGAACGATTCGCCAAATTTTCATTTACCTGCATGTTCGTACCTTGGCATGTTAAAATATATTTTTCGCAGTTACTGTAGCCGCAATTTGTGTACAGCAAGTCCGGATTTTTTCATTGAAGTGATTTATTCCTTGGAACCTCATAATTCGAGTGGGTCCATAATACACTTCTATAATTCTTGAACACCGACGTAATTTTTGTTCTACAACTAAAATTTTTCGAAAGTCAATTTAAAATATTTTACGCTATATATTTTTCGACAACATTCCGAATTGCCCCCTATAATCCGCTGTCTCTACATTAGAAGTACTAGTTGTTTTATTGAACTTGTCAGATGACGAAGCAGGAGGTGGACAGCAAAGTTAGGTAGTGAACATTCTAACAATTTTCATCTGGCCCCTCCCCAGTGAAAGTTTTTCACCCTCTGTTATACTCAATGGCTTGGAATCGCTTCGTTTCAAGTCGATTAGCGTCGGATGAACTGATGTCGTCAAAACACAACCCAACCGAAATAGACTTAATACCCGTTAATAATTAATAATTGGGAAACTGATTAATGGAGGCTTAGAGTGAAAATTATGGGCTGGCTAAAAATGTAATTAAAAAAGAATATTATTTATGCAAATTAAGGACTCTTACCAGATTTTTGTAACCTTTTCGAGTTTTTACGTATCTCCAGAAGTACGTGCATGACACTCTGAAAATTTCACATCAGTATGGCATGAATAATTCATATCCTTTTAATCGAGGTCACGTCACATTACCTTTCGATAAAAATTTTGGAAATTACGGGTCAAAATCTAGTTGAAAGTACGATCAGAACCTTTTCTCCTTAAAACAGCTATATTTCAATGTAGGTATGTTTTGCTATGGCAAGTGATGTATGAAATACCCTTATTTTTCATATGTATTAAAATTATTTACTCATTGTCGCAAAATTATTACAATATGCAGCATTAAATTTTAAAATAAACAGTGTAATTTACTTGATCTAGGAATACTAACGTTTCGCGCTCACTCTCCCCAAATACTAGGAAAACTATGTTAATATTCTACTCTAATATTTTTTTAATGATTAATATATTATTAGTCTATTCTTTAATAATACGTAGAATTTTAGAACATGAAGTAAGTTGGGCCCTACTAAATCGAATTCGAATAGCGTCCCTAAAAACGGACAGACGTCTTAAGATTACAGCATCTAAAGATACACAACAGCCACAGGGATCCCTTCCTTTAATATCTGCCCAAGGGAAAAAGAACCAGATGTTCTTGACAAGTTCAGTGAACATTTGGAGGGTAAAATAACTTGTTCAAGAAAAAATATAAGACATGGCTTAGTATAGAGACAGGTGGTAGATTACCTGGAGTTAAATGAAAAAAACGTAGTAGGTACGTGGGAAGGTGTACTAAAGTAAAAACAGGTTTGAGACGTGACGTTGAGTTCAGATCTCAGATGCAAAAGGTTCTTAGATATACGAACATTTTTATGTTTAGAACAAGAGGACGTTTGGAATAATTTGAATTTATCGAAGTCCAGGCCGCGATCTTCTTATGTACATAATAATAAAATGGGAATGAAGCTCGAGCTACAGTCTAAGCATGAAGTTGACAAATTAAGTCCCAGCTGCTTATAAAATTTGCATTTTATTCCAGATATGTAAAAACTACGGATCTCGCTAGAAAGGACGACCCCCGTAAAATACATTTTTCTTCTACTTCATTTTTTTTATATTAAAGAGTTGTGGTCCACATAAATATAAAAAAAAATTACTACCCTCAAAATTTTGTGTTTTCACATTTCAGGATAGTAGACTCCAAGGAAGCGAAGGAGTCTGTCTGTCCGTACGCAAATTTTAAAATTTTTTGGTAGAAAGACTGGATGAAACCACCTTAAATTGTGACTTTTTGGGGGGTGGGAGTGTGAGTGAAAGGTGGGGTAAAAAATTTTGGTTTCTATATCTCAGGAACCTCGAATGCTGGAAAGTTGAAATTTATGCGATCGAAAAAAAATAAGTTACTAGTGCAAAAACTATTAAATTCGTGTGAAGTATGTCTGTAAATTGTTTGTGAAAGTGTTTTTGTTCAGTGCGGCAGTAGGTAGTATGATAGATTATCTCCAGAATTGCGATTTATATCTTAAGAAAGTTGCGGCTACGACCTTGACATTTTCACAGACATAGAATGCCTTGACGCTAATAAAGTAAAACGCAAAGATTTTAATATCATGATTGAATGTCGAAAACTCGGACATATATTTATATGGGTATTTTGCTCTGTCTCCCAGTATTTTTAGCTGTCCTAGCTTTTTAGCAATACAGCCTGTATGGTATAAGCTTTTCACAGATGGAGGTGCAACGTGAACTAACTGACCAAGAAGTAGGAAAAAGTGAAAGTAATTCTATAAGAGAAAAATAACATCACAAGCAACAGACTAACTCTTTCAGTAGTTTGTTGAACAATAAAAAATATAAAAATATTTATATCTATCCAAGTCTGAAAAAATATTATTTTCAATCGAATGACATTTTTGGAGCATTTTTACCTTCAAATTATTTCTAACCGCACACAAATCATATTCAATGGTTTCACAATTTTACAAGTAATGCAATGTACCTAATTTAAATCATTACTCCACGATAATATTTAAGTAAAATATTTTAAACAATAGCACAGAAACAGTATTTTCCAACTTTTAGGAAATATTAAAACTAAACGAGTCTTGGTTTCTTTTTCACAATTTCAAATATTTTTATTACACTCGAAATCATAAAAATGTTCATGTTCTGAGCTATCTGAACAATTTATAGTATATAGTTACTTTTTAGAAATGACATAAAATGTTTTACGAGTTTGCAAGGAACTTAAGTGTTCCTATAAAAATTGTACGGACTTTGTGCGTTTTTAAGTACGACTTTCTTGCTGGGACATTTCATACGTTCGCAGTCGAGATGAGGGGAAGAAGGAAGAGGGGAGGTGGGGCACTTTGCCAATGAATATACATATTTGTGAATTGCGCGCATACACATTTCTAGGAGTCCACATTCTTGAATATAGTCCATCTAGACCAAAAGGGGTAGTTCCGTAGGCTATCTTCAAGCGTTTCGTGTATAAAACAAATGTTTAAATACTTCTTAAAATTTGTTTTCCTTGGATTTCAGAAGAAGATCGTAAAAAAAATCGGCCAACAGTCTAGGCGCAACTTTATTATTTTATGGTAGAAGTCCGAAACGTGTTTAATGATGAGATGCGGTGTAGGGTACTATGCGACTGACAACCTAAAAGATAACTTTCCAAATAGCCGCCTGGTTATGCCTTAGGTTGTCAGTCGCATAGTACCCTACACCGCATCTCAGTATTGAACACGTTTCGCACTTCTACCTGTTGGGTAGTTTTAATTACTCTAGTAGCACATCTACATATAGGTACTAAGTTTCAACTTTCTAACATAAGTTATTTCTGAGATGTAAAAAACCACCCTCCCCCCCTCCGTACCTTGCTACCCCTATCAAAAATTTATTTTTCTGGAATGTCTCTATAGTAGCTCTATACAGTAGTCAATTATTAACTTTCTATCCTTTGCGACTTTCGAGAAATTAAGATCCAAATTTTTTTATTTCCACCCCCGCCCACCATCACTCCCTACACCCACACCCTCAAAATTCTCCGCTAGAGGTCTACTGGTTCTAACTCCTGTAAAATTTTCAAGATCATTTCTGATACGGTTATTGAGATATAACAATTTAATTTTTTTAAAAATGATTGCCTCCCACTTCCGCGCTTCACCACCCCCTCAAAAATTTTACATTCAGTAGACTCCACTGGTAATTCTATATACAGAAACCAAATTTTATCTTCCTGGCATAATTGAGTCGGAACCACCCCCATACGTCACCACCCCCCTTAAAAATGTTAACCCTTTTCTAGTTTCCTAGTATCTTTTAAGATAACTACAAAGTTTCAAAGTCTGACATCTATGGTTTAGGAGATATGGATTTTAGAATGTTTCAATCCCAGGTTTCAAGCGTTTTGGACGCATTGTTTCCCCTTCCCCACTCGCACACTCCTCAACCATTATCAACCATTTTTTTGCAAATGGGTCCACTATCATAGTACTATGTACATAAGTTCCAACATTCACCCTCCTAGCATAAGCGGTTCCTTAGATCTAGTAACCAAAACTATTCATCTAAAACGCTCCCCCCTCCTCCCTTTTACATCCCCACCTCTCCAAATAATACCACTCGTAAGGGTTCTTACATTCTACCTACCATAAAAATTTCAACTTAATATCTCAAGGGGTTTGTGAGCTACGCAGCTTCAAACGATTTTGCGTACGGTGTCTACGGCGGACAGACGGACATTTTTTTTTGCTTTTTTGGGGATTACTAGTCCTAAAACGTGAAAATACAAAATTTCAGGGTAGCAAATTTTTTTGAAATTTTAGGTCGATACGAATACTTTATTATTAAAGAATAATAAAGCAAAATTAAAGAAAGAGAACGGAAAAGGCCAACGAATACAGGAAAATAACAGAAGGATATACCTGTATGTACAATACCATATTAAAGATGGGTTTCAAGATAATTTGTTAAAAGAATCATATTCGGCATATACTTCTGTTCTAAACCTATTCCGCAGACAACAAAAATTCGAATCTTCTTGCATTCTTAACATATCGCAACCCAAAGTTTTTTGGCCCCTCCACCCCTATTTTCATCATAGCACGCCAATGTCCCCTAAAACATTTTTATTTATATACAGACATAGGTACATCGATATACTCTGCATACAACATCTTTGGAATAATTCGATTATATTAAACAATGTTTTTAGTCGCGATCCTCGTAGTGATAAAATTTTTATGAATTTTTAAGGTTTGGGTTTTATCACGATACCTTTCTGCATTGGTGGTAATCAACCATTAAAAAAAGGCCTTGTGCTACGCAAGACTTTCGCTACAAGCTTTCCGGAGAAGAACATTTTGATTATGAAAATGATTATAAAAATAAATGCAATACCTTTACACCTCTTTAAAGGCTAAATTCATAATTTTGCCAAATTTGTAAAATATTTACATTATTTTTGTCAGGTTTAATATCTCCATATTCCCGAAAAAATCTCGTCTGCTGTGATCTTATGTCGATTTAATTTTATTCTTTGTTATTTAGTAAATTCAAATGGAAAAGCAAATCGGATTGAGGTTCATCCCATCATTTCAATTATAAACCAAATCACCAATTATTGTTAATTAGGCTTGTTCGCGAATGAACCAGATCAGAAGAACGTTCTCATAACTGAAATGAACGAACTAGTTCGCAGTCAGTCCCGCTCCTAGTTCGTTTTTCATTGTCGTTCGGAACTCTGTAAGACAATATACTATACTAGATCTAGTGTTTTTTTTTTGCTCATCATCTTCTACTAGATCTACTGACCTTTTTTTTTGCCTCATCATCTTCTACTAGATGTACTGTCTTCGAACTACGACTACTCATCACTGAACTCCCCTGAAGTAATGCCCCATGAACTAAAAGAACAAACTAGTTCGCGAGGGATCGGGAATCGGAAATGATCGCTCACTATGGTGAACTAAAATGCGCAAGCCTATTGTGAATGTTCGTGTCAGTAAAAGATTGTCAGCAATCAGCACATTTTTGATATTTTAATTTCCAGTTATCGTTAGTTTTGAAAGTGGAGACGTAAACATGAAATATTAGTTCATATTAAATACGTTTTTTAGATAAGGGTAAGTAAGGTAGAATGATACTTCACTTTTCTTTTTCTGTACTTGAATTTGTCACCTAAATGAAATCTACATAATAAAAAATGTGAACGACTGTTGAACGTGGTTTCGAAATCACTTTGAGCTCAGGTTACAGTTTAAATTATAAACCTGGCAACAGATTTCAATGAAATTTTGTAAGCGATCAAAGGGAAGGTTTATTTCATCGAGCTTCGCTCGGGTTAATATAATTTTTAATAGTTGGTATGTAGGTATGCATTACGTTCTAAATGTTACAGGATAAACTAATTTCAAACGGATTGTAGATTATCCGATTTTCAGTTCCCTATAATCAACATAATCCATTTTCTGACTTTTGGCTTGGGTTTTCCGTATATCAAAGAACAGAATAATTTGGGCTTACCAACCTATACGAACTACCTGATATTTAAATTTCATATTGCTGTCTTAATTAAATTTTATTTCATTTATTTAATTGTAGGTAAAAAAAATGCAGAGTGATTTGTTGTTAGTTAGACTAAGAAGCGTTTATGAGAGTTTTTATTAAATAAGTGCTCCAGCAATCAAAACTCATGGCACACATCGCAAACAGGTTTTCAGAGCGATCATGAACAAATTGAAAACGGGTTTAAACCCATCTTAAATCATATTCCAAATTACTTAATTTATAGAGTGAAAAAGGACAATCCAGAATTTGTACATTTAGACTTTTCCGAGGCAAAATTAAAAACATTTGATGTATAAAAAGTATCCGTAACTATAGCGCGCGACTAACCGCGCACGGATGACTGGTAGAACAGTTATAAAAAAATAAAAGATTAGTAGATCGCGAAAACTCTCTGGAAATATCAATCAATAAAATTGTGTAAGGAGTCTTCCTCTTTCCAACAGCAATGCGAATCTATTGAAAACATCAAAAGCCTTGCAAATACATATTTCCACCCCCTTTAGAGCTGAATAACGAAAATTATCGAAAACCAATTTGATGCTTCATCAGGCCTAAGAGACATTAAGGACTTTGTGAAAACATAACCAACTCCTTGGAGATTGAAATTGATTGCCCGAAATTTGTTTCTCGACATTTGTATAAAGAGTCTCTAGAAATAAGAACCAATCCGATATCCTATCAGAAATTTTGGAATTCTTGAAAATTTATTCAACTCTTTCCACCCACTTGGGAATTGAATATTGAAAAATCCCGAAATTACTTTTTACAAGTCCTTATCAGTAGCCTTCGGCAAAAAAATACCAATTCGATATCTCATCGGACTTAAAAGCAATTCGTGAAAACATATTTCACCACCCTTTCAAATTTTCGGGTGTTAAATATTGAAATTGCTTTAGGCGTTTATATGTACAGGGTGTCCACGAATCTTTTTAAGGGGCGATTTCTTGAAATATTTAAAAAAAAAAGAATATATCGCATGGAGGGTAAATTTTCACTATCCGCAGTTATACAGGGTGCTAAAAAGAAAAGTCCTTCTGAACCGTATCTTGCCTGATGTAAAATGTCATATCAGTAAAATTAACAACCACAGCCCAATATTGTATTTTCATTTGATAGAACAGTCGTAATTACAGCGGCCTTAATTTTTCGCAGAAAACCCCATTATTAAAATGTAATTTAAATTTCAGTTTTGTATGTGCCATATTATTACCTACAAAAGCTGATATGTATGATTTATTTTTTACAATTTTGTAGGAAATAAGCGACGACTCGTAACCGTTAAAAATTTAATATGCTATAAAGTAACCCTTGCTTAAAAAAATAGCTGTTTAAATTTCTGGTTCTGCCTTTAATTATTAAGGAAAACAATTAAATTTAAATGAGCTTGGACATAATTGTTACACTTACCTGAGTGTGGCAGATAAAACTGGGTATACTTAATTTTCTTATTTAACGAGTTACCTAACTAATTAAAATGCCTATGAAAGCAAACATACCTTTATATTTTTATTAGTTTGAGGTAAAAAAAAATAATAGTAAACGGTATCAATAAAATATTAAACGTAATTTCAAAATGTCTATGCGCTCCAATGATGTAATGTAAATTGGAAGATATCCTAATAGAGGGATACCTATCAGGATAGTAATTTCAGGACAGCTTCAGAAAGATTTAGGAAACAGGACTAGAAGAGTGGATGTATAATCATTGGACTTCTTTACTTTTAATTTTTAAAAAATGACCTACAGGACTTATTGGATGATACGCACTGCAACGATTGGCTACAACGTTTTACGAATATACTAGTGTACCAGCTCATTATGGTCGACAAGCCAGATTGTTTAGATTCCAACTATGACTATCGCTGGATCGGTAGTTCACTCGATTCCGGGGCTGACATTCAGAATCCACTGTGACAGTGTTCTTCAATTGCTAACATTTGGACTGAGTTCCACCAATGTTGGCGTAGTAGTCAGCTGATGAGTTGAAATTAACTTCGTCGTGAGGAAGTTGATGCATTTGGCTCGTAGGTTGATCATGATCGCAATAGCGGTTCCAGAAATTTCTTCTCTATCATCTTCTAGTCAGTATTATTAACGTTTTCTCCAAATGTTTCATGGTCTCCACTTAAATTCAGAAGACTTGACTCAACATGTGATCGGCGGTGAGCCTCCTGTTCGTCAATTGTTTCATAATTTTGTAAAAAGACCCATTCTTTCCCGTGTTAGCCACATGTTCGATTTGTCAGTTAGGTGATCCCATTTCGTCTATTCCATATAACAGTTTCCTTTGGCTATGTATCCGCTTCGGAGTATCTTTGATGTAAAAGTAATTTTGAATTGGAATCGGTTTCTGAATTCAGTTAGTACGATGTTTATAAATTTTTTAAGAATCTTAGAATTAACAAATATTTTCACTTCTTTGGCTCCGACACTGATCGACCAGTAGATGTAGTATGGTTGAAATATCATACGATTTTAACATCTGGTCCTTGGTTAGTTTTAATTTAATACTCTCAGTAAAGTTTAGAGTTCGAGCAATCGGAGAAAAACAATTTCATTTACACTTTTTCGTTTACATCCTAACGGATCTTCACCTGGAGATGTCGTTTTATGCCTTGAAAATTACCCAAAACCTCTTTTACAGAATCTCATGTTTGACGGTGGTCAAATAGAAGCCTTTTATCTTGCAATATCCCATCATGTCCTGCTGTCTGAAATAACTATGCTATTTTTGACACGCACTTGGTTGAAGTTCACTTTAGACTACTAGTCGATAATGTAATAATTGACGACTTATTACTCAACCAAAAAAAAGCGTTCGTCCCAAATAAATGAACCGAGGCCATTCAACTAATAGTGCGATGGCTCAAGGTCACATGTCGATTGAATTTGAAGGTCATCAGACCGGGCCGAACTTACGTACAATTTTTCTACATATTTATTAGTTAATATCTTAATGAATACGGTTAGGTATTTACCTTTGTCTTGCTCAAAATCCAGATTAAATGAAGATGGTGAAGTAACCATAGAACCAAAATTTATCTCCTCGTCAGTTGTCATTTCTTTCCATCTGCAAATTGTAGTTGAAAGTTTAGTCAATTAACGACTTTCGAAATTTGAAAAATTAACTAATGTTAGTCCATAGCATACTACTGAACATGCTGGCCCATGTGGTTAGTCTAAGAAAATGAACACGTTTCCTCTGGCAGTTTTATAAAAGTTTATAGTTAGTAAAGAAATTCCTCGATAGTATAGTGGTAAGTTTCCCTATTTAACTAATCCAGAGTTCGTGGGTACAAACTCCACACAAGTTATCGTCGATAGTTTTAAAAAATTGTATTGGGAACATCAGCAGTGCCTCGGTAGAAGCCATGTATTTATTCTATGCCTCAGGGAGGTTTTGCACAGGAACTGAATCAAGCCTTAGTATTACAATTTAAAGTCTAAACATTTACAAACAAAAAATACAAAACGATCAACTAAGACACTTTAATTTACAATATCAAGCTCTTTAGAAACATGTTAGCTATTCCAATCAGGCTATATGTTAAAAAATTTATTTGAAACTAACATGTTTGTAGATGTCACTGTCGGACGCGCATAAAGTACCGGCGTTTTCATTATCGTAAATAAGAATATCCAATAAACTCAAATGTCAAAACAAACGTCGACAACAATCAGTTGTCGCGATAGCGAAGCGTTAACCGAACTAAATCAACTGATTCACATCTGTGACACGATGAATGAATTCGCACACGAACGCGGCCGACAGAAAGAAAAGCTATGAAAAAATTGTTTCAAAACTAATTAAAGCCGACAGTACACTAAACTAATTTTGATTCAAAACGAAAATGCAAAGCTCCCTCTACTACACCAACTGTCTTCGTCCACACCACACGTGCACTTGTCTCTACGTACCCAACAGAAATTTTGTTTAAGTTTGGAATTTGACTAGAGAACAACCGACTTTACGAAAGGCATCAAACGGACCGATGCAAAAATCTTTTTCTTGTCTTTTATCAAATCGGGGCACAAGCGTAGCGAATAGCGATGCCAAGCCAATGCCAACAGTTCGGTCGCAACCTCGTAGCGTCGTAGCGTAGCTAGTTCTCGTAGCGATTCAGAGAGAGACTCACACAACACTACGCCGTTTTTGTATTTTAGGTTCGAATGTTGCCCGTCCTGGTGCTTGCCGAGCTGCCTCCGTCCGCCAACCGACATGCATGCGGCACATTCGCCTCGAACACGACCGCACAGCGCTCGCATACACGCTGCGCTTCATATACCGACGCGGCACAAACACTAGCAACGCTCGGCATGCGGGTCCAATAGACGGGCACAAGGATTGCTAAGTTGTTGCTTGGGGCAATGTGTGTCGTGTTTCCCGGTGAAATACGGTCTTAACTGGCAAGGAGTGGGGATTAGACCTGTTTCCCGCGTCTCCTCGACTCCGGCGGGGAGGTAAAGACTGCGCTTCGAATTTCGAATAGGGCTTTTTTTTATGGTAGCCGTTTATAACGGGACGAGACATGTTGGTTTGGGGAAGAACAAGAACCATATCGGCGCTCACCAATGCCAGCGGCCCTATCTTATCGTCAACCAGCAACAGCAAAGCAACCCTGCACCGGATGTGGCGTAATTAAGTCAGCGATAACGATGTGCCCCTGGTGGCGAGCATTAAGCGCGGGTAAGTGGTTTCGAATGGAATTTTAATTAGGTCTAAGTCCGTTCGCTGTTCAAAGTCCGATGGATTGCCAATGGTCGCTGAATCGGTGTTTTTTATTATGGGCGAAGGTCGAAGCTTCGCTGTTTCGCCCCACCACAATCTAATCGGCGCCATTGTTATCTAATTACGACCAATTTCCGTCGCGATTGTGCTCATTGGAGTTGTGTTAATTTATGCCAAGTTTGCATATTAGGCGATTAGGCCACGAGGGTTGGGAAATAGGACGACATGACAAGTGTGATTGCCCCTTCCGGTTTCCGCATGTCGCACCGTGTACGGTCATGCCGTCCTCTTCAAGGATTAGACTCGGCCCGGCTTTATTTAGACCCACTAAACCTGATTGACAGGTTCGAGTGTTGGTTGCAATCGGCATTGGAGTTATTTCGGTATTTTTCTTTAACTGCCAACTGCCACTTCGATTCCGTCTTTCGGTAATTTTCTCTTCCCACTCGACACAGAAATTGTTGGGTCGATATTTTGTTGTTGTTGCGGCGTAGATTTCCGTGCTTCGCTTTGTTGGTTTTGCAGCAGCAGAGCAGAGTCAGAGCAGTTGTTGAACAGCAGGGAGCAACCGGGGCAAGGGGCTGTGTGTTTATTGATAGAGCGAGTAGCAGTAGCAGGCTGAGCAGCTGCGGCAAAAGCAGTGGTGGGGATTTGATGCTTGGTGTAGTGGTGAACGAAATGAAAATGTTTACGGGACGGGATATGGGTTGGTCGAAAAGGTTGGTTTGTGCGCGCGGTGGAGGAACGGACGGGGGTCGTTTCCATGAACTCGTTGCATGATAAGCGGAAATTACATCGAGTCAGGCAACAACAACACCAACGACCGTCGGTAATTTGATCTTTGGAACTCTGTGTGCGCGGGGTATTCGTGCGGGGTCTTGGCTTGAATTATTTATTATGGCTGTGGCGTGTTTTTTTAATGCTTTGCTGTATAAGAAGAAATTGCTGTTTTCGAAGTAGGGAGTATAACTTTCGAATTTGTATATATTTTTGATTTAGACTCGGTTAATTATAATATGGGTTTTGCAGTTTGTAATCGAGGTCAAAGTACATTATAAATTTATAATCCTTGGCGGTTTTATACGTTGGAAAATGCTTCATCCAATTGATTTTTTAATTAATTTTTTGATTGAAGTCTTAATAATATATTTTGATTTAATTACAGCAGACTTAACTCTGTAGTGAACAGAAAAAGATCAGGGACATTCAATACTGCTGGAGTATTCACTGTTCAGAGTGCACAAAAACGAGGACTGAAATGTGGTCAGGTAGGTAATGTTCACATTTCTCACCATAGTGTAATATTACAGGTGAAAAATGAAAATTAAAAATATTTAAATCATAGACAAATACATACTAACGCTATGATAAATTCGGAAACCGCTACCAATTCAAAATCGCTCTACATTACAATGAGCACTGCAAGCAGATCTGCAGTACCGACAATTGAAGAAATGTCAACACAACTATCCTTAATTAGAGTGATAAACAATTGCGCCGATAGGAAATCTGATGACTTCTGAGATATCCTTTAATAGAGACAATCGCCCAGATAAAGGAAGACAATGTACGTTACCGAATAAACACTTTGCACAAAACAACGGTTGATTGCAGTCTTTCGTATATCTGGTGGATCTTCTGGCCGGAAGCTGTTTGCAACGACAAACTTTAGAGAGTTTCCAAACTAAAGTCCTTTCCAGACTGCAGCACGGATTATGTCGACACTTCGCCGCTTTGAACGAATGAGAAGCATTCGACGCGACGCACCACAGGAGATGACTGACTAGACATACAATAACTGACGGTCTTAGCAATATTGATATAACGGCTTCCCGACGAAATACCGAACGGTGGTTCCGGGGGGATCCATCCGTACGATTGAGGAGATGTTTAGCGAGTTAAACTCCCGCACTGACTTAGGCTTTCGATGCTTTTACTTCTCGTTATTTAAAAAAAAAAACTAAGGTCCACTATGTGTATTGAGATTCAAAGAGAAAAGTAGCAATAGATCGGTAATATCTAGAACAAGTCGGATTTAAACAGGCTCTAATATAAAATGCGTTCAAAAAAGGCATCGAAACAAACAATCGAGAAGGAAATGAAAGGGCAGAAGAAAGTCCTGGCTACAGTTTAAGGCTGGAGCCCAGTATCGCGTCTTTGGAAGGAACACTTATTTTGTCCGGTTCACCATCCACACATAGAAACCGAAGTACTTCGAGAAATGAAACTATTTTTTTTAATTATTAAACCAAATGTGTGAAATTTATAGATATACCCAAAGGTTCAAGAAGAAAAATGTTCACGGAGGACCCTGTTATAAAACTAAATGAAATTATCAACTTAAAAACAACAACCATATTACATGCGTATCCGGAAAACAACTTTCTAATAATCAATTAGAACAGCGTGCAAAGTTCTTCCTTCTTTATGTATCTTTCACACATAACATCGAATGTACTCGAAAGATTTCGCATCCGTTGTACAAAAGCACATACAGGCTCATACACTGAACCGAATGATTTTCGTTCAGAGCGACTGTGACTGAGAGTGAACTATAGTATAATAAAGTTTTTCCATGTTTGGAAACAAAAATAAATCGCAGGCTTTTAGTGTGATTATTGTGGGACGCTAGGTGGTTGCCATGGTGGACAGAACTATTATCTTTATCTTCAATTCAGTATCGAATCGATACAATAAATCAACATACTAAGTTTTATTTTTTAGGAGATACCGAACTAGGCTAAGGAGTTAAACCATTAATACACAGTAGTGTACAGTCCATTCAGGTTTGGTATGGGGATGTCAGGAATCGGGGCGGGTATGGCAGTAGGTGTTAATAATTTTCAGTGCTCTTTGTTGTGCTACCAGAACAGCAAAATTGCATATAACAATTCGAATTGTGCGAATTGAATTCATAAGCGGTGGATTACTATTTACTATTACTATTACTATTTACACTGAATAATCATCTACCCTGCGATGGTGAAGTATATATATGTATAAGCTCATCTGAAATAAATTCTTCCTTCCAACTCCTCCTCCATGAGAAAATCATGGAACCGGGCCTGTCTGGTCGCTGATAACATCCCTTTCTAGTCACTTGATATTGAAAAATGTACTGAATGAATTTCTCTTTTTATTGTATAACCACGGCTTTTTTTTAAAGTTTTTCTACATTCGAATTTAGTTTCTGGTCCAAATTGACTAAGTGGCCTCAGTCACACTGAGCAGTAAAAATTGGCATTAGCTCTTATCTGAATAACGAATTTAATATGAACTAATATTAATTTTAAGAATGGAATTTTTTCATGAGAAGCTACCATAGAAGCAAATTTGATTAAATGTTAGTTGTTTTCCGGCGTCAGTAGGGTTTCTGGTGTGAAATCCCAACACGAAATCCCCGACTGTTGATTAATCGCTGTCCTTGAGGACATGACAGTTGGTTAATATTAATTTATTTATTTATTTAAGGACTCAATGAACAGAAAGTTTTATTCCAATTATACATGTAGCCGACAAGTAATAAAAAAAATGAAAAGAAAAAAACAAAATAAATCAAATTCTAAGAAAAATACAAATTAAGAAAAATGAAAAAAAAGAAAATTAAATAGAATTAAATATAGTTATTCAATAGACAACGTGAATCTTAAATACAGCTTGAAAGAATGTAGACTGAAGTCATGAAAACTAAGGCAAGATTGATTGAACATTCGAGGCAGCCTAAGTAAAGGAGAGTACATACATTAGTACGCAAATGAAGTTCACCTTGAAGATTAGTGTTAAAAACGAAATTTATTATACTTTAAATAGAAATACCATGTCCAAATATAGTCTCCTGTCCTTTAAATGAGATAGGCCAAGTAACTTTAATCGACTCTCGTAGCAAGTGTCGGATAAATTGAGCCTTCAGAAAACCGATTTTGTAAAACGTCGTTGTACTGATTCCAATGCAGTCACAAGATATTGGTAATGAGGGTTCCACACAACAGAGGAATACTCCAGACGAGACCGAACCAGACTATTAAACAAATTGGTATAAACATGTAGGTATATTAATAATGGATGAGCAGTTCTTAATATAAAACCACATAATCTAAATGCGTGTTTGCAGACTTCGACTATGTGCTGTCTATTGCTAATATATTGTCAAACATTACCCCTAAATCCTTTATGCGTGAAACTTCAACGAGGAGATCATTTTCATTGGGGTAGTCAAAGTTAAGGCTACAATCCTTATTTGTATATATCATTTTAAAACATTTCTGATTGTTCAAACGAAGGTTATTCAGCATGCACCAATAGTTTAACTTAGGATTCTGCAGTCAGAAATAGATTTCACGACTCTGAATAATTTGAGATCATCGGCATTCATTAAATGATCAGATTGAAAACCCGTAAGAAGGTCATTCACAAACAAAAGGGAAAGTAGGAGACCCAAGGTGTTTATGTTTCCTACACTTTCAAAGCTAACGATAACTGAAAATAAAACTGTCAAAACTGTGCTGAATGGAGCTGACAATCTTGTTCATTCTGAAAAAATTGTCAATTGCTAAATTCCAGGAAGTAATCAAAAATTTCCGCGAAATTTAGCGATCGTATCGCTGCGCTAGCCCTACGAAGATTCACGCTACTCGCCTGGAATGTACTATAAGCAATTGGATGTCTTTCGTTGATTAATATCAAGTTAATATCTTGTCCTTTGTGTTGCCCCCAAGGAACCCTGGCCCCACTGGTTTACATCATATTTTAAATTTTCAACTTCAATCAGGTTACTTGGGCACGCTGGAGACCTGAACTAATTGAACGCGCCGTGAAATCTTCATCTGATTGAATTAAGTTGCTAATTTATTATACATGAAAAAATAATTTCTTCGAAGTCTTCATAATTAAGTTTTTACAAGGCTATAAAAAAATTTCGGAAGTACGAGACATTCTTGTTTCGGGTATGAAGGGTTGGATCTTACGACATTTTTGGATATAATAACGCAAACAATAATTTATTGTTATAATCTTGATCAGAAATAATGAGTCAATCGAAGTAATTGCTTTAAGTTCACCTATAGCAGTTTGAATTACAGTTTAGCAATCAGTAAGGACCTTCCAAGCAACGATGAAGTTTATTGTTCGTCTTTCCTATTGTCTTTTAACGATTGTCTACTATTTTGGCACAATCTCGGGCTTATTGGAGTTCAGCCTGGACATAAGAAGATGGAGAGTGCCTGTGAAAGAACCATTGCGAATTCCAAGTGTTTTAAAGAGTCTCGCTACTGTCGTGACAATGCTAATCTGTTTGCACATCATCGCTGTACATTTTTTATTACATCAACGACCCAGTATAGCAATAGTCTCCTTTTCCTTAAACTTATTGTTTTGTGGGTCGATTCTAATACACTTTATCGCAAAAGGAATACAACGTACCAATTTCATTGCAATTTTCAAAGATATTTTCATAGTAGTTGAAATCGCCTTAAATTACGGCATTATCGATGATATTCTGAACAAATGGTTCGTTATTTTGACGCTTTTGCAATTTTTGTGCGGAACTCTGGTCATGGTTGACGCTGTCCTGTTGGTATATCAGTACGATATGATCGGCAGGCCTTGACTAATATTTTCGTGGATTTTCATGAATTACGGAATCATAATCTTGATGAGCAATTTTTACCTATTTTCATTATTACTAATGACCATGACTGGATGCTACAGGATTTTCAACAAAACTTTGATAGCAACAGTTAAAGAAGTCGAGGATTTGGAAAGAAACGCTCATCGTCAGACATTAGTCTCTTATGAGCTTAACGAACGATTGGACAAACTGAAAAGTTTTTGGATGAAAATATCGAATATAGTGCAAGGACTAAACGGCATATTTGCAGCACAGCTTCTCTGTGCGTTAACATGTAGTTACGTATATTTTGTGCAGCAACTGTATCTAACATATCTAACTTGCTTTCGAATAAACGAGACTAATTTGCTTTTCAAACTTATTGAAATTGTTGCAACAAGTACGTCTTTTTTCGACATTTTATTGCTTATTTATATCTGTAATGCTGTAACACTCGAATCACAAAAGTACTCTTCTATATTGGACCAAACTACAAACTTACCTGCACTGGATACTCGTCTGCAGAAAACTGTAAGTTAAACTAAGTCCTTGCTTTTAATAATGTTGTTTTCTTTCATATAGATTGAATCTTTTCGGTTTCAAAACTCTTTAAAGAATGTGCACATTCACATTTTTGGACTTGTTAAAATAAACCACGAATTGATTTTTATGATAATTTCATCGGCAATTTCACATTGGGTCATTCTAGTTCAGTTTGACCTGATGGATTTTTGAAAGTAAGTAGTTTATTTCAATACTTTCGAATTGATTTAAAATTGTGAAATTTATAATTATCCCCACTTTAGCGTCGCACTAAACTCTTTGGGAATATAGAGCTTGTCGAGATAGAGGACAATGATATAATGATTTATTAGTTATAAGTTCTTATTAATAGGTTTTCAAAAAGAATTTTCCTAAATGAAGTATCACTTTAATTAATAACATAATTTGTCAAGAAATAGAAATACTACACTATAGTTGTAAAGACAATAATTTTTTCCTCGTCTGATCTCTACAAAAATTGGATAAACTGTAAATATCTTATAGAATAACTGTAATAATTAAATAAATAAGTAAGTAAGTAAGATATAATGATTTGATTTAATTTAATTTAATTTAATTTCGCATTAAAAAATTTTCGAAATGACACCAAGGTAGAAATATCAAAAACAACCAGTTTTTCATGGTCTTGAAAATTGTGATTATCTTTTTAATTTTATTTTATTATTATATCAATAGTATAAATATCGCACTTCATAATTTTTATTTTTATATTCCATTCATCTATTTTCGCAAAAATGTGTTTTTTCCTGAAAAATTACTTCTAAAATGTTGCAAATTTCCTTCGAAAGTTAGAGATGGTTTATGATTTTTATAATAAAATTTTCAGACTGTAAACAGAAACTATAAATGTATTTTAATAAATGTGAACAATAAAAAGAAGATAAATTGTTCGTGTAAAATAATATTAATATTAAGTTTTGGTACAGGATTCAGTCAAGTCTAAAACTTTAATAAATAAAAAAAAAATTTAAATTGAATACAACTTTCACCAAAGTAAGTTCGATGTATTTTATGATCGTTAGTCGAATGAAATAAAATAACTTATGTCAATTATAACATTTTTAAATTAAAACAAAATTATTTAGTAAATTCGAATTTTCTGCAAGTATTAGCGTCGAGGTCGAGGTAACAACTATAAAGTAACAACTAATTTCCTTATGAACTTTTCCTTGAATAAGGCAATTTCGAAAAAAAATGTAAAATATTATGTTCAGTAAAAGAACTCAAGTATTAACTACACATCCATTAAAAAAAATTGTTGTGGCAATATTTAAAATAAATTTTACTTTAAGCTATTTAACTATATTTCTTTGAACGACCCAAAAATATATTATTTGATTGAATAGCTGTTCACTACGGCTCGCTTTCTACCGAGGGAAAAATCTTAGTAGTTAAACCAAATTTTATAATATATGTGGTAATAAACGATAACAGCTTATGTCGAGATAAGAAAAAATCATTTTTAAAGTTTTCAATTGCATTTTTTAAAAAAATTGCCATTGTTTGATAGATTTTTATCTCATATAATATGTTATTATTATGTTGTATTATTAAATTCAATAAAATGAGATCTCCCAATATGTTTATTACTTTATTTATCAATTTTGATACACCTATCTGCCTAATTATTTTCTCGACTTAAGCTGTTATCGCTTTTTACCACAGATATGTGAATGAATTTTATTAAAAGAGGATTAAACATATCATTGCCATGAGCCAATTTACCCAAGCATATCCCCAATTGAATGAATTTTGATTTTACCTTTTTGCTAAATTTTTATGAATGTTTAAAAAATATCTTTAAAATTGGAGAAATGATTAACAATAACAAAATACTAATCGCCAAGAATCCCAAAATTAGCACTACTACTCTTTATTTAATGTAGATGAAATTCCATATTTGTCATTCGAAAAAAAAATTTAGTTTTGTTTTGTTGGTTATTCTACAATGAGCAGATTTGTTTTCTTTGTCAATAAAGACATCATCATACAATCTCTTTAAAAAAAAGAAAAAACATAACAAAAAGAACGTGTGTCCAGTGTAGCATTAAAAAATAGAACAACTCTAAGGTGGTTGGTGCTTTAATTCTCCCTTTTCTACGCTGACTTTTAAAACTTGAAATGAATATGAAGTGCTTGTACTAGGTGTGATCAGTTATAAAAACAAAAATCGTAATAAAATTGTATGATTGGGATGAAAATTTTATTTGAAATGGAATATTTTGAAAATCTGATATTTTTCGTATAGGTATCTATCAGATACCTCGTATAGCAAATGTTCCACAAGAAGATGATTTAGCGAGGAACTAATTTTATAGAAAATAGTTGGATATAAAAAATGAAAGTTAATTTTTTCATTACACCCAAATAAAGATTATTATTTTTGTTTCTTTTGCTAAAAGTAAATTTAATTATTTTTTTATTATACAATACTTATTTTAATAAAAAAAACTATTTTGAAATCTTGCGCTGGAAGTTTTTAAGGGGATTTACTAATATTGATAATTAGGGCATGGGCTCATAATATGCTCCAAGAAAACAACGGTTGCCGCGGAGCTATGCCATTGCTTCAAGTTTAATTAGTCTCGGAAGATTGCACTTTAAGGTGTTAATGGTATAAAAAAATTTGAATTTTCAATAATACGAGCTCTATGAAATATTGAGCTGTGTTAATTTCACGATAAATAAATGTGTATTTTATTTATCATTTCCCTCACAGTTCCCACAATTGAACGGAATGATTATTTGAAAGGACGACTATTTCAAAAATAAACTATTTTTCCAGCTACACACACAACTATGTTGTCTACACAAAATTTTAGTAGCTTCGACTGAGTATACATTTGAATTAAGATACTCGAAAATATTTGGTTTTTACTTCAATTAAATAGCTCTTTATTCCATCTCCCCAATGGCACTTCAACTCACACTTGGCTTGACTTCTGAAAACATACCCAGATTGCTTCTCCACCATCCCCTTCATGTTTTTCCTTACACATACATGATCTTACGATAGACTAGCAATATATTATCCAGTCAATTACAATCATTGTAACTATATCGTAATTAGAAAAGTCATTTGCTTTCGAAATTATTACTTTTACTTTGTGCTCGCTAAGTAACTTTCAGCTCAACAAGCAGTAAGGATCTTATACTTCAGCGGACCGCGATGAAGTTATTAACTCGTGTTGGCTATTGTATCTTAAGAGTCGGTTACTATTTTTCAAATTTTTTTAATTCGTTGGAGTTTAGGGTGGACCTAAACAATCGAAAAGTAACGTCGAGCAAGACATTGGTGACTCGAAGTGTTATAGCGGGCGTTACAAAAGCCGTGCTAATGCTGATCAGTGTATACATTTTCACTTTTGATTTTCTTATAGACAAAGACGGCATTGTAGTTATAGTCTCTTCCTGTACGAATTTCCTTTTATATACATCACTTATCATGTGCCTCATAGCAAAATGGAAATATCGAACTAATTCCATTGCGATTTTCCACGATATCTTCAAAGTAATTCAACTCGTTTTAAATTATGGAACTATTGATGATATTTTGAATAAATTGTTCGTTATTTTGATACTTTTGAAATTTTTGAACGCAACATTAATCATGGTTGGTTGTGTCCTGTCTGTTTTTACCTATCGTTTGATAGGCAACCCTGGACTCATCTTTTCATGGATTTACATGCACTACGTTATATTGAGCTTTATCAGCAGCTTGAATCTTTTTACCATATTACTTATGATCATGACCGGTTGCTACAAGATTATCAACAAGACCTTGATATCAACTGTTAAGGAAGTCGTGGATTTGGAATTTAATACAGAATACAAGGTGTTATCGTCTTATGAACTGAACGAACGATTAGAGAACCTGAAAAGTCTGTGGATGAAAATATCGGATGTAGTGCAAGGACTGAACGCAATATTTGCAACGCTAATTCTCTGTATCTCTACAACCGCTTACTTTCTTTTCGTGCACCAAATGTATTTAGTTTATATGACGTTCGTTATTAATTCGGAGCCAAATTTATTTTTTTTGTTCACTGAAATTCTCGGCACAGCTGCAATTTTTTTGGATATTATATTGCTTGCTTATATCTGTAATATCTACAGAGTCGAATCACAAAGGTACTCTTCCATATTGGATCAAATCACCCATTTAACTGGTCTGGATACTCGTCTACAAAAGACAGTAAGTAAAAAACAAATATTTTTCACATCTTCAGCTGATTTTTACATTTAAATTATTGATGTAGTTGTGATTACGTACACCCCGATTAATGCAATGAATCTAATAATTTGTTTCTAGGTTGAGTCATTTCGGTTTCAGAACGCTCTCGATAACGGCGGCATTCATGCTTTTGGTCTTTTTAGTCTAAACCAACAGACGATCTTCACGGTATTTTCATCGGCGATTTCGCATTTGTTAATTTTAATTCAGTTTGATATGAATTTTCAAAAGAAAAGATTTTATTAAAATACATTAGTATAAAAGATGGTTCTTTAATTTTTAATTATTAAATTTATATTACATAATATACCTTTTCATTGATGTTTTTTACTTTATTGTTTTAATAATACAGTTCCAAAAACCCAGAATTTTTTTTACGTTTTAGGAAACCGATACATTTTACAATTTATATCTACTAAACGATTAATTCCAGAAAGTTGAAACTTGGTGATTGTTTGTAGGAATGCCAGGAGAATAGATCGGAAATAAAATTTTGAAGGGAGTCTTCCTATCTGTGGAACGATTTATGCAGATGTACTATAGTAACGTAATTTAAGTAAAATAAATTTATATATCTATTGGCGTGTGGAGGTGTGGCAAAAAAATGGTCAGTTTTACGAATTTCGTCATATCTCTTAGGTCTTTTGATATATTAAATTAATTTAACTTCTACGTGTTCTAAAGATAAGTTTCTAGAAAGCGTTTTCATTCCCTAAGGGGGTGTAAAGGAAGTGCATATATATTCATGAATGCTGCAATGTACCTAGTGCCGATAAGATATCGAATTAGTTTCTCCTCCGTCAAGCTTTTTTTTATAAAATCAATTTCATGATTTTTGGATATTCAACCCCCCCCCCCCCCCCCCCATCACGATTTATGGAGATATCATCCCGTTTTCACGATTTTTGCCGTACTTGTTAGGTTTGATGAGATATGAAATCGGGTTTTCCTTCCACGGACTTTTCATATAATTGTCTACAAACCAATTCCACAATTTTTAGAAATCCAAGCCCCAAATTGGTGTGAATGACGTTCTCACGAACTCCAACATACCTTTTAGATCTGATGCGAAATCGAATTGGTTTGTACTTCCTCGGGGTTTCTATTAATCGCATAAAAATTTATTTCAGAATATTTGGATATTCAACACTCAAGGTTATGTAAGGAAGTTGCATATGTTTCAAAATTTTCATCAAAAGAATGGAATTTTTCATGGTGAGAAGCTACCATGGAAGCAAATTTGTTTAATTTTTTGTTGTTTTCCGGCGTCAGTGGAATTTCTGGTGTGAAAAAACACCAACACGAAATCCCCGACTGTTGATTAATCGCTGTCCCTAGGGGCATGACAGTTGGAAAACCTTCACTGGATAGGCCAGTTTTTTATAAGACTATGTTGGACTGGGTCCGAATAAAAAACTGGCCCATCCAGTGAAGGTTTTCCAACTGTCATGTCCTCAGGGACAGCGATTAATCGTATTACACAAAATTTTAATAGCTTCGACTGAGTATACATTTAAATTAAGATGCTCGAAAATATTTGGTTTTACTTCAATTAAATAGCTTTTTATTCCATCTCCCCCAATGGCGCTTCAACTCACACTTGGCTCGACTTCTGAAAACATACCCAGATAGCTTCTCCACCATCCCCTTCATGTTTTTCCTTACACATACATGATCTTACGATACACTAGCAATATATTATCCAGTCAATTACAATCATTGTTACTATATCGTAATTAGAAAAGTCATTTGCTTTCGAAATTATTACTTTTACTTTGTGCTCGCTAAGTAAATTTCAGCTCAACAAGCAGTAAGGATCTTATACTTCAGCGAACCGCGATGAAGTTATTAACTCGTGTTGGCTATTGTATCTTAAGAGTCGGTTACTATTTTTCAAATTTTTTTAATTCGTTGGAGTTTAGGGTGGACCTAAAAAATCGAAAAGTAACGTCGAGCAAGACATTGGTGACTCGAAGTGTTATAGCGGGCGTTACAAAAGCCGTGCTAATGCTGATCAGTGTATACATTTTCACTTTTGATTTTCTAATAGACAAAAACGGCATTGCAGTTATAGTCTCTTCCTGTTCGAATTTCCTTTTATATACATCACTTATCATGTGCCTCATAGCAAAATGGAAATATCGAACTAATTCCATTGCGGTTTTCCACGATATCTTCGAAGTAGTTCAACTCGTTTTAAATTATGGAACTATTGATGATATTTTGAATAAATTGTTCATTATTGTGATACTTTTGAAATTTTTGAACGCAATATTAATCATGGTTGGTTGTGTCCTGTCTGTTTTTACCTATCGTTTGATAGGCAACCCTGGACTCATCTTTTCATGGATTTACATGCACTACGTTATGTTGAGCTTTATCAGCAGCTTGAATCTTTTTACCATATTACTTATGATCATGACCGGTTGCTACAAGATTTTCAACAAGACCTTGATATCAACTGTTAAGGAAGTCGTGGATTTGGAATTTAATACAGAATACAAGGTGTTATCGTCTTATGAACTGAACGAACGATTAGAGAACCTGAAAAGTCTGTGGATGAAAATATCGGATGTAGTGCAAGGACTGAACGCAATATTTGCAACGCTAATTCTCTGTACCTCTACAACCGCTTACTTTCTTTTCGTGAATCAAATGTATTTAGTTTATATGACGTTCGTTATTAATTCGGAGCCAAATTTATTTTTTTTGTTCACTGAAATTCTCGGCGCAGCTGCGGTTTTTTTGGATATTATATTGCTTGCTTATATCTGTAATATCTACAGAGTCGAATCAAAAAAGTACTCTTCCATATTGGATCAAATCACCCATTTAACTGGTCTGGATACTCGTCTACAAAAGACAGTAAGTAAAAAATAAATATTTTTCACATCTTCAGCTGATTTTTACATTTAAATTATTGATGTAGTTGTGATTACGTACACCCCGATTAATGCAATGAATCTAATAATTTATTTCTAGGTTGAGTCATTTCGGTTTCAGAACGCTCTCGATAACGGCGGCATTCATGCTTTTGGTCTTTTTAGTCTAAACCAACAGACGATCTTTACGGTATTTTCATCGGCGATTTCGCATTTGTTAATTTTAATTCAGTTTGATATGAATTTTCAAAAGAAAAGATTATATTAAAATACATTAGTATAAAAGATGGTTATTTAATTTTTAATTATTAAATTTATATTACATAATATACCTGTTGATTGTTGTTTTTTACTTTATTGTTTCAATAATACAGTTTCAAAAACACAGAATCTTTTTTACGTTTTAGGAAACCGAGACATTTTACAATTTATATCTATCTACTAAACGATTAATTCCAGAAAGTTGAAACTTGGAGATTGTTTGTAGGAATGCCAGGAGAATAGATCGGAAATAATATTTTGAAGGAAGTCTTCCTATCTGTGGAACGATTTATGCAGATGTACTATAGTATAGTAACGTAATTTAAGTAAAAGAAATTTATATATCTATTGGCGTGTGGAGGTGTGGCAAAAAAATGGTCAGTTTTACGAATTTCGTCATATCTCTTAGGTCTTTTGATATATTAAATTAATTTAACTTCTACGTGTTCTAAAGATAAGTTTCTAGAAAGCGTTTTCATTCCTTTACACCCCGGAAGTGCATATATTTTCATGAATGCTGCAATATACATAGTGCCGATAAGATATCGAATTAGTTTCTCCTTCGTCAAGCTTTGTATATAAAATCAATTACATGATTTTTGGATATTAACCCCCCCATCACCGTTTATGCAGATATCATCCCGTTTTCACGATTTTTGCCATACTTGTTAGGTTTGATGAGATATGGAATCGGGTTTTCCTTCCACGGGCCTTTTATATAATTGTCTACAAACCAATTCCACAATTTTTAGAAATTCAAGCCCCAAATTGGTGTAAATGACGTTCTCACGAACTCCAATATACCTTTTAGATCTGATGCGAAATCGAATTGGTTTGTACTTCCTCGGGGTTTCTATTAATCGCATGAAAATTTATTTCAGAATATTTGGATATTCAACCCTCAAGGTTAAGTAAGGAAGTTGCATATGTTTTAACAATTTTCATCATAAGAATGGAATTTTTCATGGTGAGAAGCTACCATGGAAGCAAATCTATTTAAGTTTTTGTTGTTTTCCGGCGTGAGTGGAGTTTCTGGTGTGAAACACCAACACGAAATCCCCGACTGTTGATTAATCGCTGTCCCCAAGGGCATGACAGTTGGAATCCGCGAGCGGATTATAAAATAGGGTTCGATATCGCTATATAGAATAATCCTCTGCAATACCACCAGCTGTAAGGGTGTTTCGGATTTCGGCATGATACACCCTCTGACGAGCCTATGCCATCCTATGACGAAACAGCTCCTTCGGACCCAGTCCAACACAGTCTTATAAAAAACTGGCCTATCCAGTGAAGGTTTTCCAACTGTCATGCCCTTAGGGACAGCGATTAATCAACAGTCGGGGATTTCGTGTTGGGGTTTCACACCAGAAACTCCACTCACGCCGGAAAACAACAAAAACTTAAACAATTTTCATCATATTTCTTAGGATTGATGAGTTATATTTAAGCCCGTAGTCAATATCTCTTTAGGTTTGATGAGTTATCAAGTTGGTTTTTACTTCCTTTATTTTTTAAAGCTCAATTTTAAGATTTTTTGATATTCATCTCCCAAAGACGTTTAATACATTTTCGACATATCCCTGATGAGGTAACAAATTAGTTTTTACTTCTACGATATCAACCCATAAAGTATTATAATTATTTTCCAAAATTTGCAATATCTCTAATGTTTAATTAGATATGATTTTATCTTTTTCACGATTATTATGTAATCGTATGTAAACTGATGTCACGATTTTTCCATATTCAACCCCCAAGGGTTGCGTTTTCATAAATGTCATCATATCTATTAGGTCTGATGGAGTAGCAAATTGGTTTTTACTTCTATAGTCTTCTCATGTAATCGTCTAAAAACCAATTTCAGGATTTTTTGATATTCTACCCACAAGGGAGTGTAAAGGGATGTCTACACGGACTTTTTGTATGTATAATCGGCTAAAAATCGATTGAAGGATTTTTCAAAGCTTTTACCTCTGTGGGCAGTTTACGTTTCCAAATTCTGCCGTTCCTTCGAGTAACTCTACTAGAAACATCATGGAGAACTATAGAGCATAATTCTGCTCGGGTGTCCTGCCAATCCTCTACTTGTCTTTTATGATTTTAAAATTGTTCAAAAGAATATTTCCCAATCAGTAATCACTACTTTCATCTTGACTATTATGAAAATAATGATCCAATCGAAATAATTGCATTTAGTTTAATTGATAAAGGTTCAATACAACAAGAAGCTAGGACCCTTTTTATAAGTCAACTTACAACAATGAAGTTAATAACTCGGTTTGGCTCTTGTCTCTTAAGAATCGGCTACTATTTTCCAAAAATTTTTCAACTCATTGGAGTTTAGTTTGTAAAAAAAAAATCGAAAAGTAGTTTCGAATGAGGTATTACGGTTCGAAGTGCCTTAATGTGTTTCTCTACTGCTGTTTATAATCTGCTTTGGAGCCTTCGAACTAATTTCATTGCGATTCTCCAGGATATTTTCGCAGTATTTCACCACATTTTGAATTACGGACATCTTGATGATATATTGAACAAATCGTTCATAGTTTTGACACATTTGAAATTTTTGAACGCAATACTCGTTATGGTTAAAAGTGTTTTGACGGTATTTAGCTACGGTTTGGTAGGCAATCCTAGTAACATTTATGAGTAGTTTGAATCTTTTCACATTATTACTTATGATCATCGCCGGATGCTACAGGATTTTCAACAAGACTTTGATAGGCACAGTTAAAGAACTCGAGGATTTGGAAAGAAACGATCATTATCAGACATTAGATTCTTGAACTGAATGACTAAATGAACTTTTTGCTATGAATATATTATGTTCGATGATAACCGCTTATATCATTTTCGTTTCGAATGTACTTAATTTACATCGCTTTTATTATAAATCTGAAACCGAATTTATTTTTTATGTTCACCGAAGTTCTCGGGACAATAGCGTCTTGTCTTGATATTTTACTGATCATTTACATTTGCAGTATTACAACAAGCGAATCGCAAAAGTACTGTTTTCAAATTAGATTCACTCGATATTCGATTGCAAAAAACTGTAAGTACAATGAAATCAACAATTTGCGTAATCGGATTTAATTTCTTTGTTGGAACTAACCGGAACTGTGATTAGGTTCACCTTTAGCATGAATTGTTTTTCTTCTAGATTGAATCATTTCGGTTCCAAAGCGCGCTGAAACCTGAATTTGCATAGACTCATGCCTTCCGTCTTTTTAGGCTAAGCCATAAGACGATTTTGATGATACTTCCATCAGATATCTCACTTCTAGTCATTTTAATTCAGTTCGACCTAACATTTCAAAAGTAGACCAATATAAATCAAAATGATATTTAAATCAATTAAAAAAATTTCAAAATTTATTAATAAAAATAATTAAATAGTTATTTTTCTAATTTTAATTCGAAATTCAAAGCCCTTGTTTCATAAATCTAATTCGATTTTGCATCCAAGTTCAAAATTTGTTTTTATATCTTCAAAGAAGTACGTACAGTGAACCATTAATCCACGAAGATTAGATCATTTTTTTCCCTTTTATCTTTAATGTTCCATTTGGCGTGAGCTCACCCTGGGTTACGAAAAGGACTGAAAAATCCATAATTCCCAACAAAAAGACCCCATTTTCGCAATCCTCGAGCCCTGAAGCACACAAACGAGCTCAGTTGTTCGGGGCGGAAACTACCCTCGTTCCTTTTGCTTCCCTACCAAAAGCGGATATTCTCTACATGTAGGTGTGGATTGTGTGCGGAGAATGTTCGGCATCCTTGCTATGCCAGGATTAAATTTCGCCGTCGTTTATACCCAACCCTAAGTCAGGCGTTCGATATAGCTCCCAGTGGGGGCGGTAGTGATGGTGTTGGAAGGATTTTGGTGTAATAATTATGGTGAGGGTTGTCTGAAGTATTGATCGATAAAGTGAACCCCTGGTGTGCTATGGTGAAGGATAAATCTTGTTAGAGCGGAGGGAATTTTCTGTATAACTTCTAGAATGGAGTTTTGGTAAATTGGAAAAGAATAAATTACTGTAGCTTGGGGAATGAAATATTGATGTTATAATTTGGTTCTTGGTTGGGGACTTATCTCCGAAGTATGTTTGTTTGGATATTTGTTTATCGGTTTGTTTTATTTTATTTTTTATTTTCCATAGATTAGTAATCATGATATACACAAATTGTTAACTCGCTCCGCTGTGTTCGCTCAATGCGATCCTTAATTCTTATGAGTATCGTGTCATAGAATAGAGTTTTTTGTACTGATATAGGGTGAGCCAGTAGCAGTAGCAATGATTAAAATCTTGTTGTGAATACGTAATTGTACATTTTGAAGAATAAACCCTTATTTTCATTTATTAACTTTAAAATTATATTTTGGAAGTTTTGGCCAATCTATTCGGCCAATGTAGTAGTCGAGTGAAATAAAAGTTTTTTAAAATAATAAATATTGTGATTGAACTAAAATTAAAAAACAATGTATTGTTTTTTAAGTCTTATAGACAATTTTTTTTAAAAAACAGAATAAAATACTGTTAATGGTTAATATCCAGGGAATTATTAAAATAACTGATAGAATCACGATAATCGCAAACGAACTTTGCCACGCTGAATTAGATTGCCCTCATAAAGAATAGATAAATGAAAATCGGAAATAATTTTCCCAATCAAATTTTCACAATTTCCACCAACATTTACCCATAGAAATTATGTTCGAATATAATTCATATAATTGCTGTAACATTTTATTTTTTCATTTCATGCAGCTTTTAGCATGACGAAGGAGTAATGGACATTTTCTCAATTACATTCCTATTACGGCAAGCTTCAAAATATTGAGTACGATTATGGGTTAAGGCGGTTAAGGCGGTTAAGGCCAATCGGTTAGATGAAAGAAAATTGTTGAAGGCATTTTTCGAGTTATACCTCGTTCACGTGCTGTTTTAGTGTAGTATACCGTTCAGGTGAAGTCATTGAAATCCAACACGCTGTTTTGTACCGTAGTGTTGAAAGTTTTCATTTACCTGGGACTACGTTGTGCTACGCTTCGCTACAAAGGTGACGTAGTGAAGGCGGTGTTATTCCACAAGAAAAAGTGACGGTAGATGAAGAGATTTTAGTCGTTTTTATTATACTTTTTATTTCAATAATAAAGGATTGTGATCGATTTTTAAAAAAATACTCTGAATTTTTTTTACGTTTCAAAACAAGTAGACACCAAAAAAGCAACAAAAAATTAGTACGTACACACATTTTCGCGAATTCCGTCATATACCTTAGGACTGATAAGATATCGAACTCGATCGAGCCCGATATCACAAACACAAATTTTTCAATATCTCTTAGTTCTGATGAGATATTAAATTGGTCTTATCTTTTCCATGTTTTTTGTATAATCGTCTTAAAACATATTTCACTCTTTTTTCAATTTCAACCCCCAAGTGGATGTAATGGGGCTGTACGCGTTTTTACAAAATTCGACATATCTTTTAGGTCTGATGTGGTAGTAAATTAATTTTTAATTCTGTGGGCTTTTTATGTAATCGTCTAAAAACTAATTTCAGGATGTTTGGATCAAAGAGTATGAGATAGAGGGGAAGCGGCCATATAAGCTTAATAGAAAAAACCGTATCGAGTTTCAGCACCTCCACAGTCTCAGTCGATTACTAAATTTGGATTTGGTTCGAATCCGCGCTAAATTTTATATCGGATAATAGATTGAGAAGCTATGTGGTATTAATTTAACCGAACAGAATTCAGATTATAAGCTACAAATAAATAAAAATAAAGTATTTAATGTAATTTTATTTAAATAAACTAAAATAATACAGCTCAATAGAAAATTATAGATATAAAATTTGGTTCGAATGCGAATGACTTCCATTTCGAACGCTTAGAATTAAAAGTATAAAACAAATTTTTTATGACACATTCTTATTAAAGAATGGGGTACTTCCACACCCTTAAACAGCACAACGAACCATATTGGGAACTCAGAACTGCGCAATGAAAGATCACTAATTTGAAAAAACACACAAATCATTTCCCTGCACTACAAAGCTGAGATCTGGAAAAGCCTCACCTCCAATTATTTTTACTTGGTTTAAACAATTTTCAAAATATACGTTTCTTATTCGTTGGAACAGCCCGTTCACCGAATAAACAATTTGACGTTTATTCCAAAGAGTATGCGATTTTATTGCATTTACAGTTTAATGTTTTTAGAGCGTAGTAGTCGACTGAGAAAACAGATTACGCTGCTTTTTGAATACGGTCTGCTTCTACTCTATCTCATTCTCTTTGGTTTTGATGTTCACCTCCGAAGGGAGTGTAAAGGGGTTGCATACGTTTTTACGAAGATATGACCAAATTTGAGACAAGGATTTTTCATTTGTGTAATTAAAAATATTTTCGATAAGGGCAGTTTATTCAGTAAAATCTTTTGTATCTAACCAATTGCACTACAATATTTTTATTTCATGAAACCGTTTAATGCGCCATACTTGATAGTTGTGGAGTGCCATCCGACCACACTGTTTTTTTTCTTCCACTACTGATGGGAATGAATGCTGACGATGAGAGGGAAATAATATTGACAAATAATAATATTACATAATAATATTGTATATGATCTGGAAGGGACAAATAAAAGTCAATAAGTTACCTATGATATAGCCTCAATTTGGTTTTCGTTTAGTAGTAGCCATAGTAGCCCCATTCTCCGTTACAGACAAAGGGAAGATTCAAACTCAATATTTAAATTCTGAGGACTAGAACTGAATCACACAGTAACATACTTTCTAAAGTATACTCACACTGATTACATTACTATTAATTATCTTTTCGGTATTGTTTTTATTCCAATTAATGATCTTATAAATTCTGTAAGAACATTTTATAAAAGCAAAAAATATTATTGGTAACTCATCTGGAACTGAATAACAATTATGAGATACAGAAAAACCGAGCAAAACATTGAAAAACCTATCGACTTGTTTAGCGGAAATAGACCGCAAACTTTCATAGTAACATCTAAAAGTTCCAAATTCAATAAGAACTGATCGATCTGAAATTCAAAATCGTTAATAAATTCTTAAATTTACAATAAAAGATCACTTCAATTAACACTTCTTTGCAGCCGCTCATCCAATCCAGCGATGTAAAAAGAATATTCTAATATATTTTTCGATTGTTTCGATTCCTTAGCAAGTGATTCGCAAATATCAAATGTGAGTAATGTGTCGACAAAAAGGATTGTTGCTCCGGATAGCTCCAAGGAAAGAAATGAAATAGAAAATCGCGTACCTTCGGAGTCATTTAGCGCTGAATAACTGAAATAAAACTGCAAAACGACGATACAATAAATGCTCGTAATTAACGAAATCAATTGAATTTCGTAATTTTTTTTGAAGCCATTCACAATTTTGATTATCTTGCTCCATTTGATTGTAAGTCGATCCAATTCGTCACTTAAATTGCAACATTTTTGCATATTTCTCGGGACGTGTTCCATTTCTGACACCATTCTTGTAATTCGTTCGTTAAATATACGAAAGCAGCTCCTGATTGTAATAACGGAAATATTAAAAACACTTAAGGCGATCAGCATACCAAACATGATGATATGTAAGAAAGTCCATGCGACAATAAGTCGAGTTTTGTTGTCCATTTGATACAAATATATAGGTCCAATGTAAGTGGCGAACATCACCATGGGGCTAATTACTTTCCACAAAAGAATATTGAAAAACCAACTGTCTATTATATCGTCCATACTAGAGTTCTGGATGGTGTAGATCACTATTTCGACTAGTTCAGTTAGTAATTTTGCTACATTCTTGCGACATCTCCACTGCACCGAAACACATAATAATCCCATAAGGTATATGACGAAATCGCAGCATAGGCTCACTACTGTAATGAACTTCTGATCGTAAAGATCGAGATCCTTGGCAATAATGTAGAAGAAAGTACCGAGAGAAATTGCAGTCCAAATTAGAATAGCGGCGCTGTAAAATTCCAATCTTTTAGTACATTTTACACGGTGTTGTTTAGTTTTCTTAAAGGAAACGAATCCCGTCACTCGATTTATATAATACGATAAAATTATAAAGGAATATCCGAAACGTGTTCTAATTTTCACCATTCCGAAAGAAATGACTCCAGATTAATGCAGGGCGGTAAAATGGTTTTCGGTAATTGAAATGAAATCAAGATAACGTACGACTTATTATGGAGATTAATCAATTGTATTGTGTTTCTGGCCTAATTGTCAATAATGTGTCTTCTATCTTCTTTGATATCAACAATTCATCATTATCACAAAGTGTAACTTTAGATGAAAAAGAATGTTGTATTCAGTTTTAATTTACTTCGTAATTTCTGCGGTACCCATTTAGGAATCCTAAAATAGGCCTGGCCAGGCTTGGGCTTACGTCTGCAAAAACTACATTTTGCACTGAACAAAACTTCGAAACATAAAATTGAACCCGAAATTCGACAATATCAGAACCTATGATTGGTACAAAATATAAAAAAAGGTTCCCATAAAGAGAAAGGAAATAAAAACGGCAGAAAGCAATACAGCAGAATTCAGGAATACACTAGAAACCATGGTTGCAGAAACCAAGGCTAATTACGAAATTGATCTGATGGAAACTGATTAATTTAGACAGTTGGCGAGCTTACAAACGTTCGTATCTTTTTTTTTTAAAAATTTGAGCCTTTATTGTGGGAAATTGGTTACATAATTATGTTTTAAAATATTGTCTATCGCTAGCCACAACCTTTGCCCATCTTTGTGGCAGCATATGAATTCCGAGTCGAAAAAACTCCACGTCCTTTGAGGCGATCCACGAGTTGACCCAATTTTTGACATCTTCAAAAGAACGGAAGCGCTGCTCAGCCAAGCCATGCGCCATCGATGGGAGCGATCGATGTCTGGTGAATACGGCGGGTCGGGTAGGACGTCCCTTTTCAGTGTTTCCAGGTAGGTTTTCACAACCTGAGCAACATGTGGCCGAGCGTTGTCGTGTAGCAAAATCACTTTGTCGTGTCTCTGCTCATATTGCGGCCGTTTTTCTTTCAATGCTCGGCTCAAACGCATTAGTTGTCTTCGATAAAGAGGTCCTGTGATGGTTTCACTCGGTTGCTGCAACTCATAATACACCACGCCGAGCTGGTCCCACCAAATGTATAGCATGACTTTGGTACCATGGACATTCGGCTTTGCGGTAGATGTTGATGCATGTCCAGGGTATCTCCACGATTTTTGACGCTTCGGGTTGTCGTAGTGTATCCACTTTTCATCACCAGTCACGATACGATGCAAAAATCCTTTCCTCTTCTGTCGTTGGAGCAGCCGGCTGCACGTGAAAAAACGCCGTTCGACATCTCTTGGCTTCAATTCGCCCAATTTCCTTGCTTTTGCACCATTACCATTCCCAAGGCTTTCAGACGATGTGTAATGGCTTGTTGAGTCACATCCAATGAATCCGCAAGACTTTATTGTGTTTGGCATGAATCTTCGTCCAGTAGTGCCTCCAATTCTGCGTCTTCGGAAACGCTCCTTGTCTTCCACGTCAAAATCACCTATTTTGAAGCGACGAAACCATACGCGACACATTGGTTCACTAATAGAAGACTTACCATACGTTGCTGTAAGTATTCGACACGCCTCAGCCGCAGATTTCTTTGAATTAAAACAAAAAAGTAAAACTTCCCGCAAATGGCTCGAACTCCGACATTTTTAAGGACTCACAAGTAACTGACGCCGATAAAATTTTACAAATGTAATGATGGGGAATTGTTGGAATACGTCTGATCTTGCCATATTACGAGCTTGATCCGCCATTTTTCCCCAGTATTTCGTGTTAGCGCCATCTATACGAGAACACCGGGAATTTATTTGCACACTTAATATAAAATACTCGTAGCATATCCCTCAGATTTCATTATGAGTAGGAAAAGGTGTTAAATTCTTTGCAGCAGTCGGGGTTATCAATTTAGTGTCAATTTAAAACAGAGCGTTGTACTTTTAAGTGGATCAGTAAACGATTGTGTTTTTTTTCCCGTTCTTTGTGTATAAAGCAACTAATTTGTTGTGTAGCTTCCATACATATTTTTTCACTATTTATTAGAGGAAATGTTGCTACCATACAAATGTACCTAAAAATTAGTTCTTTTATTTACTCGAATTCACTATAAATAAAAATCAGAGCAGTTAAAATGCTTAAATTAAACACGTTGTTTTACCAACAGTAAGTAAAAAGACTAAAATCGTTTTTCTTCAAGTAGCTACAACAGAACAATCCTTGAAAACGGGTTTTATAGCTAAAGTACATGGTTAATTTTGCTAAAATAATTCAACTTATTCGAGTAACACACAAACAAATAAGCCCTCAAAAAATTGGGATTACTTCTTGAAGTACCACATGTAGACAAACTCCCAATATTAAATCAATAACATGGCGAGAAAAAGAGATTGAATTTTGGTCGGTCGAGCTTAAGCTTTTTCTATGTAACTAAACATTGTTTAGTTGGGGATACTTTGGAACTATAGTCGGAATCTTGAGGAAACCTTATCTTATGGAGCATCTGGAAATTACTAATCAATTTCGTGATACTACTGCTTGGAGCTTATTTATTTTTCTATCCCTAAAGGCTTTTGATGCGACTGGGATTCGAAGACAAGATACAGAATTAAAGAAACCTTGGAGCTGTTTTCGATCAAAGAAAGGCTACAAAGAAACCAAAACGAACAACAATTTCAGCTTCAATAGAAACCTTCCGGAGACTTAATGCTTTAAGCCATGATGGAACATAGTGAAGCTAAAACTTCTACCCAACTTAGGAAGCACATACACAAGTTGCTACACGTACTATACTTCTCAGGGTCGGTTCAAGTATCTTAAAGTGGAGGTGGGAAATGGAAGGTGGACGGTCTGAACCACTTTTTGCATGGGGACTGCTGCCATCGTATACGACCTTAAAGTCTTGCTACACCTTAACCATATACGTAACTGCTATACTACTGGAATATCACGATATAAGTGGCTTAATGGTTTATCGTGGATAATAGATTGGGCCATGCTTTGCCTGTCGTGCACACGACATGATAATAACAACCACTGGTAATATTTTTCGATAAGAACCATACGAAGGGGGATTATTAGCTACGAGCATGCAAGTATATACCCCTGAATATACTGTCATTATTTGATGTCAAAAATCCATTAAATTTTATGATAAGCCTAATGCGAAATTTATTACGCTTTATTACCTGCATTTGGCCATCATCTCAAAATTAATTCGCTTGAACCGTTCCCATAACGAGAATTTCTCCAGTTAACACCTAATTCCAGGATGGAATAGCAGCATGGAATGGAGTAACATACAGAAGGAAAAAGAAACCAACCAATGATAGTTACGTTTTTGAGATTAGACGGAGTTAATACAAATAACATTGCGAATTAATGGTAAAAAATTAGTTAATTCCAATTTCAATATTCCAAAAGGACATTGATTAACCTTCAAGTGTCAGATTTAAGCAATAAAACACGGTTATTGACTTATAGAGGTTTTTGTCCATCCCACTATCTACTGATATGATATGTACTGAAAATTATATTCATACAGTATTTGAACAATATAATAACCTTGAATTTTAGTGCGTTAAGGGTTGGCAGGGCATGACAATTATAAATTTTGCTTTCCATCCCTAGAGCTACCGGGGTGATTGTCCTCACACTTCTCACAGTCACTGCCGTATGCTACCTATATAGCTTACAAATTTCAGCTTTCTAACAGAAGCGGTTCTTAAAACGCAGAAAGTCCTCTTACCAAAAACTATACCCTGACATCAAAATAAATCAGGTTTTTAGAGCCAAATGCACCCCACTCCTCCGCCGATTATAATGATTAAAAAAAACCTATATTTAATTTCTATTTGTAAAATCGCTAATGTATAAAACTGTAGAATTTAAATATATAATTTCATGGAGTAAAGCTATATGTACGTACTATTGGTACTCAGAATCTGCAACGATTGTTGTCTTTCCTGATCAAATTATTATAAGTACTACAAGTAAACTATCAGCATCTTTTAAGTTTTTTGATCAATATGTTATCATATCTATGTAAAATTGTTTAAGTTAGCTGAATTTAACGAAAAACAGTTTCGAATTGCATGCCGATTTCTTTTATTCAATTACAAAATTTTTATTTGAACACTGGATAGCAAAATCTATTTCTGTCGCGATAAAATTTTCTTATCTTTTAATAAAAATACGATGTAATGTAATTCAAATAACTATACAGGGTGCATAGTTATAAATTTAGAAACGGGACATATAGAGTACAGATGAAAAAGCCGAGTTAAACACCCATACAAATGATATGCCCGTTATCGTACCGTTTTCGAGATTTGTCGTTTTTCAGCACATTTTATTATAAAAATCTATTTATTATAAGAGCCTATTTTGTAATCTTTCATGTGAGTGTATGTTTATTGCTCTAGTAAGAACTTTTGAAATTATTCACCTTTAATCTTACTCATTTTCGTAATGAATCTATTGTTTTTTTCATAAAAGTGCAAATAAGAGGAAAAACCAATAGTTACCGGAAAAGAATTTCAGATGCAAGTTACTAATATCCTACTAATCCTGCTATTTAGATCGCCATTCAAATTTTACGTCTCTGAAAACTCGATGGGATATGTTCGAAAAATAGCGTGAGCAAATTGACAGCACCTTCCCAAAAGCCATTAGTGGTATGAGCCTCTAGTGACCTTCACTTTTTGCTGGTTTCTCTGTTAGTTAAGGCAAACTCAGTGTATTTCTCTGAAAAAATTTAATTACATACAACTACATTTTATTGAAAAAAATAATTACTGAAGTGAAGAAATGGATTTAGTTGAATGTAGATAACTTCTAAAGTAGTTTATCTAGCGCTATAAACTTATCTTCAAAGCATGGGGCAGCATGCAGCATGTGATTTAATAGCATATAGAAAGAACTTTTAGTCAACGATTTCGCTTTTTTAAGGGCTCATATACCCCTGAAATTTTCAAAAAATGGATTGATTTTTTTTACAGATTTTTATTTTTTATACTTTTAAAAATTAAAAAAAAAAAATTTGAATTTAAAAAATTGCACTCCACTACAAAGTTATAGCAATAAATGTGACCAGACATCGGTTTGGAGCGGCTTCCTGGCTAATTGCCGCGCCACCACTGAGATATAACAAATGGAGACCTCGATTTGCTATCTCACATGGCCGACGTTTTTAAAATGTCAATATTTCGAAAAAGGTGTCCATGATAACCCGAGGTTCTGCATTGTTGAACAAAATTGTGATGATTTTAAACATTCATTAGATTTAAAATTGGTAATGCAAATAAAATAATTTTTGATGGAAACATTCCTTTATGTTTCTTTCAAAAATTCAATTCATTTTAAGTTTAGAGAAACTTCGAAAGTTATCCGGGGTACAAATTAGGATTGAGCCACGGATGACCTGAATCTTAAGAAGGAAAGAGTTAGTAGCACGGTATGCATGTATTAAGGCGAGAAGGAAAACAATGAGAGGACCATCAGATTAGGCAACATGAAAAATGAAATCCGAATTTTTAGGTGTAATTTCGAATTGAAAAATTACCAAATAATTTGGATTTGATAAACACTTTTTTGGATAAACAATTCAAGGTATTGAAAGAAAATGAGTTCATAACATTGCAACTAAGCTGTGTAAATTTTACAGGTAATATTGGCTACTGCAGTACGAATATAATACCATGTACTTATCTGTATGGCGTCAAATTCAAAAATAACGTATTACATGCTCAACCGTTATAAATATTCCTGAAACTGCTATTTCCCAAGAAATTTATTAATAAATAAATTGAAGTAAACTGTGAGTTGTGTTATGCATTTCGAACGCAAAACGCAACTTCTCACCATCAAATCGAACAATTTGAATTGTCAGAACTGATAATTCAAATTGAAAAGTTTTTAATTTTATTTAAGTTGTTGCCCATGTTGTTCGAAATTCGAAATTTCAAGAAGGAGCGAGAGGGTACGATTTCATCGTCTATTTCAATCTGTCATATCGTATAGAGAAATGAGCCGATGGGGTCTCCATTTATATAACTCAGTGCGCGCCACTCTCAGCAGCAGCGTTTAGCATTTATTTTTTTTCGCAAAAGCTGGGTTTCATAGAAAACAAGGTCATTTATAGGCACGATAACTCAGTCAATTTTCAATATTTTTCAACTTTTTTTTTTTAAATTTTGATAACTATTTTCTCTATAGTCTGACGAGAGGTTTTTTTTTAATTTTTTGCTTGGAAATTTTTTTATAAATTATTAAACGCAAATTTTTTTTAAAAAACTGATTACTAAAGTTTGAAATATTGTAACTTATTTATTTTTGAAAAAAAAAAAAAATTCCCTCCGTCAGACTATAACTACTACATTATTTTACAAGATTCTTTTATATTTTTGCAAATTGAATTATTTTTGGTGAAGTTATGATGCCGACCAGGAGGCACCATGGTTTTCATAAGTACTCCATTTATACCCGTAAAAAACAATGTTAATATTAAAAAAAAAAATTAATTTTATAGTTGAATAGTTAATAAGATATGTGAATTCAACAATTAAATTTTTTTTTCACCATGTAACCTGTACAATAATTTTTCAAATTTACTCGGTTACCATCGCGTGCAGGGGTATGTGAGCCCTTAAAGAAGGACCCTAAACCAAATTGTTTAGTTCTAGAATGTTATGGAGACAGATATTTTAGAAAACAATAACCAAGAGCTTTCTAAAAGGTCCAAGTATTATCTCTCCTAAATCCCTGTACAGACTATGCGTTTTAAACGCGTTTAAGTAGGCAAAATTAACGAGTTAAAAAAGTAGTGTTCACACTAGGCAACTCGTTTTATTTTGATACATGACGGCTTGACGTGATTTGTTTTGACAAGTAGATATTCAGCTGTGTTTCATTAGCAAATTTATGGTTTCTAAATTATTTGAAACAAAAGTGTTTGTATAGCAGTAATGAAAATTGAATTAATTAGCTAATGCAGTCGTTGTACAAGCACAAACTTCAGTTTCTGCAGCATTAAATAGTTTCTTTTAAAGTTTACTTCGATTTGCGCGAAGGTCGCTGTACATGTTTTCGGTTAAACGCGTTGTAGCTATGTGTAAACGCGTTCGGGAAGCGTTTTCAACGCGTTTAACTCGATTTAAACGCGTTAATCTCGTAGTCTGAACATAGTATAAGGGTAAAAACTTATTGAAAAGCGTGAACGGTTCGGAAATTTTCATTTAAATGGCAGAAATGACAAAAATGATTGAATGTGGCATATTTCGAAAACGGTTGGTAAACAAGTATATGTTGAACGTTTTACCCAGCATTTGCAGGCCTACAACTCGTATCCTGGTTCTAAGTTTATAACAGTACACCTATATATAATCGCCACTAAAACTATTTGAAATCATTTTTTGTGGATGTGGTTAGAAGAGTTGTAGTTTATACGGGATTGAATCATGAAATAAATTAAAACCACTTTAAAGTACCAAATCCTTTTGAGGTATATATATACTTGAGTGACTTCGGTTTTATGGAAGACCGATCCGCGCAAGGTATTCAATGAGATTCGGAGATCAAAGCAGTTGTGAGATTGGTTATATCCTAGTTGCAAAGCGTGTCCATTCGAGGAGGAACACTAGCGATGTCCTGGTCCCTTACCATCGCTGAATCCACACGGGTTATGCACTTGTCCAGTACTGAAGCGTCTCGTAATAAGTAGTTCAATGCCACAATTAGAAGTAAAGTGTGTTCTCAACGAAATTTTTTTTGAAAACCCGTCGGATTAATTGCATGTCATGTTCTATCACTCATAGAAACCACTTTCATTTCATGGCAATAAGGACATCGTTACTATACGACCTGGATTAATAAATTGAACAAATACTATTAACTATTAGGTAATTAAAATACAAGGATTTACACGCGTAGTCGATAGCACGGCTGATAGTAGGCGTTATACAAAATTTCTTTTTGCTTTAAAAATGTTGTCCATTGCCAATTATATCGGATGCAATTTGATAACTCTGTGCTACCATCATTTGCAAGTTATTGGCTTGGCGACCTTTTGCTACGACAAAAGACTTTGTATCGTGATACGATCGGCATTTTGGACATACTACAGCACTGTCCTGGGACTATTCATCATAATCTATTTGACTTTAACAGTTCAGACAACAATGGATTACGGATATGAAAATTTTCGCGAAAAAGTTCTTAAAATAGCGGTGAGTTTCGGTATCACTACGTTGTATATTTCGGCGGTGATTTCATTGGTGATACAGTGGCGAATGCGCAACGATATAATCGAAATGCTAAACGAAATGATAGTTTTGGTGCGGATTATGTGTCGCCACGCAAGGATTAATGTGGTTATTGATAAACGTTTCTTTGTACTGTTCTCGCTGAAGGTGACCTTGCTAATAGTTCAGAAAATGATGGACTTAAATTTTATGGTGAAAGTGTATTTCGATATGGGGTCCAAGAAGTTCTTGTTTTGGGTGTTTATGAATTTTGTAACGTATGTGTCGATAACTCCTTTGAACATGTTCTACGTGTCGATGCTTTTGATCTCGCGGCTTTACGAAATGTTCAACGACGATCTAAAATCACTGATGCTTCGAATTAAGTATGTAAGCGAGAATAACGAACGCGAATGTTACAAAATGCATAAATTTTGCGAATTTAGTGATCAATTGGATAAAAGTACGACGATCCTGAACGAATTATACACTTTGACCGTTAGAGTTACGAGAATTTTTCAAATTCAAAATTTGGCAATTATGGCGGAAATTTACGTTAATACGATTCTCCAGTTCTACAACGTCTATCTGTGGATTGATAGTAAGGCCATTCTTGAGTATGGAACATTTTTCTTAAATGTCCTTTATACGCTTTTAACGTACGTAAATGTCCTGCTGATACTTTATGTCAGCTCGCTGGCAACTACGGAATCGAAGAGGACCGGCAAAGTCCTGCGAGTTGTTTTAGAAATTCTAGATCTTGATGAACGTCTTCAAAATAACGTAATTATGATTCAATTAGTGATTTTAAGCGTACTACTTACTACCTTTCACTTTTTCAGGTTGATGCATTTTCGTTGTTTCTTAACCTGAAGCAGCTTGATATTAAATTTTGTGGAATGATCAGCTTGGATCGAGCGTTCATGCTTTCAGTGACGACTTCTTCGTTGATTTATTTAATTTTATTAATTCAATATCATCAGGCTCTGTGAGCTATTCGAGTCTATTTTATCATTGTCCTTTTTTATTGATTTTCTGCAATAAAACATTATATAATTTAATATGTTCAGTATTTTAGGTGAACATTTTTCTACTATTAGATGGGTAGATCTCGTTCAGTTAAGATGGGTTCCACTAAATGAACCATAATTTAAATCGACCTACGGAGAGACCCGACGGTGTGACATGAAATAATCTACACGATGTCGAAACCGAAACTGAACTGCAAGAAAATTGGAGAAAAAATCATCAGCAATAGTAAACATCACAAAAAATAAATCACTTGACACCACTTATTAAATAGGTACTACATGAATCAAACTTAAAATATCGCCTAATTCACGTTAAGGTATAGCGCCAATCGAAGTCAGCTTCTAATTGTCCGAATACTTTCGGGAGCCATTTTACTTATAAGTATTAGTGTAGCAATAAAAAAAGAAATGTAACAGAAGATTGATCGACCATTCTTTACGATTTGTTCTTGAAAGGGTTGCACTACTGTAGTACTAGAATTGCAACGAATACATGGTAGAACTATATAGCCTGTACTAATAGCTAACATGATAGTAGAACTACTAACTAATGTAATATAAAATTTGATTTTATGAATATGAAGCAAGAACTCGTATTGGCTTTTAAGGCTTTGCACTTTTCAAGATCTTCTTTTGTTTTGTTCAACAGTTGATAATATTTTCTATTTTGTAGTAGCACAAAGTGCGGCTTATTTGTGCTTAAAAAATCGGTATTTTTACTTTATTGAATTCGGCGACTGAAAGTGTAACTTATACAATAAAAAATTTCAAAATAATGGCTAAGATATTTTCTTTGCAAAAAAAATTGTAATTGGCAATAAAAAAAAAACTGCCAATGGTCTGGGCGAAACTTTATTATTTTTCGGGTCAAAGTTCGGGAGCGGTCAAAATCGGAGTGTATCATGAGTTGCTTCGAGAGTATTAGATTTTTTGGAAAATTATTTTTGTTCTTAATATAAAAATAATTAAAATATAGATTTTTAGCGGATTAAACATTGAAAAAGTTCGTGTAGACTATTCGAATTTCAGTATATTATGTACACTAAAAGCCCATAGAAGTAAAAACGAATTTGTTGCCTTATCAGAATTAAGAGATATGACGAATTGTTAAAACGTATACTAACCCATTACTTCCACTTGGGGTTTGAATTTAGAAAAATTTGTGAAACAGGTTTTTAGATGATTTCATAACAAGCAACTTGATATCTCATGAGACAAGACGGATTTTGAAAAATTTGTGAAAACGTAAGCAAACCCTTCACACCCCCTTGGTTCTGGAAATTCGAAAAATCATGAATTGGTTGGCAGTAATAATCAATTTTATATCTCATCGGAACTAAGGAATGGCAAAAATTGTGAAAACATAAACAAACCCTTAGGGGTTGAATATCGAAAAATTGAGAAATGGGTTTGTAGGCGATTATATAAAAAGCCTGTAGAAATGAAAAGCGATCTAATATCTCATCGAACCTAAGAAATATGTCGAAACTTTGAAAAGCATACAACCCCCTTACACCCATTAGGATTGAATATCTAAAATACTGAAATTGACTTTTTGGCTTTTTTATATAGGAAACCTTAGGAAGTAAAAATGAATTCGATATTTCACCAGATATGCAACCTCCTTACACCCACTTGGGGGTTGAATATCCAAAAATCCTGAAAAGAGTTAATAAATAAATATGAAGACAGCACGAGAAAGTAGGAATCAATTCAATTTCTTATCACTTCTAAAAGAAATGACGGAGTTCGTGAAAACGTGTTCAACCCGTTTATACCCTCTTAGGGGCTGAAAAAGGAAAAAACTTAAAAACAAGTTTTAGGCGATTATTACGCAAGCACGTGAAAGTGAAAAGATATTCGATATCTGATAAGACGTGGGTATATTGTAGAATTCGTGAACAAGTTTACAACCACCTTTGCACCCCCGTAGGGGTCGAATTTTAAAAAATCCTGAAAACACTTTCTAGGTATTTATATGAAGAAGCCGTAGAATAAAAATGAATTCAATATTTAGGAAGACCTAATAGATATGACGAAAACCGTGAAAATATATGCATTCTATTTTCACTGATCATTTTTTTGCCCCCCCTCCGAACGCCAATGGATATTTAAAATCTTTTTTATCTAAATTAGTTTTCTAGTTGATTTACATAAACATACCGAGTTTCAACTTTGTATCATAAGCCGTTCTATAGATAGGAAAAACACCCCCCGCCTCCGTACCATACTACCCCTATAAAATATTATATTTTTCCAAGATGCTAGTAATAAAGCTGTATCTAAATACCAAGTTTCAGCTTTATATCATTATAGGTTGTCGAGATATAAAAATCGGAACTTTTTCCTTTTCGCCCTCCCCCACCCTCACCCTCTACACCCCAACTTCCAAAATTTTGTTTTCTGCTTGGGGTCTATTAGGCCTACTTCCGGTAAAAATTGTAAGCATTTATCTTACACCGGTCTTGAGATATGAGAAGTGATTTTTTAGAAAAATTCTTATCCTTTCCACTTTCATGCTCCACCGCCCCCTTACAAAATTTTGCTTTCAGCAAACTTTGTTTGTCAACCTTTAAGTATACACAAACTAAATTTTATTTGTCTAGTGCAATTTGTTCGTGAGATATCGTAATTGAAAGTTTTTCACCCCCCCACCCCCGTACGCCACTGCCCCCACTCAAATTTTTGTTTCCGATCTATTCTCCTAGTGTACCTACAGATATTCATTAAGTTTCAATTTTGTGACATTGACCGTTTAGGAGATATGGATTTTAGAATGTGTCGATCTCACCTTTTTTGCGTTTCGGACGCATTATTTTTCCCCCCACTCCCAAACCCCTTCACTTATATCTGCAATTTTTTTGCAAATGGGTCCACTACTGAAGCTCTATATAAATTCCAAATTTCAGCCTCCTAGAATAAGCGGTTGCTGAGATCTAGAAACCAAAATTTTCCGTCTAAAACACTTCCCACTCCTCCCCCCTCACACCCCTACCCCTTCAAATTTGGTCACTTCAAGGGGCGTACCCAGTCTATTCATAAAAAAAATTTTAATTTAATAGCTCAAAAGGTTTGGGAGCTACGAGCCTTCAAACGATTTTGCGTACAGCGGTCGACGTACGGCGTACGGCGGACAGACGGACTGAAATGTTTTTTTTGCGTTTTTGAGGGTAGCAAATTTTTTTTTTTAAAAAATCGATATCAATACTGTATTATTGAAATAATAAAGTAAAATGATAAAATAACAAACAGACTGAGGAATGAAATGAGCGACGATAATTAAGACAAAAAAAGTATTCTTCCACTTGAAAATAATCATCAAAAACTAATATACTATTATAAAATTTTGCTTAGCAAAATAAGTACTAAAATAAGATTTCTCAATATGCACTTACCGTTAGACTGATAATGGAGGAATTAAAATTTAGTGTGTATGACTGATAGGAAGTTTCAAGATCTATTTTGTGATCTCAGAATTGTTCGGTATTCAGCCACTAAGGGGTGTAAAGAGGCTATGTATGTTTTCACGAATTTTTATATATATCTTAGGTGAAAAACCTTTCTAGTTCTACGAACTTTTAGGACTCATTTTGCATTCAAGCCCCAAGAGTTATATACGTTTCTCACGAATCTTGAAATATTTCTTTTGATCAGATTAGATATCGAATTCAATTTTATATAATCGCCTAAATATGAATTTTAGGACATTAAAACTATTGCATACTTCATCTCTTAGGTCTGAATAGCATACTTTATCTCTTAGGTCTAAATAGAAATCGAATATATCCTTCATGGAATTTTTATAAAATCGAGTACATATAAAATTCAATATTTTGTTTTTATGAATTTCGTCACATTTCTTAGGTGGGATATCGAATTGGTTTTTACTTTACGTGCTGTTTTTGTAACCTTTTTTAATTAAATTATTGTATGAAGAACCAGAGATGAAAGTTCTATTATATAAAAACAAGAAGAATAGCATCTTCTGACAAAATTAATTTTCCAAATAATTTTCCGGTCTTGAAACAACCACCGCTTTACTTCTTCAGTCATTCAAAATAAAGCACTATTTAGAAAAAAATTTTCTGTACATAAGAACATTCAGAAAAATTATTTATTAATCGTAAAAAGTGAATTTCCTCAAAAAATGTTAAAAATAATTTTATAGTTTTTCACGATTCGTTCATTTCAGAATTTCTTCAATATTCAAAAAAAAAATGTAACTTATATTGTTTTGTGTATATGTGAATTATTCTACAAAACAACAAAGTGTGAATTTTGAACGCAATATTTAAATTTTGCTTTAATACAACTAAATTCGTATTACACAGGAAGGGAAGTTATTTTTTGAGCGCATCTCGTACAACATCGGCCCCATCTTTGGCAAGTTCTTTGATGGCTTCGGTCCCCTCTTTTACAGCTTCGGTACCTTCTTTGATAGATTCGGTACCTTCTTTCACAGCTTCGGTACCCTCTTTCGTGCCTTCTTTAACACCTTCCATGATTTGGTCTTTTAAACTGCGTATTCTAGGTACACTATCTTTGCGGGTGCTATCAGCTAGTTTATTACCGTCACCCTCACCCTCTTGTACATCGTCAGAAATTTTGTGATCCTTGGCATAATCCTCTTCTGGTATTTCCGTCTCGTAGCCATCCGGCAAAGCATTTACACGCGGATTATGAAACAAAGTTCTTTGTCCGTCACCCCAAGGAAATCGCTTGTTTCGAATTCTTAAATACTCGAATTTTATAAACGTCGGCCTTTTAAGCTTCTTATGAAACAGGATCACATTTAACATGCAGACCGCGACAATTGGGAAGGCCACAAATAATGACATCCGCTTCCAAAATAGCCAGGATGCTAAGAAATAGAGAAAAAGATGGTTAGGCTTAAGTATTACGAAATTTAAATACTCACAAGCAATACTAGTTCTCTTCAAAGGATCACCGCCACCTTTACCACCATCATCCTTACTACCCTTGCTTGGCTTTGGTTCTTTTATCGAATTCAAATTGCCCGACGGTTTAGGGGCTGGTATAGGCACAGAAGGCTTACACAGACTAGATGATTTGCGTAGAAGCAAACGTAATAAGAACGTTGATCTGTTCATAGTCTTTATTTAGGAGAAAAATACTATCGATAAGAAATAAATATACCAATTTTAGAAAAAGAAACTGTAGTTGACATGATGTTGTCAGTAAAATTCAATTTCAAACGTGCCACCTAGGATGAATTAATTTCATCGTACTCTGGATGCAACTGAATAGTTGAATGGTTTCTTCAAGATTCTCTCTTGTAGCCAAGTTTTTATATTTAAACAAAATATAAACTCTATAAAAGACCTTTGTTCCAGTGGAGTACCTAAAGTTCGGATTTTGAACATTGGCAAAAAAACTTCCGTATCGAATATTCGTAAGAGCGGTACGGACGGTACATTTATTATTAAGAAATGTGATTACATAAGATAAATCCAAGGGATATCGGGATTAACCCTTCACATAACGTAGTAATCTAACACACCATCGAATATACTCGAGATCTCGCAAATCATACAGATGCAGTGCAGTATATATAGCAGGCTCGAAAGCGCACAGAGAACAGATTGCTGAAAAAGCAAAATGAGAGATTGCCATTATCACTAGTGATTGTGAAGCATTGCCAAGTATAATGGTTATTGAATTCAGTGATTTGGAAATACCAAGTGTAACAATAATGTTTAAGCGATTTGAACAAAGCGATTGTTTCCATTAAGTAAATCGAATTAATTTTACTTGAAATTCAAGCAAACTCTCAGCTCGCAACAGTACCTTCAGTCTATCAATGAAAACATCACCAGTCTTCCTTAACTATTAATTTGATGGATTTGACATTGAAAAACAACCCAATTTTATTCACTATCAGTCTAATTAATTATTGTGTTAGTAAAAGTAAAAGGATCCGTCCCTAATGGATATTAACTGTAAGCATATTTTGATGAGTTTCTGAAACAGTTTGAGCCCAAACGTCGTAGAATAGAAAATAATGAACATTTTAAACCGTGTCGCTCGCGTTATCCTGCTACTGAGCTTCCTTCATATGCAAATAATCGGATTATCCGCTTTTCGCTATGATAAAAATCGAACTAAGGTGGTCCGGTCCGCGTTTCTGACTTGGTACAGTGCAATTATGGGAATATTGTTTGTAGTGATTATGGGCCAGTCTATCTTCAACTTCACGAACGAAACGAAATTGTTTTACGTCAAGGTTATCGTATTGATGAACTATGGCTCCTTTTCCGCACTATTCACCTTAGTTTTGATAAGTATTTGTGCGAACTGGATGGCCCAATCGGATATTATTAAAGTTGCCAACGATATTGGCGCACTGGTCATCAATTTCAAGGAGTTGACTAGAAAGGCGGATATAATCGATGGTCATTTCTTTACATGTTTAGTACTGAAGATTTCGCTACTCCTTCTGCAGAGATTTATTGAATTGAACACGATACCCACCATGTTTACTAGTGGTCTTCTACAGCTATTTACCTGGGTAGGCTATGGTTACACTATGCACGGTATTGTGAATTTGATGAATATATACTTCTTTGTGACACTTTTTATTGGACAATTCTACAGAATTTGTAATAGTGAAGTGCTAGCCCTTAGCCAAGAAGTACGACAAATAGGTTCCGAAAATTGGAAAAACGGACGTAAAATGGAAAAGTTCTGCGAAATTAGTGACCGCTTAGATAGGCTCATGTATCTATTGGATCGCGTTTTCAAAGTGGCTTCTGCTGCAAATCAGACATTTCAAATACAAAATTTGATGCTTATTTTTGCAACGGTTGACAATTTGGTGCAACAAATGTACCACGCTTTCATAGCCGTTGCAAGGGACGATCCGCTGCATCAGGTACATGACTTCTTACGTGAAGCGGTTTTTGGAATATGTGCCTTACTGGAGCTGTTTCTCTTCATACAGGCAGCGTCAAATGTCAGCAAATTGTCGCGAATTACCCGAATGAATTTCGATGATATTTTTAATTTGCCACACGTTGATGAACGACTGACAACGAATGTAAGATACCTACATAAAAAGTTAATTCCACCGAATAGTACAGAGTTTATTTTCTTTTTCCAGGTTGAAAATTATTCGCTAGGACTTCTTTTTAAAGAACTAAACACAGAAATATGTGGGCTTTTCATTTTGGACAATGGAATGTTTTTTTCATTACTTTCCGCAACCATTTTATATTTAATTATGTTAATTCAATTTCATTTAAGTACATTGTAATTCAAAAATGTCTATTGGATATCTTCCGATATAACAAATTCCAAAAGCGTGCAGTAAATAAAATTGTAAACTACTTGTAGGTTGCAAAGTATAATTAATATAATAATATAATAAAAAAGGGAAACCACGACATGGTTAACTTTCATGATAATTTTTTATTTTTTTAAGTTTGCAGACGCTTAAGATACATCTCGACTTCAATCCGGGTTCTAATTGATCCAATATCCTCTGATTGATATCGTGAATTATGAAGTATACAACGAATCTTACACTTTAAGAACTTCTTGACCACTTCGACGTTATAATTTTGTGCAGATTTGTAAAAGGAATAGTTCTTCTGTACACTTAATCTCCTGCTCTAAACTGAGTTTGAGCTGCACCCAAATTTTAAGTTACACAGTCTGAAAGGGCGCAAGCCTGTGGGATCGCTTGATGGATTAAGCTCCTAAGAGAACTACAGTCGGTGCCACAATCATTTGTGCATAACCTTTTCATGCGTAAGAGCTAAAGGGAAAGTACTAAAACTTTTATAAATAAGCAAAATTATATTCATTTCTTTTTTTTATAATTACATATATAGCCTAAAATAATATTAAAAAATAAAAAATTTCTGAAAAAGAGTATGTATAAGCAAAATTAATAACAGAAAAGATGCCACAATTATTTGTGCACAGCATTTTGGTGCCACAATTATTTCTGCACATATAACAGGTCTCTATAAAGGTGAAAAAAAGAAAATTTCAAAGCAGTTTCAAAGGCTAAAATCTATAAAATCATATATTTAGTATTTCCCTAGTATTTTGTATTGCCACCCTTTGCCGCAATAACCCCCAAAAAACCCCGTCTTGACATAGAATCTATCAGGTTTTGTAATACAGTCGTTGGTATATTACTCCACACGTGTGTGATATTTTTCCACGCTTCCTTAGGCAGCCTTTCAATTTCTTGCCGAATTTTCGACTTCATCCAGTGCCAAACGTTTTCAATTAAATTGAGATCAGGGCTTTGGGGAGGCCATGAAAATACGTTTTGTCCAATATCTGCTAAAAACTTTGTTACAATTATTGATTTGTGAACATTGTCCTGTAGTAATATGAAGTTGATGGCAATCAGTTTGTCCCTGGCGAAAGATGCATAATCATTTAATAGGTATTGAAGCTGTTTTATGCTCTTTAGGCACCTAACTAAGGATCCAATGACATTGTAGGAAACACAACATTATTTTTCCGCCATGAGAATGTCGCGCTGGATTTGTCACTGCTCCATTTTTTGTTTCTTCTGGATCCGAAAAATAAAATTTGCGTTTATATGTTCCATTTAAGGGAAAGACAACCGCATCCGTCCAAAGGATACTCCGCCAAAATTAAATCGGCTTATTTATGTACTCGAGAGCGAACTTCCAGTGAAGGTTTCTGTTTTTTTTGGAAATAGTTCGTTTTATAAGGGGAACTCCAAAATGATAGTTAATATTTTTCTTCAATGGATTTAGCTCTTTGAAACCAATATCAGTTGTTGTACGTATTTAAAAATTGCGAATTTACTTACCTTTTTGATGTCAGCTGGACTTCACTATGACATTTCACATGGCACTAGAATTGGAACATGGCGGAAAAAGGCACGAAAAGTTTGAAAAAATTTATGAAAATTATTGTTTTTGGGTGATTAAAACTCCCTTTTCGCTCCAACTACCTTTTGCGCTGCGCAAAAACTACTTTTTTAGTTAAATATGGCTTCTGTTGCACTACGTAGGATATTATGTTATTTTCCGCTAGCCTCCTTCGAACTGTAGTCTTACTAATTTTATTCTCGTCCAATATTCACATCGTTTAGGAAGTTCTTGTAAGTTGTAAAAGGAGTTCTCTGCTGCTCTAACAATTACTTTTGTCTTCCTTTGCAGAAGTCGCCCGTGTATTCCCTCTCCCTGGCAAAGTTTTCACACTTTAGTGTTTATTTGCTTTCGATACCTGGTAATGGATGGTATTCCTATGACACCCAACCCTTTTCGAAAGTTCTGACACAGGAACACCATTTTTGTAGTCAGCAACGATAGCTGACATTCGCTGAATGCTAATTTCACTTTTTCGGAGCATTTTCAAATGATTTAAACACAACACAATGGTATGAAAACTAAACTAAAGTGAGTGAATACTCTACTTTACTTGGACAATACACCAAATACCCAATATAACTAACCGTTATTTTTCTAGAATGATATTTTGCACGTGCACAAATAATTGTGGCATCTTTTTTGTTTATACATAATCTTTTTTAAGATAGTTTTTATTTCTTATTCTTGTTTTTGGCTGCTATATGTTACTATTAAGAAAAAGAAATATATATAATTTTGCTTATTTCTAAGAGTTACAGTACTTTCCTTTTAGCTTTTACGTAAGAAAAGGCTATGCACAAATAATTGTGGCACCGACTGTATGTTACTTAAATTTCCGTCCCATCGAGTTTGGTCCTGCACGCCAAACGCATGGAGTCCTGCCAAAACTGACTGATTGGTCCGCCCTGAAGCATTCCCTTGAGATGAGTATTTCGGTTTTTAACACCACACTTAAAGGACATGTAGTTGAAGTCGGCCTCTGAATTGTTAGAAAGAATTGTCTCATGCCTCTTTAAAAGAATCCCTAATCTCTGCCCCGTAGTTCTCATCACGGGATTGGGAATTTTGACAGTTGGACGGAAGTTTTTTTAAGGCACAGATAAGAATATCAGTGGGAAGAAATTAAAAAGAAAGGTTTTTGGGAACGAAAAAAGAAAGTCGAATTCTTCATCTCGATGTTTTGTGAAATTGTGTAAGACAAGGAAATAATTGTTCAATCAAAACAATAAAAAAAAATTAATGGAGGAGAAACAAAATATAACCGCGTCAATCGAGTTGGTGGCTTACAGTCTATTGTCCTCTCCTGACCGACTGAGGATCTTATCCCAATTTTAACACCTGATTAAGTAGAAGTTTTATTTGGTTTTGTTGTCCAAGCCAAAGATTTATGATCTGAAATGTAAACAACGTATCTCTTCACCATCTAGCCCGAAAGCCAGCAAGGACGTCTCTCCAGTTCACATTTTTGTCATAAATTCGGACTTTGGCAGAATTGACCCTATTCCTGGACATCCTTCGATTATTTCGACGTTTTGAAGTCGAACAACCTCTCTAAGGCTCCCGTTCATAATAATAATAATAATTAAAATTTCTAAATTAATTACAATAACTTATTTCTATATACATTAAATTAATTAAAAAAATTAATTGTAATTCGCTCCAGGCTTGTTGTATTGGAAAAACATCGCCACAGGCAGCATCTATTGCGCAATTTAAAGTCTATCGCTCAACATCGCGTGGATCCAGCCATCCATTAATTAAACTGTCATTTCAGCAATCCATTATTCTTGATGGCATGACTTCATCACCACACTCCATCGCAATTCAACGATCTGATAAAGTTCCAAGCGGAACCCCACCGGGTTTTGTTTAACCAGAATATGGGAAAACTCCAGTGTGGCTGTATACCAAATGGGGCTAGAGGGCGACGTCGCTCCACTTGCCATAATTTTTGTATGCCATGTCGAGCTCCCCATCTCCGTTTCCCACACCCAAGCGCACGATTTCTGCCATAGATGGCTACAGCTCGGATGCTGCAGATGCTGGCGATGTACGGAAAACCCTCTGGATCTGGAGCCAGGCTGATATGGTTTCGCCCAAAGTTTCCACAGAGCACATAAAATCTTAATGGCCTGAAGCTTGATGTGGGCCTGGGCAAGTTTGTTGTTGGTAGCTCGATGTGTGCGTAAATTGTACCTTGGTCGGATGGCATGGGCTTACCACGGAACAGGTCGATGACCGAGGAGGGTGGTGAATACTAAGAGCTATCGACATGACAGCCGATGGGGCCTTGTATTTGGAGCTTCGCTTCGTAGCAAAGGAACCCAACTCGGGAACACTTGGCTTCCACTTGAAGTGCTCATCTGTGCAAATGACAATCAGGCCTGTCATCGTCTTCTGGATATTTCGGCTCCAAGCACCTTTAAAGATTCCTCGCTGCACGAAACGTTTCCAATAGCCCGGCGTATCTACCATTAAAAGATGAGATCTATCACGTTCTTGGCACCAACAACTCGGCCATAACTTCATCAGCAGCACTCGACTATCTCATCTCGGGAATTTATTCCAGTCTGTTTTCAACATCTCGCTTAAGAGCGGATCAAAGTGGATAACATCGTGGGTACCACGAAATGTGGAAAGGAGACTTTGGCTTTCAGAAGACGAGAATCACTTGCTAGTGAATTCGAAAATCGTCACAAGATCGTGATTCAACAGAAATGTAATTCTGCTTGGATTCCACACATAAAAGATAAAAGGACGGAGTTCCCCCTTTAACTGCGTGATTACCTTGGGGATTTTATTATTTCCAGCACTTGAATGTGGCACAATTTATGCTGTGGTATAAATTAGGCATTTGTGATTCTAATGCTTAGATGAAGTAAGTAAAGATTTTGGATACTTGATGTAATTTGTAATCAATTCAAATTTATTTATGTTTTGAGAGACCGCTTAGACGATTTGAATTTAATTTCCTAAAATAGAAATGAGTATGGAATGAAGATAGATTCGTTGATCTTAAAGCTATAGTAGTAAGTAAGTAATAGTTGCAATTCTATCAAAATTATTCATTGTAAATTTCAATAATTTAACAATACAAATTCTTTTTCTTACTATTAGGAACAACCCTATCGGGCCTTATCCTCTTCGATAATATTGCTCCTATCGAAGTTGGGACATTACGGTAATCCTTCGTACCTCGGAAGTGTATCAAACTTTTTCACTAATGTTGATGATATTATCATCATCAATAAAATTAATGTAAACTGTAGGTGTAGGTGTTGGATAAGCATAATATAGGACAATCCGTAACAGGATGTTGATTAACAATACAATAGCAATTAAAAGTAAAAATATAATGTTGAAAAATTTAAAAGTAAACTTAAGGAATACCCAAAATCGTACTTATGGTTGTTTAATTTTTATTCAGGCATCTAAAGCTTATTTAAAGCTTATTATGAACTAGGGTTTAGCCGGAATTTCAAATAAAAACCCAATTGGATTAAATTAATAAAGTAACAAATTTCGTTATTATTGTCGCATTCAATTATTATTACACTTGGCAATTCTTCGCGCTTTCACTTGCTACACATTTGCTGTCAAAGCTTTACCCGACAGAAAACTGGTTGTCTTACTTTGTTAAAACCCGATTCCGTGTAGAAGCCCAACTGCGCTTGAATACTGCGTACATTAATTCGAGAGATATCGTGCATATTGGGTGTATGTAGAATATGGAGGAATTATAAAGTTATTTTATTGGAAGGTTGTATTTTTCTACGGAAACTCGATGAGTGTTTCGGGTTGACATGTAATGCATGCAACAATATATATTTTATAATGATGTTATTTTCCTTTTACGGCAACTCCCAAACGGATAATATATTGATATTAATATTATTTTTTTGTATTATATTTTGCGAATTATATTATTTTATTTACTTATTTTTGTTCTTATATACATTTAGTTTTCATTTAATTAGTTTAATTTGTATATTTTTGTATATTAATTTGCTAAATTGCTTATATTTGTAACTGGCTACGCTCGATCGCTTCGCTTGTCCTTATCAGTACAATGCCTGTGCTACTGCACAGCTAAATCGAAAATATCTGCCCTACCGTTTACCAAAGGGAAACAAATTACATAAAACATAGCTGGTTGCGACTTTTTCTGCAGGACTTGATAGGACTTAAATTAAAGAAGATATTTCCAAAAATATTTCTAAAACAGGTGACGTTAATAAAAAAAGTTGCCACTTCAGTTTGAAAATGTTTATTTTTATTTGACTTGTTTTAGCCACACTCCCACAAACCTTTACCACTTAAAAGTATATGCAACCGCAAAGTTTTAATTTTGTAGTGTAAGCCGTTACTCAGAGATAATAAATTATGCTTTAATTACACACAAACTACTTGTTTATAACAGTTTCGATGATTTAGCTGTTATTATGCTACGATTATATAATCTTAATAGAGACACCAATCAATGTCGATTTTATAGAACTCTAATCTAACTGAAACCTACTATAAATCTACGGTATAATCTCCGTTTTAATGATTCAAATATAAAATAAACGAATCTCTTGCACATTAATATACAAAGATGGAACTATGCTCAACTCCTAAAGAGTAAGGGAAAAACATGCAGAGCTTGTAGTCAATAAAGATTTTCCCGAAACCACTGGTCTAATTCGAAAGCTTTCAAACTTTTATTTGAAAGGTTCCTGTTTGAGATGAGCCATTGTTTGAACCATTTTCATGTAGAATATATTCTGAAAAGGATATGCGGACACGTCGCAGAAGTTTCTATGTTGCTCCTGTTGGACTAGTGGAATTTTTTGGTACTGGTCGGGCCTTTGAAAAGGACCTGGAATCGCTTTTATCAAAAGCAACCCTTAAAAGCTTGCGTTTCCTCCTCAAACGCAAAAACTTATCGGAAACGGTTTGATAGTCACTGAAGAAAACAGTGCTATCTATACTTTGTTTGACTATAAGTTTTTTTTATAATCTGTAGTTACTGCAGTCTAGGGTCACTATATACACAACACTCTCTACCTAGGGTTTGGCAGATACGTCTAATTTGGTCGTTTCTGTACTAGAAATTGTAATTTAACCTCACAAAAATCGCCTGTTTATGTACTAGTTCTCCTGTTTTTGTACTACTGAGAATTGCTATCAAATTGCGTTTTTGAAGTGTGTTAATGCGAATATGTGAAGAGTCGGAAAAAGAGCTGTCGGTTCCCTTCCACAATTCTAGTACGTGTTTTTCTTTGATATGGAAGTGTGTGTGCGCGAAATTGTGGTTTTCAATGGAAAATTTCCCTATTTCTTTCATTTCTTCTATGGAAATTTACAATTTTGCAGCGAAAAGTCAATCATTTCGAATGTTTATAAAGCGAAATCCCATAAACATGGAAAAAATTTAAATTTACTGGTTTTTCACCTTGGTACGCATCTGCCAAACCCCTCTTAGAGGCTGTTTTGTTGTGAGTGTGTATACAGTAACCCTACTGCAGTCTTAACCTCATAAGTTAGTAACTTATCAAACTTAAAAAACAAATTCGGAAATAAAATTTCTTTATTTGGGTAAACTTTCTTAGCTTAAAGAATTGAAGAAAAATACTGTCACCCAGCTCAATGCTTCTGTACTGAAAAAAAACACCGTCTACAGAAACCAAAACCACCTCAATTTAATTCGTCGATCATCACAGTTCCTACATAAAGGCCGCAAAAGCAAAAACATCAGACATTTTGGTCCAAAGTTAATTTACTTCATTATTTTACTATAATACAATAAAGTATGTTATTATTTTATAAAACTAATTTAGAAAATCGTGGACGTTTTTAGGTCAACATTTAAGATTTTAGACAGAAGTAGTAAAAAATTCTTTTGGGGGAAGGGGGGGGGGGGGGGGGGTTGTTTGGATACTCCATGATTGGGTCAAAAAATCTATTTTTTGGAAATAGTCTTAATCGATTGCCAAACTATTCAAGAATATTCTCTGAAAAAATTTCAATCGAAATCTGCAGTGCTTACGAGTTACAGCTCATAAAGCGGAGGGGTCGGGTGACGGGTATATAGTATTTTTATTGTTTCCAAAACTATAAACTCGTTTTTCTTGAAACATAATTTTTCGATTTTACGTACACGATTGAGCAAATTCTACTGAACTAATTTGGCTTTATGACGCCTCATTTTATAGATAATCAAATTCTCTACTAGATGACTTTAATTGTTTTTTGAAAAACTATTTTCTACATATTTTTTTTGTATTTTAAAGTCGATTTTTTTCGCGAAAAATTCACTTTAAATTTAAAACACTGTGTAAAAACATACAATTTCAAACTTTTCTTTAAATTACTCGACGTCATCTAGATGCTAGTATCATAAACTTTACAAAAACTTGTTGTTTTTTTGGTGCAGATCAAAATTAGTATTGTGATCGATTTTTAAAAAAAAAATTTGATACCCTGGAAAATTTTTTTTTACGTTTCATGACTAGTAGACACGAAAAAAGCAAGAAAATTTCAGTCCGTCTGTCCGCCGTACGCCGTACGTCTACCGGTGTACGCAAAATTGTTTGAAGGCTCGTAGCACCCAAACCCTTTGAGCTATTTAGTTCAATTTTTTTCGTGAGTAGAGTGGGTAGGTCCCCTGAAATGACCAAATTCTGAGTGGTGGGAGTGTAAGGGGGAGGTGGGGGAAGCGTTTTAGACCGAAAATTTTGGTTTTTAGATCTCAGCAACCGCTTATGCTACGAAGCTAAAACTTGGAATTTATATAAAGCTTCAGTAGTGGACCCATTTGCAAAAGAATTGCCAATATGGGTGAAAGGGTGAAGGAGTGGGGGGAAAAATAATGCGTACAAGACGCTCGAAAGTCGAAATTGGGACATTCTAAAATCCATATCTCCTAAACGGTTAATGTCACGAAATTAAAACTTGGTGGACATCTGTTGGTATACTAGGAGAATAGATCGGAAACAAATTTTTGAGTGGGGGCAGTGGCGTGCTGAGTGGGGGTGAAAAACTTTAGTTAACGATATCTCACGAACCAATTGCACTAGAAAAATAAAATTCGGTTTCTGCATTAAAGTTGACAAATAAAGTTTGATGAAAGTAAAATTTTTGAGGGTGGGGGAGGGTGAAAAAGATAAGATTTTTATATATCGAAAACCCATAATGATATAAAACTGAAACTTGGTATTTGGATAGACATGTAGTAGTAGCATGTTGGAAAAATATAATTTTTTAATAGGGATAGTATGGAACGGGGTTTGGGGTGTTTTTGCTATCTATAGAACGGTTTGTGCTAAAAAGTTGAAACTCGGTACGTATATGTAAATCAACTAGAAAAGTAATTTAGATAAAAAAAATTCAAATATCCATTGGCGTTCGAAAGGGGGCGAAAAAAATGATTAGTGATAAGGAAATGCATATATTTTCACGATATTCGTCATATCTAGTAGGTCTTCCCAAATATTGAATTCATTTTTATTCTACGGCTTCTTCATAGAAATACCTAAGAAGCGTTTTCAGGATTTTTTTAAATTCGACTCCTAAGAGGGTGTTAAGGGGTTGTATACTTTTTCAAGAATTCTTCCATATCCCCCAGGTCTGATTGATATCGGATATCTTTTCACTTTCATGGGCTTGCGTAATAATCGCCTAAAACTTGCTTTTAAGATTTTTCCTTTTTCAGCCCCTAAGAGGGTATAAAAGGGTTGCACACGTTTTCAGGAATTTCGTCATATCTTTTAGAAGTGATAAGAAATTGAATTGGTTTTTACTTTCTCGTGCTGTCTTCATATTTATCTATTAATTCCTTTCTGGATTTGTGGATATTCAACCCCCAAGTGGGTGTAAGGAGGTTGCATATATTTTTACCGATTCTTACATATTGCTTAGATCTGATAATATATCTAATTCATTTTTACTTCCTAAGGTTTCCTATATAACCGCCAAAAAGTCAATTTCAGTATTTTTAGATATTCAATCCTACGGGGTGTAAGAGGGTTGTATGCTTTTCAAAGCTTCGACATATTTCTTAGGTTTGATGACAACTGATAAGACAAAAAATTTACTTCTATGGGCTTTTAGTGTACATAATATACCGAAATTCAATAGTCTACACGGTCTTTTTCAATGTTTAATCGGCTAAAAATCTCTATTTCAAATATTTTTATTTTAAGCACAAAATTAATTTTCCAAAAAATCTAATAATCTCGAAACAACTCATGATATACTCCGACTTTGGCCGCTCCCGAACATTGAACCGAAAAATAATAATGTACAGTAGCTTAGGGAAAGACAGGGACAATTTTATTTTACTTTTTTTAAATTACATACTCAGTCTATCTGCAAAATATTTTCTTAAAATCCAAAAATTTGTTAAAAACAATGCATCTTCCTGTTTTTACACGTACGATATGAAAAGGCTATATAAAACAGTTCGTACCTATGGATGGTGCATACATATGCCGTTTATACATTTGCCGTTTAAAGTGAGTGCACTTGGAAAATGCGCATTTTATGAGGAAGCTGTTGTAGGTAATATCAGGGGCTTCTTATTACATTTCATTGTAAATTTTTGAACATAACTCGCAGTGGATTATATCCTTGTTGCATTTTCTTATCTTGAAAGGTCTTTGCATAATAGGTACACAAGCTATGTAGGTTGAGTGTTGAGTGTTGAACCCTAAGGTAATAAAATGATTAAATTACAAAATAATAGAGAAATTTTCAGATAATATTACGGGAGCGTTCCGCATCTTGGCACAATATCAAGTTTCAGTAATATATTTTCCATACTCTTCGAAGATGCACGAAAGCAACCTAACAAATTCTAATGAACGTCTATTTTAGTTATCGTAAAACTATAGTATCAATAAAAGGGCTTAGTATCATACATACCAATAGGCTTGACCCAAATAATCAAATCCTCTTATCTATGGGGGCAGAACAAACTTGTACTTATTCAGAGGGATAGTGTATCGGATATAGTAAAGAGTCCTTAATGTGTTCTGCACGATTAGGTCAGTATTCATATTTCCTATATTCGCCATTTTAATGTATCTACAGGATGACCAAATATTTCAGGTTTGGGAAAGTGGATTGGAATACAAACTTGCTTTTACTGAAAGGTTTATAACGTTTGTTACGACAAGGCTCTGTGTACATACAGTCAAATTTCCGCTTGTTGAATTCTAAATGTAAGGACGTATAGCTGATGCAAAGAAATTTCGGTCAAACTCGATATGCACATGGATCCGGACAAGCGCGTCGGTAGCTTTAACCGGGCATAAGATGACGGGAACGCAAGCTTTTTGCCACTTAATCTTAATCTCGCTACTATACTTCCAGATACTTATACATATACTGAGAGAATAGATTCATTGCTGCAATAGAAATATATGCCAATCGAATTACAACGGTTGCAGGAAAAGTTCCTATCCCATTTTTGGAACCGAAATTCTGGGTTGGCCGAACCGAAATTCTGGGTTGGCCGAACCGAATTTTAGTTTATTGGTATCGAATATATATTTTCCGACAACTGAATTATTTGTTTAGCCAACCAGAATCTCTTAAAATTTTGATTGCCACAAATGTGCGGGTTGTTGGTAAACTCTAAAAAAATTGAGTTATTTGTGTTAAATCCTATACACTGAATTCTTTTTTGATACCTAAGAGGAGGTAGGAGAATTCTTCTAAGACACCAATTTTCTACTTCAAATATTATTTCTCACTTACTGACTTAATAAAGCCCATGGCTGTATGTAGGAATCGAACCCGGTGTTGAAAGTTTTTGTATTAGCGCGCGTAACCACTGCGCCACCGAAGACCTTTCATTTTCATTTCCCTATGTGCAACTTAACTTAGTGTGAATTAAATTACTTACCGCAACATACATTCGGTTGACGAAGACACATTCGGTTATCACAACTGAAAGATGCCGTAAATCGTTTGTGATGATCAACATTCTATTGCAACAATCAAAATTGAGTTGCTAGACATTTTTTTGTTCGGTTGTCTCAACAGAACCGCACAAACGAAATAAGTAGATTGTCAATGATTCTATTGCGTGTATCGCGTTTTTGTACTCTAGATGAAATCATATAGAGTATTATAAGTTTAATCCAGCCCAAAAGTTTGTAACGCATAGAACCAAGCCTCGGACGGAAAAAAGTTATATATAATTTTTTGTTTATTTGTGGCCAAAAATCTCAAATCCGCTTGACGTCCGTCTGCCCGTTTGCACGATAATTCACGAAGGCATTCACCTCGGACCTTGAAATTTTGAATCTGGATATTTGGTTGAATTTATAAGGCTAAATTCGTTAACGGGCAAAATCGTCCTACTCCTTCGGGTAGCTGCCATACAAAATGTCCTTAAAATACGTGTTTAAGAATATTGGCCGATAACTTCATAAGGGTTTAAGCTACGCCTTTGAAATTTTGTATGTCTTTTTTTTTCAATAGTTGGAGCTAAATGTATGATTATGAATAAATCCTATTCCTATTCGTCTAGCTGCCATACAAATATCCTGTCAAAATATCTTCACTTAATTTACGAAACTCACTATAACTCAAGTAATCATTTAGCTATGAATTCAGAATTTTGTACAAATTAGTTTTGAGTGAAAACGTAGTTCAAGTTTACTAGTCAGCGAAATCCTTTCATTCCTTGTGGTACCTAGGAAGCTTCCATACAAAAAATCCTTAAGACACGTGTTCAACAATATTTTCCGATAACTTTTGAACGCTTCAAGCTACGAATTCGAAATGTTGTACACATTCATTTTTCAGTGGTTCCAAGAAAAAGGATAAATATGTAAGAAATCGAGTGAGTCCTTCCTGCAGCTTCCATGTGACATTCCTTCAAAAAGGAGAATTTTTTTTCGGTGACTCCTCCAGTTCAAGATATGAAATTAAACACTGAATACTGTCTTTTAGGTTTGAGTAGCAATCAAATGGGAGTCCTTAATAAAGGACATACAACATACACACACGTAATTCTACTTTATCCCCAACTACAATATAAATCGGAGTTCAGTATTTCATCTAGAGTATCATACGATTGGCTTGCAGCCGATCGTGACTGCTGTATGTTTTATTCCCTTTTGAGTACAACCGAAATACTCGCTATAAGCAAGATTGGCAAGCCTTCCCATACATACGTGTTCAAATGCAAGAAGGTCCTCTTACAACTCGATAGTGTTGGATACAAAGTAACACTGGGCTGGGTTCCAGCACATTGCGGTATCCGAGGAAACGAACTAGTAGACAAGCTAGCGCGCGAAGGGGCGTCCTTACCTCTCACACAAACGCTCTTCTCGAATCCGCTTCAAGAAGATTTCATGACGACTCCGAAACAAAGACTTTTAGATAGGTGGCAAAAACACTGGCAAGAAGACGATATGGGTAGATACTGTCACTCCATAATTCCAATGATCTCAATACATGCATGGTTCCAAAGGCTGCTGGTAGAACCTAGCCGCTCAATGGTAACTCTTTTTTCTCGACTCATGGCTAATCACAATGGCCTCAATACCAACTTGAACCGACTAGGAATTAATGCAAGCCCACTGTGCGCCGATTGCAACCAATATGAGACTGCCGATCATGTCTTTTGGTCATGTTCCAAATACCCCTTTAGAACTACACTTCTTGCATCTCTGGCGACTTTAGGCTTCACTCCTCCTCTGTTTATACGGGACATCATCGCAGTCTCTATCATGCAAAATAACGACAAACCTCTTTTAGTGCTGTTTAACTTCGCTAAAGCAAACAATATACGTTTTTGATATTATTTTAAATAAACTTTTCCACGGCTCCAATATGGCTACAGCCTCTGAGCCTCTTAATATAAGCAAAAAAAAAAAAAAGAGTACAACCGAACACCTAAATGAACTTCGATTGCTGCAACAAAAATTTTATTGATGCAAACTCATGCCAACTAATTATTTCTCTCAGTATACTTTAAGATTTTTATTTTGATATTTTCCCTCATTTTCCTAAGCCAAATTTAATAAAAACCCACATCCACCTGTCACGTTCTTTATTGTGCTCCGGAAATTGGCGCAAGAATTTCATGAAAACCTCAATTTGTGTTATTTACAAAGTACCGGTCGTCCTACCTCAACACTTAATTTCAGTGAAGTGACAATATGAAATTTTGGTAGAGGCCTACTAACCCAGTGGCATCTCAGAGGATATGAACCTTTAAATGTTGCGTTCAATCTCAAATCAAATCAAATTTTATCGTATATGACCCAGAAGAGCTTGAGGGTTTTTCCTTTGGATTTCGATAAAATCAGGAACGAACGTGCCTCAATGGGAAACCCTTTTCAAAGTGATAAGGTAGGAACGAAAGTCAATGGCATAAAAAAGGGAGATTGAAAGATGTTGTAACTATAGTCGGTTAAATAACTTACGAAATGTGTGCGATGTTTACTTAATAATTATAACACTGTAAGGATCATTGGCTTCATAACGCGCTTTGGAAAATCAGTTGCAAATATAGACTGGCACATTTCTTAAGGTGCCGCAGATATCTATGTCGAATAAAAGACATCTGAAATTGATACTAATCGATCAAATCTCCTTTCGCAATGGTGAAATATTAAACGGGATTGAAGGGATAATTCGTTCATTTATTATAGACTTGGGTCAGAATTGAGGGTTTCGGATGGGTCCCCATGTGGGTCACAGAAAGGATAATACAGTACAGTTGTCTTCTCTCTGATCAAAAATTTCGTATCTTATAGCTTAACAGAATATTATCCGTTTTTCATCAAACTATACAAGCAGTTCTTTTTTTACTTTATTATTTCAATAATACAGTATTATTATCGATTTAAAAAAAAAAAAATTTGCTACCCTCAAAATTTTTTTTTTCACGTTTCATGACGAGTACACACGAAAAAAGCAAAAAAAAATTTCAGTCCGTCTGTCCGCTGTACGCCGTACGTCGACCGCTGTACGCAAAATCGTTTGAAGGCTCGTAGCTCCCAAACCCTTTGAGCTATTAAATTGATGAATAGACTGGGTAGTCCCCTTGAAGTGGCCAAATTTGGAGGGGTGGGGGTGTGAGGGGGGAGGAGGGGGAAGTGTTTTAGACGGAAAATTTTGGTTTCTAGATCTCAGCAACCGCTTATACTAGGAGGCTGAAATTTGGAATTTATATAGAGCTTCAGTAGTGGACCCATTTGCAAAAAAATTGCCGATATAGGTGAAGGGGTTTAGGAGTGGGGGGAAAAATAATGCGTTCAAAACGCAAAAAAGGTGAGATCGACACTTTCTAAAATCCATATCTCCTAAACGGTTAATGTCATAAAATTGAAACTTAATGAGTATCTGTAAGTATACTAGGAGAATAGATCGGAAACAAAAATTTGAGTGGGGGCAGTGGCGTACGGGGGTGGCTGCTAAAAAACTTTAGATTACGATATCTCCCGAACCAATTGCACTAGACAAATAAAATTTGGTTTCCTTATAAAGGTTGACAAATAAAAAAAAAGGTAAAATTTTGTAAGGGGGCGGTGGAGCATGAAAGTGGAGGGGATAAGAATTTTTCCAAAAAATCACGTCTCATATCTCAAGAGCAGTGTAAGATAGATGCTTCAATTTTTTACCAGAAGTAGGCCTAATAGACCCCTAGCATAAAAGTGAGGAAGTTGGGGTGTAGAGGGTGAGGGTGGGGGAGGGTGAAAAGGAAAAAGTTCAGATTTTTCTACCTCGAGAACCTATAATGATATAAAGCTGAAACTTGGTATTTAGATAGAGCTATATTAGTAGCATCTTGGAAAAATATAAATTTTTATACGGGTAGTATGGTACGGGGGTGAGGGGTGTTTTTCCTATCTATAGAACGGCTTATGCTACAAAGTTGAAACTTGGTACGTTTATGTAAATCAACTAGAAAACTAATTTAGATAAAAAAAAATCTCAAATATCCATTGGCGTTCGGAGGGGGGGTGCAAAAAAATGATCAGTGAAAATGGAATGCATATATTTTCACGGTTTTCGTCATATCTATTAGGTCTTCCCAAATATTGAATTCATTTTTATTCTACGGCTTCTTCATATAAAAACCTAGAAAGCGTTTTCAGGATTTTTTAAAATTCGACCCCTAAGGGGGTTGTAAACTTTTTCACGAATTCTACTATATCCCCACGTCTTATCAGATATCGAATATCTTTTCACTTTCACGTGCTTGCGTAATAACCACCTAAAACTTGTTTTTAAGTGTTTTCCTTTTTCAGCCCCTAAGAGGGTATAAATGGGTTGAACACGTTTTCACGAGTTCCGTCATTTCTTTTAGAAGTGATAAGAAATTGAATTGGTTCTTACTTTCTCGTGCTGTTTTCATATTTATTTATTAACTTTTTTCAGGATGTAAGGAGGTTGCATATCTGATGATATATCGAATTCATTTTTACGTCCTAAGGTTTTCTATATAAAAAGCCAAAAAGTCAATTTCAGTATTTTAGATATTCAATCCTAATGGGTGTAAGGGGGTTGTATGCTTTTCAAAGTTTCGACATATTTCTTAGGTTCGATGAGATATTAGATTGCTTTTCATTTCCACAGACTTTTTATATAATCGCCTACAAACCCATTTCTTAATTTTTGGATAATCAACCCACAAGGGTTTGTATATATTTTCACAATTTTTGCCATTCCTTAGTTCTGATGAGATATGAAATTGATTATTACAGCCAACCAATTCACGATTTTTCGAATTTCCAGAACCAAGGAGGTGTGAAGGGTTTGCTTACGTTTTTTTCGAAATTCAAACCCCAAGTGGAAGTAATGGGTTTGTATACGTTTTAACAATTCGTCATATCTCTTAATTCTGATAAGGCAACAAATTCGTTTTTGCTTCTATGGGCTTTTAGTGTACATAATATACTGAAATTCGAATAGTCTACACGGACTTTTTCAATGTTTAATCGGTTAAAAATCTCTATTATAAATATTTTTATATTAAGAACAAAAAAAAAATTTCCAAGAAATCTAATAATCTCGAAGCAACTCATGATACACTCCGACTTTAACCGCTCCCGAACTTTGACCCGAAAAATAATAAAGTTTCGCCCAGACCATTGGCAGATTTTTTTATTTTAGTAAAGAAATTTTATTTTTAACAAAAAATAGAGCTGAAATTACTTAAGGATTCATTTCTGATTTGAAACTCTTCTGATTTTTGGTTCAATAAAATATAGTTTAGATATAGAGCGTAAAAGATGCGGCCGAAAAACGTGCACTTTCTTAATAAAATCGTGGAAAATCAAAATATTGAAAAATCAGAAAAACGAAAAATCAAAATATCGACAAATCTAAACGATAAATCGAGATATCGAAAGTCAAGCTCCGATGGAGTATTTTTACAGATGCCCTGGTTTCCGCCAAATTATGAAATTTTAAAAAAAAGGCGGAAATTAGAAGCAATAAGGAAATAAATGAAGTGAAGAGTGACAAATTTTTTCGGTATGTGAGGTGCTACATCACGTTTTACATCGACTGAAGAAAACGCTTCGACTAATCTGATGCTAGTTGCTATTGCTACATCTGAAAGTAAGCTGTTTCGTACGGCGATGGAACATCTACTCACCGGGAGGCACAATTCAGCAATCCTGAAATCCATTTAAAGCTTTAAAAATCATTCGAAATCGTTTTCTTAACTTCTGTTATATTTTTATAGAGATACACATACACATTCACAAGCCAACCAATTCGAAATAAACAGTCTTAACACTAACGAAAATTCTCTCTGGCCTATTTCCGATTTAATTGCATTTTTAAACTATCAACATCACAAATTTGCGTATTGTTTGGCGAACAGCGTTTCCGTCGTCGTAGTCCTTTGAACGTGTCCAGAAAGGCCTTGCGAAAGCTGGCGTTCATGAAACAGTACGTAATCGGGTTGCAGCAGCTCGAAGAGTACGCCAACAGCTGAAAGAAGCTAATAGCCGTGTATCCTAAGTTCTGATAGACGAGAAACGGGCTGAACAAGGTCACCGTGTTGATAACGTAGAGCGGCGTCCAGCATATGAAGAACTCCAGCACAAGGACGAACAGCATTTTGATGACACGCTGCTTATTCTGCAAATTTTTTGCAACATTCGATCTGGAAAAGTGCGATACATAAAATTAGCATTTTAATATGGCGTGAATTGCCCTTGGTCTGGTTTAGGGGTTGCGATTTAATGGGGATGCGAGGAGCAAATGATATGGGGAAATATTGTCAGGTTTTTAATGTTACACAGATTCACACTCACCGCCTTAATGTTGATTCGAATTGTGTACGCAAGGTGAAAGGAGCCGATTTCGACGAGAAGCTTCGGACAAGGGTTGGCTTCTTCTTTTCGTAATGTTGGATTGCTGCCGATCGGAAACTCGAACGCCTTTTTTCGCTTAGATAAATTTCAGAAAATTGATTTTCTGAAAATATGAATAAAAATGCAGGTACATTATATAAGCTGGGATTTAAGAACTAAATTGTGTGTGTAGTATGCTAGTTCCTCGTCGTCATAGCCATGATGAATGTTTCTAAGAAATTGCCCGAATTAATCAGGGAATTCCAACAAGGCAAACATTTCTGCGGAAATACGGGAGCGCATAAACGAGCGAACATTCACAAATTTCAGAACGTATGGCATGGAAAGCCGGGAGCTACGAATTTTAATTCGCTTCTGTAATTTTTATTTGTATATGGGAGCTATGGAATTCCTCAGACTTCTCTACGTTTCCGCCTGTTTTATAGTGTTGAGTTTGCGAAATACAACGAATGAAACAGGACGAACTAATGTAACAGTTTTGGTTACTGAAAATATGAAACTATGCGCACCATAGAGTCACCGCAGTACATTTTGTGGTGGTATTTAATTTCGATAGTTTACTTGATTTATTAGTGTATAAATAAATAGTGGAAGTGGAATAAAATTTGAAAATATTCAAACCGTTGGTGTTTGGAAAAGATTATTTATTTGGACAATAGGAAAACCCCAGTGAATGAGCAACTGCATTGTGAAATTTGGCTATTTAGATTAAATACTCATACGGATCTTTTGTCGAAATTTTTTGAAATATGTCTTAGTTTTATTTAGCGGTTGTGTATTCGAATTAATTAAAACGATAATTGAAGTTTGATAAATTTCGATAAAGACATTAAAGGAGATCAACAACGCGTACGCCGCATAGTACCATCACGTGATTTTACCATTTCTTTTACAACTTTGGGGTTAGATTTTCACGCAAACTTTTAACAGGAAGTTGTTGGATCTTCAATTTTGACATCATCAAAAGATCCTTGAAAAGCAAAAATTGAGAACATACAAAACTGCAAGCTAAAATTGAACTCTATGCCACTGTGGCAAATTTCTGACCATTTTCGCTGGCAAATTCAGTCAAATTTTTGTTTGCCAAATTATTTCATTTGCTTTACACATGGCCTATTTCGAGTGAATAGTTTTATTTCATATTCTGTAATATTTCTTTTTTGTTGGCATTTCATATAGTGTAATACTAGTTTAAGAAGTGAACAAAAAAAATGTTTATGAGCACTTAGATGTAATGAAAAACTAGAAAAATAAGAAATAATAGGGAAAAGTATACATCGATTTAACTCTGAATTTCGTTAATTTTTGGCTACAAAATATTTACAGATATTTAACTACTTTTTCCTGTTCTACTTTTACTTCCGGAGTATGACTTCCATTGTATCCCATTATTTTGAATTAAATAAAAATCTATTTTGATATTTTACAAACAGATTTAGATAACCAAGCTCACCAGTTAAGGGTTATGTCTCATAACAAACATACCATCCACTGTTTCATTGATTTCGATCGAGGGACAAAACATTTGAAAATGAAATCTGCTAACTGTCTGGACACAACTTTATTATTTTTGGGTAGAAGTCCGGAACCTAAAAAATAAAATTTCAAATATCCTCTTGATTAGTTGCGCCCAGGCTATTGGCAGATTTTTATTTAATGTTAATTTTTTTAATTGCAAGAAGACATCGACGATAAAATATCGACATAACACTTTAGGGGTGTAATATAAATAAGTCTGAAACCGATTTTTATGCCTTTAGCCTAGTATTCAGATCGAGTGAAATTTTGCTTACCTCTCACGGCGCTCATTCCGCTGTGAAATTAGTTCGTGAACGTTACCGAAAGATGTCGTGTGATAATTGTTAAAAATCAAACTGACAAAATACAAAAGAACCAATTTATTTTAAATTTAAAATCAATTTATTTCAAATAAGAAATAATCAATATTTGTATAATGTGTTCCAAATGGTAATACGTGAAAAGGACAATGCTTTGTGAACCAGACAGGGCACAAAAAATTGTTGCTGCGTGCTGTTCTCTCCATAATTTTTTGATGTCAGAAAATGACATCGAGTATTTCCCACCGAATTATGCTGATGAATTGGATGAAGAAGGTAACGTTATCGAGAGTGAATGGAGAAAAAGGATTTCGAACGACTATATGGTTAATTCGTCATTGGAAAACAACACTGAGCGTCCATCAAAATAAAAAAATCTATAAGGTATTTTCTAATGCAGTAGGCAATGTAATAATATTTTCCATTGACATTAATTTGCACTTCAAAACGAGACAAAACGTCACAATTTCATCGCGAAACTACAATACACGCTCATTTTGCTGCGGAATCTTGTTTGATAAACTCCAAACAAAGGAAATTTCTCTTGAACTGGATACTAGCTAGGGAAATGAAAACGAAAAAATTGTTCACTAGCATTTCACTCGGTTTTTTTTGTATGTGTTTTGTATGGGAAACGAAATTTCACTCGATCTGGATACTAGGCTTAAAAGCCTAGTAGGAAAAAAAAACAATTCGATATCTCATCAGTCCAAGATCATTATATATAAAGCCTATAGAAGTAAAAACGAATTCGATTACATTATCCTAAAACATTTGTCGGAATTCGTCAAAAGTTGAATAATACTTTTCACCCCTAAGGGGTTGAACATCAAATAATGCTTGAAATTTCTAAGGGTTTATGTTTAGAGTCTCCAGAAGTAAAATTAATTTGATAACTCGACATGTCTGAAAGATACCATATAACAAAATTCGTGAAAATGTGGAAAAAAAACATTTTCGCAAACAATTTTTTTACTCCACCCACGTATGCCCATGAAAACTTTTCTTTTTATTTTAATTACTCATGTAGTACATCTACATTCTCGTACTTAGTTTCAACTTTCTAGCATAAGCGGTTTCTGAGATACAAAAAACCAAAAAAGGATGACTATATATTCATAAATTTTTGCTATCTATTCTTAGAGGTTTTCGAGAATTAAAATCAAAATATTTTCCTCTTCACCCATTCCTACGTCCACAACATCAAATTTTGTTTTGCTAGAAGTCTACTGTACCTTAAAACCTAACTCCAGTAAAAAAATTGAGATAATTTCAGATCTTGATATACAAAAATTGTTTTTTTTTAAAAATTGCTATACACTCACTTCCGTGCTCCACGGCCCCTCAACAATATTACGTTTAATAGACTCCACTTGTAATCCGATAAACTTAAACCGAACTTTATATTCCCGCAGTACTATTGATTCGGAAGATATTGTAATCCAAAGTTGTTCACCAAAAAAATTTCGACGTAATATATCAACAGGTCTGTGAGCTACGCACCTTTAAACGCTTTTATATACAGCGTACGGCGTCTACGGCGGACAGACGGATATTTTGTTCTTGCCTTTTTGAGGTTTACTAATCCTAAAACGTAAAAATATAAAATGTCAGGGTAGCAGATTCTTTTGAAATTTCAGGTCGATCACAATGCTTTATTATTAAATAATAATTAAGTAATTTTATAGTTTATTAAACACTTAAATTAGGGAAGCGTTGAACCTTGACCAATAACTAAAAATAACAAAAAAGGCAAAAAAATCTTGTAAACAAACGGTGTAACATAAAACCATGCTGATAAACGATAAAAGGGAATTTTCTGCTTATTGTCAAATATTCAGTTATTAGAAAATTGGTTGAAATCATTAGTTATAGAATTTTCAAGAATATCATAAAAGAAAATTTCTAGGAATTTGGATTTTGATTGATAATATTAAACAAAGTCCGTCTGTCGGTACGAATATTTTAGTCGTACTACGGATTCATTTTACTTTATTATTTCAATAATACAGTATTGTTATCGATTTTTAAAAAAAAAAAATTTGCTACCCTCAAAATTTTTTTTTCACGTTTCATGACGAGTAGACACGAAAAAAACAAAAAAAAATTTCAGTCCGTCTGTCCGCCGTACGCCGTACCCCGTACGCCGTACGCCGTACGCCGTACGCCGTACGCCGTACGTCGACCGCTGTACGCAAAATCGTTTGAAGGCTCGTAGCTCCCAAACCCTTTGAGCTATTTCTTTTTATTATCAATTAAAACTACAAATCCCTAGAGAATTTCTTTCATGATATCCTAGAAAATGTTATAATTTACGATCATAACTAATTTTTCTATAACTAAAAATTTCACAATAGGTCGAAAAAAGAAAAATCGTATCGGAAAATTCATTCGGTCGTGTGGAATGTGTACAGCGCCTAAATGTCTTTAAATACCAAAAAATAAACGCTGAAAAGAACGAAAATAAATATTCCGGTCATAATTAAACTTTTCGGAATCGAGGTGAGCCCCTCCGAACGCCACATTTTTCTTAATTCTTCAAACAACATGCTATTGTATCTTAGACGTATAACCTATTTTACATTTTAATCAAGTCTTGTTTTCCGGCGAGACAAGACTTCAAAAAAACAAAGGAATAATTCCTTGATTTATTCTGTGATAATATTTCATCCTGCAAGGGAGTTAAAAGTCTCCATTTTACATTTTAAATTTTACCTTAAAGTTTTTTGGAATACAATTTATATTATTTGTATCACATTGAGGCAGCGACCCCCGAAAAAGAAAGACTGTTTTCAAAACTCTCCTTGTATTAGCGGGGTCAGTTCATTAATATTTATTTATTTATGTTATTAATGGAATTGAATTTCTACTCAAATTTCAATTTTAATTTTCGAATTCGACATTTGCTCAGAATTTACATGAAGCAGGAATACATATTCCAATTCTTGGTAATATTTTAAAACGAAATAGAATCCTTCATTGAATTTTTCCGATGCTTTCCATCAAAAGAAATTACGCATACAAAACATACTTTTGAAAATAAACAGAGGTGTAGGATGTTATTGCGAAAATACGTTGTTTGATTGTTATTCAGTTCGTGTAGGAGTTATCATGTTAATCAATTGGGAAACTTATTGCAATTTATTGGGATTCGGTTCGGGTATACATAAAAAAATCGATTTCGAAATTAGGGCCGAAGGGCTTTTCTTCAAATATGGTGAAAAGGAAAACCGAATTAAATTTTGTCAATAGAACCTGTAAGGCAAGCAGTGTTTGTTAATTAGTGTTCTAGATTTCTTTAATGAAATTAAGCTCTAAATTATAATCTAATTTAATGGCAATTGATTTCGTCATTCAGACGATTCTATGATTCGAAATGGAACTCATAACCAGAAATTTATGTATATACATAGTTTGTAGTGCTATCATTTGCCAAAAAAAAGTTCAGTTGTTTAGTGTAATACTATGGTGGGACAAATCAGTGTACAGAATGAAACCTTCAAATTTAGTTATAATTATGTAGAGGTGAGATGTAAAAATATGCCTTTCAAGGTTTTGATGTTAAATGTGTACTTTGGATTACAATACCTCACGAAGCAAAGCTGGCGGAAAGTTTGGAAGTTGAAACTAGCGGTACTACACTCTAAAAGAATAGAGTTCATAATATAAAATTCATTAAGAAATTTTCTTTGAATTTCGCTTCCTAAGAATGGCTAAACCTGAAAAATACCTACTAATTGCAATAGGTGGGGTTCAGGTATTTTAAGGACTTTTGTATGAAAACGTGGAGAAGTAGAGGTGCTTGACACATTAACAAACTGAACTTTGTTCCAAAATTTGTATATCAAATTTCCTTGCTCGCATTGACGATTTATCGTGCGTTTTATTTAACTGGCGTTCTGACTGTTGAGAGAGAAGCAGACGGACAACATGATAACAGAGAAATGACCAAAACATTACTGAAAACATTTTCTTTAGTTACTCAATTTCATTAATGAGTAGTCAAATAAATTTTATGTTATATATATATTTGGTTTTTACTCGAAAATATAATCTTTTCTCACAAACGTTCAATGCCTAGAAGGCACTTTCATATTTGCACATTCATTAAGAATACATGTTTATTTGATGAACATGTTATCTAATTTATCTATGAAATAATTTGCGGAAAATGTGTGTCCTCTTTTCAAGTAGGTACTAAATTCAGTTAAGAACAAGTTATCCTTTTGGTAGAATAGCGAACTTCTTTTATCACGTAAAACAGAAAGTTTGAAGTTTACTGTACACAAACAGGAAGAATGTTGTTGACATTAAAGTTTGCTTTTTAGATTAATAAAGTTTGTGGTATGACGTCAATGGAAAGTATGCATCGTGGTGATTTTAATTTTTCTGCATATACTTTTCCTGCTATTTCTTTATTCCCGAATCGACAGGCTTTAAGAAGCCACATTTTCAGTAGTTTAAGACGGACAGCTATTAAGGCCGGATTTGCTAGGCCCAAGGAGTTGGATCAAGTACAAGAAAATCACAGGAAAATGGGACAGAATGTAAAGAACTTTTTTCGGATTTGCTATGTCCTGATTATAACTTTCGTAGGTAAGTTGTCTTTAAAAAAGCAATCTGCACCAGAATTTTGTGCAAAGGCGAGGTGACTCGCTTCTCACGATTTTTCGTGACATATCGTTTTGACTCTTGCTGTTTATAGTGAATTTGTGCTCTTGGGGAAAAGTATGTCCCGAGTGAAATTGAGCAACTTTCCAATAAATTGAATTGTTTGAAAGTTGAATTATTATTTCCAGTTGGTCTTTCCCGAGAATGCGAGATTCTCGCAGATTTTACTAACTGGATAGTGTTTTGTACATACTGCGACGTCTGTTGAGTGATAGTCAAACAAGATTTTTCTGCATATTGCTTAAGAAATCGGAACAGGAAAATTTGGTTTAACATTTCTTTTTTTAACACAATAAGAACAGAAACTTCTTAGCTCTAGCATACCACCACCACCACCAAGATAAAAGCTACTGACTGAATTCATCGCAAATTTTTAAATTTATAGGAATATATTAATTATTTCTATCGGGACCCAGCGGAATACGTACGTAGTCTCAGTGATAACCAAGGATACGGGCGAGCTGACGGAAGTTTACCATGTTGAAACTAAGCAAAGCCTATGGGATCCTTGAAATATTCCATAGATACACAGAAACTCTTTGACTTATACAAGGTTATAGAAAATATAATATCATTCAATTTCTGAGAATTCTGTTCGTATTCTCAAAGGAGTGATGCTGATATAATGCCTCATATGAAGATACTCCAGGACATAAGGTGTAAAGGCCAATGGTTTAGTCAATGACGACCTGTTATTGTATCTCTTTGCTCTAGCGGGCTTAATAAAGTTAGCCTTCTGTTCGTCTTCGTTAAGGACTTTGTATTTAAACTATAGAAAATAAAATTTCATGGGTATGGTAAGCACATGCCAAACTTCGTTAAATCATCAAATTCCAGTAATTTCTAACTTTTCTGGAAATCAAATCAAACTCGATACCGTCCATAATCTGCAGCTGACAACACATTTATTTACTTATTTATTTTTTTGCTGCCGTAATTTTCATATTGAAATTCAAAACCTTATAACCGATTTCAATGCCGTAGCAACGAGACCTACTGCTGAAAATTCGGAAAAAATTACCACTAGGGTAGTTTCTGTATGTTACCTCACATTACATAAATTGATTCATTTTCGATATTCACATGCGAGACGGGAAGCCATTAAGCAAGCATTTAGGGTAGAAAACTCGTTAAAATGGAGTTACGTTATTAAAAAGCTCTTTCAAATTACGACGATGAACACCACTTTATTGGGAGTGAAAAGTAAAGTACAATAAATTTCAGAATTCTGAAATTGGCGTGATGAAATATTCAATTTGTGAGTACCGATTTCGGTTTGAATTTAAAGAACGTAAAATATGGTAGAAAAGATTCAGATAAGTAATACAGCATTAAATATTCTAGGAATAAAGACGTTTCTTGCCGCATTTACAGAATGCCGGATGAAAAGGTAGGTATGTTAAGCCCGCTAGGGCTTACTTAAAATCACCCACAAACTTTCCAATGGGATTATTTTTCCTTTAAATTTTTTTTACATTTATAAGAACCTCTTTTATTAAATCTGCGCATAGAAATAGAAAATCAATCGGGATAATTTTATTAGTGACAAGTTTATGATTTTGTTAGCAATATCAACAGTTTCTTAAGTCCATAATGTAATCATAGATTAGATTAGATTAGATTCTTTATTGTTCCATATTACATTTTTATATTTTGATATATTAGATAATGGGATGCTCAGACCCTACGGTCTCTTCAACTCGTGATTACTGAACGATTATGCTAAGGATATATAATAGGTTCCATAATATAATCAATGCAGCGCTAAATGCATCATTTTTGTTCCTTGACAATACCATAAATAGGAGCGCAAAGGGTGCTGCGTGCAGCTATTTAAATTTTGCTCGATGAAAAAGTTTTCTTTCGCGCTTCATAAGAACAGCGAGTTATAACTTCAGCGATAATTAAAAATTAATTAATTAAATTAACGTTGAAAGGTTCTTGAATATGGCATGATCCGCTGCATAACAGATCCAGTGATAGGGTCCTCACAATAAATTCGTTGCATCTGGATGAAGGAAGGCTTTCCATATGCTAGCGACGCCTTGTACCATCACAAATCAGTTTTTTTAATTTAAATATTAAAGACGAAATAGTTTCAATCTATCTTTAGGTCTATTCTTTAGTACAGTAGAGTAGAGTAGATTAGAGTAGAGTAGAGTAGAGTAGAGTAGAGTAGAGTAGAGTAGAGTAGAGTAGAGTAGCTAAACCACTGACTGTTCAAGTTCGGCCACTACAAAAGGAGTCATAATGCAATTGTCACTTTCAAATTGTCAACATTCATTCCGTAAATAATATTTTGAATTTATGTGGCTTCAACTCCATCTATATTTAAAATAAGAACCTACTGCTCTGCAGCGATCATTTGCACCTGTACTAAATTTAGTCGGAATCCGATTGGCCGATTTTAAGGTCTGGCTGAACAAAGACAACTGATTCTCTCCAACAGGTTTATTTCGGCTTTCCAAAAGATACTCTGAATGTGGATGATGTGAATGTGACTATCAATTAATCTTTCGATACATGATTAACTTACCGTAGTTACCGCTACTATTATTGTCCTCGGTTGAATGTGTCAGGTTCGTTGTCACGCTGATGTTGAATGCTACCGAATTCCTTGTAGTATTCTCTGCACGAATGCCACGCCAAAGTGTTCTTGTTATTAGGAAGTACGTGGCACATAAGACGACCAACGGTAAGACGAGAAGAATAAGATCCAGAAATAGGTTGTAAGCTCGTTCGTAGTAAATCGCTTCATCCGGCCATTTTTCTCGACATTTTCGATGACCTGTAAACGAAAAAGAAAGATGTTTCGTAAGATATTCTATTATCAAACAATCATATTATAAAGGACTTGTAGACATAATTATATTATAATTTCACACCTTGACTGGTCGGAATTAGGCGGCTTAGTGCCGCTATTGGCGACATACACAGCAAACTTCCAATCCAAATGAAGCCGATAATCTTGTAGGCATGTCGCAAGGTTTGCCAGGATCGTGAACTTAAGGGATGACAAATTGCATAGTATCGTTCGCATGATATCGCAACTAGTGTCCACGATGAGACTGCCACTGATGTTGCTGGAAAAATAAAATAAAAATAGAATGGTGTGATTAGTGGTTCAGATGTGTTGATTAAATAAAAAGAAAAGAAATGAAGTTATATAAACTACCCTAAGTACTCCTTACGAATTAAACTAATTTCTAGAATTGGTACTTGAATTTGATGGTATGTATTCTTGTCTTGTAGCCCCTTTAATCATCTAAAAAAATACGAGTACGTACTAGGGCGGATTGATAATGACGTGGAAAAATTGAGAAAACATAATTTTATCCGGAAAAATTTATTTTATTTTTCAACGTAGTCTCCTTTTAGCTCGATACACTTAGTCCAGCGTTTTTCCAATTTTTTGATCCCTTCCAAATAATATGATTTGTCTAACCCTTCAAAATAGGCGTTGGTTTCACTTATGACGTCAGTATTCGTGGTAAATCTCTTTCTAGCAAGCCATTTTTTCAAGTCTGGCAATAATAAAAAGTCACAGGGTGCCAAATCTGGAGAATACGGTGGGTAAGGGAGTAATTCGTACCGTAATTCAAACAGTTTTGCCATTGCAACGGCCGGAACGTTGTCGTGATGAAACAACACTTTTTTCTTTGCCAAATGAGGCCGTTTTGCCTGGATTTCAGCATCCAATCGAACCAATAATTATGAATAAAGCCCCGAACACAATGCTCCCGTTCCGTTCAGCTGTCAAAGTAGACCTTATGGGCTGGCCATGTAAATGCACACAACGGTCGTAACGGAACGGATCGGAAAAGTTGACCAAAATTCAACTTTTACGGATCACATAACCTCACTTGTCGTGACGGAACGGAACGGAACGGGAGCATTGTGTTCGGGGCTTATTATGCTCCCGTTATTGTTTTTCCTTTTTCCAAGTAGTCGGTGAATATTATTCCATTGGAATCCCAAAAAACTGTCGCCATAACCTTTCCAGCTGATATAACGGTTTTTGCCTTCTTCGGTGTGTTGAACCGGCTTCCTTTCATTGTGTTGACTGTTGTTTGGTTTCTGGAGTGTAGTGATGAATCCATGTTTCATCAACAGTTACGAATCAATGAAAAAATTAATTTGTATTACGTTGAAACAGTTGCAAACCGTGCTGTGAAGCTGTCACACGATTGTGTTTTTAGTCGATTGTGAGCAAACGCGGCAGCCATCTGGCGGATAGCTTTCTCATGTCCAAACAATGTTTCAAAATGTTCCAAATACGTTCAGATGAGATGCTTACTACGTTAGCTATCTCACGCACTTTTACTCGACGATCTTCTATCACGATATCATGAATTTTATCGATCATTTCTGGCGTGGTGACCTCATTTGGACGACCTGGAATTGGTATGGTTTCTGTGCTCGTACGACCACAGTTGAGTTCAGAAAACCATTTGTAAATCATTCGGATAATGCTTATCTAATTTTTCTTTCAATACTTTAGCTGTTTTCCCTTTTAAAAAATTGTGTTTAATTAACACACGAAATTCATTTTTATCAATTTTTAAAAAATTGTATAAGTCAATTTGCTTAGACGGCTGTTTCTCGAAAACTAAACGAGGTATCAGGCTTAAACTTTTCTATTTAAGGATGGTCCAGGTCAAAAAAAAAATAACGAATTCCTTACCTGCCCACTCCTTCTTGATTTTTCCACGTCATTATCAATCCGCCCTCGTATGTTGTGCCTATACATTACAATAAATTTATTAAATCGAATAAAAATTAATAAAATAAAAATTGTAGTTGGGTAACTTGATAACTTTTATCATAGCTAGTTGCAATGTCGGCCAATCGTAGCAATATAGTTTTTTTACTGATAATTCCAAGTTTCCAAATTTTATTTAGATAGAAAGAAAGTCGTTACATTGTTGTATCACAATTCAATTTTAAATTTGTTTTTGTTGATAAAATCTCCAATCGATCGAAAATAACTTTTCGTAACTTAATGACTAGAAAATTTTTGTCATATGCCGACTTATGTTATTTATCTTTAAAGCGGTTTTTCGGTTGTAAATACGACTATAAAGTTTTTTTTCCGACTTTAGTATAGTATTGTGTTCGGCGAAACGAAAACGAACGAAAAAGGTACCTTCGAAGTAGAGTGAAATAAACGATATAGTTCGCTACTAGATGTCAGTGAAATAAAAGCGCGCGAAATATGAAAGAAATTAAAATATTGGTAAGAAATTACAATTCCGGCACACAACACAACAAAATATAACTCATACAAAATTTCTCGATCACAAAAGAAATGAATTGACAGCGAACGGTTGAAAATTTTGAATTGTCAAATATTTCGATTCTCATAAACCTTGAAAACAAAACTTTAACGAAACCAAGCGCCATCTATTAGTGATTACTGCAAACGTTCATTCCGCCCATGAACACAGTACTGAAAAACTAACGAAATTTTTCGCGAACAATGAACAAAATATTAATTTTTTTTATATGGGATTTGACAGTTCATTTCGTTTCGCTCGGAACACAGTACTAGGCTTTTCTCGTTAGAAATATAACTATGAAATTATTTGAGACACATTTTGTTTTGCAAACATGACTAAAAAGGAATTTGAATGACTTCGAGTTTTTTCCATAACTTTCTGGCAATATATATATGACTGAGCCATTTGGGTGACTATACTCATAGCTTCATATGACCGTTGCATCAGGTGGACAATCGCAGATCAAATTGCAGAAATTCCTGGACTGCATATTGCACAATGTGCGAAATTCATGCATCTAGAAAATCTAGAGACGAGTCTTGTACCTGGTGGATATAAATGTTTTGGTACACGATACCATAAAGTCCCAGTAATCGAGAAGGGATTGTGGTCCTATTTTCAACTTCGTGGTATGTATTTCCTTTCCGAATTAAATACTCGAGGGTAAAGGGTAAACCATTCGTTTCCAGGCTGTATTAATGCCAGTAAAATGTTGAATTTGCGAAATAATTTCATTTCGAACTGCCAAACCATACATGTTAAATCATATTTTTCTGATATTGTAAACTGACCAAACCAGCATCTCTCTTTGAGTGCAAAACGCTCGGTTCATAACAATCAATTGCCTGGGAGATAATTGTTGTGTCGAACATCGCTTGATTTTAGACAGGCAATGGAACTTTCGATTGCAATAAAAGTTTATACTTGCTCGATTATTTTAATATTTCGGCATCAGTAGCCCAGCGAGAAATAAGTGGAAAATCACACACTTATACCCTGTACAGACTATGCATTTTAAACGCATTTAGGGCCGTATTATTCACCTCGGGTTATTTTCGCCTTAACCAGCTGTTAACTTATCCGGGGTATTAACTTTAATCACTGATTAATTTCTCTGGATATGAAATTGTATTATTCACCTCTGGTTAGCGATTTAATAGGTCGGGTTATCTTAACGGCTGGTTTTCCATTTTTCCATTATTTTTCCAGTCAAACGTCAAAAATTTTATTAATTATTTACAGAATGTGACATTTTTATTTGTTGTGAATATTTAAATTTGTAATTTCAGGAAAAATGAGAATTTTTGGCTGCAATTTTTTCATGGTTGCGGATCTGGGAGCAGTATAAACGATGTGTGTGATGCACAGTTCACACGTTCAACGAGAACCATCCCATTTAATTCCGAGAGTTTTCTGAGTGTGTGCTACCGGGTGATTGGATTTCACAGTGCGTACAGTCAATTGAAGGCTTGCATCTCCCAAACCCTTGGAGCTATTCAAGTCTATTGGTAGAGTAGATTGAGTGGACGCCTTCAAGTGATAAAGTTTCTGGTAGAGGGGTGAGCGGCGATGTGGGTGTCGTTTTAGACGAAAAACTTTGGTTTTTATGTTTCAGGAACCAATTACGCAAGGAAGCTCAAATTCGACTCTTACATACATAGATCTATGATATTGTATACCCACTTGCAATAAACATCTTTATATAAGTGAAGGGGTTCGGGAGTTCGGACAAAAACAATGTGTCCGAAACGCTTGAAAGCTTAGGTCGAGACATTCTAAAATCGAAATCTCCTGAACGGTTAATGTCACAAATTTGAAACTTGATACTTGCTTGTAGACTAGGAACTGGACGAATAGGTCGAAAATAAATTTTTGAGAGTGGTCAGCGGCGTAGGTGGGTGGTAAAAAACCTTGCATTGCGATGTCTCACGAACCAATTAAACCAGAAAAATTAATGGCTTTTGTTTAAAGATGGACAATAGGAGTTTACTAAATATATTTTTTTAGTGAGGCGATGGATCATGGAAGGTATAAGAATTTTTATAAAAAATCACTTCTCATATCTTTAGAACTGTTTTACAATTAATACGGGAGTTGGGCCTGAAACACCCCTAGCAGAAAACTACAGGGAGCGGGTGTAAGGGGTAAGGGTAGAGAACGGTGAAAGGGAAAACAATTTTGTTGGCTTTGTAAATTGGAATCGGCAGAAACAGTATTTGTCGTCACATATGTCGATGTTAATTCGTTGTGCCATTTTGTATTGGCGACGCTCCAGTCGTCTTCTTCGTCAGAAACACTCCAAATATCCCACAAATGAGATCTTGACATAATTTCAATCGTGAATAATACAAAATTTGTCAAATCGCCGGTTAAATCCCTGGGTATCGTAGTAAACTGGAACTTTTTCACCGGTTAAATTTTTCCCTGGGTAACTTTAATCACTGATTACAAAACCAGCGAATCACCGGTTAAAAACAATAACCAGAGGTGAATAATACCAAATCTCTGGGAAAACTGGAATTAACCAGAGGTTATAAATAACCCGAAGTGAATAATACGGCCCTTAAGTAGGTAAATTTAACATGTTAAAAAAGTAGTGTTCAGACCAGGCAACTCGTTTTATTTTGATACATGATAGCTTGATGTGATTTGTTTTGACAAGTAGATATTCAGCTGTGTTTCATTAGCAAATTTATGCTTTCTAAATTGTTTGAAACCAATTAGTTTGTATAGCAGTAATGAAAAGGGAATTTATTAGCTAATGCAGTAGTTGCACAAGCACAAAATTGAGTTTCTGCAGCATTAAATAGTTTCTTCAAAAGTTTACTTCGATTTCCGCGAGGGTTGCAGTACATGTTTTCGGTTATACGCGTAGTAGCTACGTGTTTTCGTAAACGCGTCCGTGAAGTGTTTTCAGCGCATTTAACTCGATTTAAACGCGTTAATCTCGTAGTCTGAACATAGTATAAGGCTCAGAATTTGCAATCTTTGAATTTCAAAGTATTGTTGCGAGCTAGGGGTTCACCGGGATTTCAAGTAAAACATAATTCGGTTAAAATAAAAATAAGTGATTATTTATTAATCGCACTTTAAATTCTATTCGCACAATAATTCGCACTGTATGGCAATACCGCCCGCTTATACCATATATCGCTTGACTCGATCACTTTCGCTCTCTACCAACACGGTCGCGTATTCACGCTGGCTGTCACAGTCGACGTAATAAAATTATTATGTCCCTCGCTGAAAGCTTTATCTGCTTTTATACTACTTGGCTGTAGTCGAGACTGTTCTTGAATCTTCGTTCGGTGGTGTGTGTAGACGGTACTGGAAGGCTTGAGAGCATTCCATTTGATCTTCAACGCTGTTCCAGTACGTTCAAGCGCATTCGATAAGAAGTGGGGTATAATCGTGTTGCTCCGCTCTCCTTATTTACTCAACTAGGCTTTTGATTGGGTTACTTTGCAGCTTGGGTATTCGGTTGTTGCTGTTTCCTATTCGTAATCGATCGAGTTGCGCGGTGGCCAGGCTTACACGTAACAGTATTATATCATCTCATATCTAAAACCGTTAGTGGTTTGGACGATTGGCGAATATCCTGTTTTCGGTAAAAGCTATTTTAATTTACATGATCTCAACATTCCTTAAATGAAAAAGACGACTATAAGTTTTAGCACACCTCCAAAATACAACGTAGGTTGGCTACAAGTTCATGAAATATGAAGAGCAAAACAGTACAAAATACTGTATTATTAGAAAATAATAAAGTAAAATAGTTTGTCAATCGCATAGTTATCTACACCGCATCTCAGCATTAAACTCGTTTCGGACTTTTATTTAGACTCCTGTTGAGATCCCCTTTCATTTACGCCACCACTTGTGAAAATCGAAAAAAAATTCTTTTTTTTTCTTGAAAAAAGCATAAGGGGTAGGTATCTCTTGGACAGTTTTTGGTCAGTTTTCTAAAAAAAAACCGACTTTGACGAGTGATGGCTTAAATTAAAGGTGTCCGTAATCCAAATCCGCAAGCCGATTAAAAAAATCGTAAAATTGCGACCAGAAGAGCCAAAAGATGAGTCGTGAATTCTGAGGTTTTTTCCTCTCTTCCTCATTTTTGATCGGACTTTACTTTGGTTTTGATTTTCAGGCAGCTGTTGAGCTACCCTTTTATTTGCGCCACCACTTGCGAAAGTCGAAAAAAAAACATTTTTTTTCTTTAAAAAAGCATGAAAAAGCTTGCCTCTTGGCAAGTTTTTGGTCAGTTTTCTAAAAAAAAACCGATTTTGATGAGTGCTGGCTTAAATTAATGGTGCTAAAGACTACAGTCCAAATCCGCAAACCGATTAAAAAAAACCTAAAATTGCGACCAGCAAGAGCCAAAAGAAGAGTCGTGAATTCTGACGTTTTTTGCTCTTGTAGTGACTACACAGTTAAAAATTTTGGACTAGATTCCAATATTTTTTGTATTGGATATATGTCCACACCAAAAAATTATTAAATTTTAAACTCCCAATGTATTAAAAACATTTTTCAATCTTTTATAGTATTGCAATTCAATACTCTAAATATTGAATTATTAACAAAAAAAATCTAATTGAATAGTATTACATTATAAGCTCATACCATTAGAATGTAATCAAAAGAAGTTTAAGTTTTAAACTAAATTCAATTAAAGTTTACTCCTATATTTATTAGGATTTTAATTGTAATGTGTATTATAGTTGAATGCAAAACATGATTTCAATTCAATACATTTAACTATTATTAATACTAATACCTTTGTTGTATTTCTATTTGCCTCAAGAAAAAAAAATTAATAATGAAATTTTAATTTTTTCTTTTATTTAATAATTAAATTACAAATATATTCTTAATATGTAGTATTTAAAAAACAACTTCTTCTTAGCTTTAAGTTCCTTCCCAACGCAGTAACAGGCAAAAGCTTTAGCAGATATAAAAAAGATTTAAACGATACATTCCATTCTGTGAAAGAAATAAGAGATATATTTATTAAAATTATGTCAGCTAATGCAATTTAGAGTACCTTTATATTGAGCATCTATTATCCCAGTTTCGTCGCGGTAAATAACAACTCTTCTCTCCATTGGCATACTTGGTACAATTGGTCATAAATGAATTAGATTTTTCCAAATACCTTAATTGAAAGTCAAAAAATATCTGAAAGAAACATATAGTTTTGACTCGGTAATATGTATTTAACTATTTTACATATCAAGGTTGTATCGTTAAAGAAAAATAGATATTCCTTACATATGTTATTTGTTCCGAGCGTTGAGCTACTAGAGTCTGTTGAAGCTTTTCCTTAACTAATTCGCAGAAAGTGCAGTAGGTACATGCAATATTTTCAAAACTTTTTAGCTCGACGAGCTTTGTCTCATTTGTTTTTTCAAAAATCACTTGCACAAATACTCTCGGTCTACAAAAACTCATATTACCGAAAGAAAATATAATATGTCAAACTCACGACGAATGCAAAAAAAATGAGTAAAACATGTTCTTTCAACGTTATAACCACCTAAAACAATTGAATTGAATTGCAAGAGAAATCAAAGAATCGCGATAAAGTTTAAACCAAAAAGTATTAGTTTTAAATCGCTCAGAATTGAAAGATGAATTTCTATACTTTTTAGGCTTATAATCAAATACTTTCGTATAATAATTCTGAGTATGATCACTCTTGCCGAAAAATGTAAGGCAATTTGTATTACATTATTATGTGCTCAACTCATTGTTCTGAAAAATATTTCTACCAAGATTAAATTTCAATACTATTTGATTAAAACAGAATGTAAACTAATAATTTGATCCAAATGGATCGTAACTTAATCCGTAATGTATTAAATATTAAAGTAAGTATTTTGAAAGCTTACATTCTAAATCTAGATTTATTTGATTTTGCTGTAATACAATTCTGGATTAAGACTTCAGTCCAAGATTTTTAACCGTGTATACGAAGTTCGCGCCTTTGACAATATTTGAATTCACGCGCTTTACAAAACCGAGGACTAAAGACCTTAAATCAAATAATGTACCGAGTAAAATAGCAGGTCGATCTTTTTACCTTCTCTTCGATCGGAGTGAATAAATAGAACATTGAAATAAACAGTATTAAAAAGAAGTACACTAGTGTGTGTAAAAGAATTGAAATTGAATAATAATAATGTAACATTAATCGTGTGAAATTATATAAAATGAATTATACAATTAATGTGTGTTTAAAGACAAAATTATAAATGAACCACATATGGTGACCCCGAGCGAGTGCGCATTAATCCCGAAACGTGACCAACTCCGCCGATAGTTCAAACTGAAGAGAAGGTAAAAACATCGACCTGCTATTTTACTCGGTACACTATTTGATTTAAGGTCTTTAGTCCTCGGTTTTGTAAAGCGCGTGAATTCAAATATTGTCAAAGGCGCGAACTTCGTATAGTCACTACACTCTCTTTCTCTGCACGATTTTGGCCACCATTCCCTAATTTTTTTTTAGATTTCAATCCCTCACCCACTACACCCTCACCCATTACACCCTCACCCCTAAAATTTATTATTAAAATAATAAAGTAAGAAGCTATTTGTTTCAACTAATTTAATCGAAAATAATTTCAACCATCTCAATCACGTTAATATTTCGTAACAATATAAGGCAAAGTACCTACATAATTGTAAATATTTCCAATAAACAATTCATGTCATATTAATTTCATAAAAAATTAAAAAAAGCTGTAATTCTACACGATTGAAAATTTTGGAATAAATTTAAATTTTTTTTGGATTGTATATAAGTCCACACCAGAAATATATTGAAATTTAATACTTCACAATTACTGAAATGACAATCAATATAAAATAAGTATTGAATTTCAATATAATTATATTATGCCAATTCATTCTAAAAGGAATTAATTGTATTCCTGTCAATCATGAAATTAAATCTCAATAATATTAATATGTACTCGTATAACAAAAGTAATAAATAATTGAATCTAAAAATAATAATTTTTATTCAATATTCTATATTGAAATCAATTATTGAAATAATTAAAGTTATCCTTGAAACTGGGATATTGAAAAATATTTTAGTATTTACGGGATTAAAATTATACAAAAACCTTACCAAATACTTTAGCATCGATTATCCCATTTGTTCTTTCACTACTGAGAATCAGTGTGACCACAAGTGCTACGAAGGTAGCATAATGCTACTATTGACAATTTTTTGCTACTATGTTACTACATGACTAAATTTGCTACCCTGGTAAAATTAGCCGTTATAAAACTTGTGTACGCCAAAAATATGGTACGTTGACAAACCATATCAAATGTAAAATTCATGCACGCCTCTGGTCTTGCATTCGAAATCGCGTACCATCGACAGCTGTCTAATGTTATTGTACTGAGAAATATAGTATAGTGCTAGCTAACTTATTGTAAGATGCTCCATTGATTTGGAAGATGAGCTGCATAAATAATACAATGAAATAAGACAAATAGAGCAATAATATATGATATTATATAAATGTATTTAACAGTAATATTTGTACATTAAAAAACAGCTTTTCAAAAATGTAGAACACAATAATTTTCCTTTATAGAATATAATTCAAAGCTTTGCTTTACAATTAAATACTTAAGTTCTAGGATATTGATACGAATTGAAATTCCACTATTGCTCCGGTATTATCCAGAATTTGGTACTCCTTACTGCCGTCGTATGTAGAAGCCGCTAGAACTACGAAGATGAATTTTTAGCACTTATGAAATAAATTTATCGCACTTGAATAAAATATTTCCTCAGCACTTAAAGTCGGCGACTCGTTTTCCACATTTTTTTTAAGCTGTTTAAACCGACAGGACTTACTATTAAATTTCACTTTAATCAAAAACCCGTCACACACACTCTCCATTGTTTTACCTTTACGACGCACAATATCAACGGGAAATGAAGTATAAACCCTAATTTCTAATAGATTTGTAATTTATTCTAATATTACAGGAATGCAATCCGCTTAGAAGCTTAAACACGCAAAATACACGTAATTTAGTTTAATTTAGATTGCATATTATTTCAGTAGAAGGAATGAAAAACAGCAGGAATATGCATGACCCAGTTCATTAAGAATTCCTTGGTAGGAATTAATTTAAATACTTTGAATTACTATATACGAAGAAGAGTGCATTTGAATACAATTTGTATTGGATTTTAACAAACAATGGTTAACTTTATTATTAAAGTACTAGTAATAAATATAAATAAAATTATAAACTAATATAGGATATATTAACTATGTTGCTTTCAATACAATAGTATACGTTTCATTCCAACTTTTATTGAAAATATTTTTAGTTTTCAATAAATATTGAAATTTAACCTATAGTGTACTACAAAACCGGTGTATTCTTAGTTGTTTATTAAAAATTATCCAAGATTTTCAACCGTTGTATATGAAACAATTTCGTAGTTACTGACTTATTAAATTTTTTTTTCATGGATACCGAACTGGACTTAGATGGTTAAGCCTTTAATACACAGTAGTGTACAGTCCAGTCAGCGTAGGTATGTATGGGAGGGCAGAAATCGAACCGGGTATGGCAGTGTACTAGTAGGTGTTAATAAGTTTTAGTGCAGTTTTGGCTGCGATATGATCTACCAGAACAGCAATGTTGCCTATAATGAATCAACTACTGTCTGGTAGCTCTGCTGGTACTTGTGAATCTGATAAGAATATAAAAAGAACTCATGTGCTCAGTGTTAAATACTTCAGTAGAGACCCTATTAAACAATCCGTATACAGTTCACTATTTACATTAATATTTCGAAGCCAATATCAACTGAAAAATTCTTATAAATGATTTCTGCGTTGAGTGTGGATTGAACCCACGATATCGCTGAAGCAATGTTTACAAGACCTAAGTACACTACCACTGGACTACACCCGGCCCTCCCCCGACTTATTAAATAATATGGTTCACTAATTTTTTTCATTTAAACTATGGATTTGGTCTGTTTCTGTTAGAGTTTGATAATGGGCGTCATTGATTGATTGCAGCCTCTCATACATTATAGGTATCGTATATACCACAAAACAGTTGATTGAAATTTAAGTTAAATTATGTTTTAATGATATTTATACCGATATTCTATAATCAGTTAAAAATTTTCTATTCAGGGCTCTCAGTAAGAACGAATAGAGTGTATCACCCTGAATTCGGACAATTTAATCATTTCCTTTGTTACATTAAAACTCTTTTTACTCTCTTATACTATTTAAACTCGAAACGCTTGTGTTCAAGCAAATGGCTAAGAATCAGTTGCCGTTAGAATGACATGTAACTCTAAATTTTTCATCCATGACCGGTCTGAAAGCGTAAACCAGTTTTGGGTCGGCCGCCTTCCCTTGTGTAGTACAAAGTAAGAAAAAACAATTTAATTTACAGATTATATCAATTTAAAATTACTAGTTATTAATTTTGAATATCCAAGAATCCTTGAATTTTGCAGTATAAGACGTTTATGTGAATGGATCACAGAAAGTGTAAGTGTAAAAATGTATGAATAAATACTAACACTCTGTAAGTGAAATCAGAGGTCTGATTCTCTGTCACTCTTTCAGGCGATCATTTCGATTGTATGCATATTCATAATTGTACAAGTTATTGAGATTGTACCGTCCTCTTTCCACTTCCTGCAAGACTTTCTTGTTCAAAGGGTTTGGGAAAAAAAAATTTATTTAATTTACATTCGCCCGAAAGTAGGAATGATTAATTCTGAGTGTGAAGGGTTGTTCGTAGCAGATATTTAAAAATGTTTAAACCAACTTGAATTTACACTGAAAACGAGCCTTTGGGCTCTGCTATTATGAGCAAAAAAAATTTTCGCGAACGCAACGATAAACAAGCACAATGTTTTTGTATTCTCTTCTAGTTAAGTGAAAACAACGATTCATTGATCTTATAAATGCACGAACAATTTGCTTGTGATTAATAAACTTTATACTTCATTAGATCCAAAGTCGATATTCATTAGAAGACTTATAAAAATCGGGTTATTTATATTGTGAGCTAAGTTAAATATTATAATTAAAAAACCTATCCACCTCCTATCCTCTATCCTCAAGTACAACAATAAATGCTATTTTGCTGGAAAATTAGCAACAACGGTTATTAATTAATTCAAGTCTCAGAATAAATTATTTCCAAATTTCATTAATCCCTGTCCGAATTGCATGAGTCTTGGTCCAAAATGGTTTAATCCTCGCTCAAGTCGAACTAATCTGGTGCCAAAAATTATATTATTTTGGTTCTACACTTTTATAATAAAAGTTCAATAAATTTTATCAATGGTATGCCACTAGATAACTTTCGCGATTTTCGAGTAGCGGTGTACAAAATGACAAATTCTTGGGTTAATTTCTTCGGGAAACTTTTAACTCAAGTTCTTTTCAACAGTTTAATTCAATTTCATGAAAACAACCTTCAAACTTCTAGCATTATTTTAAACTAAACTGTTCTTTTATATTTCGCCGTGGACGTTTTTATTGACTAAGAAGAATTTTGCGAATCTGGTTACGTACTTCACTGTATGTATTTCACGATAAGAACAACCGAATTTTGTCTCGAGATGCTAGTTATTTGGAAAAAAAATTTCCCCAATTGAAATCCGAATGGAAATATTCTTATCCTTTGGGGCGTTACTTTTTTCTTCATTTCACCAGATAAAATTTATCCAAGCTAATAGAAAAGTAACAAAAAAATAATATCGGGCGAAATTAAGCTTACATAGGGAAAATGAAATTAAGTTGGGGTGCATGTTTCTTGGAAATTCTTTGGCCGGAATCTTCGCAGCGAAACGAAAACTTTGAAGATTTATAAATTTAGAAGATTTTAATGAACGGACTAATGAGATAAGGATTTGACTACACCCGCAAGTATCAAAGGTTAAGTGGTGTCTCCTACGGCAGTAAGTTGTTTTATGTAAACGTAAACAGTGAATTCTCATAGCCAATTAAATCGGGAAATGATACCGATATAATTGAAAATAGGGGTTTTACCTGGAATGCCGCAATCGTAATTCCAAGAGAGCGAAATTAATGACTAATTCTGAAGTCGGTACGCAAAGCAGATATATGTGCATAGTGTAATTTTGATACCTTCTGAATTAGATGTAAGAGATTTCAAAGTCTTCGCTACGACGAGAAGTCAAATGGTTGCCAGCAATGTAGGAATATATTATGGTGTAATTATCTAGCAGTTATACATACGAGTAAGTACACCTAATTTACGAAATTCTGGGCATTTATGTTAAATTGATAAGATTCGAATTAGAGTGTATCTGCCCGTATCTTTATTATGAATTTCCTGTGTCGCATTTCGTTTTACTTTACTTTTAAGTTTTACTTTATTATTTTTTAATAATAAAGTATTGTGATCGACCTGAAATTTCAAAAAAATTTGCTACCCTGAAATTTGGTATTTTCACGGTGTCTGTCCGCCGTAGACGCCGCACGCTGTACGCCGTACGCAGTACGCAAAATCGTTTGAAGGTGCGTAGCTCTCAAACCCCTTGAGATATTAAGTTGAAATTTTTATGGTAGGCAAAATGGGTGAACCCCTAAGAGTGGTATCTTTTGGAGTGGTGGGGGTGTGAGAGGGGAGGAGGGGGGAGCGTTTTAGATGAAAAATTTTGGTTTTTGCAAAAAAATGGTCGATAGGGGTTGAGGGGTGTGCGAGTGGGGGGAAACAATGCGTCCAAAACGCTTGAAAGCTGGAATTGAAACATTCTAAAATCCATAGCTCCTGAACGATTGATGTCAGATGGCTGAAACTTCGTTAGTTGTCTTTTCTTTTAATAATTTTTGTATATTTGTATATATTTAATTATATTAAAAAATAAAATATTAGAAAAGGGTTAAAATTTTTAGGAAGGGTAGTGGTAGAGGTGAGGGGTGAAAAACTTTGAATAACAATATCTTCCGATTCAAATGAGCCAGGAAGATAAAATTTGGTTTCTGTATATAGAATTACTATTGGAGTCTACTGAATGTAAAATTTTTGAGGGGGAGGTGAAGAGCGGTAGGTGGGAACAGTCATTTTTCAAAAAATTAAATTTGTATATCTCAAGAACCGTATCAGATATGATCTTGAAAATTTTACAGGAGTTAGGACCAGTAGACCTCTAGCGAAGAAAAAAATGTTAAGGGTGTGGATGTAGGGAGTGATGGCGGGCGGGGTGGAAATGAAAAAACTCTGATTTTAATTTATCGAAAGCCGCAAAGGATAGAAAGCTAAAAATTTCAAACTGTGTAGAACTACTATGAAGACATTCCAGAAAAATAAATTTTTGATAGGGGTAGCAAGGTACGGAGGGGGGGGGTTTTTTCTCATATCTCAGAAACAGCTTATGCTAGGAAGTTGAAACTTAGTACCTATATGTAGATGTGCTACTAGAGTAATTAAAACTAAAAAAAAATTTGCCAACAGTCTGGGCGCAACTTTATTATTTTATGGTTAGAAGTCCGAAACGTGCTAAATACTGAGACGCGGTGTAGGTGACTATGGAACTGACAACCTAAGGAATAACCAGAAGGCTATTTGGAACGTGTTATTTTTTAGGTTATCAGTCACATAGTAACTTACACCGCATCTCAGCATTAAACACGTTTCGGACTTCTACCCATAAAATAATAAAGTTGCCCCCAGACTGTTGGCCGATTTTTATATCTGCCCCAAGAAATAATTTTTCAGTAATTTCACATGCAAAGATTAGTAACAACCCAATCATGCGAAGGACTAAAAAATTGATCTGTCGAATATTTTCTATTTGTCTGATTCTGATCAAGTGTTTTTCCTATCTCATAAGCGACTTATACTAGAAAATTAAACTTGGTTCTTACATGCTCTTATATAATATTGTAGCGGTCTCGTGGTCGGGTCGCCACATTAGAGCACTGAATGTGCCGTGATAGCGTCGCCAGCGTTCGGGGGCGAGCGTTGTACGGGCTACGGTCTGAGGCCCGGGTAGCTGGCGTCCAGCTGGCCCGTCTGGAAACCAAAGGTCGCCTGCGTTCGGGGGCGAACCCTTTGGCAGCTCTAACAAGAGCTGTTGCTAGTTCAGTACTTGCTTACGTCGCCCTGAGTTCTTATAAGAACTGGGGCGGATTCGTTTTACTCTACTGCTTAAATCGCCATTAGTTCTTATAAGAACTGGGGCGGATTCGTCTTACTCTTTTAGTTTGCGCTCCGACAAGAGCGTTTGGGTTTGCGTATAACGCCCGCAAGAAAAAGACTTTCTCTTTTGATGTCAATTCAAAAACTAACTTTATGGTATAAACAGAATTGTGACGAACTTCGCAAGCGGCGAGCGAAATTCGTCGAAAAAGTTCGCCTTCGTTAATGGAGAAACACAATGCGAGCGAATTTCGCCGACGGTTTTATGCTTCTTTATTTATAATTTTATGCTTTTTACTTACCAATAGATTAAAAAAACACACAAAATGCACTTTTCGCCAAAATATGTGTCGCAAGAAGTTGTTGTGTCTAATTTTCACTGTCAACTGAAATAAAAAACACTGCCAACTGTGACGGCGACGGCAAAATTAGAGATTACATTTAATCCAGCGGCAACGAAAAGTTCGCCCAACCGCTCCCCGTCGTAATTCTGCGTCAGTACGTGTGTTGCGGTACAATTTTAAAATTTTGACAGCGAACTTCGCCGCCGCTGGCGAATTTCGTCGCAATTGTGTTTATACCATTATTTTACTAAAAACTAACTTATTTACTTAACCTAAAATCAGTCTTGGTCTTTCTCCTGCCAAGTGTATTTAATACAATTTTAATTTTAAGTTTTTAATGCTAAGTGCATTTGCTAGTTGACCTAACGGGTCCAATTTACAATCAATATGAAAATAATTTGTGGCATTTAGATGGTTACAGTGTCGTCCATCTAAATAGCCCACAAATATGTTGTATATAATTCGGCCAGAAAAGTAATTTTGGATTAAAATAAAGTCAGATTTGCTTTGGTGTACAAGGGGTGTCAAGTCTCTTAGGCTCGATGAGTTATTGGATTTTTTTTACTTCTTTGGACTGTTTGCCAACTGTTTTTTTTATCAATTTTTGTTCTATATTTGCTAAACTCCTTACGGTGCTGCGTTTCTTAATTACTGAATTTTTCCCCTCTGTAACGATAAGTGTTTTGCTGAAATTGTTGTATTCTCCGAGAAGCAAAAAAAGTTGTAAATCATTTCACCAACAGGTACCAGTATAGGATCAACGAGTGAGCCCTTCCTACTACCACCGTTTTTACTCTGCACTGTATCTTGCTTGCTGCTACTGTCGGCACCGTACAAGGCTAACTACTGCCCGTTTTACGAACTGAGTGTGCCGCATTGTCTGAATTATTTTTTGGCTGTATTTGCAATAGATTGATTAACATATACAGGGTCCGGCAACAAAAATGCACTGATTTCCAAGGACAGTAAATGATAAACGACGACATTAACCAAAAGTTTTTATTTTACAAAATGTTTGCAGTATCTTAAAGTTTATTTGTGAAAAATGATGTCTTCCAAATGGCGTCCCTCGTTTGCGATGCAGCGGGTTAGGTGATTTCTGAAGTTCTGCATAACGCGTGCTGTCATTTCAGGCGGTATCCTTGCAATTTCTGCACGGATTGCTGCTTTCAAGGCATTGATGGCTTGATGACGGTTGGTGTACGAGGGCGGATTGATAATGACGTGGAAAAATCAAGAAGGAGTGGGCAGGTAAGGAATTCATTATTTTTTTTACCTGGACCATCCTTAAATAGATTACCTGCAAAGTTTAAGCCTGATACCTCGTTTAGTTTTCGAGAAGCAGCCGTCTAAGCAAGTCGACTTACAAAAATTGTTGAAAATGGATAAAAGTGAATTTCGTGTGTTGATTAAACACAATTTTTTAAAAGGGAAAACAGCTAAAGTAACCAAAGAAAAATTAGATAAGCATTATGGGGACTCTGCACCATCGATCCAAATGATTTACAAATTGTTTTCTGAATTCAAGTGTGGTCGTACGAGCACACAAACCATACCAAGTCCAGGTCGTCCAAATGAGGTCACCACGCCAGAAATGATCGATAAAATTCATGATATCGTGATAGAAGATCGTCGAGTAAAAGTGCATGAGATAGCTAACGTAGTAAGCATCTCATCTGAACGTATTTGGAATATTTTGAAACATTGTTTGGACATGAGAAAGCTATCCGCCAGATGACTGCCGCGTTTGCACACAATTGACTAAAAATACAATCGTGTGACAGCTTCACAGCACGGTTTGCAACTGTTTCAACGTAATACAAATGAATTTTTTCATTGATTCGTAACTGTTGATGAAACATGGATTCATCACTACACTCCAGAAACCAAACAACAGTCAACACAATGAAAGGAAGCCGGTTCATCACACCGAAGAAGGCAAAAACCGTTACATCAGCTGGAAAGGTTCTGGCGACAGTTTTTTGGGATTCCAATAGAATAATATTCACCGACTACTTGGAGAAAGGAAAAACAATAACGGGAGCATATTTTTCTGAGTTATTGGTTCAATTGGATGCTAAAATCAAGGCAAAACGGCCTCATTTCATCACGACAACGCTCTGGCTCACACGCCCGCTGTTGCAATGGCAAAGCTGTTTGAATTACGGTACGAATTGCTCCCTTACCCACCGTATTCTCCAGATTTGGCGCCCTGCGACTTTTCATTACTTCCAGACTTGAAAAAATGGCTTGCTGGAAAGAGATTTACCACGAATACTGACGTCATAAGTGAAACCAACGCCTATTTTGAAGAGTTGGACAAATCATATTATTTGGAAGGGATCAAAAAATTGGAAAAACGCTGGACTAAGTGTATCGAGCTAAAAGGAGACTACGTTGAAAAATAAAAAAAAATTTTCCGGATAAAATTATGTTTTCTCAATTTTTCCACGTCATTATCAATCCGCCCTCGTACACTCTGCCTAATAACGGTAATTTTGCTTATTCACAAAACCCGATAGATGGAAGTGAGCTTCATCAGTGGTCAATAATACTGCATTTCTCGGCACGTTTTGAAGAATGGCCTGGCACGTATCCACACGTCTTTGAAAGTCACCTTCGTGCATCGCATGAACAAGAGCCATCTTGTAAGGATGGAACTTAAGATGCAGCATTCGCCTCACACTTCGGTCGGACAACTGCAAAGTAGCAGCTTGTTTCAATGCGGAACGACGCGGCGATCGCAGAACGGACTGCCTTAAGCCAGAAATACATGTGCATATTTCTGCATGCAGCGCGGTAAAACGGATTTAGAACGCTTGAGTTTAAATGCGACGAAACACACGCTTATTCTGCATGCAGCGGAGCGCTGCAACATGTCTCTACTTCTACTTTTGCTGCGCAGCGGCAGTATTGCTACAACTTGAGATTGAAATTTACCAACACAGACAAATAAAAAAGGGGCGTGAGTTAAATTTTTCGTTGTAATTTTGTACTTGTGGAGGAGCGTTTGATCGAACTTTTTATAAGTTAAGCAATTTTTATTCGATAAAACCAGTCGAAATTACAAAAATAAATTTTTGAGGGATCAAAACTAAGATCATTTTTTGTCAATTAAAATAAACTCAAACTCAAACCGACTATCAGAAAATGCGGTGATTTATGACAAATACAACCAAGAGATTTGTCAAAAACTCTGCACGTCTGTTTCACATGCAGAGATGCGTGCTGTGCTGCGTGCATATATTCTGCACATGTATTTCTGGCTTTAATCTCTCAATATTTGCAGGTATTCTAACGCTTTTTAGCCTACCAGGAGATTTCTTTTTCAATGTTGAACCAGTTGCGCGAAAGGCACCAACCCGACGAATAATCGCATTGCGATCTGGCACTGTGTCTAAAGGCCAATGATTAAAATGAAATCTGAACGATCTTTGCGTTTTAATAACGGAACCGCCATTTTTAAAATAAGTTTCGACAACGAACGCACGATGTTCACCTGACCAAGGCATAATGGGATACTGAAACTTTATGAGTTAGCGCACCTATAAAGCACCACCACATTTTGCAACCCCCACCCATATAGGAAGAATGGACGCCGGAAATCAGTGCATTTTTTTGCCGGACCCTGTACATAGTCAGTACGGTACCACAAGAGATTGTTGAGTAAGCCTTGCTGATACAGGTGAAAAAAACGTGTGCTGCTTTCAATAAGCGGTCCTCGTGCTTGAAGTTAGGACACTGATTTAAGGCTACGTCCCGGTATCAGGAAACTAGGCCAATAAGACATTAGGCTACTTAGCCATCTTGTATTGCTGTAAAACTAAATAACATGAAATGAGATCTAAAAAATCTCAATCCTTGTTGACTAAGCCCAACTGAAAATTTATTTTACTCAATTACCTCTAAGCTTCAACTAAATAATACCTACTCCAACATCAGCTTAGGTAAGATTCTTAAAGTTAAATAACTCGAAATAGAAAATCCCTTGAAATAAGTTTTCCTTTTCCCAAAATTCAGTCACATTATAACTCAAGTCTATAAGGCAATGAAATAGAACGTTTAAATAAATACTTTCATGAATATATTACGAAAAGTAAGAAGTTTTTCCCTTCATTTCAATCCTTTCCGAGATTTTTTTTTCTTACGTGATCAGTATTTCATTTTAACGTCGAAATCTCTACAGAGCAACGTTCTCTTATTGGTACTGCAAACTTTTCACGTTAGATGACGCTACTAATATTTGGTTAAGGCTTCCTGTTTATTTTATCGCAAAAAGAAAATATAATTTTTGCATAATATCAATGTTTAATCTCATGAAATTCGAGTGCAATGTTTAAAAATTTGTTGCACAATTAACGTACAATTCAAAACGAAATTGCACGTCGGTCAAGTCAGAGGTTAAAATATTTCAGAATGCTTTCATGTACAAAGGTGTGTATAATACCAAATGCTTGAAAGGCATGATGAAATTCTAAATTACCATATAAATCTGTTTGTAGTAGACGGACTTTATATAATTACAAACAAACAAGACACAATAATCGAAGTATTCATAAGCCTTAAGAACTTATTAGAATTCATCGATGGAGGAACAATAAATTGATCCAGCAAAGTGTTTCCCCAGGGTAAAACAGGGACTTAACGTACAGGTAAATTTATATGGGAAAGGAATCCAACTGCCGAGTTCATGGGAACAGTCAAGCCCGGTGGCAGAATTTTCATGAAGGGTGACCATTCTTTAAGATTGTTATATTCTGTTCTATTGGTAGTCGGTGTCAGAGGTCACAAAAGAAGTGATATGATTCTAGCGAAAAAAAATTATTTTTGATGTATATGTTTTCGGCAATGGGGACTAATCCGCAAATTACTTCAGCATAAGTGCGGTCGAATATTTTAAGCTACAGAGATTTGTCTCATTTCAATTTAATCATGCTTCTTTTAAAAGATATTACCAATAGTCTGGATTTCATTCGTTCTACAATTCATATATGTCCTTAGCCGTAATATGAGGTCAGCTCATCCTTGGCGTTCATAAAATTCTATAGATTTAAATTTCTATCGTACAGTGTTCTTCTTTTAACTTAAATAAACCAAACATATTTTGGCGCAGACGGTAGAACTCGAACCAAGGCAAGTCTTGTAGCAAGTCTTGTAGCAAGCCTGGAATGCGGGTTGGATGTATCTAATCTCTTTAGACGTACAGGGGGAAGAGACCAAATTTTATGCGAACAATGGCTCTATCTTGGAGCTTCGAATAATGAAATATGGGAAATCGTGGTGTAAAACTTAACGAAGCAATAAACGAGAGCAGCCTCAATACCCTTCAGATGCTAATAGGTAAAATCCGAAATCATAAAGATTTACTTTCATCTGCAAGCTAGCAATTTGAGCGCTTGCCCTATAACTAGCTACGGTGCAATCTTAAAAGGGAAAATTACTCGCCGTCATTACCCAACCCTTTGGCGTAAAGAAACTTAATAGCTAGCACGTGTTCAATCTCATTTGCGAGTTCGCAAAGTGTTGAGCGTTTAGCTAGTAAGGCTATTTGTTAACGCGATCAAGTAATTTAAAAGCATCGAAAAAGTTTTCCTGAAAATGATAACGATGAAAGTTTGCAAAACAATTAATCCCGAAAATTCAACCTCTTCCTCGCATTTGAGAATCACCAGCTTAGCTCAAAATACCAAGGAGCTGGTTAATTTTAGCAAGTTCAAATAACAATCTTCGGACTTATAGCCGATGGGATGTGTTAAGAAACAAATGGCGCCTTACTGAACTTAATGATTTTCAGTGACATACTATAAACTCCGTGAAGGATACTCGTATGACACAACGGAGACTCAGTCGGTACGCAACGTGGATGCGGTCCCTATGTCAAAGAAAAGAGCAACAGCAACCTAACGATTCTTCGAAATCAAAGTCAAGGGTATGGGGTCTGACTGTTATTACTCGCAGAGTTTGAGGTGTCTCGGCATTTAAAAGGTTCCGCCGGAAATTCCAATTTTCCGCCACTCACGAGCTGTCTATTGAAATCCTTAATCGATAATAATTTGACACGATGCTACACAATAGAAGGACGGACTTGATTGCCTTGTTGCTAGCGTGTTTACGAGACCTATTGTAATATTACGCTTCGTGTCGTTAAAGACAGATTGGCTTATGACTGTTTTCAACCACACAAACGACTAACTGCTGTCCTGGGATATAACGATATTTAAAAGTGAGGAAAAAAAATTCCAGTAAAGTGGGCAATTGAGTCTATGTCGTGTGCTTGGATTCAGAATTTTTTTCTTATCCCGCACTTCAACTTTTAGAATATTCACTGTCTTTTTAAACATCATAAGCAGTTAGGTTAGGTTAGATTATGGTGGCAGCCATTTAAACTATAGATCGACTCATTTAGACCGTTCGGTTGGTCCATTGTAGAGATGGGTCGTTTACGAGCTAACTACTTTAAAAGAATACTTCATTGAAGTTAGTAAGTGAAGTAAGTCAGTCATTTTGATCAGCTTCAATCAGTTTAATTCGAAAGGTGAATAAAAAGAAATTACAATAAAATGAATGAAGACTAATAGTGGATTTACATCGACACGTTGCGGCGCGACTTTACCCCCAGAAACCCAACACAAATCGGTTTTCGTGGGCTGTAGTCTTTTCTGTGTTAATGGCGATTTACAACATACATGTCTCTGCGGCGCGACGCTCCTATAACACGGCAGAAATATGGTGAGCTGCGAAATGCGTGTTGCCTGGGTCAAAGAAAAATTCGGGAATTGTTGGACTTTTGCGACGCCACGAGCCTTTTGATTGGATGTTTTTGTGGTGAGGGTAAAGTCGCGCCTTAACGTGTTTGGTGTAAATCCACCATAACATAACATAACAGAGTGAACTATACGAATACGGTGAGAAGGGAGATAGACCAATCTTATCATTTCGTCAGTCCACAATCGAACGACTGACTGACTAGTGAGTGACTACTGAACGGCTAATTGCAGAAGAGAATAGAGTAAGTGAACAGTTCAATTGAAGGAGTAGTGACTAGTGACTACTGACTGTATTTGCGAGCCATAATGGTCAAATGTTTGACATAGTCACATACGGTGTACTGGCTTTACACCTACCACCGTCTCAGCTATGCCAAGAAAGTTCAAGATGACATTTTCATCAAATTTGATATTGCGTCGGTGGAAAAATATAATCTCATAGAATCACAGTCCAACATTTTTCACGCTAAAACTCTCCCCCGAGTTCATATACTGAAAGTTTTCAGAGTAAAAGTTTGCTCGATAATTCACTTCAGAAGTTTTAAGCCAATTTTCTGATCTCGAAATGTTGTGTACATCAAGTTCATATCGAAATATGCCAAACATATTAATAAGAATGATTCAGAATACGAAGAAAAAAAGTTTTATGGCTGAGTAGGTTCTAACACGGAAAATTCTCGAAGTCTTGTCTATGGATGAAAAACGAAATACGATAAATTAAACTCTAATGCACATCGTCTATTTCGCTTCAATTTATAAGCCTTTTGAAGTAACTACAGCGTAGAATTTAAGCACCTGAAGCCTTTTTTTTATGACATCCTGCAGCGAACTTTTCATGCCTCCGGATTCCTGAGTCCTTTCAATCTCCTAATTTTGCTGTTTAGTAGTTTGCTATTAACACAAAATCGAATCCCACTGCTTCTAGAGTGTATAAACACCACAGGACGACGTAATCCAACCGATTACTGGGCCACACAAATGAGCAATGAAGCTATTGGAGGACATTACATTTCATTGGTATTTTTATCGGCAAGTCTAACACCGAATTGGACTGATTTATTAGACGTTGAGATTTATCACTTTCTCGGATCTTAATGGACGGTGTTGAGTTCATACGAAAGGAAATTGCTACCAACTATAATAATATACACAACATATGATATATAAACATACTTGTTACGTATATATGGTACAAACATGCGGTTATCATTTGCCAAACTCCGATAATGAAAATGAAAATGAAAACTGAAAAATTCAAAAAATTATTGACGCATAAATTGGAAAGGATTAAAACTTCTGCGGATCGAAAGTTCGACCCTAAAGTTTAAGGGATCGAAACTGCGATGTAAAATCCAGTAACAAAAGTAAAATTAAGAAGAACAGAATTGTGAAAAAAAAGAGTTTTCAGGAGAAAAAAGTTATTGAATAAAGTGTAGATACCGTTAATAATATTCGACACATTTCTTACACTGTGGTATTATAGTGAAGGGTACAATATATATAAAAACCGAAATTTCGTTCTCAATTTATAAATTACCAAAAGACTAATTGGCGTTCTAATTGGGGATTGAAACTTCTGCAAGAAAACATCAGGACTCCCAATTTGGCAAATGTTGGGACACATGTAGTCACAATTTGGACACATCTGAGAAAATCGATAGTAGGCTTTTATAAGCAGTCACGATAATCCTAGTTAATTGGGTCCAGAGTTAGTTTGAAGTCCATTCGTATTATTAATTAAAAAGGAACCCCTTCCGATAGTATCGGTTTGTGCGTATTATTGTTTTCTCGGAAAGTTTGAGGCTAAATACAGAGCGCAATAAGTCATCTACGCTATTTTACAGTGCTCCATAAGCCATTACCAAAAAAAACACACTGGCATCGCAATTCGCAACTTAATACAGTAATGATACAGGGTGATTGAAAGTCGATAGAACAAAACTATGCAGTAAGGAGTAGAGGAGAAAACAATCTGAAAGATCCCTGTGAAATTCTTCATCTTTGCTTACAGATGCATTAAAATTCCGAATCCTCAATAAAACTCTATGGAACTCTACACTTTCGGATCAGTTGTGTCAGAGAGACTATGGCCACGCTACTGTTTTGGGTTTAATTAAATATATTTGATTATTTTTTTTTTCTAGAATTTTTCTTTAACAGTTCTTTCAATGTTTTAATATAGTTGACCTAAATATTTTGCAAAAGAAAATCATTTTGTATTACTTTGGCTTTAAATAGTATTGACATCACTTTTACCAAAGGTTGGTGGCTCTGGCAAGATTTTATATCTGTCGGTTTAGTTGGCGAGAGGTTCTTTTTTTAAGCACGACAGGAGATACCCATTGTCCGAACGCAGGGTTGGGACTTGAGAGTTGAACCTTTTCTTGACCCCAAAAAAAATTAATGTAATTTTTTTTGCAAAATTTTGTCAAAAATATTCGTTTTTTGAACATTCATCCTTAACTCTAGATGTAGCTTATCTACCTACTCGTACCCACATCCACGAAAATAATTCTTTAGATCAGGCTCTAGTTTGCCAATTTACTGTATAAAGTGGAAAGTTCTACTAGTTATAGCGTGTCACGTTCTCTCATAGAATGTTTCACTATTACACCTATTTCAACAGCTTTCGAATAACATGTCATATTGCTGATCGATGTGACTTTTCTACAGATTATTTGAGACTGATTTCAAATAGAACCCAAATGCTCTACAAATAGGTCAGCTTCGACTAGATCACTAAGTCGCCAAATTTTATATTGTACTACTCACGACATATAAAATATTATGTTAACAATTTTCGCCGGTGATCACAACTCTCTTCTATTGGAATAATTAAGGGAAACAAGTGACTGTATTTGTTTTTTATTATACTAACAAGGGCATTCTGATTTACTTCTTCAAATGAAACAGCACGAGTACTTTTTCGATAATCAGGTTCGTATAGTACCCACTGACTATTTTGTTCGAAGGATTTTATGGTTCCGTACGAGGATGTGCCATAAAAGCTCTTTTATGGTACCAACAAAGATTTGCCAATTGGTAAGAAGATATTGGAGCTCGTACCTCTATGTATGGACACAGTCAGAAAGCTTTACGAAATCAGTGCACTTGCAAAAATGTTGTGGCCTTATCCACCAATAAGCTGTTATTTAGTTGCTATAAATTTAGATCAATCCCTCAAACTCGACAACAACAGATAGTTGTTATTCACCCCTGTCAGCATAAACGTACATAGGCACCATATCTGTGTTTATAAATGTCTCCAACTTCTATATAAATCGAACTTCATTAAGACTATTATTCATATGATGGTATTAATAAAGTCTTGATAGATAGATAGATATATAAATTTATTGAAATTCATTAAGTTGTATAGTAACAAGTTAAAATTAGTTCAGTGATTAGATCTTATACCCTAGGCAGACGACGCATTCGAATGATCATTCCTAGTCCAATGATAATTGCGCATCACGCCTGTCCCAATGTAATTGTCTAATTGGTCATTCATTCCATCATTCCAATTATAAATTGATAATTTATTCAAGCGCACGCAACGCCATCTAGCGTCAAGCCTATGAAACTAGTGGAACAAGTTTAAAATAAGGTGTTCCACCATCCAAATTTTTCTATTTATTTCATGTGTGCATTAATTACGATCAATCTTTTTAACGTTTCGTTCACAATTGCTGACATATTACCACTTTTCTATCACTCTATTTCAACAGATAAAACGTAGCCATGTGCCAATGCAAAAATTGCAACTTTTATTTAACATTCCCACAACAATAATATTTTGATAGATTTAATGTAGTTCCCATAGACTGTGTCAATGTTAAAGCTCATTGATCATTGAATGCGAATGATCATTCCTCCAATGATCATTCGAATGCGTCGTCTGTCTGGGGTTTTAATATTCACAGCTGCAATTGATAAATTTGCATTCAATTTGCAAAACTTACGTTAATCTGTTACAGTAATATGTCCAAGGAAAAATTTTGTTAACGAGAAAACATTGCTTGAATGAACCTTAATGACTAACTTAAAAACTACTTAAACCTAAACAAAAACTAAAAATAGATTAAAATAATGGCGTATGCAACGCTAGTTGTAGCAGTAACTAGCCAAGGAAGAGACTAGAGGATTGTCTATCGTTTCGGACATCGTAAGAAGTTTTGTGAACCTGGTTGCAGCAAGTTCCTGGACGTTGAGCACTCCACTGTCGCGGTGTAATGCCTTCGTTGAGTAATAATATGGTTTATTTAAAATAATCTTGAGCGATTTATTTTGCGAGACTTGCAATTTCAGTTAGCCCAGACAGGAGTACCGTACGTCAACGTGGGCTGCATGATAACCTTGACAATCAGTATTTTGTTTGCTAATAGATCTGTTCTTTTTGCATACACTTTCTACCCTAATGTTGTTCTTTTTGGTTATAGTGTCGGACCAAGGAACAGTTTGTCCAGCGAAGTTGACTTCACGATTCGGAAGTTTAGAACGCTTTCTTTTTCTGCTGAAAAATATAGCTTTGGTTTTTGAGCAGTTGACTTTTATTTTCCATCTATAGTAGAATTGATAGAGACGGTCTAGGAATGTTACCAAAGCTTCGTCGGCGTCATCTCCGTCAGTATAGAGACAAGTATCGTCCGCGAAAACTGCCATTTCACAGTTCGGGTAGGTAGGGACGTCTGCAGTGAAAATACTGTATAGTGCCGGGCTTAAACAGGAGCCTTGAGGGACACCTGCAGTGATGGTTCGAGTGCTTGAGGTGGTTGCCTTGACTCTCACCGAAAAGATTCGGTCCGACAGGAAAGAATTGACTATTATTACTAAATAGTTTGAAGCGAAATTCAACAGCTTGAATATCAGTCCTTCGTGCCATACGGAGTCGAAAGCCTTTTCAATGTAGAGGGATACCAGCCTTACTGATTTTTTCACACGTAGAGAATCTTTTATGTAACCGGTTACTCTGAGTAATTGGTGATTTGTTGAGTGTCCTCGTCTAAAGCCAAATTGGAAGTCAGGTATGATTCGGTTATTTTCTGCACATTTTTGAATACGATTTAGCAGGATCTTTTCAAAGACTTTACTTAGTGTAGAGAGCAAGCTTACAGACCTGTAGTTGTTAGGGTAACTGGCATCTTTTCCCGGTTTTCGAATTGGAGTGACGATTGCATGTTTCCATGTAGTGGGCAAATAACTTAGCTTAAGGCAAGAATTGAAAATAAAGTTTAATAAAACTACTGATTTCTTTGTCAGGTTTTTAAGAAGAATGTTTGGCAGTTTGTCTATCCCTGGTGATTTTTTCTTCAACCTTTTAAGAATGCTTATAATTTCTTGAGGTTTACAAAAATCATTAGGGCGTAAGTCCGTATTCTGGGGAATAAGTTTTGCACGACTATTTACGATCATATCAACAACTGTGTTTCTAATAAAGTCGTTGAGCTCTCAAGAAATTTTTTTCATTTTTGCGCAGCTTCCGTATTCAACTTCTCAATAAAGTTTTTAAGTGAATAGTATAAACCGTTCCAGAGACATAAAATCCTTCAAGGTAGCATTATTTTTAAATTAACATACCTATTTCATGATTAGTAGAAATTTAAATTTATGTAGGTACATGGAATTATTATTACCTTACAACCTAAATAAAGGTTATATCGCAGCATATCTATATGATTGTAAGATTACCGCTTTAGACTATTCCAAGCCGGTAATCCGCTGACAATCAACTTGATCCATGACGTACCCATTCAGCCATTAACTCTCTCGTGTAATGTAGAGCCCTTTTAAAATTGTTCGAGCTTTCAGGCGAAATGATAAAATATTAAATCTTTCCTGATACTTGCGATGTCATGAAAATTAATCCTCTTTAAAATGGAAACATTTTGAGATGGAACAATGTCCAATGCTTCTACAGACTAGATATATGTTCTTCAGAGCCTTGGATACGTCATTCAAAGCAGTACGATGACAACTAGATGGAAGCAGCTTCAACATTTCCCAACAACAATTTTCGCGATATTACTGAAAGGTACATCACGTCTATACTTTCAGTGTTTCCATTTAATTTAATTTTTAATTAAATAAATAATATGCCTGTTTCATAGCGCTAATCAACTGCTTAAACATATTCATTCCGAAAATTTAACTGGTACCTATAATAATAATTTGTGGAATGCTCCAACGTTACACTGTTCCAAATTAATGCCAAACTTAAATATCCTTTAGCGATTGCCTAAAGAAAGCAAGAGGATTGTAATTAGAAGCATTTCGAAATTAATAAGAAAGTACTATAGTAAGTTTGTGTACCTACATCCACTAAGATGCAAGCACCCATACGTAATTAATTGCCCCCTTAACAATAAATCAGTATTCAATTGTTCCCAGGATAACGTTATTATCTAGAATGTGGCTTAGATAATAATTAAGTTAATGAGCAAAATTAAGCGATTAATGTGGCTGTAGCTGAAGTACTGATGATGCTGCTAGAAGGTAATAGAAGCCGACGAGATAGGCTGGTGGCAGATAAATTTATCGACTGTGGTAAATGGCTGTATCGCACTAACTCTCAACAATTTGATCTGATAACCTTGCAGGTCGTAGCTCGTAGACTGTTTGGCTTGTCGTAAAATTAGGCACTAAGATTTTTGTTTTTGTATGATTAATTAGAAAAGTCGATAGAATTGCTGAGGATAACTTAGTTGAGAGCATATCGAGCAAAACACGTTCTAGTACCACACATCTTGGTACGTTATATTTGTTGTAACTTTTCGATTGCCTAAGGGCAGGTTCATGACAATTTGGGCGAAATGCGAACACATAGACGCCACATGTAATAAATCCTGTGTTTCATAGTCCACATTTTTGTAAAATTTAAACCCAATGTTATTTTAAGTTTTAATGGGTATTCCAATTAAATTCGATTAGTAAAATTACGAACGTATGAAAATATGTGTTCAACGTAAAAACAAATTTTAATGGTAGTATTTTTCACGAAAAATTTAAAAATAAATACCAAAAAGGTAGTTTTTTCCATTCATAATGAAAAAAATCCAGACTTCGTATATATTTTTTATAAGGTGATTCGTATTGCTGACATAGGGATGCATTTTTAAAGCACAAAACATAAATTTTATAACCGGAAACGGAAACTAAATAAATGCAATGTCGGATCCAGTCCCCATGCACAGAGATTTCTCTTTGAAATTTATCTACTTTACGAAGCACATTTTACAATGATAAAAATCTGCCATAATAAAAAATAACGTCCCAAATAGCCTCCTGGTTATTTTTTAGGTTGTCAGTCGCATAGTACCCAACACCGTATCTCATCATTAAACACGTTTCGGACTTCTACCCATAAAATAATAAAGTTGCGCCCAGACTGTTGGCAGATTTTTTTTATTTATTTACGTATTTTTTTTATCAATAGAATAATTCATAGTAGTAAAAGCGAATTCGATCACATTAAGCCTAAGAGATTTTCGGAATCATTGAAATCTTGAACAATACCCCCAGGGGGTTTAATTGAGAAAAATACTTAAATCGGTTTTTCCCCGACTACGTTTAAAGCTTATAGAAGTAAACGTGAACCCCAAATCTCAATATACCTTAGGAATATATCAGAATTCGTGAATATGTACACAACCACTTTACACCCCCTTAGGGGTTGGATATCGAAAAATTTTGAAGACCGTTACTAGGCGCTTATATAAATAGCCCGCAGAAGTAAAATTGCTTTGATAGCTCGACATGTCTAAAAGTTTTAACGAAATTTGTGAAAATGTGGATTCACGGACATTTTTTTTACTCAACCTCTGAACGCCAATAAAAATCTAAACTTTTTTTTTGCTTTAATTACTCTAATAGTACATCTACATATACGTACTAAGTTTCAATTTTCTAGCATAAGCCGTTTCTGAGATATAAAAAACCACCCCTCTCCCCCGTACCTTGCTACCCCTAACAAAAATTGTATTTTTCTAGGATGTCTCCATAGTGGCTCTATATAATCCTAAATTTTTAGCTTTCTATTCGTTATGGTTTTTGAGAAATAAAAATCAGAATGTTTTCCTTTCTACCCCCTTTCACCATCACCCCCAACACCCACACTACCAAAATTTTTTTTCCTGCTAGAAGTTTACCAACCCCAACTTCTGTAAAATTTTCAAGATCATATCTGATACGGTTTCTGAGATATAAAAATTAAATTTTTTGAGAAATTGCTATCCCCCCACTTTCGTGCTCCATCTCCCCCCTCAAAAAATTTAGTTTTGGTAGACTCCTCTTGTGATCCCATATACAGAAACTAAATTTTATCTTCCTGGTGTAATTGGCTCGGAAGATATTGTAATCCAAAGTTTTTCACCCCCCCACCTCCACACCCCACCACCCCTTTTAAAAATTTTAGCCCTTGTCTAATCTAGAAGTATCCCTAAGGACAACAACAAAGTTTCAATCCTCTGACATCAATTGTTCAGGAGATATCGATTTTAGAATATTTCAATCCCGTCTTTCATGCGTTAAAGACTCATTGTTTTCCCCCCCACTTCCCCCCCACTTCCCCCCCACTTCCACACCTCTTAACCAATATCGACCATTTTTTTGCAATTGAGTCCATTATCATAGTACTACATAAGTTTCAGTCTCCTAGCATAAGTGGTTCCTGAGATCTAGAAACCAAAATTTTTCGTCTAAAACGCTCCCCTCTCCTCTCCCCTTGTACCCCACCCACAATATACCAGTCGTAGGAGTTCACCCAATCTACCCACCATAAAAATTTCAATTTAATATCTCAACGGGTTTGGGAGCTAGGCGCCTTCAAACGATTTTGCGTACGGCGTACGGCGTACGGCGGACGGCGTACGGCGGACGGCGGACGGCGGACGGCGGACGGCGGACGGCGGACGGCGGACGGCGTACGGCGGACGGCGGACGGCGTACGGCGTACGGCGTCTACGGCGGACAGACGGACATTTTTTTTTTTTTTGCTTTTTTGGGGTTTACTAGTCCTAAAACGTGTAAATACAAAATGTCAGGGTAGCAAACTTTTTTGAAATTTCAGGTCGATAACAATACTTTATTATTAAAAAATAATAAAGTAAAATTACAAATACCAGTTGACAATTTTTTTAGTGTGTCGGTATACTCGTAAGTCTGAATTTATATGGATCCTTGAACCCTTTGATAATAGTATCTTATTAAATGCATACAAATGGAGTGGGTGACAGGCAATGATTTCTACTTATTTTATCTCTGCCATGTTTATAGTGAAAATTAAAGATGTTAAGAAAAAGAGGATTATCATGGAGCTCTTCCAAATCGTTAGCTAGTATAATATTATCGCCAACGGCGTTCATTTTCAGTTATTCGGATACATGTATAATATACAAGTAATTTACTCGCCCACTTAATCAAATTATAAAGAGGCAGCTAAGAGCTGGATAAGAGACTAGTAGATAACAGCAACCACAAAAATATTAAGAACTTAAAAACTAGCAAAGCCACTTTCTTGCCAAAGAAGTATGCCCCTAGGTAAATATTCCTATAGAATGGCCTGAACAGATATAAAGAAAACGATGAATTTAGTGGTATAAAAGAAAAATGCAAAACTTCAGGGTAGCGAATTTATTGTCTTAATTTTCAAGGTGATTACTGATCACAGTGTTTTTTCTTTGTAATTAAAAAAAATTCTGGAAAAAAGAACCACGTTCTGTTCACGAGTTCTCCCTTCTCTTCACTCCGACATGCAATTAATTGAGCCACAAAGCAATCCCCAATTCGGGAGAATGCCGTACTTTTTCTATTGGCTCATCTCAGTTTTTTCTAAGTGAAAGTTTCAACATCTTTGGTAAAAGTTTAGGAGTTGAAAATTAGAAAGAAACTGGAGAATGCAAATATTTTTACAGGCAAAAAAAACTGAACTTAAATGTAAAAGGAATGAAATGAACGACGTTAATTAGGCCAAAAAAATATTCAAACACTTTGAAATAATAAAAAAAATGTATTGTAGTTTTGAAATTATCCATTTTATTTTTTTTATTTCGTGACTATCTGCATTTGTTTTTTACCGTTTTCTGTACACATAACCGTCTCAAATATTAGGAATTAAATTTCAACGTAACACCGTTATGAAGATTCTATAATTCTTTCCTAAATGTTTTAACTGTCCTAAATAATTGGCTAAATGACCTACTTTCGAATTTTTTTTCTATCAGGTGCAAAAATAAGTTCCCGGCGTTCTCGTATAGATGGCGCTAACACGAAATACTGGGAAAAAATGGCGGATCAAGCTCATAATATGGCAAGATCAGACATATTGCAACAATTCCCCATCATTACATTTGTAAAATTTTATCGGCGTCAGTTTGTTATGAGTCCTTAAACATGTCAGAGTTCGAGCCAAATAAGCGCCATTTGCGTGAAGTTTTGCTTTTTTGTTTTAATTCAAAGAAATCTGCGGCTGAGGCTTGTCAGATGATTAGAGAAACTTATGGCGAGTCTTCTATTAGCGAATCAACGTGTCGCGAATGGTTTCATCGCGTGGAAGACAAGGAGCGTCGCGGCAGGCCAAAAAACTTCGAAGACGCACTACTGGACGAAGATTCATGCCAAACACAACAAAGTCTTGCGGATTCATTGGATGTGACTCAACAAGCCATTACACATCGTCTGAAAGCCTTGGGAATGATGCAAAAGCAAGGAAATTGGGTGCCGTACGAATTGAAGCCAAGAGACGTCGAACGGCGTTTTTTCACGTGCGAACAGCTGCTCCAACGACAGAAGAGGAAAGGATTTTTGCATCATATCGTGACTGGTGATGAAAAGTGGATACACTACGACAACCCGAAGTGCCAAAAACCCTGGGGATACCCTGGCCATGCATCAACATCGACCGCAAAGCCGAATATCCATGGTTCCAAAGTCATGCTATACATTTGGTGGGACCAGCTCGGCGTGGTGTATTATGAGTTGCTGCAACTGAGTGAAACCATCACAGGACCTCTTTATCGAACACAACTAATGCGTTTGAGCCGAGCATTGAAAGAAAAACGGCCGCAATATGAGCAGAGACACGACAAAGTGATTTTGTTACACGACAACGCTCGGCCACATGTGGCTCAGGTTGTGAAAACCTACCTGGTATCACTGAAATGGGACATTCTACCCCACCCGCCGTATTCACCCGACATCGCTCCTTCCGACTACCACCTATTCCGATCTATGGCGCATGGCTTAGCTGAGCAGCGCTTCCGTTCTTTTGAAGATGTCAAAAATTGGGTCGACTCGTGGATTGCCTCAAAGGACGTGAAGTTTTTTCAATGCGGAATTAGTATGCTGCCAGAAAGATGGGAAAAGGTTGTGGCTGATGGACAATATTTTTAAAAAAAAATAATGGAACCAATTTCCCACAATAAAGGCTCACAGTTTGACAAAAAACACCGGGAATTTATTTGTACACCTAATATTTTTTACCACTTGCACAATTTCGGTATTTATTCGGTAAATTTTTTTCATCTTCCGATTTTTGCTTTGGGGTTTTCTTTAGACGTCTGATAACAGAAAAGCAGACAAAAGCTGTAAAGAACCAGGGGTATCCTTTAAACTCGAGGGTAAACACGGGAGCCAAATAGTTGAAAATAATTTTAAAACTTTCTTCGCTGCAATTGAGAAAATTCCTGGTCTGAAGTCGACAGTTTCTTTGTCATCAAATTATTTGTTCTTAGTTTCGAGAAGGATAAACTTTTCCGCCTTTGTTCGGTGTTAATTTCTTCGACTTGGAAGGAACGCTAGATCCTTACGAGCTTCTCAGTATGAAATTATTACGTGGAAAAATCACCGATTCCGTTTAAAAAAAGGAATTGCAGTTGTGGCGGTAAATTGATAAACATAAATCGATTATTCAATCACACACTATCGTCACAGATGGTTTTAAAATGAATTTGCAGATACTTTTTCGGTAAATGTACGTGTCTACTGTCTACATAAATAAGTCCACAATATTCCACAAAATTAACGCCAAAATATGTGTGAATATCATTTAACGCTCAACGGCATATTAGCTGAATTATTCAGCTGTGAAATCGTAAAATTTTCAGTGCAGAAATTTTAAAAATATATAGAAAAACATACATGTCCAATTGCGGGCATAAAATTGTTCAGATAAAATATCTAAATGAACGATTCACATCTCGAATATGTCGGGTGTTAATATGTCCGCTACAACTCGAAGTGGCCAGAGGCAGATTGAAGACGACAATACACACCCAATGGTGTCCATTTATGTGCATACAAATTATTAAATTAACTTTAGTTATAAGTAAAACTTTAAAGTCCATACTTAGGTGTATAAAATTTGCGAAACGTGTTGGGTTGTATCGTGGAAGTGATTGTTTTTATGTACCCAATGATATACAAGAATATCCCAAACGCCAGGCCTTCGGTAAGTTTGCCAAAGCCTGGACCAACAATGATATTCAGCGGATCCGACGCTAGAACCAAGGCTTCCTTCATGTCGAAGACCAAGCACAAGCCCCAACGTCACGTTTTAAGCTCATAATCCTGATCCACTGTTGCGCTCATCGGTAGAAATCAAGGCTTGGCTATACTTGATCATTGCTCATAGTAAGCAAGAAGTAAAAGGATGGCAACAGAGATAACCTGAATAATAAGACAAACCAATGCGTCTCAGGGACTAGGCTAAGCAGACCTAAGAGAAATTTCAAGACGTTAACCTGAAATTTGCATCCGTGTCTATGTGGATCCTCATAGGACCGGTCGTCTTGTTTGAGAATTATGCGAATCGTTTACAAGGCGTCAATGTAAAAAGATTTTCGAAACCAAACTCACTTTTTCGGTCGGCTCAACGGAAAGGATTTTTACAACGAAATATAGTTATAAATTATATTATAAATGACAATTATGATCCGTAAACAAACCTTTTCTTAAATCAAATGTTCTTAATAACTTCGCTGGATGGAACCTTTTCAGTAGTGCAATAATTTTCGAAAGCAAGGGTGTGAGGTGTAGGAAACTAATTAGGTAAAAGCAGAAAAATAATCAAAATTTAAATCCTATTTTTCCGAAATTTTTCCTCACATAATTTTTTAGTTTCCAATCGAGCAGTGAAAGCCAGTGATTTCGTCTAAAAAAGGTTTTAATTATTTTTTTTCTGTTACGTATACTTTTCAAGTTACAAAATATTTCGTTAAAAATTTTGAACTTAACGCGTTTATTAAAGGGATAGGGCTTAAATTTAAGTCATCCTAATTTCTTAATAACTTGATTAACATGATTTTTTAAACTTAATTAATGAAAGAACTAACATTTAATCAAATTTGCTTCTATGGTAGCTTACCATGAAAAAAAATCTGCCAACAGTCTGGGCGCAACTTTATTATTTTTTGGGTAGAAGTTCGGAACGAGTTTAATTCTGAGATGCGGTGTAGTTTACTATGTGACTGAAAACCTAAAAAAAAGTTTGGGAAGCGGTTAGAATGGGGTCGCGCTAGAATACTTACGCCGCTGGCACATATAACATATGAATTACATAATTGGGTCATACTCCGGGACGAGGTCTATATCAGTTGTTACGCCATTAGAAGGTTTTTCGTGATTTGGTTTTGGGCCATTACATGAAATCGGAAATGCGTTTGTAGGCGATTATATAAAAAGTCTGTGGAAGTACAAACCAATCTAATATCTCATCAATCCTGAGAAATATGTCGGAAGCCATACGTCCTATTGGAGTTGAATAACAAAAATCCTGAAATCAACTTTTTGACGATAATGTAGGAAGCCTTAGGAAGTAAAAATGAATTCAATATCTCATTAGAACTTAGAAATATGTAAGAATTTGTGAAAACATATGCAAACCCCTTGCACCCACTTTGGGGTTGAATATCCAAAAATCCTGAAATGAGTTTTTAGATATATATAAAGAGAGCACGAATAAGTAAAAACCAATCCGATGTCTTATCACTCCTAAGAGATATGACGGAATTCGTGAAAAAGTGCTCAACCCGTTTTTACCCTCTTAGGGGTTGAAAAAGGAAAAAACCTGAAAACGAGTTTTAGGTGATTATTAAATAAGCCCGCGGAAGTAAAAAGTTATTCGATATCTAATCAAACCTGAGGGATACGGCTGAATTTGTGAAAATGTATACATCCCCTTTACACCACCTTGGGGTCGAATTTCAAAAAATCCTTAAACGATTTCTAGGTTTTTATATGAAGAATCCGTTCAAAAAAAATGAATTCAATATTTGGAAGGACCTAATAGATATGACGAAAATCGTAAAAATATATGCATTCCATTTTCACTGATCATTTTTTTTCCCACTTCCGAAAGCCAATAGATATTTGATTTTTTTTTTAATCAGAATTACTTTTCTAGTTGATTTACATATAAATACCAAATTTCAACTTTCTAGCATAAGCCGTTCTATAGTTAGGAACATCCCCCACCCCCGTACCATACTACCCCTATACAAAATTATATTTTTCCAATATGCTACTACTATAGTTCTATCTAAATAGTTTCAGCTTTATATCATTATAGGTTCTTGAGATTTAAAAATCGGAACTTTTTACTTTTCACCCTCCCCCACCCTCACCCTCTACACCCTCATCCCTGAAATTTTTTTTTCTGCTGGGGGTCTATTAGGCCTACTTCTGGTAAAAATTTAAAGCATCTATCTTACACCGTTCTTAAGATATAAGACGTGATTATTTAAAAAAATTCTTACCCCCTCCTCTTCCATGCTCCACCACCCCCTAAAAAAATTTTACTTTCAGCAAACTTTATTTGTCAACCTTTATACACAGACCAAATTTTATTTCTCTAGTGCAATTTGTTCGTGAGATATCGTAATCTAAAGTTTTTTAACCCCCACCCCCGTACGTCACTGCCCTCTCTCAAAAATTTGTTTCCGATCCATTCTCCTAGTATACCTACAGATGATTATTAAGTTTTAATTTCGTAACATTAACCGGTTAGGAATTTAGAATGATTTTAGATTTTAGAATGTCTCTATCTCGCCTTTTTTGCGTTTTGGACGCATTATTTTTCCCCCCACTCCCACACCCCTTCACCCATATCAACAAAAATTTTTGCAAATGGTTCCACTATTAAAGCTCTATATAAATTCCAAGTTTCAGCTTCCTAACATAGGCGGTTGCTGAGATCTAGAAACCAAAATTTTTCTTAAGGGCTCATATACCCCTGAAATTCTCAATTTTTTTTTGCAGATTTTTATTTTTTATACTTTTAAGAATTAAAAAAAAAATTAGAATTTAGAAAATTCCACTCCATTACAAAGTTATAGCAATCAATGTCACCAGACATCGGTTTGGAGCGGCTTCCTGGCTAATTGCCGCGCCACTCTCAACACCAGCGTTTCGCATTTATTTTGTTCGCAAAAGCCGGGTTTCTTAGAAAACAAGGTCATTTATAGGACCATCTGTGAAAAACACGAAGATACAAGAGGAAGAAGGTGTACAGTACGAAGCTGGAATGGGAGACTAGCCGTAAGTTCACGTTGTACCTACCAAAAACTTTAAACGCATTTTACTCGATACTATGTTTTTAGACATGGTCGGCACGATAACTCAGTCAATTTTTAATATTTTTCAACTTTTTTTTTTTATAATTTTGATAACTATTTTCTCTATAGTCTATCGAGAGGTTTTTTTAATTTTTTGCTTGGAAATTTTTTTATAAATTATTAAACGCAAATTTTTTTTTAAAAAAATGATTACTAAAGTTCGAAATACTGTAACTTATTTATTTTTGAAAAAAAAAAATTCCTTCCGTGAGACTATAACTACTACATTATTCTACAAGATTCTTTTTTATTTTTGCATATTGAATTATTTTTGGTGAAGTTATGATGCCGACCAGGAGGCGCCATGGTTTTTATAAGTAGTCCATTTAAACCCGTAAAAAACACAATGTTAATATTAAAAAAATAGTTAAATAGTTAATAAGATATGTGAACTCAACAATTCAATTTTTTTTTCACCATATAACCTTTATAATAATTTTTCAAATTTACTCGGTTTTCAGGTTTATGAGCCCTTAAGCGAACAAGGGGCAGCCAGTGGAGCTGGTCCATCTCAACGCAGGATTTTGCTAAAGATTTGCGGGTTTGCCATAATTCCCTTGATATATTCGGTCAAAATCAATCAAAATTATCACGAAAAGTAAACTATCCGAAAATCTTAATTAGAGCTGGTAAAGTTTACTGGATAAAACCGACATGTGGTACATAAAACCACACAAAACGGATCACCGAATTTTCACACGAACGGGCACTGTGGCTAGCATAGGTATAGTTTAAGGTAAAATATTTCCTATCCTCTGTTTAGCTATAACCACAGACATAATCCTGATTGACGCTATTCCATGTGCCAGCCATAGGGTAGTGCTGAATCTAATTCCTGGACTCTACACTCTAAATACCGCGCGTTAATTCACACACATGATGTCCCTAAATCTGATTTGATCACGCTTCGTCGCCACTGCTGCGCATAAATCAAGCGTTAGTTTCAATTTGGACCGTCACATAGCCATAACAAGGGTTGCTGCGATGTTATGAAGTGGACGAGTTGAGCACTTATCAACCAACACGCAGAAAGTGTTCCAATTACCGGAATAACTTCAATGCCTTCATGGCAACTTCATTCCTCCAAGGACCTGAAAATTTCGTATTCGATGCCTTCTAACGTTCATCTTTTAATGAAGTATTGCTGGACGTGTCCTCGGGAAACGCTAGGTTTATGAATTTATTAAAAAACCCCACGGAGATCTTAGAATTATCAGTACAAGGATGCACAATTCGTTCGTTTTTTGAAAAAAAAATGAAACAAGCTGAAGGACGTGTTGGGATAATCCGAATATGAAACTAAGCTAAACGAGAAGGAGCGGATGTTGAAGCAAGACATCGTTTTTTATTGTACAGAAAATTTACAGCAGTACAATAATTCAGCATGTTTCCACGGTAGGACACGGTTCAGGTCATGGTAATATGTTGCGTTGCTTGCGTTATTTCAAATATGAGATAGAATTTTTACGTAATAGAATAATACGCTGAGGGGCTTAGAATTATGGCCAACATATAACAGCCATTCATAACATTCCCTTCCCTTTCCCAAAGAATGTTAAAAGGTATAGAATGTTCTACAATTTGTATTCAGAGAGGAAAATTATAAATTGTTGATCTCCAGTGAAATTTTTATTTTTATTTATGCAATTCCTTCGTCTCAACTATTTCGCCCATTTTCCTTTCTTTTTTTCCCCGACTGCCTTTTAAGTTCATAAAAAAACATCATAAGAAGCAATTTTAACTGAAAAAGAATCAGTTTGTCAGAGTAAAATTTTCAAGACATACTGGAAGATACTAATGAAAAGAAACAATAAAGGAATTGTTCAATCCTATGGGATTTAAACATTCTGCCTGAGAAACTGCACGAGAAAACTCGTTAGTGTACATCAGTTCAAGAAAACTCGTTAAAATACACCTTCCAAACATGTTCAAAGCAACCACCCCCATTGCAACAAGGACATCTGCTTTTTGGTAAGCTCAATTGAACTTCATTCAAAGGCTTTGTGAATTTCAGTAAAATAGTGCCGTCAGTTTTTCTCTTATTAATTAAAATAGAGTAATTTCAGTCTGGACCTTTAGAAATGACGGTGATTTCGGCAAAGGTTTTACTAAGAAAATTAAGCATGTCCCGCATTCGAAAGGGAATGATTAATTAAAACTTGAAACTTAGTGCCATGCTTGATGTCGAAAACAAAGGAATAGCAGCACGGAGTAACATAAAAGTATATGTAGATAAACGAAACCTTGCAATCCTCAGAAAGTATTTTCCTTGTTAATAACTAATTTGATATTTTCTCCTGATTGGCAAATGCCCTTGTTACAAGCCGGTATGATCGATCCAATGAATTTCTGTAACTATTACAAAAAAATGGTCAAAAAAAGCTGAAGGCAAACTTTTCTGTTGCAATTTCTTGAGGGAAACATGTTTCATTCCAACATCCTCTAAACTCTATACTTTAAAATCATAAATCAGTGATATAATGAGTTTACTGCAAGGGGTATCAGTATTTCGAAAAGGTTTGTAAAAGAATATTGACTATTAAGTCATAGATTTATTTCACGGACGAGTATGATTTCGAAATACAGTAGAACCTCTATATAGTGACCACCCAAGGGACTGTGCAAAACTGGTCACTTTATTCGTTTGGTCAGATTATAAAAATAATTTAACAAATAAAATTCGTTTCTGATTTACATCGGGACCGGAAAAAATGCCAACTTTAGGCAAGTGGTCAAGATAGAAAGGTGGTCACTTCTTCAGGCTCTACTGTAGTTGGATCTCATCTGCTATGAAAAAACTATCAGCAGTACACACAAAACTTTTATACCCATTAAAAAACACTGTAGAGCCCTTATATTGTTTACGGCTTGTACGGCGGCAAGTGATGTAGAAAATCGACATATGTATCACAGACGATAACAAGGATAAAAACATGTTCTTTAACATCCTAAAACATATTTAGGACAAAAGAGTTTCAAAGTTTGGCACTGTAAATATAAACAATTTCCATATTCCAAACTCGTAAATGGTTGTCGTATAATAATCCAATATGCAATCCGATTCAATACCACATCAATCATCGGATAAAAATTTCATCGATAATTTAGCAGATGTCTAAAATGTTGCTCGAAAAATCAATTTCGAATAGAAGTTATTTGATTACATCTCTAACGGAGCAAGGTTGGCACTAAATATACTATTGTACTTTGTACACCATTATAAAATGAAAAGGATACCCAAAAAACTTATAGAATAAACTTTTCATAAGCTTTATTTCATTTTGTAGTGTCCTCATGTCCTTCATTTTGTTTTTATTAAATCAGAGCGTATTTTATTTCCGTGCTTTCGTTCCACGTTGTTTACCACGTTATACACCCCTGGCTTTCATGGAAAAATGGAAATTTATTTTACTTAATTATTTTAATAATTTTCCCTGTTTTCTCATTGTTTCTTGTTGTTTAAAGTTGAAATTACATACATAATACAAGTACCATAAAAGCCTAAATAAATTGTTCTTCTGTTCGCCGAATACCTACGGTGCCCGTAGGATTTCTGAGAGAAAGAAAATCACGTTGTGTGTGTGTTTCTATCCTGAAAGAATCACAAATTTGGTTGACACGACTTCGGAGTCATTTTTGTCTATTGATGCCCAAAGTTCTATAAAATGTTATACCTGATAGCGTAAAATACAATCAATCACTCCTAAAACATCGCATTAAGGCTGATTTCTGCGTCCTGTCTTTTAGATACTTTCCATAGTTTCTGATACTTTCACATGTGACAAGGAATTGCTTTTATTTTTGATTTGCTGGTAAATTATATTATACTTAATTTTTTCGATTCTAGTAGCTTAGTAATATTAGGGCAATGTTAAATTATCGAATGTCCGCAAAAGAAAAAACCTTACATCAGATAAAAGATTCAAGCTATAGATCTCGTGGATTAAGATTAGCTAGAGTGAGTAACCAAGCCAATTCGGTCCGAAGGGTCCGTTTTATTTTCCTGTGTGGACTGACTACTTGAAATATGATAGACTGTCGCCATATAATGCTTACAATATTTTCAATCTTATATTTTATTAGGGACTTGAATAATTTCTCGCTGTTCTTTCGTGAATAAGAATTCTTTATTTAAAAAAAATTAGTAAGATCAGCATACGAATACCATGTCGAAAGAACAACTCATCTTTTGAGGTTAGTCACGAATCGAGCTATTTTTCGGCATCTCTATAAGAATAAGAATGCAAGTGCTCCTCACACCACACAACAGTTTCAATTCTCCGCAAATACTCTATTTTTTGGCACGAAACTCGACACGCTTAATGCTATGAAAAATATGTTGTTTACACTTCGACGGAATAACATATACTGTTATTTCAAGCCTGATAGTAGAGCTTTACGATGAAGTTGGCTGCAATATTGCCCGATGCAAGAAGGCAAAGATAACACCATCTGTTGGGAAACTGCAAGAAATCATTCAATTCCCCAATATTACACGTTTGCAAAATTGAATCAATAATAATACTAATAAGTAAAGTACAGAAAAGGGACTAGGGTAAGCTACCCGATTTCGGGCCCCCTTAAGAGATTTTTTTAGTTCCAAGACTTACTTTTAGCTTACTGTGTACCCATTATGTACAAAAATTATTGTTTTATATTGTTCGTAATGTACTTTTTCTATTTTGATATCATAATTTTAACTAATAATAAAAAAAAATTAAGAAAAATAAATTTAGTTTCGGGCTCCTGTATAATAGCAAATAGTTGCATTGCAATGTTGTTGAAATGAAACGTAGGGTGCTATAATGCTATTTTTTTTATTAAAGAAACAATTAAGGATAGTATTTAATTAATTAATTTTTTAAAACCGTTAACAAAACTACAAAACTATGCGTTAAAACTAACTCGCGTTTAGCAAAATACCTAATGAAATGCGAAAACTTGATGTGTCATCTTCGAATATTCCAGAATGATTGCACGGGTTACTTAGAGTATACAAAGCGACAAAGAATTCATTCAGAACATCTTAAGCACCTCAAATTAGCAATTGAATTCTTTTTTATTTAGATGAAGTATAAAGAGAAAAGCAACAGGGTGGCCCGAAATAGGCTGGGGGCCCGAAACCGGGTAGTTTACCCTACATGATTCCTATAGAAAAAAATTACACATCAAAAATATCCGAAAATCAAAGCTGCTTAAGATCAAAGTAATTCTATTTAAATAATTTCCAAAGAATTATTTATTGGAGAAAATAAGCTACAAATAAATTTCCTACGAATTTTTATAATTTTTCTTTTGAAGTCAAATATTGTATTGTACATGCCTTAGTTCTTTGAAGATTAGTCAATTGTTAATTGTACAGGACTGTCGAGATTGATGGATACCTGCGTAAGTATGAGTCTCGCGCCTACACATTAATTCACCGAGAATTCGAATTTAGTAATGTCAGTATATAGGTCACATAAAAGCCTTAATTCAGTCTTTATTTAATGACATTGTCGTAGGAGGACAAATTTTCTATTTTCTATTTCTTCTGCTTGCCGGATACCTACAGTATTCAATTCAGTTCTGTCATAAACAGACAAAATAGTTTAGTGGCGAATTCAAACCTTTCGATTTTTATAACAATTTAATGTAGATCAATTATTGCAGCGTAATACAATTAGATTTTCCATTAATATCTTTGTGAATAAAAAAGAAGATAATTTGAGAAAGCTGAGTAGTAGGAAAAAAACTGCGATTAATAACACTTCATTAATCCTATTACGTTAACGGAAATACTTTTTCGACATTTTATTTTGCAAAACCATTGCAAACTTCAACATTACTTATATTTTCTCAGAATAAGGCACAGTTAAAAAAAACAGTATTTGTGGAAATTGGAAAAAAATATTTGACGATTTTAATGGAAATTGGTTCTGCTATGCAATTTCTATTTGCAATTTAATTAAATATCCCCATTCTTAATTTTCACTTTGTTTATACTAAAGCTTCACTTTCCAAATGATTGTATAAAAATCTCACGTATGATTGAGCCGTTCTTGCGAGAAATAAATTCTCGAAAAAATCAAGTTTTAAGACGAAACATGATTTGGTCCGTCGATTCGGATTTGAATCAGCTATCCATGGATGTTAGTGGAAGTGACCAATAACTTTATAGTAAACGTAATTGCAAAATAGTTAAAGCAACAGTTAGTGGGAAAATTATACATATTTTTCATTTAATTACGATGTCTGGTGGAATTCAGATGAGGACAGGTGCTCCTTCTTGCCACTTACGGTTGGCGTTCTTATTCATACTTATTCATACATTTAAGATTGTTAGAAAGAACAAATTTATTTTAAGGTGACCTAAAAGCCTTACTGTTACATATTTGTCAGCCGTTTCTAGTAGACAAATAGAATTTGATCAATTATGTGATGTACGTACGCGAAGGAGTTTTTAAACCCCTTTCGAGTTTCATTTTATTATCGGAAAATATTATAACTACATATTATTAATCATGCGGATGACTTTAACCCCATTGATTTTTCTGCGCTAAATTTTCCAATGTCCTTGAGCACATCTGGGTCTTGCTACTAATCTTCTTTAAACTATGACACAAAAATTTTTCGCCAATTAAAATTTTAATCATTTTGTTCGTCATGCAACATTAATTTGCCTTCTGCACGATAAATTATAAAACATTCAAGATTTGTTAAGCTTTATACTCAGTTTGGTGGGTAATTCCTTGAGTAATTAAATATGTTGATAGAAAATAGGTAAAGGAATTTTCTTACTAAAACTGATTTTATAGAATAGCAGCTTAATGTGACAACGATGCAATTAATTAATTATACAGAGTGAGTGGGTATCATGGTACCAATTATTTCATGTTTTTCGCCTTGATATGTGCTCTCTCAGCTTCCTAAATCCAATAAATGTCCTTAGTGAAAATTTGAACGTAATTAAATTCAAGTTGTGGTTGTTTTTCATAGCTGATCTAGCGCTACATACACTCTGTCTACACTATTTTACCTCCGTTCACGTCTATCTGGAATTTCTGATAGCTTTGTAAAATACACCTGAATTTCATTGCGCAGGCGAGAATATTAGTATTATGTGTAATAAAACGATAATCGACCACGGTAGGTACAGATCAATGCAAATCAAAATTTCATTAACCAAAATTAAACTATAATTGAGAGTATAATTTTAAAATACCTGTAGGATATTAAACGTAACTAACGAGCAATATGCCGAATCTGAACAACATAGCACTTGATATATCAAAGGCTTTTGGTACAGTGCAGAATATTGCCGATAACAGGCAGCACCCTTAATTTTGAATGTTCCCATGATTTATATGTCAATCAATCAATGGAGCTAAAATTTCATCTACTATGTTTATTTATGTTTATGTTTAAGATTGAGTGAACCCCGGTATCAGAGAAAAAATTCATTGGTTCATTGTTGTTATTGGGCAGTATTATTGACACGAATTCAGTGTACCGAAAAGAAAAAGATGTTCTGCATACCGAAAAGAAAAAATCTGGTCTGGGCGAAACTTTATTATTTTTCGGGTCAAAGTTCAGGAGCGGTCAAAGTCGGAGTGCATCATGAGTTGCTTCGAGATTATTAGATTTCTTGGAAACTTAATTTTGTTCTTAAAATAAAAATATTTAAAATAGCGATTTTTAGCCGATTAAACATTGGAAAAGCCCGTGTAGACTATTCGAATTTCGGTATATTATGTACACTAAAAGCAGGGACGTTATTTGAGTTTTTTCTAGGGGTGGGCAAGATGTTATGTTTGTATATATTTTTATATATAAATATACATATGTTATATATAATCTATAAAAATACATAATTCAGGGGGGGGGGGCAAATGCCCCCCTGCCCCCCACAAAAGACGTCCCTGACTAAAAGCCCATAGAAGTAAAAACGAATTTGTTGCCTTATCAGAATTAAGAGATATGACGAATTATTAAAACGTATACAAACCCATTACTTCCACTTAGGGTTTGAATTTCGAAAAAAATGTGAAATAGGTCTTTAGACGAGTTCATAAGAAGCAACTTGATATCTCATGAGACACGAGGGATTTTGAAAAATTTGTGAAAACGTAAGCAAACTCTTCACACCCCCTTGGTTCTGGAAATTCGAAAAATTGTGAATTGGTTAGCCGTAATAATGAATTTATATCTCATCAGAACTAAGGGATGGCAAAAGTTGTGAAAACATCTGCAAACCCTTGGGGGTTGAATATCGAAAAATTGAGAAATGGGTTTGTAGGCGATTATATAAAAAGTCTGTGGAAGTGAAGAGCGATCTAATATCTCATCGAACCTAAGAAATATGTCGAAGCTTTGAAAAGCATACAACCCCTTACACCCATTAGGATTGAATATCTAAAATACTGAAATTGACTTTTTGGCTTTTTTATATAGGAAACCTTAGGAAGTAAAAATGAATTCGATATATCACCAGATATGCAACCTCGTTACACCCACTTGGGGGTTGAACATCCAAAAATCCTGAAAGGAGTTAATAAATAAATATGAAGACAGCACGAGAAAGTAGGAACCAATTCAACTTCTTATCACTCCTAAAAGAAATGACGGAGTTCGTGAAAACGTGTTCAACCCGTTTATACCCTCTTAGGGGCTGAAAAAGGAAAAAACTTAAAAACGAGTTTTAGGTGATTATTACGCAAGCACGTGAAAGTGAAAAGATATTCGATATCTGATAAGACGTGGGGATATAGTAAAATTCGTGAAAAAGTTTACAACCTCCTTAGCACCACCTTAGGGGTCGAATTTTAAAAAATCCTGAAAACACTTTCTAGGTATTTATATAAAGAAGACGTACAATAAAAATGAATTCAATATTTAGGAAGACCTAATAGATATGACGAAAACCGTGAAAATATATGCATTCCACTTTCACTGATCATTTTTTTTGCCCCCCCCTCCAAACGCCAATGAATATTTGAAAATTTTTTTTATTTAAATTAGTTTTCTAGTTGATTTACACAAACGTACCGAGTTTCAACTTTGTAGCATAAGCCGTTCTATAGATAGGAAAAATACCCCCCACCCCCGTACCATACTATCTCTATAAAAAATTATATTTTTTCAACATGCTACTGATATAGCTCTATCTAAATACCAAGTTTCAGTTTTATATCATTATTGGTTTTTGAGATATAAAAATCGGAACTTTTTCCTTTTCACCCTCCCCCACCCTCACCCTCTACACCCACACTTCCTCACTTTTCTGCTAGGGGTCTATTAGGCCTACTTCTGGTAAAAATTTTAAGCATCTATCTTTCACTGTTCTTGAGATATGAGACGTGATTTTTTAAAAAAATTCTTATCCCCTCCACTTTCATGCTCCACCGCCCCCTTAAAAAATTTTACTTTCAGCAGACTTTATTTCTCAACCTTTACACACGAACCAAATTTAATTTGTCTAGTGTATTCGATTTGTGATCGTAATCTGAAGTTTTACACCCCCCACCGCCGTACGCCACTGCCCCCACTCAAAAATTTATTTCTGATCTATTCTCCTAGTATACCTACAGATATTCATTAAGTTTCAATTTTGCGACATTAACCGTTTAGGAGATATGGATTTTAGAATGTGTCAATCTCGCCTTTTTTGGTTTCGGACGCATTATTTTTCTCCCCACTCCCAAACCCCTTCACCTATATCTGCAATTTTTTTGCAAATGAGTCCACTATCGAAGCTCTATATAAATTCCAAATTTCAGCCTCCTAGCATAAGCGGTTGCTGAGTTCTAGAAACTAAAATTTTCCGTCTAAAACGCTTCCCCCTCCTCCCCCCTCACACCCTCACCCCTCCGAATCTGGTCACTTCAAGGGGCCTACCCAGTCAAAGGGTTTGGGAGCTACGAACCTTCAAACGATTTTGCGTACACCGGTAGACGTACGGCGTACGGCGGACAGACGGACTAAAATTTTTTTTTGCTTTTCTCGTGTCTACTAGTCATGAAACGTAAAAAAAAATTTTGAGGGTAGCAAATTTTTTTTTTTCTTAAAATCGATAACAATACTGTATTATTGAAATAATAATGTAAAAGATGTTCTGCACTTAGAAAAGATTTTAAAATCACCCAATCGAAAATGTGGGTTACTAATGCCTTCCTCCCCACCATCAAGTGCAGTTTCTTTAAAATAAAGCAACGAAAATGATTTTACTTATTGTGATTGGCCTAAAGTTGACAAAAACTACCCTTAAAATTTGTATTTTCTTGTTTTGTCATAATATCATCAATTATGTCTAGAGTAATACACGACCAGAAAAATTGACAATTTAATAACTCTCAATTGGAATTAAATTGGCCATTACAAAATTTCTTCTCTACTAATGGTCAAGAAAAAGACATGCCATTTAGCAGTTTTGAAATGAAAAATTTATGAAATGTTTTATTGCCAAATTTCCAGCAGAACAAGTTCACCGTCTGCTGTGTAAGATATTCGCTTTCTTGGGTTCATATCGCTTTGACGACAGCCTTCAAATCAATTGACATTTAAGCTTTTTTTTGGTGTCTTCTTCTTTACGATACGTGTTGAGACTTTCCGTGAAATATGAAATCTAGCATCTTTTTCAAAGTTAGCTCTCAATACAAACTATAAATTAAATAATTAGATGAGACCATTATGATCAATGTTTGGCCCATTGTAATAAATATTCACAGTAATGATAAGTGTATATTAAGAACGCGACGTGTGTCTAGGACACTATTTTGTAATTTTATTTCTCAACCATTAGGAGTTGTTGACCCTAAAATGGTAAATGAAAAAAAACTGTCCGCTGTACTCCAAATACAAAAGTATTTGAGATGCTTCATAACAAGATAAACCATAAAGTGTTAGAGGTAAACTTAAACTAAGACCTATATTAGAGGCAAATTTTTAAAGAGTGATGATATGAGTATACGTCGGCTGGAGGACGATTAAAAAAATTATTTATATTTCATATCTCAGAACTGGCTTACGCTACGAAGTTGAAACAAAGAACTTCCATATGCTTAATCTAGGAAAGGAATTAGGAGCCAGATGAAAAAGTCTTAATGACAAAGAAGGAACTTTTGTGAATTTCGTTTAAAGTTCTCTAAGCATTAAATTAATAGAAAAATTTTGATTTCATTGATATTGGATATACATACATGCTTCACAAATGAGGTACATGGTGCTTTTTTTCAGGAATCTTAACGATATCAGATTTCAATAAATCTTTCATATTTTCGAGAATGTGAAATATACCGATATAAAATGAAAAAGATTATCCCTAAAATACTCCCACCTGTTTGATGGAGTACCTGTAGCTTATATTGAGTTTTTAGATGAGATAAATTCCAAGACAAAAAGCCTACACACTGCAGAGTATCTGTAAGGACGTACCTGTGTAAGTCCAAACAAAAAAATATTTTCGAAATTTCTTCTGTTCAGATTAAGGTTCGTATGCACACCGAATATAAAACACTTTCTAGGCTGACCCCATCATTTAAGTTAATAGGTACCCATTATTTATCATCTGTTTTTATATTAAAACGAAGGAAAAAGCTATGTGTATGTAATTTTGATCTACAATACGATTTCATCACCATCATCTGGGCCTGCGACATCTAAAGGGCATTTCAATTAATAAAGCCTACAAAGAGTTTTGTTCTTCTCGAGCTGTCGCAATAGACGAAATTTCATTAACTTTTCTGATGTCGTGTTGTCAAAGTATACACACCTTTTGTCGTGATGTCGAAAATATGTGGACGTGGATATAATGTATTTTCCCTTGAAATCATTTTCGGTTTAATCTTCAAGTAAATTTATTTTCTAGGCAAATAAAGTCCACCTTGTTGAAAAGAGGTAATTTAAACGTAAACTTAGTGTTTATTTGATTGCCCTTCCAGGTTCAGAAAAATTGAACTGAATAGGTTACTAAAAAATTTGTTTAAACCACGTTGGCTTGGGTTGTTAAATGGACATTAAGGTGAAGTCCTTCAGGATTCAGTTTCCCTGTGACACTATCTGGAGTATAGAGTAGCCAACAGTAGTTTTTTAACTTACAGGATCTGCACTATAACTTGAATGGGATTTTAACCAACGAGGAGCAGACCACTAAACTACAAAGGGTGAAAGGGGAAGTAAATTTTTTTATAGTTCTGGAAACGGATTCTATGAATTGATACGGCTCCAATCAGGATACGGCAGAAGTTTTTAACCAGCTGCCAAACAAAAGCATCAGAAATGTATTTTGAATCTATTTCTTGAGGATGGCAGCACCACACCAATACGAAAATACTTCACCTCAACCATATATTTTAATGACTTTTGTACGGGAACTGCACGAAGGAATCAAAAATATTACATCAGAAGTGCACTTATCCGCAATTTGTGCTTTTAACTTATTCGTAGCAAATCAATAACGAAGCCTTGAATTAAAAGCTTCTGCTTTTAATTAATTATTTTAATAATAAAGTAGTAAAAAACATAGCGCAGTCACGATCGGCTGCAAGCCAATCGTATGATACTCTAGATGAAATACTGAACTCCGATTTATATTTTAGTTGGGAATATATCAAAAGAATGAGGAGTGCACATACAATTATTGCATGACCTTTTCTTTACAGGTAGAAACTATTGTATAGTGGCTACTTGATGGATGGTTAAACGATTTCTTGAGTATAGTGAGTTCCATAAATTAAGTTAGGACATAGAATTTTTGTATGGCAACTACATGAAGGACTTATGGGATATTTTTCATATTAATACTTTCAGCTGCGACTATTATAAAATCAACGTATACAAAATTTCAAAGTCGTAACTCAAAGCGTTCTAATATTGGTGAACGCGTGTTTTAAAAACTTTTGTATGATAGCTACCCAGAGGAGTTGACGGATGGCGCTAATTAATGAACTCAGTCTTGCTTTTGGTATAAAACTAATTCTTGTAAAATTGAATTCCTGCTTTAACTCGTAGGTACTAGAGTTATAGTGGATTCGGTAACTTGCATAAATTTTTGAAGGACTTTTGTAGGATGCTGCACGAAGGACTCATTCGATTTTTATCATATTCGGAACTTTCGCTTCAGACATTGTAAACTTTAAGTATGCAAAAAGTTCCTAACTTGAAGCATTCGAGCAATAATTGTGAATACTTGTTTTAAGGACTCTTGTATACGAGGTACCCGAAGAAGTGGAAGGATATCGCCCATTAACGAACTTAGCCTTACTTTTTCCATTTCACACGTGGTGATAAAATTTCAACTTCCTGGGCAAACGCGTTCTTGAGTTATAGTGCAAACGGACGGAAGGACAGACGGACGGACGGACGAATAACAAACGGATTTAGGGTTTTTGACCACAACTTAACACAAAATAATATACAACTTTTTTTCGTCCTAGGCTCCGTTCTATGCGTTACAAACTTTTCGGGCTGGATTAAACTTATATTATAATACCTACTCTATATGATTTTATCTAGAGTATAAAAAATACACCATAAAAAAAATTGTTTTTCATTAAGCTCGAAGCTGAAAACTATGAAGCTTAATTTTTTGGGTAGATTTAGTGGACCTCTTCAAGGGGGTTCTTTTTTGCGTGAAGTTGTAAGGAAGGAAAAGGGAAGAGGGTTTTAGACGAAATATTTGTATTCTATATCTCAGGATGTAATGATGTTAATAATTGGAATTTATACTCGTAGACCTAATAGATATATTTTGGATATATTTTACAACGGTACGGTGTATGAGATAAATAATTTAATCAAAACGAAATTTAAGATTTGCATAGGTGTACGAAAGTGAGGAAACAAATAATCGATTCAAATAATGCGCATATATTTTCATGAATTTCGTCATATCTTCTATGTCTTCTGAGATTTTAAATTAATTTTACTTCGCCTTGCTTTTTAATTAAACGAAACAAATTGAATTTGTTTCATGATTTTTTGATATTCAGCCCTTGGGGTACAGGAGTCGTATATGTGTTCACGAATTCCACCATATCTCTTAGGTCTTACTAGATTCCATAATTTTTTCTTTTATTTGTCTATTTTCAAATTTTCAGGTTATTGTATTGATGATGATTGTCTTAAAATAATATTTCGACTTTGACCATGTCTCGGACTACGTCCCAAAATCGAAATTAGAACATTAAAGGACTTCGTCCCGAAAATTTTAAATTTATATGCGAAAATTTTTTAAAATATAATTTGAGACGGGTAATGAGTTAAAGTAGATAGATGTTGAAGTCGATTTTTGTATATCACAGGGAAAATAAAATTTTTAAATTTAGTACACGTACTCGTAGCTTTAAAATTGGAAAATTTTGTAAAACAATTTTTTTAAAAATGTGATGAGAAATTTGAGAAAATTGTGAATACACAGGAATGACGAATTTATGTAAATTTTTAAGTATACCGGAATACTTTAAAAATACATTTTAATACAGGAGGAGCATCATACTGCGGTGAAAGGAAAACAAAACTTCGTCCAAAAAATACTTTATATTTTAGCAATATGTACACACTCTATACCACTTTCAGTGCTGAGATTTTTAAAAGTTGAAAATAGGAAACAAGGAATTTGAATTCAATTTTTACAACTTCATTCACTCTTGTGAACCCTTAGTTCTAGAACTCTGAAACTGGGTACTAACATATAACTGATAAAGAGGAAGGTTTTAAAATTATAATTTTGATTCGGCAGTAGACATTAAAGGTTTATTTTAGGATTGCAGCCGTGTAACAGACTGTCTGATAGATCGACTTCAACGTGTGGTGGTGTGCCGATGTTTTTGAAATAATGTTCCTTGAGTTTTGATTATGGGTTGAAATTTTTCGTGAAATTTTTCTCCATTTTCACTTACCTTGCAGAAAAGGAAGCAGTTTACACAGGAACTCGCCGAAGACAAAATCTCGAAGTAACGTTCCAACCAGTGTGAATGGCATGCAAAGTACTCCAAGAAGGATATCTGAGACGGCCAGGTTCAATAAAAATAAATTCGTTATAGTTCTCATTCGACGATTTTGCACTAAGGTCGATATTACAAGGATATTGCCAGCAATGGCTAAAAGCAAAATTATGGTGTAAAATGGAATTTGTAGACGCCCCGAACTCGACCAAGAGTTACGAGTCACAACCACTTGAGTTATATTCACTGTGATGTTATTAAAATAATCTAAACTACCCGGCGTCGTCATTATAACTTCCATTAAATTTCTAGTTTTAATTTATTTCGAACTTTTTTTTTAAATTTAAACTAGCTCTAACCGTTTTCGTTGATGTGATAGACGAAGACCATCTAACTCACCAAACACACAACTTGTTGCCACGATTCGAAAATGGTAACTGAAGCAAAGGTACGAAAACATCAACACGATTCACTCAAAAAGGACTCTCTAGCCAAAAAGGATATAGCGTAAGTCATTCAGCCAGGATCCACATCACGTTCATTTCTGTACATGGCGGAGCTTTAAGCTTCAAGAAATGAACATATAGCAATAGTAGGCGGATGCTCCCAGGTTGAATATTCTCGTAAACAAACTTAAACACTTCTGGTTCCATTTTACACTGAAACTAACAACGGGGAATCCCTGAAGATGTTGTTCTGTTTCGAATACGCTAAATTGCTTATGTATTTATGCGTGAAATTATACGCTCGCAATTGGAAAGTAGAAAAATTCGAATAGGGATTGCACTTATGGTCGAATATCCTTCCGAGGATATTTACGGACTAGATGGGAAATTTCACTTCAATAGATTTAATCATGAAACAAGTTGAGAAATGTATTTATTTATTTTAGCATTTGTTTGCAGATGATCTCGAAACTATGCTTTTCGAACAATAACCTCAGGGCAACAATCGAAATAGTATCGTTTAGAAACAACTTCCCGTTTCCAGTGTATCAGCCTCATTCTATCCAGCCAGAACTTGATATATTTACCCACAGGGACTTCCCTTATCAGCCCCAAAAAATTCTTTTGTCAAAGTGTACAAATCCGAAATTAAATTGGTCAGAATCCCAGGCACCAGCCACAGTCTATTAAGTTGTCCAATTGTAAAAGGATTTTTTTTATTCAGATACACACTATAGGCAAAAAACTTTTTCGAATTTAGGATAAGCTGTTAAAGGACGTGCTACAGAAGAAAAAATGCTGGACACAGCCTCTTCTGTTTCATGTAAAAAAACGTGAAACGCGAGTATTTCGTATTTTGTTGCTATTTTTTAGCAGCTCCTTTTTGCCACTGGCAGGCAATCTATGACATTTTCTCGGATGAAGTAATTAAAAGAAGAAATCAATACATCGAAAATAGACGTAAATAAATTGTTTTTGTTCGACTATTTTCGCGTGTGTCCTGTGCATGTACTAAGTTTGCCAGTGACCTATCTCGAAATTGGTCAATTACATTTCAGGTGATTAATGATGATCAAGTAAACCTGATTGATTTTGTACAAAATCTTGTTTCTCTCATTTTAAACTAATTACAGTCCATTGACTTTGTCAATCCTCTTTTATTATAATTATAGTTTTTAATGTGATACTTTATTATTCTTGCCCAGTTCAGGGCGAGAGACTTTGGTATGGGAGAATAGAAGTCTCACTCACACATTTTACTTTATTATTTTAATAATAAATTATTTCTAAAGATTTAGAGCGGAAATCAAGAGTTCTGATTTTACATTTCGCGAAGAACTTTCTGTTTTAAGCTGGTACAAATACAGAATAACTTTTAAACAGTCAGTACGAACGTCAGGCCGACGTCATGCAAACAAGCAAATACATCTTTTTGGTGATTTAATTCCAGTTTCAGTCATAGATTCGTAATTGCCGTTTATCAATGATGATTCAATACCTATTAACTTTTTAGATATAAATGGTTCATGCTCGTGACGTCTATCAAACTTTTTTGAATTGCGAAATACAGGAAAGAAATATTACTTTTACCATAGAATCATTGAGAAGAAACATTTTAGTTGTGACTAAAATTATTTGGGCGACTTTCAGGTTATGGACTTAATTTGGATGTTGTTGGAACGTTATTGTTACAAACATGAGTCATTTTGAAGTCTTCTTGGTTACAAATATTATTCAGAAGTTTTTTTTAATTAAATTTGACAAAAAAAAATTTGTCAAAATTTTCACGCAAAACAGACATTATTACACTTTCTGACTGCTTAATTGGAGAACTAATATAATCAAGTTTCAGAAGTCGACTACTCGGTCATATTTATTCACCAAAAAAATTGTTGGGATAATTTCTTTCATTTTTTTTAGCAAATGTGGTGTCCATTAATAACCAAATTATAAAGTTGAGGTTTGGTGAAATTTGGTAACTATGATTTTGTTTGTTTAAAGTGGTTAATTATACAGTATTAAAAAATTTACAAAATTGTGTTTGTTAGTAAAAGGTGGTTGTAATATGATCAAATTTATTAAATTCCCAATTTGCCATGAATTATTCAATATTCAATATGACTGAACACTGGATAATAGTACTCGTAAAAGAATAAGTTCTGAACATATTGGAATACACATCTTTTAACAACTACGTGTAATGTACAATAAAAGGTTGAAGCTGATTTCTTTAATGACAAGTTAATAAAAGTAATTGATTGGTCATAACATAAGTTTGCTTAAATAACCAATAACAGACTTCTTTTGACAAGTTGGATTAGAATCGCATAGTCGTTGTGATTCAAAACTCATTCGCCAAATTAATTGGCATAGTGTCGTCAAAATGTCGGTGTAATATTATGGTGTCAACCAATTAGTTATGAATGAATTTATCCATGGATTGTCTAATATCTTATATTTCTAATTTTTTTAAACAGATTCTTAACTCTTGGAGCTTAGTGCCATTTTAAAGTTCTGAGTAGAGATGGGCAAAGCAGTTCCTTACAGTGAAGTACTTCACTCCAAGTCACTCACTTCAAGGACCGAGTTCAGTGAAGTACTTCCATGGAACTGTTCATTCCATCGTTCGCTCGCGAACTAGTTCGTTCTTTTAGTTTATAGTTCATTACTTGAGGGGAGTTCAGTAATGAGTACGTAGTCGGAAGACAGTAGCAAAAAAGTAGTAGTAGATCTAGAAGATGATGACCAAAAAAAAAAAGGCAGTAGATCTAGAAGATGATGAGCAAAAAAAAAGGTCAGTAGATCTAGAAGATAATGAGCAAAAAAAAAGACAGTACATTTATACAGTATATTATCACATAGGTTCCGATATCACATGTTTGTACAGTTCACTCTGCTAGTCTCTATTTTTCGGTATATAGTTTTTAATTTTTTTGTCACGTGTCCAATGGAACTACAGCTCACCAAAAGGAGTGAGTTACTTCACTCACTCACTTCAATGAAGTGTCCTTTTGGAACAGTTCACTCTTGAACGACCCATCTCTAGTTCTGAGTTTTTGTTTCTCAATTCTCTTCTACACTAACCAAAATGAACTGGCTAAATCTTATCTTCAAGAAATACGAAAATCTTATAACATCAAATTAAGATTTATTTCTTGTACGAAAAATGAAATCCCTGAAATGGTCTTAAAATGAAATTGATAATTATATAAATGTAGCCACGAAACCGTTTCAGCAATACGAACAATGAAACAATTACAGCGAATTGTCGCTTGGTTGACCTAAGAAAAATTCGGATATCCTTTCTCATTATACAGGGGAAGGATCTGTTCTCTAATCCCTCCAGGATGGTTACGGTAAAATACCTACCAGAATAATCTTTAGATATCCTTTGATCTCTAATTACTCGTTGTATAAAGGGCATGAATGACTTGACAAAGTCCTGGCGAAGATTAAGGTCTGTCTGTACATCGAGTTCTCGGAATAAAGTAGAAATAAAAGGAATGAAATTAAACTGGAACAGTACTCCCAGTTTGTGATACACACTATGCCCAGAGGACTCTGTCGAACGATGATAAGCTCAATGTTCATATATGACATTTACGGTCCAGATAAATTGCCGTCGAGATTTTTTTTAATGCTACAGTTCCATTAGAGGGAGGGATAATAATTTTTGGATAGAGTTGACATTTCATATGTAAATATAAAAGGAATCACAATTTCTAATAATACACAAAAAGTACTTTTTTCATTTCGTCGTTCGGTATCATAATTTGCAGATACATACATAGAGACCAACTTTCTTTCTCCCTCATTGAAACAATTATTAAAACTAGACAAAATACTAAAGTCTTATTTAAATGGAAGTTGATAATACAAATTTAGTTTTTAGGACAGTTTAACGAAATATCGTTCCTAACAGCCACCTAGTTATTCTTTAGGTTGTTAGTCTCATAGTAACCAGAACCGCAGCTCAGTATCCGAGCTTCTTGCTAAGAAATAATAAAATTGCGCCCAGACTTTTGATACATTTTTTTTTTAATTTCAACAACAAAGGAGGTGAAATATTGACATAACTAATATTAAGGGTTTTTGTATACAGAGCCCGGAGATATAAAGCGTTCGGGAGTAAGCCCCTTTTCACTTCAGGGGTATTGAAATCGAAAAATTACGAATTTTCTTCTTACAATATTTTATAAAAAAAAAACTGAATAGATATCCAATCGGACCTAAGAGATATAAACATAAAAGACTCTTTTACAACCACTTAGAAGTTAATTATCTAAAAAAAACTCAAACACAAATTCTAGGTATTGATATGAAGAGCCCGCACAAATAGAATGTGATAGAATAACTCATCGGACCTCAGAAATAGGGTGGAATTTGATCAAACGTATACAACCCCTAATCAAACCTAACAGATTTATCGGAATTCGTGAAAACGTATCTATCCATCTTACAGTGTGCAATAGAATTAATAGACTAAGATAATTCGAATAAATAAAGCATTTATATATAAAAAAAAAAACCTCTTAAGAGGTGATTCGTTGATATACTTACTTACTTACTTATTTATTTAATTACTACAGTTATTCTATAAGATATTTACAGTTTATACAATTTTTGTAGAGATCAGGCGGGGAAAAAAATGATTGTCTTTACAACTATATACGTAGTGTAGTATTTCTATTTCTTGACAAATTATGTTATTAGTTAAAGTGATACTTCATTTAGGAAAATTCTTTATAAAAACCTATTAATAAGACCTTCAAACTAACTTAAAACTACCTTACAACAAAAGTTGATATATTTTTAGAAAATAAATGTTGTACATGGTAGGGTGGGTAAATTTTCAATATCCGTGGTGATACAGGGTGGTAAAGAAAAGTCTTTTTGAGTTGTACCCTCACTTACATAAACTATGTATATCTTCAAAACTAATTATCACAATTCAACATATTGTACCTGGTTTTTTAGGGAATCGAATTACCATTCATTTAATTAAACCGTCGATATTGAAGCAGTATCCGACCTTGAGAAACTTACTTCAAAATACAAAATGTTTGCTACTGTGACACAAAATTTTTTTATTGATTAATGTAATATTTCTCAGAAAACTCCATTATTAAAAAGTTATTTTAATTTTATTTTTTTTATCCACTACAAATTTTTAAAGTTAATGGCTAACAGAGTTTGTTAGCTTTTAAAACAGATTCACGTACGGCGTTCTTTTTGCTTTTGGCCCTGAATCGTTCAAATACAAAATTTCAGGGTTGCAATTGTTTTTAATATCAAGTCGATCACAACACTTTAATATTAAAAAAATCTCTCACTCTCCTCCATTGGAAAATCCTGGCAGTTGACCCAGTCCTATCTCAGTTAGTGTGCCAGGCCAATTTACAGATAAACTATAGGTAGTTAAGAAAATTTATTTTTAGTTGAGTTTTTTTTTTCTAATTTCATGCAAAAATTCAAATTCATTTTTAAAGGTTTATTTTCTGTTGGTCTAAATGGAGTAAATTAAAAATTGCATTGAATGAACTACGCCCTATACGTCCGGAATGCTATATGATATACTATAATACTTCCTTTTCGCAGTAAGATACACCTCTTTCAGAGAGTTATACCTTTTGACCAATGAGAACAGAAATAATATTAAACTTTACATAGCAGTTTTTCTTGTTTCTACGAGTATTGTTCAGCTGGATATTCAAATTCGTTTCCCGTTGATCACGTTATCTTTCAATAATATATTCCATATTCAGACTGGGCGAATTTGCATATGACTCCCTAACGGCCCTGATAGTACAAACATGTACTCGTCGAAAGAAAAATGCAAACAAGAGTCAGTCAAAGCCTTTCGGGAATTATTTTCCGATGATAAAATTGAACCTGAGGCAAACAATTGCATACAATTGTATACAGTGCTTCATATCATTATTCCTTTGACTCTCGTTCCTTCAATTACGTTATGTTTTGCCCCTACTTAGTATTTATGATAAATCTGGAGGAGCAAGCTGGTTAACCTTAATAATTGATTTATGGACTTAAATCTCATTTGCATTGCAAGATTTCGGTAAGTACATTTTTAAATATCGAAAATCGTTTGGCAATTTGATCACAAAATATTCTCCAAAAGTCGTTACTGCCAATTCGTGTTACTGTTTGTTGTGGCATTCCTGTTGAAAAGATTTAGAGTCCATTTTTTCACGAAAGAGGTCGTGGTGCAGGCCTAGCAATGTATTATAGAATGCTCCAAAATTTCTTATTTCCACAACAGCCACCAAACACCAATATATGGTTTCAGCCCATACATACCATGCGATTTGAACTGGTCACCAGCATATGACTGCTCCACATTTTTTCTTGTGGGCCTATCTCAAAAGTTTATGTGAATAAACTCCAAAACTTGCATTAACTAAAAGAAAACATTCACGAAAAATTCGGTTTTACACCGCAAGAAACACTTCACAAAGTTATAAAAAATGACATAAAAATGGTTCACATTTAATTTAACTGATATGTACTATATTCCATATATTGTGTAAAAAAGCTTAAAGTAAATTTTCTTTTAAAATTTAAATTTTTTGTTCTGTCTATTCAATATTAATTAAAAAAAATCAAATCATTGTCGCACCATGTACAACTATTAACATTAGAACTCATCAAAAATAAAGCAAAGCAAACATCATTTAGGTAATTTTCTTCTCATGGAATCGAAAAAATCCATGTGAATTTTAGGATAAGGTTTTCTATCCAGTCCTTTGGAACTTTCTTTTTATTCTTGCGATGACTCCAATTTTTTTTCATACACATTTATTCTATATTTCTTTTAAAATTTACATTTTTATCAATTATTGTTCATAAATATTTAGTTACAGTCATATTTTCAATTACACTATCATTAATATTTACCTCAATTTTCTCTTCCTTATTTATTAACATGCATTTAGTTTTTGTAAAAATTTTTTAGTCTGTGATATATTTTCAGCCATAAGTAAATCATCCATTAGTAAACTAGCACACTCAATTACATTTCTTCTGTAGTTATAGTTTAGTTGTTATAGTTTTTCACGTTTCTGGGAATATTAGATATTCACATCATTTGTTTATAACATCAACTAATTCCGCGACAACTATGTACATCCAAACTTATTGTTTATATTTTTGCATACTCCTTTGAATTTCCAAAATTAACTTGTGCTTCTCGTTTAAAAAGATCGACAAATTATTAAAGTCTTATTGGACCTAATTTAAAATCAGTCAATAACAGAGCCAAAAATAGCCACGAACAGGCATTTAATTTGATTCAACAGACTGTAGTTAGCAATTGGCATGGCATTCAATAAAATAAAGTCCTCGTTAGTCCTACTTAAGGCAGAATAGACGTAGACGATGTAGGCACCCATTTTTTAATGCATATTATTAATAAATCTTAATAAATTTCGAGTGCAAACTCAAGCATGAATTGATAAAAAGCCGGTGATTTCGATTTTGGCATTGTATTCTTCCGTCACAATATTTGCAAATCCATCAGACACGCAAGACTTTTTCATGTAAAAATACGAATAGCGAATGTCGGATTATAGATTTAATACAAAATATTCAAATGGCTGTGTACACCGAAGTATTGTAGGATTTCACTATCCTTTTCTATCCCTGCTTAAACCATATTCCCGTTTTTTTTTCTACTACATACTTGTAGAAATTCCCTTGCGAAATCTTCTTCGACGACAAGACCGAAGGATTCCCAAACTCCAAATGAAAGAAAATACTCTCGGTAATGCTCATAACATTCTATTCTATCGGATTTTTTTTTTGCAAGAACACGAACAGACTTCTGATTTCAGATTAGAATCTAGATCAGAATAGAAGATATCGTTATTATTGTTAGACGTGGATCAATGTCAACGATGATAAATAATTTAAAATGATTACGTGTCTGCGTTGATTTATGCCTCTTATGTTTATGTGGTTTCTACTAATTATAGACTTTGGGGGATAAGGTTGGGTTTAAATCTTACGAACATATTTTGCAATTGAGACCAAATTCACACTTTAGGTCGATATTCGTAGTTTTTGGTCCTAAATGAACAAATAAGATCAAACTTTTCGTTAACCTCCGAGCTTTCTAAAGATGGAATTATAGTGAGGGTGATGATAACACCTCCACAAGTATCAAAATCGATTTACGCTTGCAATGAAATAAGAAAATTTACCATAGAAACGACTAGCGCTTTCTTGCAAGGCTGATAACACCACCACCACTCTAGAAACTAAATCATCACCAGCCCCTTTTTCGGTCCAGTAGAACACAATATTTTCTAGAAATATTTCAACCATGTTTGCCATGTTTGATTACAAACTTCATCTAGAGAATAAGTTCTGGAACTGAATCAGTACCGTGGTGGTTATAATTTAACGAGATCCTGAGAATCCATTGAGGAAAGCATCTTAAGTTACGGTGAACGTTCATTTTAAAAATTTTCGAGGAGCAACTAATTGGGCGGTAATATCAATAGTAAATAAAAAATATTATAGCTCCCACCCTTTAAGATTGTAGGTAAATCAGACGTCGAAATAATTCTTGAACTTCAGTAGAATCACAAGCCATTTAGAAGCGTAAGTAGCGACATCATAGATGTCCTGGCTACAATTTAACTGTATGAAAATCATCGAAATTTGTTTGGACTAAATTATTCTGCTTTAATGATTAATTTCAATGACAAAATCTAGTAGTTTCCGAAGCAGGTAATACTTGAAGCTTTTATGGTATTACTTAAACAACAAAATATAAATCAGATTAGAAATTAAAATTGTAATGTAAGAACATGAGACTTTTCTTGCTTTCCTTTTGGGATTTTACCAAGCGTTCTGGACAAGTTGGAAGGAATGTCAATAAATCGAAAAAAATCACAGCATATTAAATGTCGTACGAGTTGGTCCTTACATAACAACAAAATATATACTTTGTGTGTAAGATATTTGAGAATTGATTGGGCTCAATCCAATCTATAGAAATGTGATCGATTCGTTTTGTATGAATCTCCTACACAATTCAAAAGTACAGATTTTTATTTTCTGAGGTATCATTTCTCAAGAGATTCTTACAAAGGATTTGTCAGGATTGGTAATGTTAGCCTGAGCGGTCATTTTTCGAAATAACAAAAAACCTTGAAAATGCTACCAGATTCATGTCAGTGAAAAATCAAAGATAGAATTCGTCGTACGTAATGGAAATGATATTTCATATGTTTGGCATTTTATTTTATTTAACCTAGAATTTGTGTCATCAGTCAAAATTTTATCGATATTAAGTTTAAAACTTTGTGTCTATGTTATACGTGCGAGAAAAACTCTCTAGCCCAATGTTAAATTTTCACTGAAGGTGAAGAAAAATTGAATTGTTTATGAAGAATATATAATATGCTTCACATACGAGTCACCTAGATAATCCACTTATAACTCACCTGTACGATTCGCTTACGAGTCACAAAATAGATTGTTCACAAAAAATTATCAAAATCTGTGTGGAATCTTGTGAATTTTGGTTGAGGTTTGGCGTAATTTAGCGAAGTTAATATATTATAGATCAGCTGTAAATTAGTTTAAATTTTCTACTTTTCCAGAATAATTTCAGTTATTAAGTTCTTGTGAGAGAAGTGAGAGCAATATAATTGATCTAAAGGTCGAATCAAGACCCTCCCTTTTTGATATCTGATAAACGCTTTAAGAAACAAGTCTTTAACTCCCGACACACCTTTAAAGAATATTAATAAAAATCGAAATTCATTTAAGTCAAATTTTTTTTTGTGTATCTACAAAACTGAAATTATATTTTCCTTCAAATAATTTTTAGAATGGGTGAATTTAATTAAATACTACCATTGAATTGATTTCCGTCTAATTATTAGCTAATCATTGGAAATTAATTTCTTTTCCAGATAAATTCAATACACTCACGACATCAACTTTCCTAAATAATACCATTTAATAAAAACGGTCTTATTGGGGATTATAACACACCTTGGGGCATTCAATGTAACTTTATGTTGTTTCATTAATTAAAAAATATTCACCATCTGAAAATAATAAATAACAACAAGAGTCAAGAAGTTTACTTTAAGCGTCCCTGGTTACTATAAATCACAAAATGTATATAAAGTGTATTCAAGATAAAAAGTTTAGGGGGTGGGAGAAATGGTTTTGTGGATAAAATTTTAATCTCTGTTCTTTTAAAGGGGATTTATAGGTTCTTACTCCCGGAACCGGCATAATGGAAGAAATTTAAATTTCTTAGAAGCTAAATAGGTATATTAAATTTTTTTTAGATGATATTGAGTCAGATTACATGAGAGGTTAACGAATTGAATATTCACATCTTAAGGTACAATCTGGCTGGTACTGCCGACCGCTGCGGTCAGCAGTAACTGCCGGCAGTAGAGTACTACTTCAGGCAAAAACAAGCTGTCATGTCTGTTTGTGACCGGTACTTTCAGCGTTAAATGTGGTGCTCAAAATTTCGTCTCAGCGGACAAAAATTAGTTTTGCAGCTTGCGCGTTATTTGAATATTCCTGCGATTGATATCAAAAAACAAAATTTTAGTGCCTTTAAGTTGAAATTAACGCTCAAAATTTCATATTTTAGTGCTCGACCAAGAAAATTACTTGGAAACACTGTTTGCGACTCGGCAGTTGACGGTTGTGAGTGCTGACCGCGACGGTCGGCAGTACCAGCCAGATTGTACCTTTACAGAGGCCGACACTTTGGAATACTATATTTGAAAAAACATAAAAAATCTAGGGAGAAAAAGTTGGCTTAAAAACAATTAACTTTCATTCATTAAATTACATTCTTGAGAAACCAAAAAGAATTTCTTACAATGAAAATATAATACTTTTCTTTAACTGAAGTGGCTACGCCAACGCATTCTCTTTTAATCGATCAAACTGTTTGCTCAATCCTTGAAAATACTCCAGCTTCTTACTGCAGAAAAGTTCAAGCACAATTAGTTTTCCGTTTCGAAAAGGCAAGGACACAGAATGACAAAATGAATTTCGATTTAAGCCCTGATTTTACCCTTAATAATAGGCCCCTTGAATAAAGAAACAAGCTATTAGGGAAAAAATCTTTTCTATGTTCAGGTAATTTACTTCCGTCTTATATTTCAGTCAGGACACCCGTCAACCCTCATGTCATAGTCACTTTAATCTATCCAACAAGATTCCCGAATGTTAACAACATTCTGAGAATATTTACATTTTTTTCAGAAGCACCGCGTTCTACCCTCCGGATTAAATGATGCTTTCCTTTTATTGGGGTCTATGATGCAATAAGCCTCAATGTGGTTTAATAAATTTAATGATAAGAAGACTTAAGTTTTTAATGGAAAGAAAGATCTCTTTAAATTACTGGCATTTTGAAGAGACTTGGAAAATTTTATAGACAGAAATTGAATGAAGAGGATGGTTGCTTATAAAACATAAAAACAAATGTATGTATTTAATTTGTAACGGGTACATAAATAGTACCACTTTAATAAAAAAAAACATTTGTTTAAGATTAATTTATTTATTAATTATTATTATTTTTCTAGTTGTGCCCTAGTTCGTATTGTAAGGATGGAACACTGGGCTCGACTAAGCAACAAATATGAAAAAGATTTAATCTAGATTACAGAATTTTATCAAACGTTATATATAAATATATTCGTTAAAACTTACACCCAGCAATCCAAAACAATCGCAAATGAATAACTAACGATTCACCTAGGTCAATTAGGTGAATCATTGTGTGTTCTGTTTTGTTACTCGTAAGTAAATCATCTAGGTAGACCGTAAGTGAATCATGTAGGTGTTTCATATGTGCGCTTTGTACTTCTATTTTTTAGGCAATTTACTTTAAATTTTCTGAAAATAAAAGAATAGAAATCGAAGACAATTACCGGCTTAAACTTTCCAATCAATTAAAAAATAAACAAACCATTTATATAAATAAACATAATAACACTTACCAAGAATTTAAAAAACATAATAAAATAATGTCCTTACATAAAAATAAATTTTACATTCATTTCTGCAAAAGGGAATACTTAATAGTTCAGTCTAACAAAGAAACATTTATCACGTCTCCTGGTTCCCAAATTTTCTATGCTATTCATACATTTCTGTATCTTTAGAATCTGTATCTCTGAAATTCATTATAAAATCATGTACATGGGAACTTGGACAGATAATCCGATTATAATATCTGATATGAATTTCCTGCGTTCTAATCTATTGTGTGAACTCGTAAGCAAATAAAAGTAACTACTTTGAATATTAAATAAGTTGTAAATCTGTTGCAGAATTTCTGCTTATTTCTGCGTATTTCATCAGTGCATGCACACGGCTCAATTGATTTCAATTAAATAGTGCACGTGAAGACATATATCCAATTGAAATCGACGCTTTGTCTTAGATGGGCCTTTATTAGCACGAAAACATTATTAAGCTTTGTGCTAACAAAGTGTACGAGTACAGCGGTAACCAAAGGCATAAGAATAATTCCAAAATCTAAGAATAATTCCAAAAAACATATAAAACCTCTTTACATTCCCAAAAATTCTGAAAATGATTTTTTGTCGATTATACAAAGAGTACCTACCTACATGGAAGTGAAAATCAATTCCATATCTAATCAGACGTATATAAAAAACATAGCGGAATTCGTAAAAACGCATACAATCTCTTCACACCACCTAAAGGGTTGAATATCGAAAAATCCTGAAAAATCAACTTTATTTTTTAAGGGGGCGATACATGTAAAATTTTCAAAAATTCGAGTTTCTTTTTTGCATAAATAGTTAAATTAACATCTAAAAAATATGTTTGTAAAGTTTTAGAATGAAATTCGCATTATTTATCGATTAAAAACTCATTTAAGTGCTCCGCCTCAACTTGACGCTCGAGCGCTATTGAGTCCGTATTGATGACCAGAGAGTGAGTCGAGAAAATCGCCGCAGCTCTTCGACAACTAATGGTATAAACACAATTGCGACGAACTTCGCCAGCGGCGGCGAAGTTCGCTGTCAAAATTTTAAAATTGTACCGCAACACACGTCCTGACGCAGAATTACGACGGCGAGCGGTTGGGCGAACTTTTCGTTGCCGCTGGATTAAATGTAATTTCCAATTTTGCCGTCGCCGTCACAGTTGGCAGTATTTTTTATTTCAGTTGACAGTGAAAATTAGACACAACATCTTCTTGCGACACATATTTTGACGAAAAGTGCATTTTGTGTGTGTTTTTTTTTAATCTATTGGTAAGTAAAAAGCATAAAATTATAAATAAATAAGAATAAAATCGACGGCGAAATTCGCCCGCATTGTGTTTCTCCATTAACGAAGGCGAACTTTTTCGACGAAATTCGCTCGCCGCTTGCGAAGTTCGTCACAATTGTGTTTATACCATAAAAAAGCATGTCAAGAAGAGCTGAGAAAAAAAACGAGTACTATGAACGTACTGAAGGACTTCTGCCTGGAATCGCTGATTAGTTGGTAAGTCGCTGTAATCATAGAGTTTCTGTGTGTCAAAACTTTAAACGCGTTTTTCTCGAGACGACTTTTTTTTAAATTGGCGGGCAAGATAACTCAAAAAGTTCTCAACCGATTCTTATGAAACTTGGCAAACGTTTTCTCTATAGTATAAGCTTTAAGTTGAACCTCAAAAATGCCAAAAAAATTTTCAAAATTTAGCGTTTTTGACCCAAAAACTGTCGAAAAAAGGGTCAAAAATCGTACTTTTTTTTATGAGGCGTTCTAATTCACGATTTTTTGACTTTTTTTTTTGGTTCAACTAGAAGATACATGTTTAATAAACACACTCCAACCCATTTTTTTGATTTCAGATTGCTGTCACTGATGCTAAAAATCCCGCCTGATTGATGCCTTTCGCCGCAAGGGTCTCAGGAGATTGGTTACTACGGCGGCCATTTTGAAAAAAAAAAATTAAATAAAATCAGATTATTGTATTTTAATATGTAATGAATAAACATGATCACTTCAAAACGATTCATTTATTCCTTCTATTTTAAATAAGCCTCTGAAAACCGGTCTAAATTCAGGCGTTTACATGTATCGCCGGCCTTAAATTATTAATAAATTATTTTTATTAAATAAAAACCCCGTTAAAGTAAGATCAGTTCGAAAGCTAATCAGACCTAAGAGATATGGCGTAATTCAGTAAAGTGTACACTCTCTTAATGGTAGAATTTAAAAAATTCTGAAAACAATGTCCTAGCGTTTTTCTGAAGAGCTCGTGGCAATAAAATTAATTCGATATCTCAAAAGACCTAAGAGGTATTACGAAATTCGTGAAAACTTACTCCTTTACGCCGAAAAATTTTTTCCCCGCCTCTAAACGCCAAAGCAATACGGGTTTTCTTAGCCTAAACATACACATACCAAGCTTCAATATTCTAGCTCAAACTGTTCCGAATACCACACTTACAATTTTTTACAACATTAAATGTTGGCAACTAATTGCCAACATAGGATATTGTAAATTTACATGTCTCAAAACCACTTACTTTTCCATTGTAAAATTAAAATTAGGAAATGTAATAAATACATACATTTCTTTGTAAAATCACATGCTTAATACTAAACATAAATCCATGACATATGTCATTTTACAATTTAGAGGGTGTAATTGAAGTAATTTAAAGTACTTATTTAGTAATTTATAGTACTAATCATATATGTAACTTTACCACTTAAAGAGTAAATTGTACGAGTACAAGTAGCCACATGGAAAACTACATTACTATTTGTAAATTAATTTACATAAAACTCAATCGAAAGTTTTAGAAGTAAAATCTTACACTAAGATTTAGCGGAATGAAAAATTCCACGAACTAAGCACAAATTTAATTGAGTTTTTTGAAAAACTTCCGGTTAAAAAAGCTTTTTACAGTAGACTCAGTGCAAATTTGTGCTTGATTCGAACGTGATTTTTCATTTCGTTCCTTCTAAGAACAAAGGTTTATTTTAAGGATATAAGCGAGAAGAAGAATATACTTTCTATTAAATTGTTAACAATATTATATATCTTAAAGAGCAAAATGGTAATACACTTACATATATGCAATAAATAAAAGAAGTAATTAATTGTAAATAAACATGAGCAGTGTTATATGTGCATATGTATATCCAAAAAATTATTTTATTTATGAAAAACATAAAAAACAATAAAATTCTAAAAATAAACATTTTCATTTTTAATAAGAGTTATTATTGGTTATTCAGATGGTATTATAATTTTTTAATTTAAAAAATGTATCATTCTAATCATTATTTCCCATGGCTGACATGTTATTTTTCCTTCCACGAGATGCTTCAGTATGCATTTCAAAAAAATATCTTTGAATAAATTCGTATGTCTGTGAGACTTCTTTCGGGTATTCTATGTTCATAACATAATATAAACAGAAGAAATTTAATAAGTTGAATGAACACTTCTTTAAAATTTGAAGATGCATAGTTGACAAGATGGCAATCCACATATAAGTAATAAAATGTAAAAAATAAAACAGAATTAATTTTTTTTTTCTACGATATAGTTTCAAGGTAAGGCTAGTATTACACTGTATGACCACACTGCGAAATGTGAAATAGGGAATTCGAATTAATCTCACAGTGTCCGCTCGGTCAAATTCACAATTTCACATTGCTTAATACTGTAATTTGACAGCGTGGTCATACAGTGTAATAGAAGTTTTTAGTTTTAAATTATGAAGATAATAGTCAAAGTTATTTAATATGCAAACATACTGCAGTCACGATCGGCTGCAAGCCAATCGTATAATACTCTAGATGAATACTGAACTCCGATTTATATTGTAGTTGGGATAAAGTAGAATTACGTGTGTGCATGTTGTATGTTGTATGTCCTTTATTAAGGACTGCCATTAAATTGCTACTCAAAACTAAAAGACAATATTCAATGTTTAATTTCATATCTTGAACTGGGTAAGTCATCGAAAAAAATATCCTTTTTGAAGGACTTTCACATGAGAGGTGCAGGAAGGACTCACTCGATTTCTTACATATTTATCCTTTTCCTTGGAACCATTTAAAAATGAACGTGTACAAAATTTCAAATTCGTAGCTTGAAGCGTTCAATAGTTATCGAAAAATATTGTTGAACACGTGTCTTAAGGACATTTTGTATGGCAGCTATCAGAAGGAGTAAAAGGATTTCGCTGATTAGTAAACCCAAACTTCGTTTTTACTCAAAACTAATTTGTACAAAATTTCCAATTCATAGCTAAAAGATTACTTGAGTTATAGTAAGTTCCGTAAATTAACTAAAGACGTTTTGACAGGATATTTGTATGGCAGCTACACGAAGGACTAATAGGATTTTCTTCATAATCATACATTTAGCTCCAACTAATGGAAAAATAACACATACAAAATTTCAAAGACGTAGCTTAATCCCTTCTGAAGTTATCGGCCAATATTCTTGAACACGTATTTTAAGGACATTTTGTATGGCAGCTACCAGAAGGAGTAAAAGGATTTCGCTGACAAGTGAACTCAAGCTTTGATTTTACTAAAAACTAATTTGTACAAAATTTCCAATTCATAGCTAAAAGATTACTTGAGTTATAGTGAGTTTCGTAAATTATGTGAATACATTTTGACAGGATATTTGTATGGCAGCTACACGAAGGACTAACAGGATTTTCTTCATAATTATATACTTAGCTCCAACTATCGGAAAAATAATACATACAAAATTTCAATATCGTAGCTTAAACCCTTCTGAAGTTATCAACCAATATTCTTGAACACCTGTTTTAAGGATATTTTGTATGGCAGCTACCAGAAGGAGTGAAAGGATTTCGCTGACTAGTAAACTCAAAGTTTGTTTTCACTCAAAACTAATTTGTACAAAATTTCGATTTCGTAGCTAAAAGATTACTTGAGTTATATTGAGTTCCGTAAATTAAGTGAAGAGATTTTGACAGGATATTTGTATGGCAGCTACACGAAGGACTAACAGGATTTTCTTCATAATCATACATTGAGCTCCAACTATTAAAAAAGTAACACATACAAAATTTCAAAGTCGTAACTTTAGGCGTTCCGAAGTTATTGGTCAATATTCTTGAACACGTGTTTTAAGGACATTTTGTATGGCAGCTATCCGAAGGAGTAGGACGATTTTGCCCGTTAACGAACTTAGCCTTACAAATTCAACCAAACACCCAGATTCAAAATTTCAAGGTCCTAGGTGAAGGCGTTCTTGAGTTATCGTGTTCACGGACAGACGGACGGACGGACGGACGGACGGACGGACGTCAGGCGGATTTGAGGTTTTTGGGCACAAATAAACAAAAAATAATATATAACTTTTTTTCGTCCGAGGCTTGGTTCTATGCGTTACAAACTTTTCGGCTGGATTAAACTTATAATACTCTATATGATTTCATCTAGAGTATAAAAATGTAATACGTACCAACTGCTACGAACCACGGAAAAATTATTTATTTAAAAATTATATTCGTTATTTAATATGGAAAAATGTAATACGTACCAACTGCTACGAACCACGGAAAGGGTCCAGGTGGTTTTATATGCTCTGTTGAAGTCCCAATCTAAGGGGTAAAAAACATTATCATTAAAATAAATTGCGTAAATACATTCATTTCTTACCAAAAAACCTTTCTAATATGAAATGAACTTCTTCTTCGAAATAGTTGGATATAAATTTTACAGTGATTCTTTCATCATCTGCTTCTTCAAAGTCTACGATTTTTTTAAATTTATCCTGTTGACTGAATGCAATGCATTTGTTTGTTTTTTGAGCGTATTTCCCTTTTATGTTTTAAACATCGACTGTTAAGTCAATCTTGAAAAATGAAGGAGATGAATGTATTTTCAGAACAATAGCGGCCACTGGGACCTTATTTTTTCCGCAGTTGGAAGAATCTTCATATCATTTAAAAATTCTCTTATTGCTAGCATGGGTGGTGCCGAAAAATATGAGAATTGAATTGCGAAAGCTTCTACCATAGCCTTGATACTCACATTTAAAATTAAAATGTTCATTTAGTAGGATATGTTGTGCCCAGCTTCCAATCAGCATCCGATATTACATATTCATAAATTTTGAAACATTCATTTGGTTTTCCTCTCGCGATATCTAAAATAAGCCATATGCCAGTCGATGATGTTCTGCTATTGCACGTCAATACTCGGCCTGGCCTGTAGTGCTATGACGTCGTGTTACTCGAATTTCAGGGGATTCCACATGTTTTGTTTTTCGAGTGACACGGCGAAATATGTGCTACCGGCCAAAGGTAATGATAATGGTTGGGTTATTGTTTTGCTTTTTGCATACAATGTGCAATGGCAATTTTTCCGCAATGTTTGCGACCCACAAATGGGCAAATTGCACTCAACCAACGTGCTTGCACTATTTGTGGGTCGATAGAAAAGTGCCGATCGTTTCGCTAGCGATTTTTTCGCTTGGATCGACGAGTTGGACGACTGGCACATTTAGATTAAGTTAATTTGCATATTTTTAGTATTTAAGGTATTGAATGCGAATTTTCGCTCTCACTCTTTTTCGAACAACTTAACCAGAGACACTGTCAAAACCCGTTTTAATTAAAAGTATTTTTCAAAGCCGCAGTACTTCGTTTATTTTTTCATAGGTAAAACCCAATTAATTTAATATTAATCTTTCGTCTTTTCAGCCAAAAACTCTAAAAGGGTAATTTGCGTCTCCATTGGGGATGCTTATGCCTTTTCATTTCGGTTCCAACTGCGGCGTTCTAACGAATGCCGGAACCAAATTTTCAGAACAAACAACTCTTCGTTTACTTCGTTTTAATCTGACTGTAGTGGATACTGCAGTCTCAACAGATATTATTAAATTTAATTTCGCACTCACTTCACTGCACTGTCATTTTAAAAGTTTGAGGAAGGGATCTATTATTAATTTTTACAAATTCAAATTACCTACTAATTACGAAAAAAACAATCGCGATGTTAGCTTTGCAATATCCGCACAAGAAATGATAAATCGACTCACGATTGCATCATTTCCCTTAATTTACATCACGCCGAAATGTAAAATTCCATTGACACTGCAATTTTCGCTCTTTTTTATATTTTTTACATGGAATCATTTTATTTTTCCATGTTTTGAAATGTAGTTTTCCATACGAGTTATTGTAATTTTTATCTATTTGTAATTTTACATAATATTTCACGTAAACAATTGAATTACGTAATGGTAATAGGTAATTTTACCTATGATATGGGGATAATTTTATTACATTAAATGTTGTAAAATTACAAATAATTTTTACTGTGCACGTAAAAAAACCCACTACCGCTTCGTTACCGTAATCATCTGATAAGAATGATTCATAAGTCAAAGATCAACTAATAAGGATCAAGGTGCGTCACTCATCAAGGATCAATGTCAAGAATCAAGGTCATGGATCAAAGTTAAGGATCAAGGACAAAGATCAAGATCAAGGAGCAAGGTCAACTAATAAAAGAATTGATAGGACCAAGTGATCAACCATCAAGGTCAAGAATCAAGGTGGCGCAAGGAGGTTGAGGTTGAGGATCACGGCCAATGATCAAGAACAAGGAGCAAGGTCAACTGAAAAAAAAAACTGAGAGGATCAAGTGGACAAAGATTAAGGACAAGTATCATAAAGGTTCCGTTCTACTGTATTGTTTTTTTTTCCAATTTTGGAAATGAAAATGTTCACATACTTTCGGCGTAAATATATCAATCGATTTACCAAAATAAAAAAAAAAAATAATTCGATAAATCAAATCACGGCAACCATATTTTTCGCTGAATTTTATATTTAGAACAAAAGCACAAGTCTCGCCATTTATCGGTCAAGTTTCGAATATTCGTTTAAATTTAATAAATGGCATATAAAGCTGGCAGTAAAATTATTTGTGAAATAATGAAATCAAAATCTTATGTGAGTATTTCAAACATTTTTTATTTTATTTTATTAAAAATATTTTTGTGTTTTTATTTTTCCGATCTTAGCCTACAGTCCTATTCAAAAATGTCGGAATAAATTGTTATCGTTTACATCATTTTGTAGCTACACAAGGTAAGTTTTGGTACTTTTGGCCGAATTTGAAAATTTTTATTTTTTTCCGTTTTTTTCTTTTTTTTTTAGATGGAAGCAAAACAAAACGGTTAGGCCAAGCAAATATTCAGGATTTTTTATTAGCAAAATTTTTTTGGCGTGGTTTCAAACAGCAGATGCTAAGCAACTTGCTATCGTTCAAATTGATGAATCCACGCCGCTATGTGTTCAAAAGCTATTCATCTTACTCTTCGGGATCATTAGTACCTGTAAAAATCGAGCCACAAGATAAACGACTTAATGACGAGCAACAACCCAATCATCAAACCTATCAGACAATTAATGATAAGGAATATTTTTCGAGAAACTTCGGATCCGATTACGATAGCGCTGCGAAAATTTCAGAAATTCTTGGTTCTGGTACATCAGATGTCACCACCGACACGTACGCAGATCAAGTTTATTCTGAACCCAAAAGGAATCTAAATCATGTAGCGTTTATGCAAAAACAGGACCTTACCGATGATTTGCGTCCAAAGAACCAAACTCGCTTGAAACCTCCGTCGAGATTTAATTCGAGAATACCGTCATCGCGAGTTCCTGGCGGAATCAGACACCAGTTTGTCTTACGCAAGGCAAATCCTAATGATGTGAAGATCCTGACTGAAAATTTGTTAATTGTTAATGACGATTTGAAAGAAAAACTGAACTGCGAACCTGCCTTTTCCAAATTTAAGATACCGAACGTTTCGTACAGTATGAAAGTTGAACAGGTGCCGCCATTGGCCAAAAGCGTAGAACAAGCGTTCGTTGGAGTTAGTAACCCGGCAGCCAAAAGTTACATGGAGCAAAATATAGCACCGAAGAAACATTTGGACAGTATGAAGCGAACAATGGAAGTCTTTCGCAGCAATAAGAGAAAGGTGTCGTCAGGAGTTGTATCGCCTGAAACGGAAATCAAATCTCCGCTGCAATCCTTAATGGCGAAGAAGGAAAAGGGAAGGCTTAGTAGCGGCCAGGTCCGCTCAATAACTGAGGGCCAGGTGAAGAATGTCCAATCTGTACGATCGCCGCATCCCAGTATACGATCACAGTCTGGCCATCGGCAGATACATCGTGGAAATCCTGAGGCTGCCTCGACAGCTATTTCCACCCTCACCTATGGTCGATTTTTCGATCCTACACCAAAATATCGCATAAAGCGTGACCTTATATCAGTCATTGCAAATGCATCTCGCATACCGATCATCACTCGGAAAACTCCGAAACAATTGAAAAAAGTTCTAGAGGGACATAAAATGGAGTTTATGCCGCTATACAAAACTGCCGCTACATCTGTACGAATGCAGCACAGTCAACAGCAACAGCAACACTATCCTGAATTAAAAACTTGGAATTTCACCCCAAAGAAATCCAGACTGATGCCAATGGCAAGCAAAAACTACTCATACAAATATGCTTTGAACCCAAAAGGTACATCCTTGCGGAAGGTGGTCGTAGTCCGTACACCGAAATACGTTCTACCGCAAAATCAAAACAACCTAATCAGCCCGCCAAATGTGACCAGAAATGCCCAGATCTCGACTAGGACTTAAATCGGTCCATTTTCTCTCCAACTGCAATGTTGTTTTTTTTTTAATTCTGGTATAGTGTTCTGTATCCCGTTCAAATCTTATCACACAGATAAGTTTCTTAGAATCGTGAATTTCAGTTAGAAAAAAATGTTCCATTAACACATTTCACTTCCATATTCCGTCAAAAGAGAGACAACTACAAACATAATAATAATCATAATTAAAGTTTAAAAGAACTTTTCATGTTTTATAATATGTTTATTTTCAAAAAAATATTTGTATAATTTCCGAAAAACTGAAACAAATTTGAACTTATTGTTGCAACTATTAAAAAAAACTTAAATCAAACATTTAGAGTATCTATTATAATAATATAAAATATAAAAAATTTCATCTAAAAGTTTCTTGTAATAATAAGGAAGTTTTGATTAAAAAAATCAAGTCATGTTGTTTTAATTTTTTTAATGAATTTAATGAGGGATAATGAATTTTATTTTACAAATACGTTCAGTTTGAGATCCTAAGAAAAAAAAATTTGAAATTGCTAATCCTACACAAAAAGACCAAAGTGACACCTACCCAACAATAAGAAATCCAAAATATTAAGCATTCTAGGATTTTCTTCTTGATACTGGGTAATCTAGATTTCAATCTAGACACTTTGCCAAAACCACCTTGATTGCTATTGTTTGACTAAACATTTGGACTATCGTAAGATAAATGCTCTTGTGTTGGACGGTCTTGGAGAACACTGGACTATAGCACCATTGCGAAAGCAGACCTACACCAACTAGAAAGATTCCTGAGAGAAATAAAGTTGGTTGAGCATCTCTAGGTTGAACCTGAAGAAGGATCTACGAGTATAGCACATTATACCACTGGTCTTGGAGGAATATCTCTGCCTCTGATGAAATCTATCTTTGTATCTGGGCGGTCCAAAAGCATTTAGTTATATTGATTTTAAGAAACTTAATTAAACTTGGGAGTAAGTTTCTGTTTTCTCATTTAGGCCTAAGAATGATCCAGAAATATTTAATACAAATTAGTTTAACTCGAACTGTTTGTCTTTTCCGGCTTAACACTTTTTATATGTTAGTGCTATAAGAAAAATTTATTCACACGAGTTGTAGAGATTTCAATTCTCAATAAAATCGATGTTCGGGGCAAAAATTTAAGACTCATTGTTACAGATATATCGTTGAAAAACTGATTGCTTCTACTTTGCCGTCCGAATGAGGTCGGCATCAAAGTCTCACGTAGAGAGGACACTTATCCCCACCTGTATTTTACCAATACGAAAGATAGTATGTATAATAATATTAAGGGGGTACATCCGAGTAGAAAGCAGAAAAAATAGGTGAATTTTAGAAATTATTATCTCAAAAACTATTTGCTCGATTTTATCCAGGTTGGTTTTATTCGAAAGTATATATGTTGAGGTACGCTAATAATTTTTCTTTATAAATATATATCAATCAGGGGCTCTGCTGTCAGGGTCGGCGTAAAGAAAGTCCGTCGCTCGCACGCTCTGCGGTTCCCAAGATTCAAAACAAAAATTTCAAAAAGATTCTGAAAATGTAATGTATGATGCTCTTCGCTACGTAGGGGTTTTTGAAAAAAAAAATTTTCACAAAATGGCGGCCGATTGAACTTGATTTTCAGTTTTTAACCTTAATTATCGACCTTTCTGGCTTGATAAAAAAAAAAAGTAAATAAGTTAAAAAAAAAATCCTACGTAACGAAGTAGAAAACCTATCCAAAAATATTATGTGTAATTTTGGAAGCAATCGGTCAAGCCGTTTTCCGAAGATTTTTGGGACCGTCTTTGAAAAGTATGTTTCGAGATAATCGCGTTTGAATGCCGCTCTATATACAGAATTCATGAAGGTCCCATTCCGGTTAACTGCCCATAACTTTCACAATTCTTGGAATTTCAATATGAAATTTACACACAATATTCTTAAGACAACAAACTTTAAGGTTAGTGAAAAAAAAATTTTTGAAAAAAAATAAATTTCTACTAGGATGTACCCCCTCCAACGACGACTGTCCACCTTGCCGTGGTGTTGGGGCTGAGTAGGGTCTTGCCCGAAACCAAGAGATGGTCAACGTCCCCCCTCTCCATCCATCTCCCAACATTCCTTCACTCCACTTATCCGGGCTGGATCAAGGTGTCATACGACCCGTGCCGAGGATCGACCAGGCTGGGGGCCCCATACAAATAGCCCAGCCGCGAACGGAGTATCCGGATACCTGGCGACCTCCGGATTAAATAGCCTTATCTGCACAATGCGGATCTCTGTGCAGATGGACATTCCGTTCTCCGCTACTCGTGGGAACACAATGAATTCAAAAAACAAACACAAACAAAAAACAGAGTCCGGATCTCTCAAAAAACCGGACGGAGAGATGGACGAAAGCTCATCCCTCTCCTCCACCCCAATGGGGTTACCTGCGAAGACTGCGGTCACAGAACCTGGTCCTAGCAACTCACCCGCGAGGACTCCGGCAACCAAACCTGGTCCAAGCGACTCAACATCCACGAGGACTTCGGCTCCCAAACCCGGTCCAAGTGGACATTCTAAAATGAGGACTTCGGTCACCAAACCCGGTCCAATTACCATGGCCAAGACTTCGGACACCAAACCTGGTCTTGGCTCACTCAAAAAGGAGGGTACTGGCAGAGGAAAGGGAGCTGCAAATATCCCAAAAAGTTCCGGCCATATCGCTCCCTCTAGACAGCTCTACAAAGAGAAGAAAACGGCCCTGGGAATCCTGAAGCGCCTTGGTAGTATACCAGAGGAACAGCGGACGGACAAACAACGGGCCTCTATTGACTGGGCTTTAAAGCTGACCACCGAGGGGTGGGAACCATCTGGCAAGGGTCAAGTGTCCAAGAGACTCAGATCGCTGGATGAGTCTCCCGAGGCAGCAAAAAGGGCCAAGACGGGCAACTCAAGCACCGCGGCACCTTCAAGGCCCTTCAACGAAGTCCTGAAGGATCATCTCGTGATGGCCGTCATCGACAGGAGTGACGATGACGGAAGGATCACTCTAGACAAGTGGAAAGACGTGCAGAGCGAGCTGGCGGATGGTTTCCTCAAACTTATGAGGAAGCATCCTGGTCCTGTCCCCTCCTGCCGCGACGGTGGGTGGCATCAGGGCCATGTCAAGCTGGTGATCTGCTCCGACCAGAGATCGGCGGATCTCTACAAGGAGGCAATTGCTGGTCTAGGCGAGGTTTGGCCTGGAGCAAAGTTGGAGGTTGTGGCAAGGGAGGACATCCCAAGTCGGCCTCGAACAAGAGCCAGGATACCATGCAAGCCTTCTGACGCGGCGGCTGTCCTGGAGATCCTAAAGATCTGCAACCCTGATCTTCCGACGCATAATTGGAAGATCGCCAAGATGGAGGAGCCAAAAGGGGCCGAGAGAGTCGCGACAATCGTGATTAACAAGGAGTCCCTGGCCCCCCTAGCTAACCTGAAGGGTGTGGTCAATTTTGGCCTTGGCCAAATCACACTTCGGGTCTACAAGGCGGACGCTGAGAATCCCTTACCGAGCGCGTCGGACACCGAAGCCTCGAAAATGGAAACGGATTCCGCCTCCCACGTCGTCCATAGTGACGACTCAAACCTCGCTGAGTCTGAACTGGCGATGGAACTGGACCCGGTGCAACCCGATTCCGATTCAGTACTGGTTTGCCAGGATCACTGCTCCTTAACGGACGAAGATGATCTTGGCTCGGATGCTGGACTGGATGAAGGCTCGACTGGTCCTCCCGATGGCAGTGAGGAAGATCTGCTGGCATCTGACCCGGAAGACCCGGAAGATGCGAACATAACCGTGATCGAGGCTTAATGCTGCGAATACTGCAGATTAATCTTCATCACTCGAAAACGGCATCAGCCTCATTACTTCTTCGTCTAGCCAGGGATGGAGAAGACCTTGTCTTGATCCAGGAACCATGGATTGTGCATGACGTGGTAAACGGTCTCAAGACTCCAAACTATACTCTGTTCTATGTAAGGAATAATGGCAAGCCAAGAGCATGCATTCTTGCAAAAAACAGTTTAAATATATTTCTGCTACACAGCTTCAGTGATCCTGATATCGTCACAGTCAGCCTTGAACTGAATAATAAGATTCACTGGCTGATCTCGGCCTATCTGGCCCATGACCATCAAGGTCCACTGCCACCGAGTATTATGAGCGATCTAATCACGGAAGCTAGTAAGCTCAACACTGGTGTCATTCTAGGGTGTGATGCAAATGCGCATCATGCAGTCTGGGGTAGCACTGACACAAACGAAAGAGGCGAGTTGCTTTTTGACTACTTTTTAAGCACTAACCTCCTTCTATGCAACACAGGGCAAGAGCCTACCTTTATAACCAGGAATAGACAAGAAGTCTTAGACATAACCCTGGTTTCCGAAAACATCTCACACATGGTCAGCAACTGGAAGGTTTCTGAAGAAAACTCCTTCTCGGATCATCGCTACCTCCAATTTAATCTGAAAGATTACAAACCTATCCCACCGGCCTTTAGGAATTACCGGAGGACCGACTGGGTCAAATACAGGGAAACTCTTAGCGGCTTACTCCCTCCCATACCGCCACTCCAACCGAGTAGCTCAACTGATCTCGAAGGTCTGGTCACCACCCTTACGCGCGCCCTAAACGAGGCATTGTCGAACTCCTGTCCTGAGAGCAGGCCAAGAGGGAAACATAAGCTGCCATGGTGGAACGCAGAACTCGGGGCTCTTAGAAAATGCTGTAGGCAACTGTTTAACAAAGCCAAAAGCACGAAAGACGTTTGCGACTGGGACTCCTATAAAGGATCACTTCGTAAATACAAATATGAACTGAGAAAGGCGCAGCGCAAATCCTGGGGACTCTTCTGTAGCGAAATAGAAGATTCATCCGAGGCATCCAGGCTCCGCAAAATTCTCTCTAAAAATCCAACCACACCATGCTACCTGAGGAGACCGGACGGATCTTGGACTACCTCAAGTAGGGAAACCACTGATCTCCTCCTGGACACCCACTTCCCTGGTAGCTCGCCTGTTGAGTCGGAGCGGGTAAACATTACAAGAAACCATGCACCGTTCAACTCTGACGCTCTTATAACAGAGACCAAGCTCCTCTGGGCGATAGAAGGCTTTAAACCATTTAAGTCTGCGGGACCGGATGGAATAATTCCTGCTGAAATCCAGCAGACCTCGGACATAATTCTTCCTTGGCTGAAGGTTATCTTGAAAGGCTGCCTGGATCTAACCTACATTCCTGAAACGTGGAAGGAAGTCAGAGTGGTATTCATACCCAAAGCAGGAAAAAGCTCTCATGTCTGCCCTAAGGACCTCAGACCTATCAGTCTATCATCCTTTCTTCTGAAAACACTGGAAAGACTAATGGATGTGTACATCCGCGACAATATTGACAAGCGACTGCTGTCAACATCCCAACATGCGTACTGGAAGGGGAGGTCGGTCGAAACGGCCATACATTCGCTCGTGCGCACCATTGAAAAATCTCTCAGTATTAAAGAATACACCATGGTTGCATTTCTCGATATCGAGGGAGCTTTCAACAACGTCAGACCAGAAGCAATCACTGACGCAATTTCTATCCTGAAGGTAGAGTCCTCGCTTGGCGCGCTGATCAATTTGATGTTAACATCCAGGATTGTGAACACAAAGCTGGGCGAGTCCTCCTCTCGAAGGTTTGTCAGCAGAGGTACACCACAAGGTGGTGTGCTCTCCCCTCTTCTATGGAATTTAGTGGTCAACAAACTACTATTGAGATTGGAAGGGGCGGGCTGCAGAGTGATTGCTTATGCAGATGATGTTGCAATTGCTGTCTCGGGAAAGCACCTCAACACGCTGAGTGAGATATTGCAAAATGCTCTCTCTATCCTCTCCAAATGGGCAGCTGAATGCGGGTTGGGTGTGAACCCACGCAAAACAGAATTAGTCCTCTTCACCAGGAAATATAAAATTCCTCACGTAGACCCTCCTTCTCTGAATGGTACTAGTCTAGTTTTCACCGATAGTGCAAAATATTTGGGTCTTATTTTGGACAGGAAACTTCATTGGAAACCTAACATTCAGGAACGGGTAAAGAAAGCAACAGTTGCGCTTTACTCGTGCAAAAAGGCCATTGGCAAAAAATGGGGTATGCAACCCCGGATAGTTCATTGGCTCTACGTGTCCGTCATCAGACCGATACTTATGTATGGTGTTGTTGTCTGGTGGACGGCCTTAGACAAAGCAGTTAACTGCACCACCCTAGGGAAGGTACAGAGATCAGCATGCATATGCATCTGTGGAGCTCTGAGAACAACTCCCTCTGCAGCACTAGACATGCTATTCAGTCTGCCACCCCTAGACATTTTTGGCAAGCAAATGGCAGCCAATGCAGCCATTCGACTTAGGGCCTCTACACAGTGGACTGGCATATATGCAGGTCACTCAACAATATTGAATCACTTCAATAACATTGCTGAAAACACCGACTACACCCCTCCCAGTTATGATTTTGAGAAAAAATTTCTAACAGTCATCCCAACCCGTCTAGAATGGGAAAGGGATTCGGTACGGATGGAAGAGTCCGCCCACATATATACGGACGGCTCCAAAACTGAAGGCGGGGTAGGTGGAGGTGTTTTCTCTGATATGCTTAACATTAGCAGCTCCTTCCGCCTTCCGAACCACTGTAGTGTCTTTCAGGCGGAGCTTATGGCGATCAAGGAGGCCTTGTCCTGGCTGAGGTGTAATGTAATATCTACTAGGGATATTAGCATTTTCACAGACAGCCAAGCGGCAATAAAATCCTTAGAATCGGCCTCGACAACATCAAAGGTCGCCGCAGAATGTCGATCATCTCTTAAGGAGATGGCTGAACAGTTCAATATTCTCCTGTGCTGGGTGCCAGGACACAGGGATATTCCAGGGAACTGCATGGCTGACGAACTCGCTCGACGCGGTACTACCCTTCAGATTATGCCGGAACACCGGAATCTGGGTGTGCCTCTCTCTACATGTAAACTGCTACTGGGATTGGACTCAATTGAGAAAACCAACTCAAGATGGGCAAACGGTGTTACATGTCACACTGCGAGACAGATCTGGCCGGAGCTGGATCCAAAACGCTCTAAACAGCTGACTTTGCTCAAAAGGGCGAACATCAGCACCACAGTCGGTGTCCTGACCGGACACTGTCTTATAGGTCGACATGCTAAAAGACTCGGTCTCTTCTCAAACGACTTCTGTAGAAGCTGCCTGGATGAGGAGGAGGAGGAGACAGTCCTTCACCTTCTCTGTACCTGTCCAGCTCTTTCAGCCAGAAGGAAAGCTCATCTTGGAGCTTACTTCTTCAACTGTCTCGGTGACCTTGCCTCAATGGAGGTCGCGAGAATCCAACGCTTCATTGCAAGCTCTAAATGGTTCGACGAGTAGGACCGGATTCGATGATCCTGTGGTAACACAACGGACCTTTTAGGTCTAAGTGTGTCCGTGTTCTCACGGGCAGCCACGCGTACCTACCTACCTACCTACCCCCTTAATATAAACATATAATTTTCCAACCAAACATTACTTACATATTTATTTATCCCATTTTACAAGCTTATTTTGTTAAAAATATTTTGAAATGATATAGTCACAACGCCATCTATATGTAAAAACTAAAACCTGCAGTACTTCTTTCGTACTCCGCTCAAGAGCGAGTGCAGAAAAGTGTAGATACAAAAAGAACAAACCTATAATGATTAATGAGAACATAAAAGAAAGAAACCATCAGGCGAATTATCAAAAATATAGCTCATTAGAAAGATTTTTGTAAACGTTTTAATAACACTAGTAGGTTTATAATAAAAGACAATCACAATTACCATTTTAAAACTAAATATTTATTTAAAAGAAAACTTTAATTGCTCAACTGATTCAAATATATTTGTTTAAAATGATATTATTTACACACGTGTACAATGTTTAATATTAAGTATTTATTTGACGCAATACATCTCTTTAAAATTTGCTTTCAAAGTGTTTCAGAATTGATATTATGTGGACATTTAGGCAAATTTTGTTATTTCTAAAATTATATAAAATAAACGACGGATGTTTTATATCGTATTGTGAGTCCGGGTTTCCACCACTTCGAGATCTCTCACGACCACTTTGCCTTGGATAAGTTAGCATTATATATTTTTATTTCTCCGGCCTATGGTTTGAGCAATTCCTTTACCGCGGTGTAACAGACAGCTTATGTTCCATTCCAACTTTAACCAATTCACATTGTTTTGTTCAGCGTTAACAAAATCCACAGATCCAGTTGATTGTCGCTACACAACATCACACCATTTCCAAGAAATTTAAAACCATCGCAAGTGAATCACTAACGATTCATCTATAGGTGAGGTATCACTGAGCGTTCTGTTTTGTTCATCGTAAACGAATCATGAAGATGGCTTGTGAAGTTTTCAGGCACGCATGTTGTATACCATTAAATTTATAATTTTTTACTGGTTTTCTTCCAATTCACTATGATACATTTCTCCCTTAATCAGGTGCTATGATATTTCTCGTACCCATCATTTCATTAAGTCTCAGAGGTAGTTGTAACTCGACGATACTTGTGCAATAACTGACGACTTAACAGTCATTCTGTGTACTTTTATAGGTGCCAATGCTTCACTTTGCCCACAACGTAGGTATAAGCATGCAGTAGCTCAGGTTCTAGCTATATGAGTTATGAAGTGGCACAATACTACTTAAGGTCAGAATTACTTACGTTAAATTTGCAAATGTAATATTCTTCATACCCGAAAGAACCTTCTCGATTACTAATTACATACTTCGAAACGTGTAGAGTTGAACATTTCAACGCGCTTAAAACAATTCACTTCTTCCATTATTCAAATGAGTTTTTCAGCTATTTTAATGAGAACGCTCAGTATTCCGAGTGTCTATAAGGCCAGGCCAAGCGTAAGTGGCGTTGTCGTCTTGATCGGAATTGATAAGGGGCGCAAGCGCTTCCAAAATAAGATTATACCCAGAGGCGTAGAGTATGTGGAAAAATCCGTAAACGAAAGCGGACGTTACAGATGCCATACCCTATAAACCACCGTATTCGACACGTGTCCGCTCCGATTGGGAACTGTTGTATACCATAGGAAAATTACTTGGGAAGCCGGACGCCTATGGAACCTTCAATAATAATAATTGTGTATTTCCATTCCAATAAGGGGAAGTATGCGCGTTATCACAGACGCGTAATGAATTCTTGACAAATCATAGAAAGACGACCCTCTGTAATTCGTTCCCGAGACTTCCATTATTAAGTCATAGTCTGCATTGCCGGTACATCGTACATTTTCCCTGTCGGAGTTTTCTTTTTCGTTTCCCTTAAATTGCGTTTGTGATATTATTAAAATAAAGAATCGGCCAAAAAATGAGTGCATGTTGTTTTTTAAGTAGTGCTTGCGTGGTATTTGTTGCCCTACAATTTATCAAAAGGGTAGTTCCGTGGCTCTATCAGAATCTAATTGGACCCACCTTCTTCGGACCGAAAATTGATGTTCGTCGGATGGGCGATTGGGCGGGTAAGGGTTAAAATCATGTGTTCTACTTTTTGATATTGAAACATTTCATGTTATGAAATTTGAATCGAAAAACTCTTATCAACATAATTTTTGGATGATTCAACAATAATTTTCGTTTTTGCAGTAATCACGGGAGCTACTGAGGGTATTGGAAAGGCATACGCAAAAGCAGTAAGTAGAGAGAACACATGTGTAAATTATTTTGAATAATGTTCTGGTGTCGTGTCATTTCTGTCTTGGGTTTTAGTCTTCCTTGCTGTGACACTAATTCTATACAGTAGACACTTTGGCTTGATATTCGCCTCAAAATCGACGAACAAATGACTTGCAGATTTGCTACTTTTTGTATAATCTGAAACATGCGTGATTAAGATCGAGGTGGACTTTGTTCCTTTGAGGAGCTAACCAAAGAAGGGAAACGATACAGAGGAACCGCGAAACTAAGGAAGTACTCCAAAGAACGAAGGCTGACCTACGTGAATTTGGTGAATCAAACCCCCCAAAAAGGAGAAACGGTGCAACTGAGTCCAGTAAAGGGAAGAATTTAAACGAAACTCTCTAAGCCAAAGAGAGACCAGAAAAAGAATAACTTGCGAACCTAAACCTAGTCAAGGTTCAAAAGGTGATTCGTAGTTTTTAGATAGCCTTGAACTCAGTTAAGGTACGAATTTGATAAGAAATCAAATTGGCTTAGAAAGAGGAAGAGGACTGATTGATTTGGTACTTCATGAGACGTGAAATATCATCAAAAAGTAAAACGAGCTTGCGGAAAGTGAAGAATTTTCGCAGCATTTACTCTTACCTCTTGTGAAGAAAAGTTCATAAATCAGGACTCAGTGAAATTCATGAACCCCTTAATGGTTTTTTTTATCGAATCGGGTTGCTACAATACGCCTTTTGGGGCTTAAGAGCCGTTTCCCTCGCTATGCTAATCGTAATCGTCGGATAATTTCATTTATTCAAGATGAACTCAAGATTTCATTGTTAGTGATAAGTATAGCCAAGGATAGGTTGTTGGTCTAATGTTGTAAACCAGTGACATTCCTTACATTTTACCTTTCCGTCTAAGATCATGTGTACAGTGATTTTTCCAGCACCTTTAAATTTGAAGATGTAACGGATTTAATTCATTTGCACGCTAAGGTCTTACATTAAAGTGTATCTAGAAGACATACTCGAGGACATGGCATTCCAAGAAAGTTGGTGAAAACTACGATAATTCCCCTGTTAGATATAACAATCTTTACATCAAGAGCTAAGAATAGAAAATAAGGAAACTACTATGAAGAGAATCACTTGTAAGTTGAATTGTTGATCGCAACTTCGACTCTGCTTTTTTGCCTCATAATTAAAATGTTGGAAGAACGGTCATCGCTTAAATGAAGAGACCATCACAAAATTTAACTACTCGGAGGTAAGTCATAGATATTTGTCCACCGATTTTACAGTGAGTCCAATGAACTATTTTAATTGCACCAAATGGATATTTCATTTAACCACTTGTACAAACAATGTTTCCGTCTAAAAATACTAATACTAAAATCATGCATAGCAACAAAAATACAGTTTTTGGTAAAACACTGGAGTACAACCAGTGAGTGTAATCACTGGGACCTGTACTGTACAAATTGGTTTACTAAAGTTAGTAAGTATAACACTGTATACCATGCTGTCATACATTTGATGAAAAGATCAGTCAAATTTTTTCCGTCAAAATAGACCTTCAAATCAAATAAACAAAAATTTGACGATTTCACTAATAGACTGAATTTACCAGCGAGAATAATCAAATAATTGACATAGTAACGTAGAGGCTGTACTATTTGTGCTGTGCAAGTACAAACCGCCATTCCCTTATGTCTCCATGGCTTATGGCCCTACGTTATATAATCCATAGCCAGGATCATGTCATAAGTTGGGTTCGAACTCACGACCTCTCCCATGAAAAACTAGTACTAGATTGTTTTAATAAGACCTTGTTAAATTGTGAAAATATACTCAGTAATAATTGCCTTATCACTGACCTTTTAACCTTGAAAACTTGTAATATTCACTACATTTGCTCAATTTTTACTGGACTTCATTCATATCAAGCGCCAAGCATAAAGCATTAAGTCGTGTACATTTTTCTCACATTTAATTTTTTACCTTCCACTTGGGAAAATAATTTATTTACATTTAATTAGCAAAAGTTAATGCAACTAAGAATTTATATTCATTATTGTGAACATAGCATTTTCCATATATTTGCTTATAACAAATATTCACTGTGAGATGTACAGCGATCGAAAGAAAACTAAGTTCACTTTTCGATGCACTAAAGCACTCAAATTTTTTATTTTATTAACTGTGACTTGTAAGTTGCACTTCATCTTTGTTTTTCTCGTGATAGTAATTTGTGTTATTGTCTAAATAATTCAATTGGCCTTTTTTATATGAACAATAATTTTGTTTGCATCCTTCAAAAATAAGGAATTAATAGGTATAGGAAATAAATACAAAAAACGATGGATATGATGGGCGTGAAACTGAAATCCTTCTAGTTGACTTACTACATTCGCGTGATATGGCTGACGAAATCAATGGCATCCGCAAGAGAAAGGGGGATGGGGCAATTCATATCGCACAGGAAATCAACTGACGATTTTATTGGAGTAGTCACCACGGAAGCTGTGGTGAACGCAAGAAAAATTAGTCCAAAAAAAATTAAATAAAATTTAAAAATGTTAAAATATTGGGTGTGCAAATAAGTTCTCGTCGTTTTTTTTTTTTCAAAATTTGAGCCTTTATTGTGGGAAATTGGTTACATAATTATGTTTAAAAATTTTGTCCATCGCTAGCCACAATCTTTGTCCATCTTGCTGGCAGCATACGAATTCACTAATAGAAGACTCACCATAAGTTTCTGTAATTATTCGACGCGCTTCAGCCGCAGATTTTTTAGAATTGTAAAAGAAAAGCAAAACTTCCCACAAATCACGCTTATTTGGCTCAAACTTCGACATTTTCACGGCCAAAAAAACCAATGACGCCTATACAACTTGACAAATGTAATGATGGGGAGTTGCCAGATGTCTAATGTTGCCATATTATGTTTCTGATCCGCTATTTTTTACCAGTATTTTGCGTTAGCGCAATCTATAGGAAAACGACGAGAACTTATATGTGTACCATATAAACTAGTTGAAATTTCCACCTAAAATCCAAAGCTGAAAACATGAACATAATTATTTAAAATAATTTTATAATGATTTAAGACGGGAACGTTAAAAATAAATAAAAAATTCTATTTCCCAAAATTTCAAATTATAATTAAAATTTGAACCTGAAAACTAAATACTTATGAACTAAATAAAACTTAAAATTACCTAAAATGTAAGCAAAAAACAATCGAAACTAAATATAAATAAAACAAAACTTAAAATAAGAAAAAGCATAAGAATTTTAATCTAAAAACTAAAATGAAATAAAGCTTAACTCTTCCGAATTAAAACAATTAAAATGAGAAATTAATAAAACTTAAAAATAAGAAACTGAAAATTAAATAAAATATTCCTCACAGACATAAAAACAGATCCTGAAACTAAATAATACTTACAATATAAATCAAATAAAACTTTAAATTGATAAAAATATTAATTATAAAATTAAATCCTAAATTAAAAAAAAAAAAATAAATAAAAACGTGAATTTAAAATGAGCATTTATAAGAATTAAATAAATTGAAAGAATAAAAATTGAAAGTTAATATTAAATAAAACTTAACCAATAAAAAATAAGGTCGATTAAGGCCATGATTGTTATGGACCTGAGCGAGATGAAGAGTATCAGCATTTTTGTCACTAGAAGAGACGTTACATCCCAACTAGCAAAGTATCTAAAACGTAATTGCAAAATCTCCTCATAAGACTCCGATAATACACAACGATACTCTTATAAAATATTTCTTATAAAAAACAGACTTTAAATAGACCTTTTCATTGTTATAAGGCACCTATTAGAGTTATTTAGACACCCACTCTTATAAAAAAACACGTAATATTCATACTATTGTTTTGAGTGTCAAAAATAAAATATTTTTTTTTAATTTTTGGAGCCCTTTTAATGAGAAAGGGTAATGATCTCAAATTAATAACAACACGAGCTCAAAGTGCTATGATACTTACAAAATGTTCTTTTGAGAGGTTAACTGTTAATTTACTTATTAAGAGACCACTATGGGTAAGGAAAAGCTACAATACTTATAAGAAAAATCTTATAAAATACGTTAAATTTGTGAAAGAATAAATTGTTTTAGTTAATGTATCATACGCATTAAGTTCAGTTAAGCATAAAAAATTTTCGAAATAGGTTTTTCAATTCACTTTAAATAACTTCATTTAAATTTCTTTTCATTACAGCTAGCAAAGAAGGGACTGAATATAGTTTTAATTAGCCGGTCTAAGGATAAGCTCGAAAAAGTTGCCGAAGAAATAAGTAAAAGCTGAAAAAATGCTTAACAGCACAATTTTTTAAATATCCTTTCTTTTTTCAGAAGCTGTTTCATCGGTCCAAGTCCGAATCATCGTTGTCGACTTCACTCAAGGACCAGAAATCTATGATAAGATCGAAAAGGATCTCGAAGGACTCGAAATCGGGACCCTAGTAAACAATGTGGGAATGAGCTATGCTTGTCCCGAATTCTTCCTATCGATTCCCAACCGCGATACTTTACTTCGCGATATAATCGCCTGTAATATTCATTCGGTGACGCACATGTGCAAAATCGTCATGCCAGGAATGGTCGAACGGAAGAAGGGAGTTGTGATCAATATTTCGTCGCTCTCAGCAGTAGTACCGAGTCCACTACTCTCGGTCTATGGTGCAACAAAGGTAAAGCAATTAATTTAAGACAATTATTACTGATCTCATAAAGTAATTGAAATTCTTTATTAGGCATTCGTTGATAAATTCTCCGATGATCTTAATACCGAGTACAAGTCCCAAGGAATCACCGTGCAGTGTGTATTACCCGGTTTCGTAGCCACGAATATGAGCAAGATTAAGAAACCCACGCTAATGGCTCCAAACGGAGACACTTTTGTTGCATCGGCACTCCGAACTTTAGGAATTTCGACACGAACAACTGGATATTTTCCGCATAGCATAATGAAATTTTCGGTCGATCTTATCCGAGCGGTGGCTTGTGATCCTGCAGCAAGTAGCGTTTCGCTGAAACAAATGCTTAACATAAGGAACAGGGCGTTACGGAAGAAAGCTCAATAAGAGAAACTGGATCGGGTGATTACAACATTTAATAAGAATTTTAAGGTTGATTTGTTTTTGTAAACCAAAGAAATAAGGATACGTATAATAATCACATAATTTTGGTAAAACCGATTGAAGCGTTCTTAATTCTTTGAGTATCAACCGAACTAGAAGCTGTAGCTCAGCCAGGTGATTGTTCGTTACTAGTGTCAATATAGAAGATGCTTTTTTGTAACGTGGTTGTCGATAATATTTAAGACAGGATCCTTTTGAAGTCGGTCAGTTCTGTGAAAATAATGCTGCCTAATAGAATCCGAATTTCTTGTCTTAAAGTTGTGTGTAAATTAGTTTTATTTCTTCCTTGCGTGCGTGATGTTGTATGGTTAGTTTTGCATAGGGTTACTTTATACGCAAAACTGCCTCTAAGAGGTAGAGGTAGGTAGAGAGTGTTGTGTGTCTAGTAACACTAGTTTTCTATAAGTAGAATAAAGTTCCTCCGATGGTGTCGAATAAGGTAAATTATGTACGGCTTTAATACCTCTATTCATAAGTCTTTTGGCATTTTGTTCAAGTTTCTTTTCGAGGTTCGACTCCATGTAATAAGACTATATTTTTATCAAATTTTTAACGTAGCTTTGGGGGCGTTTTGTTAGATTGTGGTATCTTCCTCTTGAAGCGCCATTCAACTGTCATCTAGGTGCACTTGCTGCAGTAGTATGTTTCTTAACGCCTCCAATCGTCTCGATCCAAAGACCGCGTCCTCCAGCTGCTAATTTTTAAGATGGCTTTGCTGTCTTGATCAACCGATTTTTCCCATCGCTTGCGTGGTTTGTCTACTGGCCTGTTACCACTCGCTTTGCCTTTAAGGGCACGATTGGGGATTCTTCTGTCTTCGCTCTACAGGGCCAGCACACTGCAGTTTACATAGTTTGATGAACGTTGAGGCTTCTGGCTCCTTGAAGAGTTGATACAGCTTATGATTATATCTTATTCGCCAGTCCGTTCCTTCCTTTACGGGTCCAAAAATTTTTCGGAGAACCTTTCTTTCGAATGTGTTAACTACTTTTTCGGAAGTTCGCGGTAATGTCCACGTTTCGCTGCCATAACAGAGCACAGGTCGTATAATAGTTTTATATATTCGCAGCTTATTGTTCCTGTGCAATTTCTTGGATTTCATTATTGGAAGTACCGAATAATACGTTTTATTTGCTAGCATGATCCGTCGTTTGATTTCGTCCGTTTCGTTGCCGTCTTTTGCTAGATTAGCTCCAAGATATATCAAGTTGTCCACACTCTCCAAATTATACTCCGCAATTGTTACATTCTGTCTGATTGGCGTTCTCTTTCTTGTTTGCGTCATTATTTTTGTTTTACTTTTATTTATGCGTAACCCGACTTCTTTTGCGGCGGAATCAAGAATGACAAATACCTGCTTAGCACTAGGGAAGGATCTAGCGAGGATGTTTATATCGTCAGCGTATGCTACTAGTTGGGTGGACTGGAATAGTAGTGTCCCATTGGTGTCGACTGGGGTTTTTCGGATGACATACTCTAGTGCCATATGTAGAGCTTACTATGATATTTTTGCTGCTTGCAAAATCAATAAGACGTTGGCCATTGTCGTTGGTTATGTCATGAAGACTGTGCCCTCCTGTTGTTCCTCTATGAGTCTCCTCCTTTCCGACTTTTGCATTAAAATCCCCTAAGACAATTTTTAGGTCATTCGAGGGCAGTGAATCATAGGTTGTCTCTAGGGTTGTATGAAAGTCGTCTTTAGTTATTTCGTCCTTGTCTTCTGTTGGTGCGTGGACGTTGATTAGCCAAACGTTGAAAAATTTAATTCTTATTCGGATTGCACACAATCTTTCACTTACTGGTTTGAAACTCGTAACCAGCTGTTTAAATTTTTTGTTAACGACAAAAGCGACTCCAAACTCTCTGCTTCCCGACAGTTTTCCACTTGTAAAGATTGTGTGCGATCTAATGTCCATGATTTCGTTACCGAGCCATTTCGTTTCTTGGATGGCAGTTTGTTTTGCCACTTCTTCGAGGAATTCTTTCAGAGCTCCTGTCCTATATATCGATCGAACATTCCAAGATCCAAAAGAATAGTTCATTTTTTGTTTGCGGAGTCGTTGCCCTTTAGTCAATCCTTTCCGAGGCTGTTCTTCAGGTTTCTGGACAGTGGTCTTTTTTCCGGTGATGCGTTCTCGGCGCCTCGCCTAACCCCCGACTTGCAGGGCCAGTCCTACTTATTTATTACACCCCGGTAGAAAAAGGGTGGGAGTTTTCAGCTAACTATGACGTGTTGGAGTTATCCCAGCTATGCTGCGAGTCCAACTATGTCATACTTTTTGCCTACTTCCTAAGACGCACAGGTGTTACTGGCCATTCAGATTAACTCCATGTTCCCTCCTCCTTTCTCAACGGGGATTGGGACCGGCTCTGGCGGAGTTTCATTGCATGTTAACGCCATATTAACGTTGTGTTAATATAATTTTAACGTTAAATTATTGTACTTCCGCCATAACGGCCATCTGAAACGGCCATTTCTAATGCTTCGCAAAGCTTAAAAGATCTTAAGCCACCGTTTTTCGCGCTGTCAATTCACAGTTGCATTTAATAGTTTTAGAGTAGTTTTGTTGGATTGTGCGGAGTAGAGCGAGGAGTAGAGCGAGGTTTTTCAAGAAAGTTTTTGAATTTTTCAAGGTAACTTTTACTGCATTGCGTAAAATAAGCTCCGTACAGGTCGCTTGCCGTCTTCCCGAATTCATTTGCCACCTAACCTCAACCCGTCTGTTGTGACATTTCGCACGTCTCGCAACCATTTCGTCCCAGATCGCTTACATAATTTTCCCCCGTCAATTTCTTTTTCAGTTGATGGCCGCACGACAAATTTCATCGACAATTCGAAAATATTTCGCAGTAGTGTTTTTCCCGAGCTTTGCCGCATCAACGATATACGCCGATTGGTCTCACACGCGCCATTGGAAACGCACCCAGCAGCTCATCAAATCGAAATCCGAGGAGCTCCAGTAGACGAAAATGGTTTTCGGAATTACGAAGCAGTACGCGTGGGGTGCATTGCCGATACTTGGCTTCTTGATCGGACATTTTCTGGACACTAAGGAAACCGAACGTATGACCCGCTTCCGGGACAAGAGCGCGCTATACGGCCGCCAGTTGAAGGAGGGCGAGCAGCCGTCGTGGTAGGGTAATGGTAGTGCTGTGTAGAGTCGACATAGGGAGGATTGAAATAAAATAAGCCGATAAAAACTACAAAGAGGGGTTTAATTGCACAGAGGAGTTGGTTTTTTCTTACAGAAGGATGTTGTCCGCGCGGGACTTTGGAAGAATCATCGAACGTCGGTTCCTGCCACGATTCAACGCCTGTTCTTCCGCTTGGTTCATAGTCGCAAGTATTTTGAAGGCCGCCCGTTTGTTTTCCGACGTCCATTTAATGGCAATTTCGTCAGATTCGACGTCTGGTTTACGGGCCGCCTCGAGCTTGCAGGTTTGTGGTTTTTCCGACTTCTGCTGACTGAAAATCGAGAAGAGCGACCGTATCCGCCGGATTTTGTCCGAGTCTTCGCTTGCTTTACTCGACGCTGTGCTAGTTTTGAGGCTCTGTGATGTGCACGGTGGCGGCCTGTTCTCGATGTTGTACCGCACGAACTTCTCGGGAGATTGGAATGTGATTTTGCGTGTAAGAGCTCGAGGACGGGGCATGTTGGCCAGGTCCATTTTGGCGACTGTTGGAACCACGACGGTGTCGTTCGGGACGAACGTATTCTCGGCATCGTCGTAGGAGGGTAGTTTTGGTGCGGGTTTCTTACTTCTACGACGGCTGCAAGTTCGTCTCAACGAGGCCTCGATAGTTTTCTCCTTGGCTAGAATTCGCTTGGATCGTTCGTTCAGTTCCTTCTCCTTCGCTTCGAGATCAGCTTCTTTTTGTAGCAGGACGCTTTCACGGGCTCGGATGGCGTGGAGTCGGGTCGTCAGTGCTTGGTTGAAGATATTCTGCGTGACGAGACTCGGCTCCAGTACTCTCCGTTCAACCAATGGCGGTTCCACCGACAAATTGGCCAGTTCGGGATTCGACGAAGAGAAGAGACGACGATGAATCGACGCGAACAGCTCCGATTTTAGGGTAGGGGTCGAAATATCGTTCCAAGCGTTTCGAAGAGCAGTACTCGTGAAGTCCGGATTCGGTGAGAACGTAACTGCCGCTTTAGAGTTTCCCACGAACGGCGGAAACGGCACTTCGCCGCTGGGCACATGGGCACCCAAAATCGGATGCCTCAAAACAACGTCGACATTCGGCCTGCACTCGTTGTCGACTTTTAGCATAAACGAAATCAAATCCTGTAAATCGCTGGAATACATCGTCGGAATTCGATTAAAACTCCCGTCAGCAATATTATGGGAAAGCTGCTCCATATGTGAGCCCCGAAAAGGCGTCCGTAGCGCGCACATTTCGTAGACCAGGCATCCGAGCGACCACACGTCCGACTTCCTGTTGTATCGCTTGCCTCGAATGATTTCCGGACTCATGTAGTACGGCGTTCCGACAAAACTCTCGGCAAACGGTCGTTCGCGTGCCAAAACTTTCGCCAGCCCGAAGTCGCCCAATTTCACGTTCCCACGTCCGTCCAAGAAAACATTTGCTGGCTTGATGTCGCGGTGGAGAAGTAAGCCCCGCTCGAATTTACTGTGACACGTCTGTAGAGCACGGCACGTCTGATAGAGAACACGCCACACAAACTCCTCGGACAGATTCACGTCGCGACACTGGCACTGCTCGATCAACTGCGCCAAGTCACCTCCCTCACAGAACTCCATTACGATGTACACAGTCTGGATTTCCTTGTTGACGACATAGTCCAAGTGCTGGACGATATTCGGATGCTTCAGGTCTTGCAGCAGCTCGATTTCGGCCAGCAGACCGTCCGTCCAGTCGTCGTAGTCAACTGCTTTCCAAGCAAACACTTCGCCCGATTGTTTCTGGCGCACCTTGAAGCAAGTTCCCGACGACCCGGAGCCCAGAACCGACAGGACCTCGTAGTCTGATAGTTTTCTCATCTTGTTCGGCGAAGTTTTAAACTGAAAAGTCACAAATTTAACGCTAAATTTGAAGAACAGATTTTCCGGAATAGAGTTTTTTACCTGTTCTGGAATTTCAGCAGGTATTTTCACATTTTTGATAGACAGGTCACAGCTCGACGGACCTTTTGGTCTGCTGCTTGATTGATGGATAACCGCCGTCGCGTCGAGCTACGGTTTTTGAATTTGCAATTCGGCTTCTACCTGTTGTTCGTGCGGTCGCTCGGCGGTTTGTTTTGATTTTAAATTGCCGGTGTGTGGGTGTTTGTGGACTTTGGAAGTATGGACCCGCAATTTTTGGGAGTATTAAATTCTGCCGGAGTTGCCGTACATCTTGATTAATTTTTATTCAATATTTTTCCTGTTATTGTTGACCTGGTTATTCTTTCTTTTTGTGTATGAAAAGTTTTGCTTTGCTTTCGGGATAAAACCCAAATTAAAATTTTAAAATCGATTAGAAACTCAAAGTGCAGCCGCTGTAAACAAATTGTGCATCAGGCAGATGTTGCCGCCGGGCCCAAAGAAGATGCGGTGCAATTTTATTTCTCTACTTTGCAACATTTGAAATGTATATAAAAACTTAAAAAAGAAACCGTTGACAAAATAAATTTTGATTATTCAACTCTTATAGAAAACGATGTAATCCATTGAATTCACGAAATAAAATAAAATGATAAAATCGGGTGAGTTTGTTTTGGATATGCATTTTTTACTTTATTATTTTAATAATACAGTATTGTTTTCGATTTTTTAAAAAGAAAAATTTGCTACCCTGAAAATTTTTTTTTCCCGTTTCATGACTAGTAGACACGAAAAAAGCAAAAAAAATTTTCAGTCCGTCTGTCCGCCGTACGTCGACCGGTGTACGCAAAATTGTTTGAAGCCTCGTAGCACCCAAACCCTTTGAGCTATTTAGTTGAATTTTTTTTCGTAGATAGACTGGGTAGGCCCCTTGAAGCGACCAAATTGTGATGGGCGGTGGTGTAAGGGGGAGGTGGGGGAAGTGTTTTAGACGAAAAATTTTGGTTTCTAGATCTCAGCAACCGCTTGTACTAGGAGGCTGAAACTTGAAACTTATATAGAGCTTTGATAGTGGACCCATTTGCAAAAAAATTACCGATATGGATGAAGGGGTGAAGGAGTGGGGGGAAAAATAATGCGTCCGAGACGCTCGAAAGCCGAGATCGACACATTCTAAAATCCACATCTCCTAAACGGTTAACGTCACATAATTGAAACTTAATGGACATCTGTAAGTATACTAGGATAATAGATCGGAAGTAAATTTTTGAGTGTGCGCAGTGGCGTACGGGGGTGGGGGGTAAAAAACTTTAGATTACGATATCTCACGAACCAATTGCACTAGACAAATAAAATTCGGTTTGTGTATAAAAGTTGATAAATAAAGTTTGCTGAAAGTAAAATTGATTAAAGGGGAGGTGGATTATGAAAGTGGAGGGGATACGAATTATTCTAAAAAATCACTTCTCATATCTCAAGAACCGTGAAAGGTAAATGCTTCAAATTTTTACCAGAGGTAGGCCTAATAGACCGCTAGCAGAAAAATTTTTTTGTGGTGAGGGTCTAGATGGTGAGGGTGGGGAAGGGTAAAAAGGAAAAAGTTCCGATTTTTATATCTCAAGAACCTATAAGGATATAAAGCTGAAACTTGGTATTTAGATAGAGCTATAGTAGTAGCATCTTGGAAAATATAATTTTTTATAGGGGTAGTATGGTACGGGGGTGGGGGGTGTTTTTCCTATCTATAGAACGGCTTATGCTACAAAGTTGAAACTCGACATGTGTACGTAAATCAACTAGAAAAGTAATTTATATTAAAAAAAATTTCAAATATCCATTAGCGTTCGGAAGGGGGGCTAAAAAAATTATCAGTGAAAATGGAATGCATATATTTTTACGGTTTTCATCATATCTATTAGGTCTTTCCAAATATTAAATTCATTTTTATTCCACGGATTCTTCATCTAAATACCTAGAAAGTGTTTTCAGGATTTTTTGAAATTCGACCGCTAAGGAGGTGAAAAGCGATTGTACACTTTTTTAAAAATTCTGCCATATCCCTCAGGTCTGATCAGATATCGAATATCTTTTCACTTTCATGGGCTTGCGTAATAATCGCCTAAAACTTGTTTTTAAGTTTTTTCCTTTTTCAGCCCCTAAGAGGGTATAAAAGGGTTGAACAAGTTTTCACGAATTCCGTCATATCCTTTAGAAGTGATAAGTAATTTTATTGGTTTTTACTTTCTCATGCTGTCTTCATACTTATCTATTAACTCCTTTCAGGATTTTTAGATATTTAACCCCCTAGTGAGTGTAAGGAGGTTGCATATATGTTTTCACAGATTCGTACATATTGCTTAGATCTGGAGATATATCGAATTCATTTTTACTTCCTAAGGTTTTCCATATAAGAGCCAAAAAGTCAATTTCAGTATTTTCAGATATTCAATCCTAAGGGGTGTAAGGAAGTAGTATGCTTCGACATATTTCTTAGGTTTGATGAGATATTTTATCGCTTTTCACTTCCACAGGCTTTTTATATAATCGCCTACAAGCCCATTTCTCAATTTTTGGATATTCAACCATTAAGGGTTTGCATATGTTTACACAAATTTTGCCATCCCTTAGTTCTGATGAGATATAAAATTGGTTATTACGGCATTTGATGTAATGACCTTAAACCGATTTCACGATTTTTCGAATTTCAAGAACCAAGTGGGTGGAAGAGTTTGCTTACGTTTTCACAAATTTTTCAAAATCAAGTTGCTTCTTATGAAATCGACTAAAAACCTGTTTCACATTTTTTTCGAAATTCAAACCCCAAGTTGAAGTAATAGGTTTGTATACGTTTTAACAATTTGTCATATCTCTTAAGTCTGATAAGGCAACAAATTCGTTTTTACTTCTATGGGCTTTTAGTGTACATGATACACCGAAATTCGAATAGTCTATTTTAAATATTTTTATTTTAAGAACAAAACTAACTTTCCAAGAAACGTCATAATCACGAAACAACTGATGATATACTCCGACTTTGACCGCTCCCGAACTTTGACCCGAAAAATAATAAAGTTTCGCCCAGACCATTGGCAGATTTTTTTATGATCATTTGTTACTGATTTTTTTTCTCACTTGCGTGGCATGCGTTCATCATAAGAAAAGTTAGCGTGAAAGTTTTGGTGTTTAGGCCCCAATTATCGAGCAACGTATCTCATCCAGCCGTAGTTATCTCGGACGCCTGCAGACACGTCGCCCCTCCTCAATTTTCAGGCACAAATTCAGGTTTTTCTCAACTCATATGCGTGGCCAGTTCGAAATGGTTTCTTCTATTGTAAAAGAATTACCGTTTGTTTCCGCTCAAATGAATTCGCGCCAAAACTCCTAATAGAAATCCAACCTAAGTCCCACCACCATGGCCACCCCGAACCAGTCCCATCCCAACGTTCCATTTGCGAAGCTTTCGAGTCTCGCAGCCACTTTTGAAGTTACGACGGGCAGCGAGCGCAAAAAAAAACTCCGAAAGACGAATTACACGAACGAAAATCCCAGTTGTCATTTATAAATAAAAAAACTCATCAAAGGCATTCATAAACGCCGACCTAAAAAAAATAACAGAAGCTCTGCGATAACCTAGACCCCAAACGCGTCAAGTGTTGCCGAAAAGATCGAGCGCGGGCGGCTAAAAGTGATCGCGAAACCGACAGGTAGAAAAGTTTGCGTGAGTCGCCGCCTGATTTTGTGCAAAAGCCAAACGGGGAAAAAATCGGTCAAGCGAGCGCCCGTTTCGGAAAAATGCCCATTTAAGTATCGGGACTCGACTTTCCTCGATTCGATTCTGTTGTTCCGTTTGTTTTGTAATTGTTCGAATTCCGGACCGGGAGAATTCGCGACGGATTTTAATTACACGAGAAGCGCGACTGACTTGTACGAAAAAGAAAATCGGCCTCCGGGAAATAAAAACGCCAAGCAATGTCACGTCGGTTTCCTAACCTTCCTAAAATTCAGATGATTCCGGATCCCCCGCAACCGCTGTTAGTATTCATATTCCGTAACCACCGGTAAATACCTGATCCGTTTCTTCCCTCTATTTTAGGACGCCGCCACGAAATCTAGATACCCGTACAACAATCACAATCGACGAGAAAACGTTCGAAGTGGAGGCGGACGGACTGGAGAAGATTTGCGACTTGGGGCGCGGAGCGTACGGCGTTGTCGAAAAAATGCGACACGTTCAAAGCGGAACTGTGATGGCGGTAAAGCGAATAACGGCGACAGTAAATACTCAAGAACAGGTAGCTAAACAGTTGCAGTGGCTTCGTAATGCCGTTCTAATTGACGAAACTTTTCAGAAACGACTCCTGATGGATCTGGACATCTCGATGCGTTCCAGCGCCTGTCCGTATACCGTTCACTTTTATGGTGCCCTGTTCCGCGAGGGCGATGTTTGGATTTGCATGGAAGTCATGGACACGAGTCTGGACAAATTTTATCCGAAAGTCTTCAACAATGGTCGGGCGATGAGCGAGGATATTCTTGGGAAAGTAGGACTAGTCCGTATCATAAAAGGAGACGCGTCTTGTAATTCGAAGTTTTGTTTCTTTCACAGATTGGCATTTCGGTCGTCAATGCTCTGCACTATCTGCACGCCGAACTGGCGGTCATACACAGAGACGTGAAGCCGTCGAATATTCTGATAAATCGAATAGGTGAAGTAAAAATGTGCGATTTCGGTATTTCAGGTAAAAGGCCCGTCAATCTTCGAAAACGAAACAAAGATACTAAATTTAATAAAAATTGCAGGCTATTTGGTAGACTCGGTTGCGAAAACTATTGACGCAGGATGCAAGCCGTACATGGCGCCAGAAAGAATCGACCCCACAGGTTAGTATTTGGACTTTTTGTTGATATCGTAGGGTGCAGTGTGTTCCACGACGTGTTAGTCTTTTTTCTATAAATTTCAATGGATGGGTCATACCTTGAGGAAACCAGAGCAAAACATCGTCATACAGCTTTGGAATCCACAAGGATGACGTGTGGTTGGTTGTCCAAGAAAATCAAGGAGGGTAACAATCGACAAGAAAATGAAGGTCCTGCCGACAAATAGAGGCTATCAAACAGTTTCGTGTCTATTATAAAAACAAAGATTCTGCCCTGTGGTCCCATCGGGGGTCAAAGAAACTAAAGAAGATTTTATTTTGTTAATTACATCCATAGAGATATATATACTGGAGATGACAAGCAGCGATTGAGTTGAAGGCGGACGTCGTCGCATTCACTTGCACGCAAAACAACAACAAATTGATATAGCGCTCCTGTTTTGTCTCACTCACTCACACGCTAAAGCAACAACAATTTGATATAATGACCCTGTCTTGTCTCACTTCTCACCGTGTTTTTGGCTTCAAAGCGCTTTATACAAAACCGGTGGCTTGTCGTCTCCAGTAGCTCTATGATTACATCCAACTGTGTAATTTCTCGAGTAGCAAAAGGCATCAACAATTTTTTCTCTGGTGAAGTCCGAAGATGGTTTCAAGTCAGGCGAACTCGCTACCTCTTATTACCCGGTACTGTTGAATTCTGAACTGTGCAACAATTCGCGACATTTTCGTATATTATCTTCCCTTCCCGTCATTATCTCTGTGATAGACGCTATCAAGAACTATTGGTACGTGCATGAACCTTTAGTCAGCCGCTAAGGAAGTCGAGTTATGCATCAGTGAGCCAAAAACCAATGTAATGAATCAAAAAGGACACCAAGTCATAGAAAACATGACGATGGAAGATTTAGAGAATGTGCATTGTTGACGCTTTTATTTTTTTTTTTTTAAAAAAATTTTTATATCACTACCATCTTCTTTTCGTTTTCTTTTAAATCTTTTTATTGAAAATCTATTAAAATTTATGTTGACTTTACAATTTTTACCTTTCTTCCCGAGTTGTTCTGCGGCTCAGCATTAATTTTCCCATTAAATTGCCATCAAAGTACAATCAAATCATGCACTCTCGTTTCTTAAGAAAAGCTGCACTAAGCAGCTTCTGAGACAGCATCCGTCTTCAATTAAGTTGCACACTGAGAAGCTGCTGTTCTGTGAATATTACGAGGTGATAATTCGACACTAAACTATTAAAATAAAATCGAATTCTCATTTTCTCGTCACGAAATACAAAAACATCTTCAATAACTAAAAATCATCAACTAAACTTTTTTCATCTTTTTTCTTCCTTCCTTCCTTCATTTTAATTTTTTTTCTCTTCAATTACCATACAATTGGGAAAACTAAACAACCCCAAGTGAAGTTCGCCTTGTTGTGATCACAATCAACGTGAGCATTGAAATGCTTGTCAATGTACTTTGATCTGGTGAACAACCGCAACGAAGTCTCTTTCCTGAGAAGGAAGTTGTTGTGCACTTACTCATGTTACGAGGTTATTCATTTTAAAGATCAATAAAAGAAGAGTGGCAATTAGTTTTGTAACAAAACAAGTCTGAAATAACCGAACTCACCTCGGTAATGTATAAAATAAATGTAAGCGGCCCACACCTTGAAGATAATAGAAATATTTCCTTAGAGGATACAGCTAAGGACGACGAATGCTGATTTATCAAGCAGGTCTTCGCAATTAGAAATAATAAGTTCCACACAAACCGATAATAAGGCCAGTGCGGATGCATGAGAAATGTGGACAATGAGGAGTCAAAGTCTGAAAAATCGATAAACGCATTTGCGCGAATCCCTAGACCTGCACATAAATGCTTAAACCGATGAAATCAATTCAACGACGATTTTTAAAACCTTTTTGACAAAGCGTCAGCAAATTGTAATAGGTTCGCCACGTCGAGCGTGTTTTAAATGGTGTAGAAAATGGCACTCGATCTCCGGAAACGTCGACGCAGTTACAAGATCGGTACTAAAATTTTCCCGATCGTTGTTTCGAAACGGCTGCAGACTATGTATTCTGTGGGCTATGAGCCGATTGGGGTGTCGGCTCATTTTTGATGATGCCCAATTGTTAAGACTCGAACCGCAACTTGAGGTTTCAATAAGCGCTTAATACAGCTGGGATCATTATTTTCAATAAAAAAAAATGCAGCTATCATTTTAAGACTCCTCAGGGCGAACAGAACACAATTCCACATCTACAACAACAAACTCTTCCAGTTCCATGAGTATTTTTAAAATGTAAAATTGCAGGTGATCCGGGAAAATATGATATCAGATCAGACGTGTGGTCATTAGGAATTAGTATGATAGAAATGGCAACTGGAAAATTCCCATACAAAACTTGGGGCTCGCCGTTTGAGCAACTCAAGCAGGTAATTTGTTTTTCCGACCTTTTTTTTCTCCCACCTAATGATATCACTTTCTTTTTTTGCTTAGGTTGTTAAAGACGATCCACCTCGACTCGAAGCCGACAAATTTACACCAGAATTTGAGAATTTCACTTCAAGCTGCCTACAGAAGTTATACACAGGCCGTCCAAACTACGAACAACTACTAGCGCACGATTTCATAACAGAGCACATACGAAGAAATACCGACATTGCCTCATTCGTCGATGAAATTCTCAATCTTCCCGAATAGTTTTTAAGAAACGTTTACTAAAAAACGAACTGGTTATGCCAAAAGCTTAATTGCATTTGCCTTTGAGAAATATTTTCTCTCCCCTCCACTTTTTAAAAAAGATAATTGTTTCTAAAACGACGTACATATTTATTTAAGGCAATAACAGTTTAAAAAAAAACAATTCTAAAAAAAAAGTGTATAATACACAAAAATAACAAATAAAATAATTAAAATATTAAATTTAAGAAAGCTGCCTAATGTTACTGCAAATTGTTGTTAAAATTTCGAGAAAAAAAAAACAAATTATTTTAATATGTAAGAGCGAAAAGAATGAAAAGATAATAAAAAAAAACGGAAAACACCGGCCTGATAATAAAATTGTAATTAAACAAAAACATATTGTAAATAACAATGATTCCGTGAAGCGAATTAAAAATGAAAATATCTGTAAAACAAAATTAATATTAAATAAGTTCAAGCAAGTAAAGCGGAAGTTAATAAATTAAATAAAACAAAAATAATTAGCGAGCCGTCGATTAAAATTGATGAGAAAATACGAATTACATCACTTTGTTAAACAAATTGCATGGCAATAAAAAGAAACGAACTGAGAAAAAAAACATTATATATTTTTATAATTTTAGAGCAGATTGAAAAGTATTAACCCGGTTTTCGCTTCAAATGCTGCAAGTTTTATTCCACAGGATAAAGGTAAGGTGGTAAGAAATTCCACAATCGTACGTCGGTATTTCAGTCCACAACCGAAGGGGTTTTTGGGAAGATACTCATGAGCACGTGCAGTCCTACGAGTATCACGGGTTATTTGGAGCTGTTGAGGAACGAAACTAGCAAATCCAAGAGAACTGTAGCCGTGAAAATATCTGTAAAGAGCAAGGCTCCCAACAATACATCGATGTTCTAGCTAGCTGATCTTTACTTTTGTAGAAAGAAAATTGTCTCCTGGGAATCGGAAATAAAATTGGGTTTCACATGTAGTGCTTGGCAGGTATTCCTAAAGTCACTTCGAAACAATTGTGGAAAAACTTGTTAAAAAGAAAATACGTCATAAGGACGAAAGGGCTTGGGTATCAAAAACATCGCAAGGTACAACGACAAGGTGAAGGGGTTAAATCTATACCAAGTTCACTTAGTTGTGATATCTTCAAATCCAAACTTCTCACATAAAAATCACTGTTTTTACCAGCCCGACATCCGTTAAGTCCACGGCACTTAACTTCGTCAGGAGAAGACGCTCCTCGGCTCCCACTAATCGAAGTCACTGAGTATGACGAGATGAAGAACTTTCACTGGAAAAGTCAGTGTGCGGGATATTTTACATAATTATCCGATTTTACTACTTGTCTTAAACAATATAATTTTCAAAGTAAAAAAATTAATTTTATTCGACTTTTTAACTGTGGACTGATGTATAATTTTTTTAGGACTTTTTCTATTCGGTCTAGGGATTGCCTGCAGGTCCTGTGGGCCCTTTACCTGTCGTCAGGACTTATTCACTCCTCGATAACTTCAGACGTTCCACATGTTTTCCAAACAACAACCTCTTTGATGTTATCAAACTTGAAGGAGCCCAGCGATTTTGCTCAAAAAGAAACGTTTAGTATCTATAATTTCACTTTAAGTAATTATAACTAAAAGCTACGGTTACCGGGTTAGTAAATAATTCTCGAAAGGATCGCCTAGGTATGTTCTCGTTGAAATTTTAAAACCGGCACTCTTTTTTGTTATTGAAATCAACTCATTTGACTTTTTCAGTATTAGACTAGTCTAAATACCATTACACGAAATTTAATAAGAAATACGTTACTCCGCAAGTATCAAAGCGATCTGAAGCTTCCAAAGGCAACAATTCTGTAAAAACTGTAGTTTCCCGCCCAAATCCATGTTCCAATCCCATTCGAAGTATTTGCCAATCACTGGCCACCTATAAATCAAACCCTGCACCTATACGAAAGATAAAAAAAAACAATTTTTTTTCCATTTATATCGAAACCCATTGCATTTCAATTATCTTATTACGGTTTGTGTATTTTCCACGATTGTTTAATTCTAAACATTTTGTTTCTCGTACAAAAATAATAGTATAATAAAAAAATCATTAATCATTTATTTTTAATAGTAAAAAATATTTAATTAATGCAGGGTCAATGTTTCGCTTGTCGCCATCGATATATTACTATTAAATAAAGTTTTTATAAATTTTAACTCGGAATTGAGAATAAACAAAAATTGAAAGTAAAAAAAAAACTAGAAAACAATTATTATTTCAGTGCTTGTTTTTGCTGTTTGTGTTTATTATTGTGGCTGATTGGTTGGTTGGTGCAGTTGGGGAGAGTACAGAAATCAAAATCTTAAATTAATTAAACTTCCGAAAAAAGATTACTTTAAAAACTAAATTCTGAATAATTATAATAATTTTTTTTTGTTTTATTTATGATTAATTAAAAGTTACGGCGAACCAATTTAAATACGGACACAAAGAACACCACCGGTTTGCTGTTGATATACTTCGATTGTGTCGCCCTCTTCCATTTCCAACGAAGTCGGTGTATCGTTTTCATTAATTGGTTGACCGTCGAAACGGAATCGTACTACTTGCATTGATAGACCCTGCAATTAAACAACAGATTAGAATTCTGTTTGCAATTAAGAGTTGTGTTATTAGTGTTGAAAACTTACCGCTCGGTCACAGTAGGCATTCATTAATTTACGGAGTGGTGTATGCTTTTTGATTTTGAATTGAACGACCGCATTGTCTTGTCCTAAAACTTTCAAGTTGATGTGCTCCGACTCGGATCCCTTCGTGTCCTGAAAATGTGAAAGCATACTGTTCAAAAAGATAATTTAAATTTATTGACAAAAAGGTTTCTTTTTGTTAGCCTAGTGAGTAGCTACGATGTATCACCAATCCAGAGGTCGTGGGTTCGTATTGCAGTGGGCAGGGACTGAATAATAAAACGTATGTCGAGCTACACACTTCCCATTTTGTGGCCGCAAAGATACACGAAATGTATAAATTGTCGGTCATCGGAGAATATTAACCCTTTCGCAGTAATAACATGTTATTTGATGCACCAATAGACTATGTTCAAAATTTTATCTTCCTGGAACAATTGGTACGGAAGATATTGAAATACAAAGATTAAGTTTTTTTTTAAAGAGGATCGAAATTTAGAAAGGGCGAGAATTTGAAAACAATTAAAATTGTTTTTTTTTTGTTCTTAATAGTATCCAAGCGACCATAGAGTCGGTAGTAGTACACCCTCCTGTTGCTCTGATTTCAGTAATAGTGAAAAATAACATTTTTCCTGTATCTTAATGCAAAAAAAGTAAATTTTCCGATAGACTAAATTTAACACAGAGGTTTAACATCGACGACAAAACTAAATCTTTGCTGTTTTTTCGTATGTCACTATCCTGCTCTGCACTGGATAAAGGCACAAGTAGTGCCATGTACTGCAATATTCCGTGATTCCATAATCTCCCAGAAATAGAAAACAACCATACGTTTGGTGATGAACAAACTTCAATCTTTTCCTTTGCTAGAGAATTCGAAACAACAATACGCTTGATTTTCGCCTGTTTTCGGAAATTTTTACTTTCGACCCAAGACGAAATGACAATTTCTCGTGATTTCATCTTCACCGCCATTACAGCTTTCTGTGAAAGAAATCCCCAATGATTGAACAGCGGCTGCCTTTTCGATTATTCAGGCATTCGGAGGACAATATATTATTAGCGATGCACGGTGCTTTTCTTTTACTCTTCCACTGGAATTTGGAGGCTGGGGCAGTATCACCCATACAATGTTCATTTTTATTTAATTCGAATAAGCTAGCAAGCAACATGATTTACAACAAGCTTTACGGTTATTTGGATATTTTAAGCTTGCGATTGCGACCAGTATACATATTCAGAAGATATCGTCTTTTGATCGGTTCTCACTGAGACGGAAAAATCAAAAAATCTGGGCAGTGAAAGAACGTAATTTTAAATTGGCTGGATCAAATGGAAATTAATTGATTAAGACGTATAAAAATTAGTTTGTGCGGAATGTCCATTACCATTTGTCTTAATTATTTTAATAATAAAGTTATGTGATGGATTTTTAAAAAATTTGCTTCCCGGACATTTTTTTTCATGTTTTAGGACTAAGGGATCCCTAAAAGGAGACAAAAATGCCCGTTTGTCTAGCCGTCGTCTCGTTTAAAGGATTGTAGTTCCTAAACCCTTTCAACTATTACTGAGTTTAAGAGATTGGGTTGACCCCTTTAAGGGGTAATACCTAGTCGAAATTTTTTTTTTTCCATTTTTTTTTTATTGGCTTAAATGGTGTAAAAATATGTCAAGAGTGATGTCTGACATCATTTTTTATTGAAAACAAATTTTAAGTGGTCATTAAAGACGAATTTTCGAAGCAAGGCGGAGCGCTTGAAAATGACAAATTGAGTTTCGCCCCTTTTACTCGTTACCGGGGGTGCAAAGGTACACTATATAGTTTCTAAATGAGGTATAGATGGCGTTAATATGTAGTTTTAAGCAAATATTGAACATACGTTGTCTGTGTAGCCAAGCCTGTATCTTTAAAATTGCATGTAGTAAACACATTGTGAAACTTTAAACGCGTTTTTCTCGAAACCATGTTTTCAAAAACGGCTAGCTGTAGAACTCGAGTAATTTTTTTCCGATCGATATGAAATTTTGGCTGTACCTTCTTAGATAGATTATCTAGTCTAGTACACACGATTTTTGAGTTTCATAAACAATTACGATTTTTATAAACAAATTGAGGCCGATTTATTAGTTGAAAAATCGAAATTTTTTTTGAAGTGCCCGCAAATTTTCAAAAATTAAAATTTCTGAATATCCATGTGTACTTAGACAGTAAAACTCGTGCATATCATGAAAATTTTTTTTTCATTGTTCCAGATACGTTCGTTAAAGACTTGTGCTGCTAGCCGCGGGACGCTTACAAAAAATCGACCGTCGTTCCGTGCACTGCTCAGCCGCCATTTTTTCATAAAAATTAAAATAAAAAATGTTTTTTTTGTAGTTCAAGATAAGTGTAATGATCCCTCAATATTTCGCATTAATCGATTTTTTAATAAAGACACAAAAAATTCACAAAAAACCGTCTCATTTTTTGCTTCCGACTAGGTATTACCCCTTAAATGGTTTTTGGAGGTGGGGCTGTCTCTATTACCGGAACAACTTATGCTAGAAAGTTGAATTTTTATAGAGGTGTGATAGTGGATTTTATTTTATAAAAAAAAAAAAAAATTGTCAACATGAGTGTGGTGGTGTTGAGAGTAAAAACAATACGCCTAGAGTTTTTTTTCATTTTTATTATCGATTTAATACCTTCATGCTACATGGGCAAGTCATCCCCATTTCAAGAGTAGGATGCAATACAGCCTCTTAGCTGAAGCCAAGACGAAATAGTACCGCCCCATAACTCAGTGAAATGAACAAGATAATTGCTTGAAAGCAGGAATCTAAAGTCTACATTTCCTGACCGGGTTCATGGCACAAGGTTAAAAACTTAATGATTGTTTGAAGGGTAGGTATATACCAGTCGAATACATCAGAAATCTAATTTTAAAAGTGTCGTGTCGAACTACTTTGAAGGAGATTATGTAAATATTTAAAAAAAAATAAATAAATTCGACGATTTAAAAAATCAGTCTCATTACTTTTCTAATGAAGTCCTTAAGAATTAATTCCATGCCAAGGGCTCACTTTCTCAGCTCGAAGAACTGGAGACAGTACAGCTTGCTCAACGTACTGGAGCAAACAGCATGCTGACATTGAACTCAATTTGATGGCGCAAATTGATCTTCATTACAATGGTCGCGTTTACGTGCGGACCAGACCAGTTTGAATAGACAAAAAAAAAACAGTTTGGTCGTACGCATAAACGCAAACCAAACCAGTCCATTTGGACTGATTTTGGTCTTGATTTTGGTACGGACCAAATGAAACCAAACCAATCTCGTACTGTGAAAATGAGCACATAAATGCAAGACCGAAAAATACCAAACCGGTCTATGTGGATTGGTCTGGTCTGCACGTAAACGCGACCATTGAACTGGTATTAGACACAGCACAAAAAAATAAACCCACTTTAATAAGTGAAATGAGTTAATTGCATTACAACCGAAATGAGTAGAAGGAAGATTCAAAAGAACCTCAAATTCCCAAGTACAAACCTGATTGTTGCGTTAGTCAAAGATGGCATAAACTTCAAGATTGATTTGAGCTGCCATTGATTAAAAACAGATTGCTCTAAAATTATCGAAAGAAATCTAGAGACATCTGATTCTTTGTTACACCAAGCAAGACACACCTCGAATGCGGTTTCAGAGTTCATGCGGGAACATAAAAAATGGCCAGGTGAAGAATGTTTTGAAAAAGGATGAAATATCGATCTAAACCAGATCAGAGTCTGGCAGCAATTTTTGACGTCCTAATTTTAAAGAACATAGTAGCCGGTACGGCACGAGGTCGGTTCTATAGTCCACATCATAGAGATATATATACTGGAGATGAAAAGCAGCGATTGAGTTGAAGGCAGACGTCGTTGCATTCACTTCCACGCAAAACAACAACAATTGACAAACGACCGTTTTTTCTCACTCACATTTATATTATCCCGCTCTTGATACACGCTAAACAACAATAATTTGATATAACGACCCCGTTTTGTCTCACTTCTCTGGCTTCAAAGCGCTTTATACAAACAAAACCGGTGGCTTGGCGTCTCCCTATGAAAAAATAATATTATACAAAACACGGTTCCGCCATTCGCTAAGGATAATATTTTCCAACAAAACAATGATAGTTCCTGGGTCAATGATCAAAACGCTATCGATTTGCTCCAGGGCATTCTCTTGATTTTAATTCGATCTGGCGGGTACTGAAAATATCTTTGGCGACAATGCATAGTGCAAATAAGGACTTGTTATGGAAAAAAGTATTGAATCTCATAATATAATTAAATTCGTACGTACGTAATTAAATTACTACTTAAGTTTTGAGATATGGCAAATGGTCGCCTGTTTTTTCGGAGTAACTGGACATGTCGCCACCGTTCCATTAGAGCAACGTAGAACGGCGAATTCTAAATGCATTTGTTTGCCAGAAGTTTTCGGAAAAATCAGGGAAACCAATCGCCGAAGACGAATCATTCTCCACCACGACTCTCTCTCAAACAAAAACGTTTTTGAGCATTCAAAACATCGAATTGATGGGTCATCCGCCGTACAGCCCTGATTTGGCACCAAATGATTTCTTTTTATTCCCGCAGATCAAAAATAAATTGCGAGCTTATCGTTTTTCGACGCCTGAAGAAGCGGTTGATGCGTTCAAATCGCGTGTTTTGGAGGTATACCTCAATCGGAGTGGAAAAACTGTTTCGCAAATTGGTTCAAACGCATGCAAAAGTGTGTGAATATTTTGAAAAACAATGAAGCCATTTTTGATTATAATATATATATAATTATGTCTATCTCAAAACTTAAATAGCAACCTACGTATAAACTCAAGCTACAACATTAATAAACAAGGCTGAGTTTAACTATGATGCAGTGAGCAGGTTCAAACAAGTTCAGTTGTAATTATCATTCAAAATTTACGGAACAGATGTGATGGTTTCGTGTTGCCCTTATTTTGTTTGGTTGTAGCTGTACGTAGTCTCTCAAGGATGAACAAGAAATGTTAAAATTAAGCCTAAAAATTGTTAAGGCAAACCTGCACTATTTTCACCAACTTTTTAGTATGAGCTATTCATGATTAGAGCGCACAAAAGAATAGTATGTAGTTGTATTGTAAGGATTATCGAAATCCTTACTCCATCTTTGAACAAAACCAAAGATTGCGTTAGCCTTATGGACGATGTGACCGTCAAACGTAAACGTCTTGATCTAGTCAATTCTAACCAATTAGCGTCCAATCAGAAAGCAGTTAAATACGTTCGAAGATTAATTCCAAAAGGAAGAAATAGTGTTAAATCTAGCGGTATTCAGAGGCATACATTTTAATGTCCACCAGTCAAAGAAACGGTGCAAGTCAACCCTGAGTAGAGAACAACCCTTCTCTAACCAAACTCACGTCATTAATGATGATATTGGATCTGGATCGCTTCCTTGAGATACCCCGGCTGTGTTCGTGATAACGTCTGAAAGGGATCATCGAAATATCAATTTTTGTTGCTTTTTGGAATTTTTGAGCCGCACCCAAGCTGCGATAGAGTTGAGATTCAAGTTTTGATCCCGAACTACCTTTTGGGTCCTCAGTTCCTCTGCGACAAATGGGCAACTAAATGCACCTATAGAACTGTTGTCAGAACTACAGAACTGGGTTTTGGTTTCGTGCCCGACACACACTACACGCTGCTTTGCTCTGGATTCCACATATGCATCGCAATGCCTAAGCCTTTCGTTCTTCAGTGCTTAGGAGCGCTCGATGAAATCTTTCATTTGGTCCGCGAGCTTGAGTACGCGGGCTACACAATTTACTTATTTAGTTTCTACTATAGCGACTGACTGATGTTAGAGAAAGAAGTCGTCATAGAAAGAAAACATACAAAAAATTTCACATTTGTATGGTAGTACACCAAACAATGTTGAACACAGTTTGGGTGGGCATAACAGGAAGTGGAGATTTCCCACAGGAATTTAAAAATTGTGTTCTGCGACCGATTCAAGGCAGGAGTTCACGGCTCTCACCCCACTTACTACCGACAGCTGAATAAACACCTGCAATATAAAGCCTATCGGCTTTTTAAAACGAAACAACTGAAAGCACCAGACTTTTCTAATCTTTTGTTTGACAGCCCAGCTCTTGATGGAATCGACCCTTTCCCTCCAATTAGACCGCATCGAAAAAGCGCATTGATTTTCCAAACCACTTTGCAAAATCCGCCGTTTCCGTTATCTCGAAATTTTCGCAACTTCTGCTTGTCCCAACGTTGCGGTGACATTGCGGCAGCATACCAAACGCGAATTTCGCCGGTAACGAGTAAGTTCAAGAGGAAAAAAAACGAATTAGTCATTTAACGCCACTGTACGGAACCCGGCCCCCGGCAAACACCCTCTTTTACCACTTCCTCCTCTAGCACAATCGACATGTGAGATGTGAACCAAACATTTTGGGGTTAAGTTGAACAAATTTCACACATTTCTCCGCTTGCTATACACCGCAAACCCGAATCTTTCCGCGACCGCTCCAATCTGTCGTGGACGAATGACGAACAAAATTGTGAACAGATCAAATCGACCTGACCTTCGAAAGTAAAATGCTCAGCCCCAAGAACCACCCAACTGTAAAAATTCCCTGCCAAACAAACTCCCGTTGGAACCGTCTACTCTACAAAAAGAAAATCTTTCCAAAAATTATCGTAAAAAGTGCACAAAACAAACGCCCGGCTCACGCTATTCCTTCACATTTCGCAAATCGCCAGAAAGACCCTGAAAAAAAAATGCCGCGCCATGTCGGCCGTCGGCGGCGTCACGCTTCTCACACGGTATCATCCCAAAAAAAAACCGAACCGCGCGCACACACAAAATCGAAAATTCGTCAAATTCACTGTATTTACGCCGAGTTAACTCACCTTTTTCTCGTCAGCCATTTCTCTACAGCGTTCGGTTTCGTTTGAGTGGACAATGAAAAATTTTACACAAGTATTTCTCTCGTTTTTAGCGAAAACAGTTCTGCGAAATTTCCGCACACAAGTCGAAGGACGAGACGCAAAAACGGCACAAGCACAATGTACAAATGGCGGTCGCGGCTCGCGGCGATTTCAACTTCAATTCAACTGTGCTCCCGATTGGTCGAAATGAGCGCAAACGCCAACTTCTTTCGGTCGAAATGGATTTCGACCAGTCGCGTTCTTGCGCGGTTTTTTGATTTTGAGCAATTTTCAAAGGGCTGCCAGATAGCAAAATGCGTTTTCAAATATATTTTATTCTAATTTCTTTGCATTTAATGAATTTTAGTAAGTTTTTACTGATAGAAAATAACGGTTAATGAAATTCATGAAGCTTATTGTTCATTTTCGTAGGAGTTTGTGTTAAAAAATCGAGCTGTGCATTTGGTATAAAATGTGACAGGTTTAGTTTTGGCGGGAAACCGCGGACAAGTGGTTTTCTTTTAAAATTGCTGGGAAATGAATGACCCGGAAGCGCAGAACTACTTACTGATTAAGGATCGTGACAATTCATTAAAGGACTTGTTTCAGGTATGAAGCTACTGCCAATATTAAAATAATTTCATCACAAAATTTTGAATCCTTTTTTTTTGCAAGTAGCCTAATTAGAGAGGGCTTCTCGACGTAAATCCTTCGATCGGGTTTGGGGTTTTCGGTGTCCTTCTGCTCGATAAGGTTCTCTCGAAGTTCTGTTAAATTGTTGCTTTTCCGGGGACAGGTTAGATCATTGACCAAACCCTTGACGAAGTCGCGAACGATTCTCAGAAGTAAGTTGTGTTGTGTTGTTCTTGAATTTTTGAAAAGCGAGGGAAACGGATTCTAGCCAAGGAAAAGCACTCTAATAAGTGGAATCTTCGATCCCTCGGTTGATAATTTAGAATCCTTTTGACAAGGCGTAGTAATTGTTTCTGAAAGTTCTTCTGAAAGACTCTAGTGGGTCTTCACGACAGAAATTGCAATTTTATTTCCTTGGGCAAGGGCCCGGCGAATGGCTTAATCGCTTCAAATTCTGAAAAAACTCTTGGTAGGGCATTTATTCGTATGTCAGTCCTTCGCACTTTTCTTCATCAATTTCCGCTGCCTCCACCTTCCTGCATCAGTCCTCCCTCCAACACCGTAATCAGGTTGAGAACGTGTCTTCCATTACGAATATTCATGAAATTAATCACAACATTCGAAGGTTCAATTTAAACCAGGCAATTACTACTGAACTGTAATTCAGCTGTTGATGCTTTTTACTCATCGCTTTCGGAACTTGTCGCTGAACATGTTCCTTAATCGGCTCCAATCCGAACCCAAGGTTAATCTTACACTCGGCACTATATCTAAACGGCGTTTTGACTTAGACTCATTTTCAACTGATTTATGCAGTTATTCTCAATTGCTTAAGCTCGCTTCAACATTAGTCGAGGACGTCTTTTTCAGTCGCCGATGAGATTCAGTGCTGTTTTGTTCGCTTCGAAAACCTAAATCATCTGCGTAAATATTGCTGACGGTACTTTTATGTGAGAAGTTCTCCAAACAACACTTTAAACTGGAGAAAAAACTACTTTATATTTCAAATAAAAATTCCAGATTGCCGTTTCATTTGCTGAAAAATCCTGTACGGTTCTCTACATCAGTTCAAAACCACTAGAGAAATTACCAGCAATTGAAAGGCCGGACAAAGATATCTTACAACGAATCATATTCATGTAAATCTCATCCGGTATATTGCAAAAAAAAAACGAATAATTTATTTCAATTTTCACTTTGCAGGTACTTCGAACATATCGACGAGCTGGCAGCGAAGCTTTTGGAACTGCATACATGGTCAATTTCGCCCAAGGTAATTCTGATTGATTCGATTCAACAGTTTTCGTGTTCCAAACATTCGGATGTTTATATCGAAAAATTATCCTTAGTAATTTCAACATTATTTAATTGTGTACAATATTTGAATAGACAGCTAAATGGAAATTGTATGAGTGTGGTTTCGGTGGACTGTAGTCAGTTCAGTTCTTTCGAGCGCCTTAGTCAAGCTATAGTTGATTTGTATTACTACAAGGCGACAGTAGTTGATATTGAAGAGATAATTAATAGATGCGTTTGATAAATGCTTAGTTTCTTTTATTTATTTGTTTTTTTTCTTCAAATTAAAGATTTTTTTCTTCAAGATCTACTTATGATTCTAGACGTGGTAGAGCAAAGACCCCACTTATACTCTAACCAACTAAATGTGGTATGTACGGCAAATAGAAAATGATTTGTTTTTACTTAAAAACCAGAAAATTAAATCAAAAGTACTTGAACTGAATAATAGATATTTTCGTGAGGATAAAAGACGATTTTTTCTCAAGTGATATTGTGAAGAAACAACAATCTAGAACGACCAATTGAGACATAAAAATTTATAATACCAGAAATTTTCGAAAGATCGAAGTCATAAACAAACGCCCTAGAGTCGTAAGTTCGATTCGTTATTTTTAATCCACGAACCTTGCATGCTTCAGTTCATACAAGCCATTTTTTAAGAAATTTCAGAAAAGACTAAAGAAAGGAGGGATACATTGCTCCCAATTGTTACTCATGTAAAAAAATTGAAGAAAAAAATTACTTGAATCTTTGTTTATTTCAGGACAGAGCCTCTTTCGTACGTGCTGCTTCTGACTCTTCTGATTCATTTCCATTTTCGTTTTCGTTGATGGTTCAGCCAGAATATCCTCAAGAAGCGATCAAGATAGACTGAAATTTTTTGCTAAATTTTTCGTTCATCTCTCAGGTAGTGAACAGTTCTGGAATAATGTGAGAATACACCTCGTTTTCACACTTCTACTACAGTCACATTTTCTTTTCTATCTATCGCGCTAAAAACTATAGAATACCGTGAAAGTGCCACATGGCTTTTTAGACCTCTGCACGGTTATAATTGGTTCAGGCTGATTTTAGCACTGGGTTCATTAAAATAAATATATAAACTATAGAAAGTCCACTGAAAGGTTGATTTGGTTTTTGAAATAACGCACACACTCGACTTGATGCACAAAACATTTTAATATAAACTTAAAAATATTCGTACAACAAGTTATTAAAAAATTATATAGATTTTAGTATATTTATGTTTCTATTGTACACAAAAAAATGTATTATTACAACTAGAGAATAATACAATATTTTACGTTTGTTTCTATTTCTTTTTACATTTTTATTTATTTTATCCTTTACTTTGCATTTTGTAGTCGAAACGCAAATTTATCGACTCTATGTATACTATTTTATATGCATGCATATTTTCTTTATATAATAATTTATTTGAATATAACAATTTTGTATATATTTTATACTATTTTCTTTTTGTATTTTTATTATAGGATTGAGTTTTATTTATTATCTTCTCTTATTTAATTCATTAATTAATTTTTACCATTTCATTTTGATGGTTTTGTTTCTTGCTGATAAGTTTTAATTAATGTTGGATAATGTATGCCTTTAACTGAATTTGTGTTGTAATTTTGTTAAAAACAATTTAAAAAAATATGGAAAAAAAAGTACTTTTTTGTTTTTCATGTCTGTGTGTGTTTTTATTTCAACATTTACACAAATATACTATTCTTTATTGAATTTTAATATTAGCCTTAAATTTTTTATATTATATGTATGACAAGAGTAGAAAAGTAAAAATGTATTTTTTATTTTTTTTTATATATTTTTCTTACTTATTTTATTCTTTACATATTATAATGTAATGCAACTAGTCAGAATATGTATAATAATATTTTAATAAAAAAATATACCTAAAAGTATGTACTATAAAAACGTTACCAAATTTTATATATAATATTTCCTTGTTCGCATTATAACAGTGAAAATTACTAAAACTAAAAAAAATCTACGCTATATCCTAATTTTAATTTTAAGTAATATAAATCATTTCTTTGTTTTCTAGTGGTAAAAATATTGCCTAATTGAGATTTTTTTTTGGTAGAAAAATAGGGAAAAATTGAAAAATATAAGACAGCGCAGTTTTGAATAAGCTATTATTGCTTAACACATTTCAATTTGTGTATATTTATAGTTTAATTAGTTACATAATAATTAAAATAAACAAACATCACAACATACTATAAGTAACTAAAAAAATGTTTACTCAAACTTCATAGCTACTATTTCTTTTTAGCTCTTTTATTTACACACATACATTTTATAATATTTTTTTTTTGAATAAGCTAATTTTTTTTTTAATTTTATTTGATTGCAATAATGCTTTATCTGTCGAACATTCAATTTGAGATGTGATAATTGGAGTTACATTTAGGTAGTACTATTACGAGAATTTTATTTAATAATGTAGCCAATGAAATTTAAGAAAAGGATTTTTAAATTTTACTTCACATATTTTGAATATATTTTAAAATAAGTTGATTTGAAATTATCGAAAAATAAATAATTGTAATTTTCGTAAAATAATTTAGTCATTATCATTTCGTATTCGAATTATTTTACTTGATGAAGTTCATATGGTGATAACATGAACATATGCTTTGATCTAAGTACCGTTACACCCTCGACGGTAATGCTATCCCAGGTCGAACAAAATTCCATGAGTGTTTTTTAATACTCATGGCATCATGCATACTTATGGGTGTCTTGACATACACCCGTGTTAGTACACATATTTATGGGTGTTTCGTGAAACACCCATTGGAGTAAACACCTCACTCATAGCGCCGCACCCATGAGTTTTTGAAAATAGCAATAATAATGTATTTTATTTAAAATTGACAATTTATTTGTTCTCTTCATATTGCTAATTCAAATCAAACACCCATGGTAGTTGGGCAACCGCTATGGTAATTGAAGAACTCACAAGAGTGTACAGTGTACACCCATGGAATTGTCCCAAAAAGAAACATAGGTGTACAGTTCAGTGTACACCTTTTTAACATACTCATAGGATTTGTTGGAACAGGGATTACTTCATTTAATCCAACTTGTAAAGGCATCTGCAAAAAATTTGAATAACTAGAACCGCCTTGTCACAAAGAGGCTAACCATCTATCCCCGGAAAAAAAAAATTAACTCACCTAAGAAATAAAAAAAATTCTGATGATTTGTGATTTTAATATGTTGAACCCCAAGGCGAGAAAAATACAAGAATAATTGCATGCCTATGTAACGCATGAACTTCGGTTCAAGTTTTAAATGTTCAACCATGTTTTAACATATCGATGGTGAAGAATAGCAACCTCCTAAGTCTGTCTGAAGTTCATATAGACTAAGGAGGTTGCTACTCTTCACCATCGATATGTTGCAACACCGGTTCAGCTGAAGTGCCATCAAAATAATGGTTGTAAACTGTTGGTTCAACTGGAACCAAAATTAATGAATTCTATCGACATGAATTTTTGCCTAAATTTTTTTCGTTTTAAACATTTTTGACTTGAACCAGGAGAGTCATGAACTAGAAAAGATTCTATATAAAAAAATATATATAAAGCGATAAGTATCAGAGACGAGACTGAACTACAATGATTATTCTGCTCCGAGAACCGAAATCAAAAACGACTCCACTATACCTAGTCTCTTATTCCCAATTTTCTGCGATTTGTTGCAGTAACGTAAAGGTACTGGGATCATCTTATTCAAAGTTATATTTATATTTTTTTTGAAAATGTGGCAAATTATTTTTGAAAATCCGATGATTTTCTTGCTTGAAACTTGAATGCACGTTATCGATAAAAACTATATATTCATTTGAATATATTTAAGGTAATGATAATGATTTTGTCATAATATAATTTAATACACATAAAAACATTTACATTAAAATATATCGAAAACGAAAAACAAAAAGCACAACATTTATTAAGCATTATTTTCGTTATTTCTGCTTGCAAATTTCTTATATTTTTGTTTTGTTTAATATTCATCATGTACTTGTCGTAGCGCCTTAAAAGAGTGCTTCTTTATTATTTTTTTTTTTTTGTTTTGTAAATTTAACTTTTATTTTATTAATCTTATCCCATTTTATGTAATCCACCAATTTTTGTCTAACTTTTGAATTGAATATTTATTTATTTTTTAGTAGCGGCAATAAAGAGTTAAGTAGTTACGAATTCTGCTGTTTATTGTTACAATGGGTATGAAACAAAACTAATAATAACAAAAAGACATCGATATTATGTTGTGTGTTTTGTTGGTATTTTTTTTATTCTTTTATTAACATTAGCACTTATTTTTTTACTTTTTTATGTTTGAATTTAACGTTCTAAGATCTTAAAATTGCAGAAAAGATTCGAATATTGATAGTGACTATCAAAAGTGAATTTTTCTGTGTCTACTGATTAAATGAAAATATTATCGCCTCTACTTATTAATGCAGTTGGGCATTTATTTCCTATATGGATGTTTTGTACTGAAGGTGGGCAAATCTATTCATTTTCTTATTAAACTGGGTCGATCATTATTACAACTGTTTTTTTTTTATTTTTATTCCAGCAATATTACGCTGGTCTTAATAATATTATTTTGTAGTAAGAAAGAAAGTGTGCAGGAAACATTCTAATTTACAAAACATATAATAAATATAATAATAATGGCAATTTTTTTACAGGGAAATTGGTGCGTATTGTATAGTGTGTATTTACTTAGTTCAATGTTCATAGATTACAAATATTTAATTATTTTCAATAGAAGAGCAATTCGAATTTCATTAGCTATAAAAAGCTTGTATTTTATGTTTACACAGAAATTGTAATAATGTGATTTATTTACACAATAATGAAACGGTTAGGTTTTTATTTGTTTGGTTGCTTATAAAAAATAATTAGTACGAAATCGGCCACTTCAACTAGATTTTATTCCTTTCCCCTTCTCTTTCAGTATACAAAATATATATATATATGTAAATTATCATTTTTTATACATTATTATTGGTAGTTTTTTACATAAAACTTTTTTTTCTTTATTTTTTATATAATAAAGTATTTTTTTAAATCGGGATAGCATAGCTTTAAATTGTGTGTATTTTTTCTAGTTTTTCTTTGAACTTGTTTTAGTCATAGTATATTTTACTACATTCGTGTGAAATATTTTTATTTAAATATTTTCACTAAATTATGAATCATATTTAGAAAAGGGCATATTATTTTCATAAATTAGAAGAAAAATTAAACTTACTCGAAATTAAAAAAGAATTAAAACAGGCAAATCTATTTTCTTTGTATCATTAAATGTACAAAAATATGTAATTTTGTGTTCTATGAACTCACAATAATTTTTTTATATGTATAGTATTTTATATTATTTTTTATAATAATAAATTGCTTTTTATTGATGATTATATAATTGTTTACATTATATACAAGTTAATTTTTCCCTCAAACACTTTAAATCGACTATCAAATTTGTGAATTTCAGTATTTTTTGGTTTTGGTTCACCATTTTGCTACAGTATACAATTGTGTTTATGGAAGTTATAGTTAAAAATATTACTCATTTAATTGATACAGAAATACTGCTGGATAAAATTTAAATAAAATATGTTATTTGGTATTGTGTCAATTTTTTTTTAATCACAACATATTAAAGGAATATCGTGAATTTTTTCATTTAATCTAGGAAATTCTGTAGATTTATGTTTTTCACTGTTATTTATTTATATCTTTCAGTTAAGTTTAAAAAATGAAAGACGGCTTATTAAATTAATATTCTGTTTTTCAGTTAGACCGCTTAAATAATATTTTTAAAAATTAAAAAATTGCAATTGTTGCCAAATAATTCGTGACAATGGCGAAAAAGGTTTCAGCATAGAAATATTCGCTAAATCAGGTGGAGAAGAGTACAGTGAATCCTATACATTTCATTGCACCTTACGATGTACCAAATATAATTTCCTGATTCGAAAAGAATCTAATTACTGGATTCTATTATACCAATGATATTTAGATGGGTCTTGTTTTGTGAAATTTTCACATCGAAAGTTAACAGAAAATTGGTTTGTCTCCGTTTAGAGTGAAAAGACAGTTTTGTGTTTTCGATGCATTGAATTTGACTTGGTTCTGGTCACTGTCTCAGTTTAGAGAAACTAACGAGCCGATACTGTACCTTTAAGTAGAAGTATAGTGTAGACGAATAGGCTTCACCGTTAGATCTGTAAAAATGTAAGACGCTACCATCGGTTAATCTAATAATCCAAAAGTATTGGATCGGATACAATTGGGTTACGATAGTGGCGTTGCCAAGGGTCGGTTAGGAAAATTAATTCTTGAATGTTATGTTAATGCCTGGCCACAATTTTCCGTCGTTAATGTCGTACTCACTTATGCAGGAGACTTTAAAATTTTTTGCCGAATTTCTTTTTACTAAGTGGCGTTTATTATTCGATAAGCCCTTTCTTCTCCATTATCAACTTCAGGACACTACTGGAACTCTAAGTCTTGTTATCGAAAACAGTTATAATAAAAACAACAAAAAATGGCTAGGATGAAAAGATATTGCAAAAAGTTCCAATAATCAATTTAATTATTTAAATAAACCTTTAGTTGTATTCCCTTTAATGGCTGGCCTAAATATAGTATGATTTTTATTTCAGATCAATTATTTAATTTAAACTTGATGAAAATAATTAAATGTTCACTTCAAAGAATAATTATAACGTGTGTGGCACTAATTTTTTAATATTTGGTTTCGATTCGATAGCTTAGTATAAAATTACAATTAATAATAGCATAATATTGTAATGGATAAGTTTATAATTTTGGAAAATTTTATATTTTATGTACAAATTTATCTAAGTACTATTCTTTTTTTTTTGCTTAAATTTTTTGTTTATTTTTCAGTTTTATATGAAAGTTTTTTATACATTATATATCGAACCGGAATAAAAAATCTACTTTCAGTAACAAACTAATTTTCTTTATATCTATTTGTAACTAAACTAAACTAATCATTATGAAATTCTTACTAAATTTATTATTAATTTTTTTAGAGCTTCTTGTCAGTATTTTATTTTATTTATTTCTCCATACTATTCTATGTATATTAAAAAATATATATAGAAATCACATCTAAAATTGTTGAATTTAAATTTAGTTTTACCTTTCGGTTTTCAAGCGTTTCATACATTTATAGATTTTTTTTTCGAATTTATTAATAATTTCTTTTTTGTTTCGCGTTATATTCAGGGATTCAATGTGCGAATTTTTATGTTGCCGTGTTGGTTATATTGAAAAAATTAATTACGGAAAAAAAATATTTATATATTTACAGAGGCAATAAATGCAATGGGAAAAAAAATTAACACAATCTTGTCTGAAATTGTTGTTTCTCTTCTGGGTTAGATAATTTTATAAAATTAATAGATAGTGCCGCAACTCATGTCTTACCTTATCTTCTGTCGTGTGAAATGATATAATTTTGATAAAAAAAAATAAATATTAAAACTTTCAATGTCAAATTCTATTGCCAACAAAGGGAGATAATAAACATCGACGGCTTTAATTTTTTTTTAACTGTTAAAATGTTCAAAAATAACATCGAATAGTTTAAAAATAAATAACATATTTATAGAATCCACTTCACAGCAACAATTTATTTCGTTATGTACATTAGCGTATTTTGCATGCATAATTTTGGTATTATTCACTTCTTTTTTATAGACAGGTACTTTATAGCTATGACGTAGGTACGTATTTTAGTTCTTCCTTAATTTTCACATTTTTTTTCATTGAATATAAGCGTTGAGCTCAGCATTGAATACTTATTGCGATAATTCAATTTCCTGTACTGTCACCTTATAATGGGGCTGCGAAATTTTACAACTTACATTCGACGTAACTTTTTTTATGAAATCGATCTTATGGCCCTTTTTGTAAAATCTATCAGAATTGAATCTTCAATATTTTATTTTATTTAACTTGTTTTCTTTAGTCATCACACCATTAATAGAATCTGAAACAAAATACTTATTTATTCTGTTTATATATTTCTTTCCACAATAATGAAATACTTAATTAGCACCTTGTTTCTTTGTTTTATTTTACTATCAATTTTTTTTCTTATCCTGTAGGTATCAAATAATATTGTGATTTCAATATTTTATTTACTAAGTTTTGTTTAGCATGATTTCAGTTTCTATTAATTATTTTTTACAGACACTTATAATGTATGTACATACACATCGAGATATATATATATATATAATAATAATATTATTTTTGTTTTTAACTTAATAGAAGGTATAAAGCTAATTTTTATTTATTTTTTGAATACATTTTGATTTTTTACATGTAATGTATGAAAGATTTATTATTGTATCAATTTGATATGCAAATTTAAAAGTTTTTTATTTCTCATTTATTATATTTTATTTAATCTTTATTTATTGGCTTTTCTTAAATATCTAAAGCGTCTTTATATATATATTTCACTTTATCATTTCAATAATAAAGTATTTTATTAATAGTGTCGATTGTGGTTGGGTGAACGTGATAACGAATAAAAATGCAGGAAAAAGAATAAAAACAAAATAACTGATTTTTTTATAATTTGCAGTCTAACATCAAATACTGCCATAAGTACACAATCACACTGAAATGAATACAAAGAAGTCACGTGACTTGCATAACACCAGTTTAGTGAGAATTGCAGTTACCACGACTAGATACTAGCACAAAACACTAAAAATAAGATATCAATATATATTTATAAAAAAAAATCATTGATAAAGAATAAATAAACAAAATTATGGATCACCATTTTCATCCCCACTCTGATTTTAAAGTGGGATAACCTGGTAATCGATAATCTTCTTAGGTTTGATTTAAGTTTGTTGGCATGCTAGAGAAGGAAGGGAGTCGTTTGTGGGAAGAAAAGAAATTGTGGATACTACTACTGAAACTTGGAAAGATATTTAATTTGATGTAATTCATAACCTCATAGTTCGAGGGAAGAAAGATTACAATAACAATTAGATCCTTTTCCTTATGCTCAATTTTCCTTGCTTTTCCTCAAATGTATTTTCATATTCCCTCCACCTAACGGGGTGGGCTATAGGTAAACAACTTATCTCTGGAAAAACAACCATATTGAGGAGATTCGAGATCAGACGAATAAGGATGAGAATTGTTTGAAGAAAAATATAAAATTAATTAATTTTTTTTTCTTCTGCCTCATACCATGATCAGAGTAAGGCGAAAATTCCAAGATATGAAAAAATCTTTGCATCTACAAGACAACCAGAGTACTTTCTTGTGACTGGAAAAGTAAAATTTGATCTAAACTCCGAGCGAAGTCCGGGATTTGATATAAGGACGAGACATGCAAATCAATACGATTTGAACAAGATCTTCATAGGGTCTTCGGTGGTGCAGTGGAAAGTTTAGAAACATTGAGGTTCGAACTCCAAGACATGGGCTTATCACCCATGGTCTAAGTAAAAAACAGTATTTGAAGTTGTAATAACCTGAGAAAACCACTGTCGCAGCTCGATTCTCCAAAAGTTACAAACTCTCAATTGAACGAACGTCCTGGACAATTTTGTTTAATTGAAGGGAAGGTTTCTTCCAGATTACGGAAAAATATATAAAATTGTCCTGTAAACGTTCGAATTATTTATATTCTTTCTATGCCTACCTCACTTCACATTACTCGCTTCACTTGCTTCTTTTATTTTTCCTCAGTATATCTCACATAACTCTAGCAGTCTAGTCACTCTTATTATCTCGAGTTTTGGTAAATAGTACTAATTTTGAAGAAAATTCAATTTAATCAGCATTCCACGAATTTTGTTCTTCAAAATCATTGCTGTTAAAATACCAACGCAAGTAGCCTTTTCTATTTTATCTGCACGAAATACTGTAAATATTCCAAATACAGTCTTCTAGTATCTAGTCGGTTTAGTAATCTGTTCCACATAATAAAATTTTTCTAATTTCTAATTTGGGATATAGCAAAAAGCACTAATATTCCCCTTTTCCCCTTTTCCCCTTTTTTAATTAGATCTCGATTAAAATGCAATTAAATATGAAGCTTCAAAAATTACAGAATTACTACTCAACTATCTATCGTCTGTATTTTCATTCCTTTCATCGCCAAAGATTAAAGACTTGTTGCACAATATACGCAAAATCTATAGGAAATAAAAGAAAAAAATGAAAGAAAAAATACAGAATAGTTACAGCAGTCGGGAGGCGCAGAAAATTCTTAAGGATAGAAAAGGGATTTTATAGTTCTACTCTAATCCACAAAAACAAAAAAATATTTCGCTTGGCTTTAAAAACATATTCCTACACTAACACAAAAGGAAACTTATTGTTTGTTTTGTTTTATCCCTAACGAAATTAAATAAATAAATAAATAAATTTTTTTAATTGATTTTATTTAAACTCACTATTTCATGTAGAAAAAAATAAACAAAACATTTCATCTAGATTTTATTTTGTTGTTTTTTTCTTCTATTATAATAATTATAATATTTTGGTAAAAAAAATACGACATCATCATTTCTCTATATTTATCTAATTGCTTTCATTATGTATTATTAATTTTCATTGATTCTTTTAAAAAGATATAATAGATTATTTTTGTATTATTCATTCCTTTTTATATATTTGCGATTTAACACAATATTTTTTTCGATTTTAATTTAATTTAGCTATGTATTGGTTATGTGTTTCTTTTTCCATAAATTAAAAATCAAAAAAATTCATTAACATTTATAAATATATCTATACAAAAAAGAGGAAAGTTTAACATAAACCACTTGAGTTTTTTTTTCTTTTGCTTTTACATAATAATGATAAAAAAATAAAATTAATTAAGTTTTAGGTAGATAAGGTATAATGTAAAAAAAATATATCAAGAAAAAAATGAATTTAGTTTTTAATATAAACATTAGAAATAATGTAGCTTTCGTATATTAAAATGTAACGTAGATAAGATAATAAAGTTATTATTTTTAATTAAAAAACATGAAAAATAGGTAACAAAAACGTAAAAAAATTAACGCAGCAAAACTCTATAATTAGATTCTAGTTTATATTTTTTTTCTCTAAATTTAAATTTCGTAGTATAAAATAAGTTTTAACATAAACGTAATGCGCCACACTTTTGTTGTTGGTATTTCTCTCGGTTGTATGTTCTGTTCATTTTTTGGGTTATTTTCGGGTTGGCAGCATTGTTTATTCATTATTATTTTTGTTATCCTACTGTACATACATTTTCGAATTCCTGCAGCAGTACTAATGCAGTACGGAGGATATTATAATTTAAGATTTATAATTTTCTTTTTTATCACCATTTTTTATATCATTTTATAATGTGATGTACACGTAATTTTTATGTCGATATTTGCGAATCATTAGATTTAATAAGCGTTGTATTGGATGATGTTGTAAGACAGACTAAAATTTACAATGCAACAAAACTATTTTGTTTTTAAAGAATTGGAAAGAATTCGCCATGTAAATGTTTAGTACGTGCGAAAAAAGCTGTTTTTATTTTCGAACTGATTTTCGGCCGCTTATTAAATTTAACGAATTTTAAAAATCAGAACTTGTGATAATGAATTTCGGTTTGTTTTCTTAATAATTCATTAGAACTAATAAGCGAATAGATAATTAATATAATATTTCGTTCGTCTAGTTGCTTTATTATTTTATTTTTTGTTAAAATATTAATTTATATATATATGGTTTTTTTAATTCATAAAAATCGGTAAAATTTGACCTACTCCTCATACAACTTCCTACTGTAATATTTCTCTTCATTTTTTTTCATTAATTAATAATAAACGTTTTAGTTTCCTGGTATAAAAAAATTAAAATCTAATAAATTTTCATTCTTATGAATATTCACAGTGGACTTCTTTTATTTTATAATACATATATTATTTTTTAATATATTCATATTACATTACTTTTATTTAATCTTTTTTTGGTGGGTAACTTTCAACATTTTGTTTATTTTTTTATTCAAATATCATTCCATTCACTGCTTTATATCGTAAAAAAGTGTGATCGTGTAACAAAAAATATAAAAATAAAAATTTTATTATATTAAATTGCAACGTAAGTTAGAAAACAATAAAAACATCCTACAAGATTTTTATTTTAACAACATTTATAATTTATGTGTAAATAATAATAATAATGTTAAGATCATATGTGTTTTTGTTTTGGTTTTGTTTTTTTTTTGTTTATGTTGTTGTTTTTAGATTTTGTTTTTTTAAAAAAGATTTCATAGAAAAATATTTTTTTTTAGTTTTACATACGAAAAATATATGATGTATAGATTTTTTTATTTTTATTTTTTTAATTAGCAACCAAAAGGTGCTGATAGGGTCCGGCATTGGAATAGAACGAATTAAGACCATCCATTAATTTCGAATTGGAATCTTGACTAGATCCGGGCGAACTGATCGGGGTCACTTGAGCAGACGATCCGTTTCCTTGGCCCGATGAGTTATTATTGCCATTATTGGTGGAGTTATTGTTGTTGATGTTGTTATTCGATCCGTTTGATAGATTCGATCCGGGACCATTTGGTTGAGCTTGTTGTTGATTATTCAAACCGTAGAATCCTTGCGGTTCGATGTATGATGAGAAATTTTTGGGACCATTGTATGATGGCCCGCTATTATCGGGATGGAAGTGAGAGTCGAACATGTTTCGTGGACCACCGAATTGTGGATACATTCCCATGTTGATATTCGGGAAGTAGAATGGTTCGTTTTGTAGGCCCAAGGCTAGTGGATTGGGTGATATTGATCGTGATGGTGATGCCGGTCCGATCGGTCCGAAATGATTGTTCGACGGACCGTGGGAATGATGAAGTTGTTGTTGCATTGCTCTTTGTTTTATATAATTTGAGAATTCAGTAGGAGACATCCTGTAAGAGCTGGAATACAAGAAATTAGAATTTGATTCGATCGATTTCACTATCTCCGTATCGAACTTACCTATTAGCTCGCTTTGAACTTGTTTTTAGTTTTGTGCTACCGAATTTCGTTTGCGCAAATGTTGCAGTCGTGAACGTAAGCGGAGCCTGATTACGTTGCTGTAAGAAGGTTCCATTAGCAGTTGGCGCAGCCGGTGCCGGACTAGTTGTTACTGTTGAATTTTTAAATGTCGGACTTGATGATGACGTGGGCGGTGATCCTTGCGGGGAAGTTTTCGGACTCAGGCTCAAACCGTTCATACTTGAACTGACCGCATCGATTGGCCGAAAGCATTGTGCTTCTGGATTAAAAGTCTTTGTTACTTCGCGATCAGCCGACGAATCTTCGGCACGATCATTATTTTCGGAATATAAAATCTGGAAAAAGTGAAGATCGATCGTTAGATTTTCCATTGTAAAAATTTTCATGGTTCTTTTCTTAACTTACTTTTACAGCACCTTTCTCTCCGATTCGATATGATACCTCGCCAGGATCTACCCATACTGCTAGTTCGGATGGAAGATTTTCCAATATATCACTTATGGGTACGCCACTTTCGCGTGCAGCACGATCAAGCACGGAATCAATTGGATCACCTGTCTTTAGACAACGGAATGCTGAGCCCTAGGAATAGAATTAATGCTTCATGAATAACTATCTACGTTCAAGTATTTTTGTTGGGATCAAAGGAATAATATTTTTATATGAACATGGAGGTATGGAGAAACAGCTTGAAACCGCCCTTGCGATTTTGTAATTTATTTTAAAACAGAATGCTCCAAAGTCTGCACCCACTGTAATTCGAACAAGAGTGTGAGCACACTATAATGGCGTTCACCACATGTTAAAAAAACAACTGTGTGTAATACTCTACATGAAATATTGAACTAATATTGTAGTTAGAGGCAACAAAACAGTTGAGAGAGGATTGAGTATTTTCACAGGCGTGGATTATCTGCATAATTATTTGCTTATGATCCTAACTCCAAAGTTCAACACATTATCTAGTTTTTGCTAGTTCGCATAATCGCAAGAACTCTATTTTTAAAGTTATTTCTATGGAAACAAAAAAATTAATTGTAGTTGTCAAGTTCTAAATTCCTGGCTCACGTGTTCAAAATGCGTGTTTTAAGGACTTTTGAATAGAATCTAAAGAATTTGATGATTTACTCGATCTCACATTCTACTCGAAACTTATTCGTGTAAATTTTCTACTTTATCGCTGATTTTGTTGAATGAACGAATATTTAAAGGACTTTTATAAGAAGCACTCCATGATATTCTTCATATTCATTCTTTTATTTGCAGCAATTGGATATATGTCAAATTTCTAGTTGAACGAGTTCTGTTAGCATATGTTTCAAGGACTCTTGCGTGGGAGCAAATGGATACCAAATTTGAGGTATCGCAGGCAATCCGTGCTTTGCTATCGAGTGTTCGGACAGATGGACGGACTGCAAGCGGATTAACGATTTTTGGCCAACACTGGCAAAAATAATAACTACATTTTAAACTTGTAATAGGTAGGTACTCATCTGGAGTATAAACATCAACAGTCTCTCGGCAGAAGCTTAAAAACCCAATCAAAATTTGTTGATCTGTTTTCAGCTTTGGTAGAATAAATGTTCAGAATAGTTAGTTTGAATACCACGCATGAAAGGTTCCAATATTTTTCCTTGAACCGAGGTTTCCTAGCCTTTCAACAACATCCATTTCTAACTATCATTCAATTTGTGGGGTTGGGCAAGAGCCTGGGTCTCTTCAATGGTTTTTACTATAACCGTTTATTTTATGGACAGTATCGTCGCTATATCCAATTTCAGCTTTTCTACCAAAGCTTCGAAACACTGTTAATTATTCAGGAAAAAGAACCTGTGGTTCAACCTCCGTGAATAGATTAAAATATCATCAGAAATTAACAAAATAAAAAATTCAATCAATTTGAAGCTATTGCATTCATGCAAAATTTAATTTCATTGAAGTGTGTACCAAAAGAAGTTAACTGCATATCTACAAAAAAAAAAATACAAAGTATTTTACAAAATTATAAAAAAAAACAGCAATTATTATCGTATTTTCAGTACAAACATTTTTACTGACGATGATATCAACAAAAATATTATAATAATGTTTAAGTGCAATACACTAAAAAATAGAAGCAAGTAAAATAATGCTTAATGAGTGAAAATGGTCACGTTTTGTTAACACGATAAATATTATTCAACCTTGTACCGAATATTAACATCTTTCCATAAAAAATATGAAATACGAATAAATGTGACCGTAAAAAATTGAGAGTAATATGCAAGAAATTTTATTAAAAAAAAATAAATTTAAATGTGCTACAATTCATGGGCAAAACAGTTTTTAGCCATGTTATGATAATTTCGCATTATCTTGTTTTGGTACATCGTATTTCTTAAACAAGAGCATTTTATGTACATGGATATGGAACTTGGTGGAAGTTATAGAAAATTCGATTAGATTATAAGCGCCTTGAAATTTAAAAAAAAAAATTCTTGTCAATGCGTCCTTCTTCTGAGAGTGATAGCTTTATCGAAATTTAATCAAAATGTCATGCACAGGTTTTCTTATTAAATAGAGAAAATAACACTGACATGATCGAAGGAGAACCCTGACAATTGTTAATTGTTGAAACTAATTCCATAAACAAACAATTTTCCGTTTTATATCACGGCGGTGGGATTTAAAGAGTTTCTAATTATTCAAATCAAGTATACTATCTTGCATAAAGTATGTATAGAGACTTTACAATTTTGTCAAAATTTGACAATTTTTACAGTCTAATAGGGTAATAGTCAAACCTTTCTTTACCGAATTGTCCTACACCATCCCTTTCTAAACTGAAAAAAATTTACCTTATATTTTACAAAATTATTATTGGACAACGTACAAACAGTCTAATACATGCTTTAGACGGTATATAATTTTTTTCAAATATTTAATTTTGACAAAAAAAGGTCTTATTTTTCAAGTAAAAGAGTAAAGAAAAATTTTACAAACAGACAATTTGTGATGTCTGCATATGTATTACAAAAATTTTAAACATGGAATTTTTTTCTTTAATCAAGCAGAAAAAATTAGATTTTTGGTACAATTTTTAAATGTTTTTCTACCTATACAAAATTATTATTTGTATTTATAAACTCTTATTCTTTGGAATAAATGAGTCTAAGTTTTGACTTTAGATGTAGTGCCATAGTCGACAATTGTATTTGGGAAATCTTCCAAAAGAGCTATGTAAAATAATGCAGGAAATATTTCCATTAATTTATTAATCATAATTTTTAATTATCGAACAGGGGTATAATTTAAAATTATTAGTATTATAAATTATGTAAAACAATTGATTTTTGTACAATCTCCAATTATTTATATCTGCGTAAATAACAAAAATTTTATTCCACAGTTTTCAAAATACACCACACCGAAACACTAATGCGTATAATCTGAAATCTGTCCAACCAGCTGTTCGACTTTTTAATTTATCGGTTTTGTTGTATTATTGGATGGGTCAGTTTTTTAATAAATCCCACAAACAAACGTCCGAGCACTGTGATACCTATTTTCATCGAAAACCAGCCCGATTAATGATGTTTGCGGTGAAGTAATATTTCGAGAATTTATATTTTTAGTATTTTAGTCCATAAATTTTGGTGGAATTTTTGTCAACAAGTGTTTTCGACGAATCGAAACACCTACACTACACCTTCTATAAATATAGCGAAATTTTGAGAAATCAAATAGTGTATCCGTTCGTATGTACTTAGTCGTATTTATTGCACTAATTTAATTTATATGACTTTATAATACATCCTACATTTTTAAACCATTTTTATGGACTCTGTTTAAAGGGGATACAAATCTGACTTGGGCGCGGCTGAATTACTATATCGGTTTTGTAGAGAGAGCTGCGATAGGACGTTCTATAAACATTTAAATAGAGAGATTCATCAACGCACCTTCACAGTGATAAGCCCATTAATAGGTCCAGGGAAGTAGTTCATTAGCGGATATAGTAGTTCAGTAGTGGATATACGTCGTAGGAAAAAATATGGTGCATAATGCACTGTACGAACGAACTTACTTCAGAAGGAAGTTCATGTTTTAAAAGTGGCCTTTCTACTAAAGTTCTTCAATTGCTTAGAATCAGTCGAATCGAATGCAGGCAAGTGAAGTGTCATCCAGTATGAGACACATCGAAGCCACTATCCAAAATCTTCAAAATAAAAGCACTCACCTTGAACGGTTTCTCAGGATACCAATGTCCTTGAAATTTGTCTTTTAACGCTTTTTCGAGCTCCTCGCCGAATAAATTGACTCGTCGCCTTGGCAGTTTATTGTATAGATAGGATATGACAAAATTCAATGCTACTTGCACTTCCATATGCATTTTGGTGATTTCTTTTGTTTTAATGTTGTTTTGGCTACGTCAGCAATGTTAAAGCCTTTTACGTTTGACGTCGTTACGATTAATGGCCTTTGGTAGTATTTCTTAGTTTTTAAGATGGCTATGACGGAATATTGACGTGATGATTTTGATTGGGATATCTGTAAAAACAAAAAAAAAATTAAGGTTGATTAGAATACAGATCAAATGTCTAGGACAATACGGGACAAAAGCTTGCCTCGTAAAAAAAATTTAAAGAATTTCTAAGGAAGTCTACGTTATTTTAGTTTTTATTCTCTATAATATTATTTTATTTTTGGTTTTATTTTTATTGTTATAAGATCACTAACTTGGCTCGGATGAGAGACCCGGCACCCTGCGACACGACGGAATATAAGTCAACTGTACCGCAAACATACATATGATGAAATGCAAAATACAGTCAATTCAAATTCTACTGTGTCCATGCAGAAGACACAATTTTTTTCCCATAATTGGGCAAGTATGCAGAATGGTGTACTTGTGCATATCATGCCCCAAAGTGGTTAGAAGATTTAGCCTTTTCAGGAATTTCTTAGAAATAATATACACCTGAGACCTCAAATTTCTATGATTTCTCGAGCCAGAGCTACATTCTTTCCATCTTCTCTGCATACGTACGTGTGATATTATTATTGTGAGAAATATGTTATGTTATGTTTTAATTTTTTATTGCTATTTTATTATTATATTTTTCATGTTATTTCAATTTTTATTTATAATTTAAGTTTTATTTTTATTTGTATATGAATTTATATTATTATTTTTATTTTTTTTATAATTTCATTTTTATTTCTATTTCTATTGCCATTTTTATTTTTATGTTTATTTTTATTTGTATTTGTAATTTTAGTTATATATTTAGTTTCTGAGTTTATTTTTTAATTATTCTTTTTAAATAATGTCGTGCTTTTATTGTTATATTTCAAATATTTAGTAATTAGGTACTTATGTCCTTTAATTATCTCTTTTAATTTTACATTTAATCATTTTTACATTTAATCATAAATCATTCTAAACAACTTTTTACAATAATGAAATATGTAGTATAAAATAGGTTGTGATAAATGAATAAATATTTTAATAATACCGTAATTATTAAATATTTATTCATTTATCACAACCTATTTTGTACTACATATTTCATCATTGTATTTTTTATTACATTTTATTGTTAAGTAACCAGTATTCCCTATTATTCTGTTTTTATTTATTCCTTATTCAATTTATTCATTTATAAATAATAATAGTATTTTCAATAATATTTTCAAATTAGATACTTTTTCGAATTTGTATTCCAGTTATTTTTATTGCTCTTAATATTATTATCATTTTACTTAGTTCAATTTTCATGGATTTTTTTTTTAAAATTTCGAATATTATTTGTGTATGTATTTCGTTATCTTTATTATACTTTGTTGTAAAATTATTTTTACTACACATAATTGTAATAAATGTATTTACTTTGATAATAACGTGCTATGCATAGTACATTATTATCAACGTCACTTGGGTGGCTTTAATTTAAAAGGTTTGAATTTCTTTCACGGCACCCTCCCACAATTGTTTCGCAATGTAAAAAAATATGTCAAGATTCTTAAAGAAATAAATTGGGATGATTAAGTATTATCATTAGTTATATTATTCTCTTTCGCAATTCCTTATGCGAGGCTTTGCAGTTTTAGATTCTTTAATTTTGATTAAGTCTGCACAGTAACATGGTTATTAAAAACAGTACAATCAGACCTTACGGAGAACAGGAAAGTATTACCTTCTCCATTACGTTTCGTATTTAGCCAAAATCTATTGAAAACATTTAGTCAAGTTCTAAAATATAAAACACTTCTACTAAAAAATTGCCAGCACCTTTTTTTCTACACGCACGAGCCACCTTCGATAATACTTTAATTTTTTTTATCACAATCAAATTCATCATTCTAATCTACTTTATATTTAGATGGCAACACACCCTCATTCTTTTGATGGTTTATTTAATTCGTACCGATCAGACTATAGGTAAACTTGACCCACCAATAAAGGTGTTCTGTTCACAACACGTCAACACTTTTATTCGATAAAATTTCATATTTCCCCAAAACCCATGGCCGTTTAGTTCAATTTTAGATAAATATTGCGATTTAAAAATATTAATTTGAATTGATCGCGGCATTGGACTAGCCTCGTGGTAATATGAGAATTGTATACTAATCCAGAGGTCAAGGGTTCGAAATCTTGAATTTTTCGAGTGCGATCCAAAAAATATTTACTGGCAGCAGGTGCTCGGCAGGCGCGCTATTGTTGCTATTATGGACTGATAGATTGTAGCAATTTTATTCTATCAATTTAAAATTGAATTCGGCAGTCAAAATCACATGTGTTTTTATCTATTCCGAAATTAATATGATCGAATAATTTCTCTAAAAATATTAGTTAAACCCAATTTACACGATCAAATTTTTAATCGCATCGAATATTTTAAAATTATTTCGACTGCGGTAGTCAATTTTTTATCGAAGACGATGAAAATATTCGATGCTACGGTAAATTCAATGAAAAATTCGATCAAAATAAAGCGGACTCTGTATGTATCATACCTAATTAATTTAGTCGAGCACTCTCGAAATATTTCTGGTCGCACTATCACTAATCACTTTTCCTTCACTTTGTCCAAATTCCAGTACAGATTTTTTGGTTTATTCTATAATTAAACTCTTATTAAAAAAACAACAAAATTGTCATTACCTGCGAAACACAAAACAATTTCGCATAGCCTTACACAGGTGTTGGTTTTCGTGCGATATGTGTCAAAAAGTGGTGTACCGCTCAAATAAAATTAACCTGAATTTAATTTAACTTGAACTACATACGAGACAACTTTTAAAAACTTCAACGCTTAATTGTCTACAGACTTAAAAACATTATCTCTGTTATATCCACTTATTCAAAGCCTTCTACATTTTGCAATTGCTCGTATATTTAGTGTCTATTTTGAAATTTCCTCCCGCTTCAGTTACAGATTGTTAACATTTTATGTAATGTAAATATTAGAATAGTAGAAAAAAATAAGTCAAATTGTGAATCAAATTCATGTCATGATGCTGATTACGTGTTAGAGGTACGTACATACATACCACGTTTAAAACGTGACTTGCCAGTTACGACAAATTTAATAGAAAACTGAATAAAAGTACGATACGAACGTACTACAGAAATAGAATTATTAAATTCCTATGAAAAGAATTCAAAAAGGGAATTTATATAAGCATAATACAATTATATCATACTGATTGCTAAATAGAACATTATAAATAGTAAGTACACCTTGCCATACATTCAATTGGGTTAAAATTTGAATTAAAATTTATAGTAGCTATTCACAACTTGTACCTGGCGGAGTGTAATACAAAATGCTACAAAAACTTTATCAGCAACTCTAGATATTCCGGTAGACGACACAGAGTGTTATTGCATTGGCATTGTTCAACATATCGAGCTAAATTTTACCTAGATTATATGCAAAATTGAATGCGAATTTCCATGTTAATTTTATGGTTGATAAAAACCAAGGGCTAGAGCTAAATAGATATTTGTGTTGCGAATAAATTGAATTTATAAATTGCCCCAAATTACGAATACATCAATCCATTTGTGTTATTATCATTTGTCGAATGAAAATAATTTATTTGCAAAATCTATTTTGGAATAAAAGTAGTCACTCAGCACCTCTTGTCAACTGATGATATCAACATAGTTCTAAACACAAACAAAATGAACATAATTCCATATTCGTAATGAAATCCTATTAATTTGGAAGAGTCGGTCGGTGAGACTGCACTTATAGCCTTTTTATCCACGTAGACAATTAAAAACATTTTGTTCGTACGTTCGTAGTCGCAAATTTGTTTAGCTTAAGTGGCGCAGTCGGTCTTCGGTACAAGCAAATCGTAATAGTTTCCATACAAGAGAGAAGAGATTTTATAAGAAGAACCGGAGACTTAAATTTTAAAGAGGGACCGAGTGAGTTTACATATTTTATTTTTTATCTGATGCTACTTACTCGTATGTGGCAAGAGAAGAAATTACTGTGAGAATAGGAATTTTGGTAAAACACTGGCTTTATTAAAGAGTGCGGAACCCAGTTATGATCATTGCCCATGAATAACAGGCCATTAATACCATTAATTCGCTTAAACAAAATCATCAAACGTGTTCCGTAAATAATTCAACCATTGATGATTTAGAGAAAAAAAAACATGTAATTTATTTCGGAAACAAAAACCATCTCCGTCTCCTATAAACACATTCCAATGCCCAGCAAAATAATAAAATAGAATCCTCTGAAAAAGTTACATCATACGCGAAGCGCAATTATTTATATCTGCATGTACTCGTATGTAGGTAAAATTCTCACATTGTGTACAGTCTACAAGTACTCGAATCAAGGTCGAGTCTTATTACGAATTTCGAGTATTCATAGTCGAAACGAGTGATTTTCCAGGAATTTTTGGCACATGTTTTTTTCAATATTTCGCCAGGCTTCACGTATCCTAGACCAGATATAGGCTATTTCTTTCACTAACTATAGGTATGTAGGATATGCTACCGGTCTTACCGAACTGTGTCAAGCAGATCAAGAAAAGAACTTTTGGCACTTTCCACTATATTTCGACATCTATGACTTGAAAATTGTTTCGGCTACTTCTAGCTCTGTACAGATACACAAATCTATACGACAAAAAATACATTGACTAAAGAATGCTCATTTCAGAGGAACATTGTCGTCAACGGTGCACCGGTGATCTAGTCGTTGAAGAAAAGTGCATTTCGTAGCAAATTACTTGCAAGCGATTCAGCGTTCGAGTTCCTAAGAGCATTTTAAAATTGGGACATATCCAATTGGACTTGAATGTATTCACTAGGTATACAAAGTCTGTTATGCACCATCTGAGCGATATGTGGGAATACTGACCGATGTTTTGAAGGGTACATTAGAGCGGGGTCCTTAGTTGTAAAGCGAAAAGGGATGCTATTTCTAGTATCTTTTTTGGACAAGAGTGATAAGTTCATGTACCAAAGTTTGAGTGCGATTCGAACCTTTGACCTCTGGATTGGTAGACTTGTCTACTTATTGCTACTCGACCACCCAATGGTGCCATGTCAGTGTCATGAATTTATTTTTACTTCTAACATGACACCGTGTGGGGTAGCTTGACGACAGTACTTTTACTAAGGTGGTAGTTGTCGTTTTTTTACACCCGTCTGTGCGCCGTCCGCCGTACGCAAAATCGTTTGAGGGCTTATAGCTCCCAAACCCTTTGAGCTATTCAATTTAAACTTTTCTTTTTAATAGACTGGGTAGGCCCCTTTTTGATGGGTGGGGGTGTGAGGGGGGAGGTAGGGAAAGCGTTTCAAACGGGAAATTTTGGTTTCTAGATCTCAGCAACCGTTTATGTTAGATGGCTGAAACTTGGAATTTATATAGAGCTTCGATAGTGGACCCATTTACAAAAAAAATTTCTAATATGGGTGAAGGGGTGTGGGAGTGGGGGAAAAGGAAAATGTTTCGATTTTTATATCTCGAGAACCTATAATCATGGAAAGCTAAAACTTGTGGAGGTGGAGGCGTGTTGGAAAAAAATATTTTTTTATAGGGGTAGTATCCTACGGGAGTGGGGGTGTTTTTCCTATCTATAGAACGGCATGTGCAAAAAAGTTGAAACTTGGTGACTATACGTAGCATGGAAGTATATGGAATGGCTGAGAACTAAACGTTTCCTAATGAAATCTGATTGTGTTAGTTCATGGAAGTATGAATATTGGTAAGCGCTTAGCCAATCAGTAACATGAAATGTGACATTCTGTACCCAACATGTAATTTGCATCATGGTTGCATCTCACTTCCACTACAAACTTCTTCAGTCTCTTTCTTTTGACACTGGACACCCCAGAGTACCCACTTGCATCTCACTTCCACTCCAATCCAATTTTCAATCTTTCTCGTTCTCATGAAAAATTACGCTCACGTACACGAATTTTACACGTATCACCACCGCTTGATACGTAGTTCCATTAGAAAAGTAATTTAGATAAAAAAAATTTTGAAATATTTATTGGTGTACAAAAAGTGATCAGTGAAAACAAAATGCATACATTTTCACGAATTTCGTCATATCTCTTAGGTCTTCTAAAATTTTGAATAGATTTTCATTTCACGGACCTTTCATATAAATACCTAGAAGTGTTTGAAATTGGAACCCCAAGGTGGTATAATGGTGTTGTATACATTTTCACGAATTCAGCCGTATCCCTCAGGTCTGATGAGATATCGGATAACTTTTCACTCCCACGGGCTTGTTTATTAATCACCTAAAACTCGTTTTCAAGTTTTTTCCTTTTTCAACCCCTAAGAGGGTATAAACGGGTTGGACTCGTTTTCACGAATTCCGTCATATCTCTTAGGAGTGATAAGACATCAGATTGGTTTTCACTACCTCGGGCTTTCTTTATATATATCTAAAAACTCATTTCAGGATTTTTGGATATTCAACCCCAAAGTGGGTGCGAGGGGGTTACATATGGTCTCAGAAATTCCTACATATTTTTTAGTTCTTATGAGATATCGAATTCATTTTTACTTCCTAAGGCTTCCTACATAATCGTCAAAAAGTTAATTTCAGTATTTTTAGATATTCAACTTCAAGAAGACGTAAGGCTTTTGACATATTTCTTAGGATTGATGAGATATTAGATTGGTTTTCACTTCCACAGACTTTTTATATAATAGCCTCCTAATCACGTAACAACTAATATTATACTACGACTTAGACCTCGTCCCGGAGTAATTCATATGTTATATATGACAGCGGCGTAAGTATTCTAGCGCGACCCCCTTCTAACCGCTTCCCGAACTTTGTTTTAGGTTTTCAGTCACATAGTAATCTACACCGCATCTCAGAATTAAACGTGTTCCGAATTTCTACCCAAAAAATAATAAAGTTGCGCCCAGACTGTTGGCAGATTTTTTATATCTGTATTAGCTCTTTCAGTTCAATTTTGGTGTTTATTAATTTTATTACGATTTTCGTGTTCGATTTCCGGTGGTCACTTGGTCTTCTTACTTCTACGAACTCATTATGCTTTAACGTTTAAAAATTAATTTTAGGATTTTTTAATTTTGAACACCTAAGGGGATGAAAATGCGTTGTATATTTTTCACGAATTCCGCCATATTTCTTAGTTACGATGAGATATCGAACCTTAATATCAAGCACGTACACGTTCCGAACTTTCACTCAAAAACTAATAAAGTTGCGCCCAGAAGACTTTAGCCTTCTTTCCTATTTCTTTTGATTTTATTTATGGTGCCCATTTATTTGAATTTTGTCATAGCTATTAATTAATAATGTGTAAAATTTTTAATAACTCTATAACATAAGACGAACAACAAAGTGCTGAAACAATTGGGAGGAAGATGATGGAGGATTCAAGGACCGTGTAAGTTATCTTAGCCACATGTTGAGTAATTGAATCTTTCTGCAATTCTATAAAGACACGAGCACATCATCAATAATAGTTTTAAAAAAATGCCGACATCTAAGATCAATCCGATTATTCAATAGAGAATCAGATTGATCGCTTTGATGTTTACTCGGTAATCACAATATGTGGTCGATAAACATACATAATACGTATTTTATATGTGATTTGTGATGGAGTGGAAAACTTATGACCGCGTTCTGTTGGCTATTGTTGTTATCCACGCGACGTTACATTGCCAAAGACAAGAGTTTCCATGAATTAAAATCAGAAAATAACAAACTATAGGTAATCTTACCGATAAAAAAATAACATCAATTTACCTGGATTGGATAGCCAATTACAAGGGTATATTTGGTACTGAAGTACCAAGCCAAAAATAGAGGATAAACATGCCACTTTGTCAAATCTTTGACCAATGGTATAAGTGCCAAATTAATGTTTGGAAAATTATTTTATTTAATCTAGGCCTTGTCTGTTCTACCTGAAAAAATTATGGTTCAATTTTTAAGAAGCTTGTAATAGCTAGTGTCCACGGGCCTTAACTCTCGCAATAAATAATCGCTTGGTGATTCATCTTCACTTTTCCGATAAGAAATTGTAGTTAAAATCTAAAGTGTCTAGCTTAACTGTAAATTCAAAGCAAATTTTATTTTAAGGACAATATTTTCCTGCAGAACTGTACTATACTTAGGCTTAAAACAGGACATCCCTCCAGTTCAATTTACAAAAAACCGTCAATTTTTTCAAACGATTTAGAAGTATCATGTTATACATTGATAAAAATTTCATCAATGAATTGCGTGGGTTTTTGTTTAAATAAATTTCTTAGTGATAGCTTGTGAACGAAATTCGGTAAATGATTCATACCTAACCTTTGATTGATTATAATTTTTAATGTTTCTTTTATCAAGCACACACACGTTTATGGTGCAAGAGTAGTAAGCTGATAAAAATTAATGATAAATCGAAAATTGCATCATTTTATTTAACAATAGAACAAAGAAATGATAGAGTGTATAGTTTTGCTTTCACGTGCTTTAAAAAAGATTGTCTATAGATAAAACTGTATTTTTCCATGGATAAGTTTTAAGAGAAGTTAACTTATAGGTGGTTTTTATGTGTGCCAAGCCAGTGTGTGAACCCCCGACTAGAGCAGAACGCTACTACGGGTAGTGCTCACCAAGATGAACCTCAGCCATCGTGATTTATTTCCAGTGTTTTTCAGTTTCAGAGCAGTCTATGAAGGTCACAGCACGCATTCCTGACTAGAGCAGAACGATAGCAAAAGCCATTGAGAGTATGACAGATGAAAGATTTTCACTGGACAGATGAGTTGAAATTGTGTTGGACTTATCCCGAAAGTGAGCTGTTGCGCAAACGGATTGTGTATTCCTTACTTATATCATAAAACTATCGATTGCTCAAATATGACCTGGTGGAGTTTGTCGAGACTTACCAATAAAGTTCAGATATTTCTCGTATATGGGACATGAGCTGGTTTTTGGGTTTAGACAATAAAAGTTGGACATTTAAAAGGGCTCTAGGGCTTGAAGGGCTTTCTTGTGACTTCCATAGAAAGAGATATATTCTTTTTAAAGAACAATTACTGTAATTAAATGGCCAACTATGTCGCAGTCCTTGAATATAAAGAAAGAATTTCACAAAGTGCTGAGTGCACTTCAAGCATCCGGTAAGCTAAACTGAAATTCCAAGGAATCCAGCAAGAAATGTTTTGGGTGGACGGTAAATCGAAAAGAAATTTAGCGGAATTTTCGAAGAGAAGTGTTTATTTTTGAGTTAATTGTTTTACGTAAATTAGGTAGGTAGTAGGCGAAATCTTGTTTGAGTCAGTAAAGCCGAAATTGTGCTGTGATCAATTTGAAATCGAACTTTTCTAGTTCTTACGCATTGCGCTCATCCGATAACTATTAAATTTATCTACTGAAACACCTACTACATCCGAAACCGTATAGCGGGTAACTTTTGTGCGATAATATCGCGACTTTGTCAACAAAACATTGAAACTTATGGACATTTTGGATTTTATCACTTTGAAGAAAAAAAATGGTGCAAACTAACAAATAAGTCACGAAAAGGCCTTGTTATGCCACTGGAAACTTTTCAAACGAAATACACAATACAGTAAAAAAAAATCAAAAAAAAAATCGGTAGACTACTCTCGTGAGGTACTTTGCACTCTATACACCTATAAAATACGATTGCTGCAAAGATTGTACTAACCAGGTATACATAACGTAACTATACTAGGTATATAACGAATACCTGACTGAATGTACTTAGTGATAAGCGTCTCAACACATAATTTTACCTTGAAAATATTTTACGTTGCTCTGAAAAATAATAATTAGTAGTGTACATAAATCGATATACATATTCTACGTATTCTAATTTCTTATAAGATTCGCAATTAAAATCTGTCCAGAGCTATTTAGCACCCGCCCTATTTCGATCATAATACTTGCGTAATTCTACGATAATTATGTAAAATTGGGTTTATGATATGCAACTATTTCGTGGTGAATTTACGTTGCAAAATAGATAAAGAGATAAACAAAAATTAAGGCATTTCTATTCCGTAATTCCAAACTTCGAAAATTGCATAACACATTTTCATTGATTGTTTATTTCGCACAAAATATACGGTATAAATTTCAAACGTAACCTCCACCGATACATTAGAGTTCCACCCACATTTTTTTAACTCATCGACCTAACTGTGCGAATTGTATGCAAGGGTATTATCCTACATTCCGTTGATTGAAGAAGATAGTGTCTTAGTTTTTCATTCCCGATTCTCTAATTGTTTAACTTTTTGTTTATATTTATCAGTTATTACAAAAGGTCTATGCAAGAGGCAAGAATACTTTTTGTTATAAACTGCAGGATTTTATTTAAGGGAGGAGGGGGGTGGGGGGGGTTATGTAGCCATATTTTTGAGATTCTGTATCTGAAATACTTAGCTAGTAAATGCATTAGGTAAAAAAGAAAGTAAAATTGAGATCAATTCTGGCAGCAATTTTCTGTATCAGGAACAGGTTGATACTGATACTCTTGGGTATCTGATACTTTTACTTGAAGCAACTCCATATTAGATAGAGACAGGTGCAACTATTGTTACTATCTCTCCGCCATAACTTTCACTATTTTTATAAATATCTATTTCATAAATAACAAGTTTCAACTTCCCAGCGTAAACGGTTCCTGGCGTTATGTAAGCCAAGTTTTTCATCTTAAAGCTTACACTTACACCTCGCCTGATTAAATTATTCGCGACTTTTACCAATTAGGTAAAAAAATCGGCCAACAGTCTGGGCGCAACTTTATTATTTCATGGGTTGAAGTCCGAAACGTGTTTAATGCTGAAATACGGTGTAGGTTACTATGCGACTGACAAACTAAAACATAACGTTCCAAATAGCCTCCTGATTATTCCTTAGGTTGTCAGTCCCATAGTCGCCTACACCGCATCTCAGCATTAAACACGGTTTGGACTTCTATCCATAAAATAATAAAGTTGCGCCCAGACAGTAGGCCGATTTTTTTTTAGTTTTAATTACTCTAGTATCAGGTACTAAGTTTCAATTTTCTAGCATTAGCCGTTTCTGAGATATGAAAAACCATCCCCCACCCTTGTACCTTGCTACCCCTATCAAAAATTTATTTTTCTAAGATGTCTCTATAGTATCTCTATACAGTTTTCAATTTATAGCTTTGTATCCTTTGCGGCTTTCGAGAAATTGAAATCAGATTTTTTTTCATTTCCACCCCCTCCCACCATTAATCACTCCCTACACCCAAACCCTCAAATTTTTTTCTCCGCTAGAAGTCTACTGTAAAATTGTCAAGATCATATCTGATACGGTTCTTGAGATATAAAAATTAAATTTTTTCGAAAAATGACTGTCGCTCCACTTCCGCGCTTCACTTCCCCCTCAAAAATTTTACATTCAGTATACTCCACTGATAATTCTATATACAGAAACCAAATTTTATCTTCTTGGTACTATTGAGTCGGCAGATAATGTAATTCAAAGTTTATCATCCCCCCCCCCCCAACCTCCATACCTCACCCCTTAACCCTTTTCTAATCTCCTAGTATCTCTTAAGACAAATACAAAGTTTCAGGCATCTGAAATCAATCGTTCAGGAGATATGGATTTTAGAATGTTTCAATCCCAGCTTTTAAGCGTTTTGGACGCATTTCCCCCCCCCCCCCCCACTCGTACACCCCTTGACCACTATCAACCATTTTTTTGCAAATGGGTCCACTATCATAGTATACTATATAAGTTCCAACTTTCAGCCTCCTAGCATAAGCGGTTCCTGAGATCTAGAAACCAAAATTTTTCATCTCAAACGCTCCCCCCTCACACCTTCACCCCTCCAAAAGATAACACTCGTAGCGGTTCACCCATTCTATCTACCATAAAAATGTAAACTTAATATCCAAGGGGTTTGTGAGCTACGCACATTCAAACGATTTTGCGTACGGCGTCTACGGCGGACAGACGGACATTTTTTTTTGCTTTTTTGGGGCTTACTACTAAAACGTGAAAATATACAAAATTTTAGGGTATAAAATTTTTTTTAAATTTCAGGTCGATAACAATACTTTATTATTAAAAAATAATAAAGTTTGTAATTCAAACATTCAAATATGGTTTACATTAGCGAGAAATTTGTATTATTTACAGTATTTACAATATTTTGGATTTAAACCTGAACTAAAGACTTATCACGACCGGAAATGCTATTAATGTTATATTTATTAAATATAAATTATATACATATTAATATTCCAATGTCCAACGCCGCAATTAAAAAATATATTTCGGCAAAACCACAAACAAAAGCCACCACGACCACAACACATTCGATATGTTTTCGAACTGTATTAATTAGTTTCCGAATTATAAAAAAAAAAATTTAATGAAGTTTTCCGGAATATTTGCCAACTAAAATTTATGCGGTCTTGTTTTTAGGGATTCAATTACAAAAAACGAAAACATCGTTAAATTCGAATTGATTCCACGTGAGAAACTTTCAGATTTTATTAAAGTTTGTTATAACGCTACGATATGATTTCGGAAAAATACTCGTATGTAATTTTTGTTGAAATTATGTGTGGCTTTTTCGTAATATCATGTGAAAAAGTAATTTTTTTAAGGACATTGGAATGGTATCTTCTCGAAGGAGGAGGTATATTATTTTTTTCGAATGCAATTTTATTTTATTTCGGTATAAATTTATATGTATATAAAAAATTTTGAAAAAATTCAAAAAGAACAAAAGAAAATTAGGAAAAATATGGAAGAATAGGGAAAAGTGAAAATGTGTAAAATTGGGATCGACGAATATTTCAGTAAAAAATTATCTTGTGAAACATTATAAATTCTTAGATTTACGCTACCTCAAATATAATCACGCCTTTGATGAAAACACGTAATTTTTTAAGAACTTCTTTATAGCTCAAAGCATCAGGTTCAAATTGTTTTACACACCAACGGATGGTCCACTAGATTTTAAGTTCATCACTTTTTACAGATTATTAAACAACAATAATTATGAATTAAGTTTATATTAATATATTTTTTTTTATCAACATTAATATTTCTTTTTGAAATTTGTCAAATATTTAACAAAAGTGGCAGCTACACAAACTATTGACTATAACAAATATAACAACAACCTAACATTAGTAAAAAGGCTATGGAGAACAATATCGCAAAATGTCAATAGAAAAATATGCAAAAATTGTAAAAATATTGACCGAATAACAATCAGAGGTGAATAGAATTTTGCGAACAGTTTTTTTAAATGCATAAAAGTTTTTTGGGAAATTTATGATAAATGGTCAGGAAACTGATAAAAATCGACCAAATACGACAATTGTATCAAAAAAATTGTAATATGAAAAAAAAATTCAAAACAAATTAAAGTAATTTATTACAATAGCCAAAATCGGGACTACAGGTGCTCTTACACGAGCAATTTTTCAAGCAATTGATTGCCCGACGACTATAGCCAAAACTAGTGGAGCGATTAATGGAGCAATACAGGGCAATATCATGCTAGTTGGGGCAATATTTCGTCAATGTGGCAATGTTTTCGTAGATTGCTGGTATTGCTCGCCCTATAGTTGCTGTATTTCCACTGACTTGGAAAATTCCGAGCAATCATCCTTGTTTGGTGATTTAATTGTCAAATTTTGTTTTGAATTTCGTATTTATTTGTCAAGTTTCGCTTTATAATAGCTTTCCAAGTTTTATTTTAAATTTTAGATTTGTTTATGAAGTTTGCTTTCGTGTTGTTCATAGACTGAATTGCTCGTGTAAGTCCTTATTGCCGAATTGCTAGATATTGGTCCATATCGCTCATCACAATTCAGCAACGAGTTGATGAAAAGTTGATCCACATCGACTGTTGCTATTGTTGCTGTGTGTTGCTTCATATTTTCGTGACGTCAAAATTGACGAATATTGCTGCACATTGAGCAATTTTAATCGCTCGTATACGAGCACCTTTAGTCTCATCGATGATATTTCTTTGAAATTTGAACAATACAGTGGTACCTTTGTTCGATTTGAGGCTCTTGTTTTTTCTGAGGATCGGTTGTTAGCCTCGGTCGATCAGATGTTTGACTTTCTTTTAGGTCTACATTTCACCAATGATTCGTAATTATAGGCACAGTGAATTTCACCGCATTTCCGGAGTAAAATCTGTGAGACAAGTTTTGATTTATGTACAAGTGCAAAATTGATAAAATGCAAGACTGGCAGATAATTCAACTCTAATTATTGCGTTTTCTTCGTAGCTCATAACTTTTAATTCCTTTAAAAGAAGCTCGAATTAATTCAATTATTCGACAAGTGCAGGCATAGCGCATCTGAAGTATCACTTACGACATTATGCTGCCACGACGACATCATAAATCAATAAGCAACTATTAAAATAAAAATGCCACGTCTTGGCAAATATCATAGCGCGAAAGAAGCCAAGTAGGCAAGGATTATCTATAGTTTTTTCAAGCCGTTTTAATATACGAGTATATAAAAAGAAATTTTCAATATCAACTCAATTACACATAGGGCACTGTTAAGGTGTTAAGACTTAGACGACTCTCGTAACTTGTACGTAGCCCCCGCTGTTATTGTCTTTTGCTTTCGTCCGAGTGCGGCATTTCAAACTTTAAAATCTAATGCCGTAACTCTTCAGTTTTAAAATATCCGATTTATTCAAGAAAAGTTGGCACAATGTCCAAGGATATTCAGAATAGCGCATATTCACTATATTCATACTCACAAGAAATGTCGACTTTTTTCTCGCTCGTACATGGGTTCTATTTGTCACCATTCAGGAATCTATTCTAGTATTGTTCAGTTCATATAATAATGGCTAAATAGCTTTTTATCTTCTTTTTTTGTTTGTTTAAATGTTCGGTTGCAGTTGCCAACAAGACGATAAAAAAATATATATATATATAATGTCAGGGTACCTATTGAGAAAGAATGTGTGGACGGAAAATATATTTTCAAAATAAATTCAATTTTTGTGTAGGAAAAATATTGAATTCAGTGTCAAGCGTTACGAAATAATTGGCCGTGCAAAATTACACTGGGTCTAATATTCGCCGGTTTTATTAGTAAAATAAAAATGGAGCGAGGCAATTTTAAGGCGAAATAGAACGTTTTGCAACAGGAAACCAAGAGGAAAAAACAATTATTTATTTTTCTAGTGTTGTTAACTGGTGGTGAGGTTGACGCACTTTTCGTGGTCACTCTGAAATAATTAGCCCTTCAACAGTCGACGCATGGAGGTTAAATTGGTTTACAAGTTCGAACATTTTCGCCATACGAGTAATCTGAGATTGTTTGTGATAGATCATAATATTTCCGTGTCCATAAAACCGTATTAGCAAAAAAATCATCAAATACAAGAACAAATGAAAATTAAATAGATCTATTAAATTCATCTGAAACTAAATTCACTAATTTAATTATTTATTTACTTGAAGAACTGAGTAATAAAATTCTCTAAATTTGTGAATTCCATACATTTTCGGGTGTATTGATAAATATATTCAGGTAAAAGTTTTTTAATAATTTTTTTGGAAAAAGATCGAGACTGGTAATAAAAATTGAACCAAAACTACACAGTAAAATTTTTTTGTGAAAATTACTATCCTTAAAGCAATAAAATATGCCGCATTGATGTAGTAAATTTACGAATTTTCATTAAATTTAACAAAATTGAGAGTAATTCTTAAAGCTGCGTATTTTTAGACATTTGTGAAATAAATGACTTGATTAACTGACTGGGTAGTAATATTGCAACACTGCATGAAATTTTCCACATTTAATGTATAAAATTACCCATTTTGCATGTAATTTTGATAGTCCATGCGTAGTAATATGTCATTGTGTATAAAATTACGTATTTTGCATGTAATTTTGATACTTCAAGCATAGCAATTTGTTTGTGAAATGTATTGTACTTGACCGCTTCGTTGTTTAATTCATTTGTTTCGTTGTTTTATGTAAGGGGTAATTTAAAATTTAAAAAGAAAACTAATGTTTATAAAGTGTGAAGTTGGTGGCTTTAAAACAAAAAAATTAAATTTATATAATAAACATGTATAGTGTTTTATACTTTCTACCCTTTTTGACCTATATCCTGGTTTTTTCCCAATTATCATGTGTTGATTGATCTCATTGAATTTTTCCAATTGGCGATTGATGTGTCCTTTGATAGTCTGGGAATTCATCTGCCGATCGTTCGCTTGAAGCTTATTCATTTATATTATCAAAAATGAATAATAATAATAAGCAAATATAAACATGTTACATTTTTGTAGTACCTACATATGTAGTACATATTAGTTTTTCCACACCGTGTGTAATTTTACGCACATTTCTAGCGATTGATTTCCACACTTGTGTGTGAATTTCCGCATTAATAGTAAAAATAACAGGAGTGCGTAATTAAATTTGACAATAGTAATTTTACTGCTCTCAGAATAGGCACTAAATTGCCTACTCTAAGAGTAGTAGATAAACATTTTTTACTGTGTACATATTTAAAAAAATTTATTCTTAGTATCAAAAACAGTTCGCTGGCGAGCCGCTTTTTGTTCGGTATTTTTTTCCTTTTTAAGAAGGTGGCAATTGTTATTATTAATAAAAAATTTACAATTTCATAATGAAACGAAATTAAAAGCCGGAAAATTAGAACGCGTTTTTAATTTTTTATAAAAAAATTTTGGGAAATTTGTTACAAAGTTTATAGTATAGGCAATTATCCGATGATGGAAAAGCGGACTCCCTGACCCAGTGAAGTGTCTCAACCGGTATATCCGGGACAGATGCTGCAAAAATGGGGTTTCGAAAAATACATCACTTTCGCGTTTTTGAACTAGTAAACCTCAAAAAAGCAAAAAATATTTCAGTAGGTAGATTATGCGAACCCCTACGAGTGTTATCTCTTGAGGTGTGGGGTGTGAGGTCGATATGGGTTATGGGGTGTGGGAGTACGAGGAAAAACAACGCGCCCAAAGCTGGAATTGAAACATTGCAAAATTCATATCTCCTGAAGGGTTAATTGTTATTAATGAATTTTTATTGTAGAAAGTGATACAAATTTCCTAACAGCAGAGTCAGCGATATGAAAGTCTAATCGTCTAATTTTTATTTGCCAAATTGTTTCATTTGACTTTTTTCCACGTATAAATTTGTTTATCAAATATTTAAGCACACAGTCCAATAAAGGAAGTAAAATTCTTTGGAAACATTGATAAGATCAAGCGATAAGAAAATCAGACTATTTTCCTAAAAATTTAATAAATGAAATGTTTTCAGAAATTAATGAATCAAAAGTTTAATGAAAGTTAACAGACAAATAACGACGGATATTTCCTTCAACTCTAAGTGTGCCTTAGAGAGAGCACTGAAAGAAACATAGTTCCTCTAGATGTAACTAAAATTCCAGTTTTACGAGTATCATGCAATAAAAAAATGTAGCCTATTTTACTTAGAGTTTTTAACTCTAACGAATTCTTTTAAACAGTTCGACGTAAAATTTGTTTCAGGTCAATGTAGGATTCGTTCCATTAACTCTACGTTTACCCGGGTGCCTTCGATCATGTTTCCTAGCGGGTATAGCTTACAATCCTTTAAATGTAACATCCACCGATTACTTCACTTCCATCCCTTCTACTTTTAATAACATCCTATTTTTCTTTTAATATTTAGGAAGGGATCCTAAGATGACTGTATTTAAGATTGACCCCTAAGTCCATAGTTTGATGCTATAAAAAAGTGGAAAATAATAAAGGTACCGTTGCGAAAAAAATAAATATTAAAAAAAAATTCAAAATTTTTTAGGTACTATATGAGAGTCAATGACATACGATTATTGTCACCATGCAAATTATATTAATTTGCACGGTGTAATTTTGTATTGGCTTTTATGATCCTACTAAAAGTTTTTAAGCGTTATGTAGTCAAAGTTCCGAAAAGTGTCGTCTTTTCATCTCAACAGGTATGAAGAAGATTGACCAATTTGCCACACCAATAATTACTTGATCGTGCAGTTATTTTTAAGTAATAGCCGTAAGTATTTATTAACTTTTCTTATATCCAACTACACAAGTTGTTTTTTGTCGTGTCTTTTTGCTGCAAATAAAACCGATCGTGCCTATCAAATTAATTATATCTGGAACCTGAGGAAACTAATTGCATAATTTAAGTCGTCGCGAAAACATGTTTCAGACGAAGTTAGTCGCGGGTATGGTTTACACAAATTCCGTAAGATCTTTACTTAAACCTGATTAATATTGTGAGATTTGCATCTGGATTTGACAAATCTCGAGATTTTTACAAAACTCTATCAACATCTGTAAGATTTCGCATACATTTGAAAGATTTTGAAATTTCCTTATATTGTGAAAAACTTGTTTGAAATCTACTCAAATCGGGTTGGACAGTCCTGAACTTATTTTTCACCACATTTGCCATAACTAATATTTACTGCCGCATACAAACTTTGAAATTCCTTTTTTTACTTTATTATTTTAATAATACAGTATTTATAATTATATATTTTGGTTCCTGTTTGATCTATTCAATCGCATTTCCGAAAAACTAACAAATTTTTAAATTTTTAGCGCCACTGTCAACTAAAAATTGGTAGAACTTTTACAACTTAGAAAAGAAAATTCGACATACAGAAGTTCCATTTAGAAAAGTTCATTAAAAAACAAAATAATAAATAATATGAAATAATTATAAAAAACGAGATTATAAAATCTTCTTAAACTTTCTTTTATCTCAGAAAAGTCTCGAAATTGGGAAGGAATTGAATAAATAAACTTATTTCAGAATTCATGGATGGAAATTCCGCATAAATAAAACATATTAAACTGGAAAGTTTTTGTGTATATTCTTTTTTATGAGAGGCTAGTCGCTAGGCATAAAAACCGAGGACTTTCGAAGTAAAGAATAATGCTAAACAAAAACTGCTGCTTGAATAACAAAGTTTTCGAATTAATTAATAAAATGTTCAATTCCTTGGCTAAGTAAAAGTTGATTACATTCTTGTGTTCTTTTTAAATTGGCTCCTAATCAATTAATTTAATTGGAACAACCTACCAGTAAAGACATTTTTGAATTTTTCCGAGAAATTCACCAAGATGTAAATATTTTCAAAATATATAATCAAAAATTTAACATTCTAAAAATATTCTAAGGTATGTATCTACTTTGCAAGTTCGGACCGAAAATTATGCTTCGCTTTATTTCTGTTGTTTTTATTTGAATATTATTAATTTGTCATCACGATTTCCAAGATACAAAATAGTCCACTGAATAATTCGTCGCGAGATTTTTACTATCTTTTTATTCATTCATTCGTAGAATTTATTTGTGTATTAATTTTTGTTGTTTTGAAAAAAATTTGAGAAATTTATTTTTAAAAACTCTGAAATTGATCATGTGAGTTCATATAATTAATTTCAGCGAAAATGTAATAAAGTGGACAAGTGCTCTCAATTTTTATAACGATTTATCGAGTATTATCGGAATTTTGAAGCTTCGAATGGGTGATTTATTTTTTCATAAGTCAGTAAATATTCCTGTATTAGCTAGATCAAGAGATTATTGAACTCCGATTTATGATTCAGTAAAAATGACTATGCAGATTCAGAAATCTCATGGTACTTCTATACTGGCACCGACCGGGAAGGACATTTATCGGCGTTTCTATTATAATATATCACTCATTAGAATCATTGGATAGCCTCAAATGGGACCCCGAAAACAAATTCCTAACAATACGCCTGGCATTTGTCTGGTTGAGCTAGACAAAAAGTCTGTCTAATGGCTTTTAAAGAATTCCTGTCCCATATGACAAAGTTCTCAGAGTACGAGTCACTCACAATCGTATAAAATATAACCAGACGTCTTAACGTAACCACACTGCATATCGTGCAGGATGTCTAGTATTTAAGGATGTTTCTACAGCCGACAATGTCCGGAAAGGAAACCGGTCAGTCGAGCACTTGGCTTCAATTCCAGCTAAAAAGCTTACGAGTTCTCTGCCTTTTTTGAGTGTTCTATAAGGAACAATTCTGCAAGTTTGTTCTATCTGACCCAATTTCTGTGAAGGTTTACGTGATTTTATTCAGCCTTTGAAATTTATTTTTACAGTACGTGTACTGAGTGTAACCTGCACAAAGAAGAAGGTGAACTATATATGGGATTTCTAGTCCTCGTTTTCTCTGTGTTCCACACTGTATCCCAGATATGCCAGTATCAGGTCTTAATTTGGAATGAATTCTTCAAGCCATAAAATATTGCCATTTACTCGTATCTAACAAAATAAAGATAATACTGGAATAGAAATTCTCGCTTATTCCTATCATAACGGCAAGGAGTGTTTTCAAAAAGCTGACCCGCTTTTATAAAAAAGAACTCCTGGACAAAGCTCTTTTTCATCGATCCTTGCTTCAGAAGTTATAAATTTTCATTTGGATTAAATCCATAATCCTTCGAAAATTTCATCAAGATTATATAAAGACGCTTTGTCATATCCAAGCAGCAACCATATTCAACTGTTTAACATAATGCTTTACTTTCAAAGTCCTCGCGATTTATGCCTATTGACTAGCCTATCATAAAAAAGAAATATACATAAAAACTTTCCACTTTAATACGCTTTTATTTACGCGAGAAAATTCTTTATACTCCAGCCAAGAAATCCGAATTAAGTTTAGAAAAAGTATGTTGTGACTACATGCTTTATAATCTGTTGTCTAGGAGTGGATGGTTTTTAAATTTTCGACCATTTCTTTTGCTTTTAAACTAATTTAGAATAGATTTTGACTGAACAAACAAATTGTTAAATAACTTTTCTATGGTACCTACTCGAAAAGCTCTCATCATTATTCCTAAAACAGAACTTATTGGAAATTTAACAGTCATCTAAATTCACCAGTTATCGAGTAATTCACCGATTTCATGGATTATTTTATGCGAGGTACCAAAAGGAACAAAACTATGGCTTAAAAACTGAATAATTATATAACAGGATAAAGAGAAGAATTAAGATATCAGTCGATCTAATGCCTGAAAAATAGGTGTAACAATGAGCATCTCCATCTAACTTGTTATCGCTGCCCGAGTGGCTATCGTCCTGTTTTCAGCCAAAATTTCATAAAATAGAAAATGGTGTAATTTTATAAAATTTCTGTACTAATTTCGAAGCCTATAACTACATATTGTAATGAGAATTGTGGGAAAACCCACTTAGCCGCTTAGCCTGCCCTTCTAATAATAAAAATCTCTATATATAAAAATGAATGTTTGTCTGTTTGTCCTGTATAGGCTCCTAAACCACTCATCCAATTGCGATGAATCTTTGGTGATTTGTTCAGGGTACGCCCTCGGTGGTTTCTGCGTTAACAAAATTATTTAACAGTTGGTGGTTCGTGAGTTATTTCAACATTTGAGTGTTTTTCATATGATTTAGCGGCAGTTCGTTTTTGGTGTATTAGTTATACCTATTCCTATTACTTAATGGTATAAGAGCATAGTGGATGGAAGATGGAATATGAAGGATGGAAGATGGAGGATGGTGGATAGAGAATGGAGGATGGATGATGGAGTTTGGGGGATGGTAGATGGAGGATGGTGGATAGAGGATGGTGGGAGATGGTTTCTGCGTTAACAAAATCATTTAACAATTGGTGGTACGCGAGTTATTTCAACATTTGAGTGTTTTTCATATGATTTAGCGGCAGTTTGTTCGTTTTCGGTGTATTAGTTACGCGTTTCTATTACTAAATGGTAAAGTTGGACTATGGATGGTGGATAGAGGATAGTGGATAGAGGATGGAAGATGGAGGGTGGTGGATGGTGGGTGGAGAATTGTGGATGGTGGATGGAGGATAGAGAATGGGGGATGGTAAATGAAGGATGGTGGATGGTGGTTAGAGGATGGTGGATAGAGGATGGAGGATGAGGTATGGAGGATGGTGGATAGAGGATGGATGATGGAAGATGGAGGATGGTGGATGGAGGATGGTTGATGGGGATGGTGGATGGTGGATGGTGGATGGAGAATGGTGGATGGTGGATAGAGGATGGAGGATAGAGGATGGGGGATGGTAGATTGAGGATGGTGAATGGTGGATAGAGGATAGAGGATAGAGGATGGAGGATGGAGGATGGAGGATGGTGGATAGAGGATGGTGGATAGAGGATGTATGATGGAGTATGGTGGATTGGGGATGGGAGATGGGGGATGGGGGATGGGGGATGGGGGATGGGGGATGGGGGATGGGGGATGGAGGATGGTGGATAGAGGATAGAGTAACGTGAGCAACGGAGCAACGTGAGAAATGGGAGTAACGGGAGAAACCAGAACAATGGATCAACGGGAGAAACAGGAGCAATGGATCAACGGGAGAAACAGGAACAATGGATCAACAGGAGAAAAGGGAGCAACGAGATCAACGGGAGCAACGGGAGTAACAGGAGCGATGGAACAACGTGAGTGAAGCGAGCGTAGCCGCGGTACGCGGCTAGTATTAAATAAAAATTAATTCAGTTATTTTTCGGAAAAGAATCGAACATTTTTGATCCGTCGATGCGGAATTATGGAAGAAGAAGTGAGCCTAATATTTATAGTAAACCTAAATTGCAAAATAGTCAAGTGCAATTTGATTGGATATTGGAAATTTTTCGGTTTGGTGGAATACAGGTGGGGGGAAAATGCAACTCTAAGAACAACAACACCAAGACCAGATTCTATTAATGGACTAGCTTAGGCTTACCTACACATTGTCACATTTCGTCAAAAATATATGCAGCAGCATATCATTTTCATATAAACTAAATTTTAAATTTGAATTAATTTTTACTTCCACACAACAGATGTCGCCACGTTGTTAAGTAGCTTTTGATTTTGTCATTCTAATGTAGAGTACGTTTATGTGATATTCAATAAGTGGAGAATTAGAGTAAATTTGTGTTTTTTGAGAGAGATTAAGGCCGCGGTCCGAATTACGCTTTCTGCGCTTTTAGCACCTTTACAACCGGTCCGAATTGCGCTCACGATGCATACAATTTGCATGGAGGGGTAATTTTCTGGCGCTTACACTGCTCACGGTTTCGATGATAGGCATTGTGTGCACACGATCGGTCCGAATTATAAGCGTCGTAAGCGCACCGACAATTCGGACCGGCTGTAAGCACCGTTAGTGATGTAAGCACCGTGAGCATAATTCGGACCGCGGCCTAAAAGTGTCCGAAACACGAGTTTCTTTAAGTACAATAACTGGCCGGATGCAAACGAGTATAGCTCCTACATATACGAGTATATACAACATTGCTATCGTGGAAATAGGGGGTTCGGCCATTGCTGAAAAACAAATAATAACAACTTTAATACGTCCGAGCCTTTCGGTCCATGGGTTTCAAACTTTTGGAATTGGATTAAACTAGATTTCATATGTGGAGTAAAATTAAGTTTCAAACTACTCCCCTGCTTGATCTACATATGCAAGTAGGGTAGTATTCTAGAATTATATTTTTTTAGGATAGCAATGATATATAAAAACTTTTATTGCAAACCGCATACCAAACTTTTCCGAAAAATAATAAAGTTAGCCCAGACTTCTGCCAGATTTTTTTTCATTCTGCTACCTTGCAACCTTAGTTGATTCCCATATTCAAATTTCCAAATCCCTTGCTTAATAAAAACAGGGATAAAAATGTGGCGAGAATCATTTCAAGTGGAAATTCTGGCCCCAGCATCCAAAGAACGGGGTAATGGTGTCAGAAGTGGGATCGAAAACCGACACCGACATCTTAACTTCTCGAACGTCATTCTGTCTGTTGGCTTGGACTGACTATTGGCAGTAATATAAATTTCTCCCTGCTCGTTCCAATCCTACAGCTTGCATGCCATATCTAAAAGTAGAACTTTACAACCCCAACCCTAATGTAGAGTCCTTAGAGTATGGAAGCAAAAGTCAGCTGTTTCGATTTTTGTTGTTTTAACCGGCGCGCATGGAAAGCTCACCTGTGTTACATTTGGCACATATACGAGTATTGGAACAGGAAAGGATATAGAAACCCTATTAAAAGCTCCTTGTGCGCTTGCACTATTTATTATATGAATTGCACTGGTGTGCGTTTCCTCTGAACTAGATATAATACGAGAAGCAGAAGAAGACCACCGAACACATTGATGAAAAGATTTTGTCGTTTTAGGAGCACTGCCCCAGATTTTATCGATTTTCTGCCGTGTTCGGAAGTCGGGTAGGTAGGTACGTGTGTGGCTAAATGATGAGCGACAGTTTTGTTCAACATCCGCGAATTCTGTACCGCACGCCAATTGTCTAAAACCTGGATAGCCATTCCATGCCAAATTATTTGGATTTCTAGAACTCTATATATATATGCATTTCGACCCTTGTCAGATAACAGGACAAGGGTTGAACAGTCCACGACTATGTCTACTATCCTAGTCCCGAATTTAAAGTGTTCCAATTTGAAGTTGAACCATATTCGGCGTGTGAATCTTACAAGTCGATATCGAGGAAGGGTGGCACGTTAAAACTCGAAGCTATTATTGGACAGGATTCCATAGGGGCAGCCAGCTACTCCCCGTATTTCATATACGGCTGTGTACAAAGTTGGCAATGAGCCATGAAGATAAATGTTACAACATTTCCAAAAAACTTTTTTTAGTAGCTCCCCGAAGCAAAAGTAGGTTAACAGCTCCAGCTTTATTGATCCTACCACCATTTGTGGAGTTTTTGCGTCTTGCTCTGACAATCATATTGGGTCGAACTCTGTTACTCCATAAGGGACATTGTGTTGGGGCGCTTCTTTCCGTTCCGTTTGTTGTTGCTTTCCATCCCTGAATAATTTCGTATATTGTCGGATTATGGTTTGGGTTGGTATAGGCCTTCGGTTCGGTTCAGGTTCTTTTTCATGTTTCCATTTTTGTCTGTATGGTTGTGGCTTTTTCGTCCTGGCGAAACATTTCGGGGGCAATCTAACACGATTACGGCTTAGTTTTTGGTGTGTACAGTATTTCTTGGTGGTTTTTTTTCGATTTATGAAAGGCTTTTTTATTTCTCATTTTTGATACTTTAGTGGTGGTTGTGGTCTCTACTTTACTAGACGAGGCCTTTTTTCCCGTATTCTCATTATATAATAAAATAACAGCTGCGTATCATTTCGGAAATGAATGTCAGAAATAATGAGTTTGCGTTTTTTTCCTTCCTTGCTGCTGCTTGGTAAATTAGGTCATGCCTCCAGATCATCATTATTTTCTGTTTCAATTCACTTTAAGAATTAATTTCGACCCGATGTCTTCCATTTTTCATTAGAGTAAGGTCGTCAAATTTCGGAATATGGAAAAGTGGAGTAGCTCCTTGTTTTACTTCAATATTTAAATAATGATAGTAGTGAAAAAATGTTCACGTTTTTTACTAATAAAGAGAAAACAGATTTGTCCGTCAGACCGCTTACCATTTCCAGACTAGCAGATCAAAAACTCTTTGAGCTTTTAAACTCAACTTTTCCTAGTGGGTATACTAGGTGGACATCTAAGAGAGTGTTTTAAACGAAAAATATTATTTTATATATCTCAGGGACAGAGGTGAGCGAAAAAATGGTCGGAGGAAAGAGAGTCATATATTTTAACGAATTTTATCATATCTCTTAGGTCTTCTGAAATGTCGAATTAATTTGACTTCTACGAGCTACTCAAATTAAGGAACAGAGTTTTCTATCAAGATTGTTTGAAAGAGCTGAATACGTTTTCACGAATTCTGTCATATCTCTTTGGTCTGGTGAGAGATCGAATGCCTTTTGACTAACACGGTCATTTTATATTATCGCCTAAAAACGGAATGATTTTTTGACATTTAAACCCTAACGGAGTGTAAGGGGCTTGCATACACATTCTCGAATTCCGCGATATGGCTTAGGTCTGATTAAACTGGTTCTTCCGCACGCTAGTTTCATAATCGCTTAAAAATCAATTTCAGGATTTTTTGGTTCCCATCCTCTAAAGGGAGTTGTATTGTACGGATTGTATACGTTTTCGAGAGTTCCACTATATATCTAAGGTTTGATTAGATTTTGAATAGGGTTTTACTTCCACGTGCTTAAAGTTATTTTAATTTTCTTTATGAAGAACTACTGATGAATTCTGAAAGTTGAATTTTTTCATTGAGCTACTCTATGGACAATATCAATTTAAAAAATCATGTCTCGAAACAACCAGCGCCATATTTCGACTTTGACCGCGTCCCGATTTATGACCCGAAATCGTAATTATTGTTTTAAAGGCACTTCTGTCGCACTTCGACCTTAACTTCTTCCCGGACATTGTGCCGAAAAATTCATTCTATTGACTGTTTTCTTATTGACTCCATATCTTTTTGAAATCAAATCATGGGAATTTTTTTCTTTGAATTTGTAAGAGCTCGAATTAATGTTCAGATTAATATTTTAAAACGCAAATAAACAAAAACAATATACAAAACTGATGCCATGTTTTAAATAATTGTGGTAAAAACAATTTCACAGTGGAGTGGCGTAATAATTCAACAAGGGGAAGCAATTGGTAAATATCAAAAATTTACTGTTATTATGCTTTCTACAAATTTAATGCGTATTAATTGAACCGCTCCTATTAGCTAATCAAATTTATCTTCCTGGTATAATTGGTTCCGAAGATATTCTAATCTAAATGTTTTTACCCCCACCCCTACATCCCACCAACCCGTTCAAAAAATTTAGCCTTTGTCTAATCTCCTATTATCCCTTAAGACTTACAGACTTTCAATCTTCTGACATCAACCGTTCAGGAGATATGTATTTTAGAATGTTTGAAGCGCTTCGTACACATTGCTTTCCACTCCACTTCCACACCACTTAGCCCTTCTCGCCATTTTTTTTGCAAATGGGTCCACTATCATAGTTCTAGGCTTCCTAAGAGAAACAAAGCTGAGTAAGGACCTCTCGGTTGAAACTGGAGAAAGATCTATGAGGTATAGCACAATAGACCACTGGTCGCGGTGCTTGGAGGAATCCCTCCGCCTCCGACGAAATCTAATCATAGGTCTACATAAGTTCCAATTTTCAGCCTCCGAGCGTGAGTAGTTCCTGAGATCTAAAAACCAAATTAAATATAATCAACTATTTACCACACATACCCATAACATATCAATTCAATTCCAAACTTTGTTCAGAATTCAATTCCTAGCCTACTCTGGTAACTCTTATCAGATCTCGCTTCCAAGTTTGCTGAAAGCTTCTCCACTGCAGCCAAGAATTTTTTCTACTACCCGTGGAAGCAAATTCTTCATTGCTTTCAACCTCCCTTGTTTGGGTATTTTTTTCGTGACATCACAGTGGGCTTACTACGAAATGAAATGAAGGATCATAGATGCAGCTTTCGAATTGCTTCCATGTGTCTTCTTCTTGGTTTCTTTTCGCTTGCTTTTTTCGTGGTGTTACCAATTCGGCTGTGTGAGATATTCGCAAGTAGTTTCTTGCGAACATTTATTTAGAATGTGCCAAGGAAAATGCTTGAAACATTTTTTTCACGATTTTCTTGCGCGCTTTAAAAAAAAGCATTTTAGATATTTTTCAGGAAATTTCTTCCCTCGCTTCCATGGATGTCATGCCACTGCCATTGCCCAATGTGAATTCCAGCACTACAATGTTGAGGACTTACAACAACGCCAAGGTAGCGTTATAGGTATTTAAATAGTTTAGATGGTTTTCCAGTGTCAACAAAAACAGCTGCACCGAGATCAATTCTCGACATCCTGGGTTCTTGCAATTTTAATTGAAAATATTTTTGAACACTGGAGTCGACGATGACACGGTTCTTTCTCCGTTCAACACCACAGATTCGATAAGTAAAAGTAGAGTTAATCAGTCAAATAATTGACCTGGGACGAAATAGCACGAAGAAAAAAAATCGAGTCATGCAATCTCTTCACCCGAGACTCAAACCAAATTGGAGTATGGCCTGAAATTATAAAAACATTGATGGCAACTCCATCGCTTAGTAGAATAAACTACAGTTGCTGGATAATAAGAATGGATAAAAATGGAATTTGTGGAAAATAGAATATACCTGATGCCGAAATGTTTTCAGAAATATCAATAAAGAGATCCTCGTTCAGCTTGCCCTTAAGATATAAGGCCATTTAAGAAGTAGGAGTAAAATCGATAGGAATTTGTGTACATGCTACTGATCTGCATAATCATTTATCAGCAGTCTTTAGCAGAGAATGAAGTTAAATCCTGAGCAACTCTTCATTCCATTCTATTCAAGTTGCAATAACTTCGAAATGAAACGTCCAAGAAAATTGTAAATTTTCCAACCTTATCATAAATCAAGCAAATTATTCGATTTAATCGATTGGATATGTTATATATAGTTTTTCGACATATTCGAGACGCCCATAAAAATCAATATGAAATATAATGATAAAAAGCTTCCGATTAGACCCGGTCACGCCTCTAAATGTCTTTTTAATTTAGTTTCATTTCGATAAAATTAAAATCAATTTATTATTAAAATGTTATTTATTAAAGGCGATGATGAAGCGTGTTAACGATAAACATCAACATTATTATTTCCAATGGCCTTCGCATTGTCTTCCGCGCTTTTCAATTCGTCAATTGAAGCAAAAAAAAGACGTTAATATTTCAAGGAGTAAGGAGATACGCCATAGATCTACGTTGATTAAATACATTTTAAAATCGATTACTAAAATCTCCAAGGATGAACTTTGAGTGTAAACCGTTTGTTGCAAAAATAGTAACATTTTCGCCAAGGATTCGAAGAAGGAGCATTACGTTCTATCAAAATAAATTTAATTATAGAAAATCAAATCACTTTATTCATTCGATTTAATTATGATCATCAATACCGCTAAGAGGATTTGACGTGATAAGCGGTTTACTGTTTTATGCTCTCAAGAAGCCACTTGAGTTGGTCATAACATTTAATTTCATGGAATACCCACGAACTCTCTACCGAGAATACACACACTAGATATCTAAGTATAGTACTAAAATACTTGTCGTAAAACAACCACTTTTTTCCTCACCCCGCTCATTTCATTCAATTACCTTGAAGTATATTAATAATAAAAAAATCAGTACAAACACGAAGGGATTTATACTACGCCAGTCCAGTACAGTAGGTAGGTAATTTTTTCACAACTATACAAAAAAATCCATGATATTTACATATTGGACATACGAGTAAGACAAAATAAAGCAATAATGCATTTTGTGACGCTTTTCGTTCGGGACGAAATAAACTAGCCCTTGATGTTTCAGTTTTTCTCAGCAAAATTAGAATAATGCCGCACTCGTAGTAGGGCAGTAGAACGTAGTTTTCCATTTATTATTCTTTTAAATACATTGCGTGATGTAAACATTAGGGAATTGTATAAATTTTGTATTTTTATTTAAGAAGTTACGTGGAACATGCCATCTAGAAGAGAATTCCAAACATTCGTGACTTTATCCAATAACAATATGAACGTGTATTTAAATTTGCCGACTAGCTACTCGCATATAAGTTCGTTTTATAACTTTATTATAGATACGAGTATGTCGTTTAACTACGCTACACCACAATTCTAGTTGCAAAGTAGATTCTTATGAAAAATGGCCAGCTGACTTGAGTCTTTTTAGGTGGATTTGTTTTCGAAATAATGCAGGCAAGTTCAAAGTGGCTATGTTTCTATTAAACATCGGAAGTTTAGAGGTAATGAATTTATTTACAAGGTAAAATTTATAGTACCTATTTGTATAGAAATTACATGTGTATTGTTGGCTAGACGTTCTAGGTATGCTGGGTAATATTACAAACTAAGTTTGGTGGTCAAAATCTTAATCGCGTTGACCTTTATTGTGCGTTAATATTGCTATTTTCTTTTTGGGCGATTTTAATTAGAATACACTTTGCGATCGCCTGTAAACAAACCAATTTATTGCGTAATAGATAGAACCAATCGAATGATTTTTTTATAACAGACAACTTAATTTTGAATGTTTTAATCGTGAAATGAAAATCGACTACGTGTGATCCTACTTCTGACACCAATTTTCCACGCCGTTAATTTAGTTTGCATTAAAGTATATAATTAATACGAATGCCAAAACGAAATGTTATAAAACGATTTTATTCATTGTTTATATTCAATTCAATTTTTACTAACCTCAATAAAATCTTTAAAGTTGTTTTACGGAAGAAATATCTGAAATAAAAAAAATATGGTTATTTTAAAATATTCCAGATATATTGTTAGTTTATCTAATGATTAGATATATTAAAACAGAAAACGATTTAGGTACTTCCATATATAATTTCGCAGCTAATTTTTTTGATGCTCATGAAAGTACAGAGCCCGTGAGCTCAAATCATCACTAGGTCCGTCTACGCTCAACATATAGTATATATAATAAAATATAGTATATATTATGAGCTAGTTGATTTTATTATTGAAAAATTGCTCGATAACTTCTTTTCGATTATTTTGATTTTTTGATTCTGAAGTTTTTGTTCATTATAAAACTACATCCAAAATAAAAGCAAAAAAAGCCTTAAGGGCGACACTCTCCTCCTCCTTTATCGGGTCAAAAAAATCGATTTTTTGGAAATAGTCTTAATCGATTGCTAAACTATTCAAGAATATTCTTCTCTGAAAAAAATTCAGTCGATATCTGCAGTGTTTACGAGTTATAGCTCATAAAGTGGAGGGGTCAGGTGACGAGTACATAGTATTACTTTATTATTTTAATAATACAGTATTGTTTTCGATTTTTTAAAAAAAAAAATTTGCTACCCTCAAAATTTTTTTTCACGTTTCATGACGAGTAGACACGAAAAAAGCAAAAAAAAATTTCAGTCCGTCTGTCCGCCGTACGCCATACGTCGACCGCTGTACGCAAAATCGTTTGAAGGCTCGTAGCTCCCAAACCCTTTGAGCTATTAAATTGAAATTTTTTTTATGAATAGAATGGGTAGGCCCCTTGAAGTGGCCAAATTTGGAGGGGTGGAAGTGTAAGGGGGGGGGGGAAGGGGGAAGTGTTTTAGACGGAAAATTTTGGTTTCTAGATCTCAGCAACCACTTATGCTAGGAAGCTGAAATTTGGAATTTATATAGAGTTTCAGTAGTGCAAAAAAATTGCCGATATAGGTGAAGGGGTTTGGGAGTGGGGGGAAAAATAATGCGTCCGAAACGCAAAAAAGGTGAGATCGACACTTTCTAAAATCCATATCTCCTAAACGGTTAATGTCACAAAATTGAAAATTAATGAATATCTGTAGGTATACTAGGAGAATATATCGGAAACAAAAATTTGAGTGGGGGCAGTGGCGTACGGGGGTGGGGGGTGAAAAACTTTAGATTGCGATATCTTACGAACCAATTGCACTAGATAAATAAAATTCGGTTTCTGTATAAAGGTTGACAAATGAAGTTTGCTGAAAGCAAAATTTTTTAAGGGGACGGTGGAGCATGAAAGTGGAGGGGATAAGAATTTTTCTAAAAAATCACGTCTCATATCTCAAGAACGGTGTAAGATAGATACTTAAAATTTTTACCAGAAGTAGGCCTAATAGACCCCTAGCAGAAAACAAAATTTTGGAAGTTTGGGTGTAAAGGGTGAGGGTGGGGGAGTGTGAAAAGGAAAAAGTTCCGATTTTAATATCTCGACAACCTATAATGATATAAAGCTGAAACTTGGCATTTAGATAGAGCTATATTAGTAGCATCTTGGAAAAATATAATTTTTTATAGGGGTAATATGGTACGGGGGTGGGGGGTGTTTTTCCTATATATAGAACGGCTTATGCTACAAAGCTGAAACTCTGTACGTTTAAGTAAATCAGCTAGAAAACTAATTTAGATTAAAAAAAATTTCAAATATCCATTGGCGTTCGGAGGGGGGGGGGGCAAAACAAATTATCAGTGAAAATGGAATGCATATATTTTCACTGTTTTCGTCATATCTATTAGGTCTTCCCAAATATTGAATTCATTTTTATTCTATGGATTCTTCATATAAATACCTAGAAAGTGTTTTCAGGATTTTTTAAAATTCGACCTTTAAGGGGGTGCAAAGGGGGTTGTAAACTTTTTCACGAATTCTACTATATCCCCACGTCTTATCAGATATTGAATATCTTTTCATATTCATGGGCTTGCGTAATAATCGCCTAAAACTTGTTTTTAACTTTTTTCCTTTTTCCACCTAGGAGGGTATAAATGGGTCGAACACGTTTTCAAGACTTCCGTCATTTCTTTTAGAAGTGATAAGAAATTAAATTGGTTCCTACTTTCTCGTGCTGTCTTCATATTTATTTATTAACTCCTTTCAGGATTTTTGAACATTCAACCCCCAAGTGGGTGTAAGGAGGTTGCATATCTGAGGATATATCGAATTCATTTTTACTTCCTAAGGTTTCCTATGTAAAAAAGCCAAAAAGTCAATTTCAGTATTTTAGATATTCAATCCAAAGAAGTGTAAGGAGGTTGTATACTTTTCAAAGTTTCGATATATTTCTTAGGTTCGATGAGATATTAGATCGCTTTTTATTTCCACAGACTTTTTATATAATCGCCTACAAACCCATTTCTCAATTTTTCGATATTCAACCCCCAAGGGTTTGTATATGTTTTCACAATTTTTGCCATTCCTTAGTTCTGATGAGATATAAAATTCATTATTACGGCCAACCAATTCACGATTTTTCGAATTTCCAGAACCAAGGAGGTGTGAAGGGTTTGCTTACATTTTCAAAAATTTTTCAAAATCCGTCTTGTCTCATGAGATATCAGGTTGCTTCTTATGAAATCGTCTAAAAACCTGTTTCACAATTTTTTCGAAATTCAAACCCCAAGTGGAAGTAATGGGTTTGTATACGTTTTAACAATTCGCCATATCTCTTAATTCTGATAAGGCAACAAATTCGTTTTTGCTTCTATGTGCTTTTAGTGTACATAATATACTGAAATTCGAATAGTCTACACGGACTTTTTCAATGTTTAATCGGCTAAAAATCTCTATTTTAAATATTTTTATATTAAGAACAAAATTAATTTTCCATAAGAAATCTAAAAATCTCGAAGCAACTCATGATACTCTCCGACTTTTACCGCTGCCGAACTTTGACCCTAAAAATAATAAAGTTTCGCCCAGACTATTGGCAGATTTTTTTTTATGTTTCCAAAACTTTGAAAGCGTTTTTCTCGAAACATCATTTTTCGATTTCGCGTACACGATTGAGAAAATTCTACTAAACCGATTTGGTTTTTTGACGGCTCATTTTATAGATAATTAGATTCTCTTCTAGATGACGTTAATTGTTTTTTGGAAAACAATTTTTTACATATTTTTTTCGTATTTTAAAGTCGATTTTTTTCAGCGGAAAATACACTTTAAATTCAAAAATGTGACGTCATCTAGAAGCTAGTATCATAAACTTTACAAAAACTTTTTGTTTTTTTGGTTCAGATCAAAATTAAGGACGCTAGACTGTACGCAGATAGAAACGAGGCGATATTAACTTACATCCATTTTTAAATTAAACATCGATTTTTTAATGTGAAAAAATTACAGTGTGCTCTTGAATTATGCATTAAATTTTCAAAAAAATTTCATAGCGTTTCGAGTTATTATAAATGAGAAAATAATTCTTGAAAATCATATATTTTTCGACCATGTAAAGGAGTGTCCCCCCTTAAAAATTTGTAAAATTAACTAGTCTTTTGAATGATTTTTCGTAACCCAACCTACCATTTAATATTTTGGGTTACTTTTCATTAAGCATATTGGCGTCATTGCGTTTTGGGTTTTTTACAACATTCGAGCGATGAGCTGTTTGATAGTCGAAAACTAGATTAACATCATAATAGTAGTTTCCCCTAGGTAAGATCTAACACATTAAATACCTGAATTTAAAATTATTATATTTCTCTTCCAATCTCAAATACTACGTAATTTTTTTCTCATTTATAAACTATCCTTTAATCCTTATTTATATATAAATTTTTTTTAAAAAAGAGTCGAGAACTAGCATTGCTATTCGACTTATATCTTGTTAATCATTGAAATCTAAATATTTAAGTGTTTAAAATGCAATGGAAATGAATTAAATCAAATTTAATGAAATTAAATAAATAAATAAATAAAAAAATATTAACACCACCGATACCCCGTTCCTCACAAATTGCGCTACTCAAATAGTCTGGCCAGTATAGTTCTCGAAAAAATTTGATTATATATCAGATAGAGGTTTAAATCCTCACCACTGCACACAGAAACTTTTATTTTAATTTATTTAAATTTTATCCAAAAATTTTTTCTAGTATAATTCAATTTTATACATAAAGGTTTCAAATTTCTAGCTTAAGCCGTTCGTGAGATTCAATCAATTCAGCTTCCATACATGTCCGGTTTGCAATTGCAATTGATTGCGATAAACTGACCGAGTTCTTTTCCAATAAAGTATGTTCACCCAACTTTCCTTTTACACGGTCTTTTTTTACACGATTTTGAAATAACACGGTCCACGAAGAAGAACAAATACCACTTTTTTACACGAAATTTTTTATCTAACACGATAGCAAAAAAAAATTTCATTGGATGGCAAATAAAATGGCATGGATAACGGCCGATCTATTCAAAAAATGGTTCTACGAACTTTTCATTCCTGGAGGCAAGAAATACCTACATATATAGAACAAAAAGTTCTTGAATTCAAAGTAATTTTGTCAAAATGTTTTTTATTAACTTTTCCTTGGAAACTATTATATTATGTATTCATATAATTTTTATGTGTACATATAATTTTTATCTGCTTAGTGCTTACTGTTTTCACCAAAGCTGTAAAGACATTACGTCTAAACTCTGAATGAAAATGAACTGAAATATCGAACTGTATTTAAATTTAAGAAATAAATATATCTATCTATCTATCAAAGTAATTTTACTCGTCGATAATGCTCCCAGTCATCCTGTGCTAGATCATCCAAATATCCAATTGGTATTTTTGCAGACTAATACCACATCCTTGATTCAGCCATTGGAACAGGGTTTAATAGCAACATTCAAAATGTATTACATTAAGGTAGCATTTAAATATATTTTACAATCAGTGGAGGAAAAAACATAGATCGTAGATGCATGGAAAAATTATACGATAATGGATTGTGTTACAAATGCTTCCTTTACCATAAAACTTATATTTTTGAATTTTTACTAACGAATTAATATTGAATGTTGTTTATTTAATAAATTAATTCTATTTTATAGAAGTAACATAATATGGGCTTTCCTTAATTTCTTTTGAACGATTTTTTTGAACAGCATGTAGTTATTTTTTCAACATACACGGTTTTTTTAAATTGTGGAACACTTCTACGATTTTACTATGAGTAGCATGTCTTCTCTTACACGGTTTTTGTTGGAAAGTATCTACCGTGTAAAAACAGAGTTGGGTGTACCTACTTTTGATTGAAATGTACGGAGAAATTTTATTACTGCAAAATATAATTTTTCATTAATATAGCTGCTAAAATCCGACGTATGTGAAATCGCGAAAAAATGTCGTTGTTTGTTTGTCTGTTGTGTATGTACGGTAGCATACTAGACTCATATGAAGATAACCTTCTTAAAAAAATCACCATGACCTACAACTTTTAAATCAGTGAAGGGATATACCTCGAACGAAGCCCACGCAGTACGTTCTGTATCCATTGTAATGAGACCGTTCAATATCTATTTTGAGTTCAAATATTTTCGGTTAGATAATCATTTCCCAAAATATTAAAACTTTTCTTTATTGACTGGTCTTGTGTGGAAATTATTGTATTGTGTGAGAGGGAATACAACCCATCGTTATATTGTTCACATTGATCCCATCTCTAAGTGGTCCATCGACTCATCTTAAATTCGTCCTCTTGAAAGAATCAAGAAAATTCTACTTCACTTAATTGCGTGAGTGTTCAGTACAGTTCGGATGTTTTGTAGAATAAAAAAAAAATTTTATAAGCCAATTTCAGACGTCTGATTTCATGTAGCACGCTACCATCCACAAAGTTCGTGGTAGTATTTGGAAGGAATTTGGAATTCCGCTCATTTTCCACAAATTGCGTACGAATTCTTGTAGTCGTTAACATATAGAAAGTAGTATTAAATTCTGCTTGACATAAATCTAGAAAAGTCGACCTTAACATAATTACCCAGACCTTCAAGCGGCCTCATTCGCCGGTTCCCTCGCGAGTATCCATTCATAGATCATTAGATCAAAGTATTATGTGGATTATTCAGAATTTACTTCACTCGGACCCGGCAAAAAATAATTAGCCAAAAGTAATAATAAACACATTAATGGAAATCCAGCGAGCTATGAAAACGTTGAAACCAGCTATTTGTTAAGGTGAAGAAGATCCTACTATTGCGTTGCGGCGGACAATAATTCAGCGGAAATTTTTCTCTTTTTCGAGTTATGTACGTTTTAAGTTTAATCAAATTCCCGGGTTGTATATCTGAAGCTGAGAACGATTGTCTATTAAGTTCGACCGTTTAGCGGCTTCCTTTTCCGGCCGCTCCACAAGCTGGCACGCTAGCGCTGAACTAGCTTTGTGTGCCGTCTATCCACCGGCTAACTAGAATTGTCCGATTTGTCTATTTACGCATCGATCTAGCTCTAGCTCTAGCTCTAGTCTAGAATCTCGCACAGTGCAGCAACCAGCTACCTCTGGGCTGCTATATTTGCCAGCATCTGCATCTGTACCAGCTAGGAGGAGGAACGTTTACAGCGCAACAACTTCCATTGATTTATTTTGACAAATTGGTGTAATTGTGGAAAATGTCTAGGGTACTCTACGATATTATGAATGTGCTGTCACGTGCAGTTGTAGCTAGCGCTTATGTCTGGCCGACAATTATTGCTGCAATTAATTAATTATTTACGTAGATGAATTTTATACGTGGCCGAGGGACTGGTAATTAGAATCTTACTCCGACGAACACCTTGTAAAGAAAAGTGGCGCGATAGTAGGTAAGCCCGTAAACGTCAGTTCTGCCAGGTAACGTCATTATTTGATTTGAACTTGATCTTGGGCAGGGTTACGTCAGTCGCACTATATTCTAGGTACGTGCAAACAAATCGAGCATTTCGACGTAGAATTGTTCATATTTTATGTGGTTCTATTACTAAAAATACCAATTTTTTATATTATATATTCTTGGTTGGCTTTAATTAGCGGAGCTTTAGGTAAATAGATGATTAATGATCAGATCAGACACACTATGCAGTCCTGTAGCTGCATATTTTGTCGTAACTTTATTTTTAACCGCGAATGAGTTTTCTGTCATCCCGATGAAAAATTGTGGTCGTTTTTTTTTCATTCTAGTAAAGCGGTTAGAGCATATTTAAACTTGCTTGCACCGGTGCGGTTCGAGAAGATTTTTATTGAAACTAATGGTGAGAAAATTAACATAAGATTTATTTGCGTGTAAGATAAATTAGTGATTAAAAACATCAACTATGAATTAAAGATATTATTTATTAAGTCAAATCAAAAAGATTTTAACTGAAAATGTTGGAGCGTAGTATCGCTAAGAAAAAAACGGTTATTTTCAAATATGCAGACCAATTAAAATTTGACAAAAATTGACAAATAAAAATTTTACGATTGCACTATCCTATGCTCATGTCAGCAAAAGATTGTCAGCTGTATTCAGTACATTTTTGATATTGTTATTTTCAGTTATCGTTACTTTTGACAAATTGTGTAACAAAGAAGTTGAAATGATACTTCACTTGCCTTTTTCTGTACTAGTAATTTTCGCTGCTAAACTTCTCATCAAAACACTGATTTTGTTGGTGTATAATAAACAGTTGGACTAAACGTGATTTCGAACCACCCCCGAAATCACTTGATCGCGACTCAGTGTGAATGAACCTTAGATTATAATTTTGTACGCCACAACAACTTGGCTCTTTTTTATTGTGGCATGTCCAATCCTTTTAGGTATATAATCTAAGGAATGAACAATCAAAATTTGACAAACAAAATTTTTGTTGTATACTTAAGGCCTCAAACGCTCAAAGATTTTGTTGGTTTGTCAAAATTAAATCGGACTCATTCACGTACATGCATAATTACACATAATCAACCTTTCCTTATTATTTATCTGTCGAATGATCTAAACCCTGTATTTGATATTTCAGGCAAAATAGGCCTTGTGTGGGACAACTTCAACGATTTGGCATACAAAATTTTGATGACTATGTCATTTGACCAACGATAATATTCATATATTTGAAAATGTGGTTTGCAGTTTAATATTTACAAGCTTGACACAATATAGTTCCGGTGTATGAACCAAATCCCTAAGTCTGCAAAAGGGAGATAGAGAGAGAGAGAGAGAGAGAGAGAGAACGTATAAAACCTTTCACATTTTAGGACCTTTAAAAATTTCGGAATAAAATTCATAAACTCAAAGAAATACCAAAAGAAACTACAAAGAAAAACAAGTCTGTATGAGGATTTTTCGATGATTGTCACCGACTTTGCGCACCCAATTTTTTAAAGTAGAGGTGTATCTCAAATTTTTAATTCTCAACGTTCATTAATTTATTTAGTTTTGAATTATAACCAGAATCAATCATTAGAATATACAGAGTTGTGTCAGTGGCGTAATAACGGGGAAGGTGACAAAACTCTTCGAAATGAAATTTTTTTATATTTACTGCAAAAAAAGTTACTTTTTTGTATGCATAATGTTTAGGGATACCTCTCTCGTTGCCTTCGTCAGTTGTCGGAAAACTTGTCAGCCAAACTAGCTAATACAACAATTAAAATTGAATTGGATCACGAATATCTCAGATTTCATCTACACTATAAAAGACTCACTGATTGTCCAACTTCAACAATTTTTTGTTGTTAAGATCGTACTATGTATTTTATTGCAGAAAACTTTCAATTTTGATGAATGCTTCGAAGTGGAAATGATTATATGATTACTTCGCCATAAGAAACAACTACTACTCCAGGCTCTACTTCTGTTTCTAGTATCATGTCTCCATGATCTGGTTCCTGAACCGGATGTGATTCTTATCCAGAACTTCTGCCTCAATTCAGCCTCAATAAATTTCCTCCGATCGGATTTTCTTTTTCGAAAGGCCATCATCGTCGCCTTGCCTAATATGATTCTTATGTTCATTTTTCAAAACACTGGTATTTTTTCAGTGGATAGCTTGTTAGCCTATCACCAAACCCCCACGGTTCCTCCGAGGCCAAAAGACACGAAATTAAGATGCGATCCGATGTGATTTGTATCGCATTTGGATCGCATTTAAATCATATCTTCATATCGACTGTAAAGTTTAGGTATAAATTATTCATACAACACATGGCTCCCAATCTTATTCTAATTTTATCTCATTTATTTTCACGTATGAACATCTAACAAAAGAATACCAAACTTTCAAATTATATAAATAAAAGCAAATGAGAAACCGAATTTAATCGAATATTCGCCTTGTACAAAAACATTTATATTTAACAAAAACAGTGTTATGTTTGTTCTGATTAATTCCCATACAACTTCTCACTTTAGTATGCGGTATTTCAAATTTTTGGCACCGTCGGATCCTATCTGTCTTGCCAGCTATAGTAAATTGGAAAAGAAGGCAACAAATTGATTTAGAGTGAAAATAACGGCAAAGAAAAATATCTATCTTCGTTTATTAGATTGTTTTTCTTCCCTAGTTCAATAGAACATTCGAATCGATTTGTAGAAAATAAGCACAGCGTTTTTTTCGCTCTATCGCCAGTACGTGAAAGCATACCCCCAGCCCCAGATAGTCGTAGATGTGCGAATATTAAAAGGTGCACTCAAGCTTAAATATATCCATGCTATACCTCGAGTTATATCATTCAATTGGTATACAGAAAAAAATCGATAGTAGAATTGGTTCAAGTTCAATCAGTTGTATCGATGTCTCTTGTAAGCCAATAATTGCAAACAGAACAACAAGGCATTGAGTGTAATTAATGCGGACTGTAGTCAGTGTGCCATTCAAAAAGAATTATAAACTGTATCACCAATGAATAAGGGAATTAGTGCAATTAAAGCGAATAGAAAACAAGAAGGCAGTAGCGCGAACAGCTTACGAAATGCATGAGGACTTGTAAAAACTGCAAGGCTCTTCACATAAAAGCTGTGCAGATTTATGCAGCTATTACCATTTTCAGCAAGAAATGAGAAACGCTGTGCGATTAATGTAATGAAATTCGAGGAACTCAATTAAAAAAAATAGATTTTAAGACTACCGAATCGTGAAGGTGGTAACACTGACCTTAATTAAAATGTTGGTGGAAACGACTTCTTTTTTCAACCACATCCAAAATCCAATTTTATCCATAGTTTAGACTTTTTTGTATTTGTATTCACTTAAAACCGTATATGGCTTGATAATATGTAAAAAGATGCGTCTACTCTTCTTTGGCTCATTTTCCGTATCATTTTCTTTTCTTTATCGGTAGCAGCGAAGACTACCCGTTTATTATTTAATATTTCTCTTTTCATTCAACCAATATGACTTCTTTGTAGTTCCAAGATTGAAACTATTTTGAACAGTCTGAACCCTTTTTTTGGCATATATTGGTACTTCTTTGTTCTGATGATAAGTTTTATCTCTAGTAACAATACGCTCAATTGTAATTGTGCGTCGAGAACCTTCACCACAGTGCTCCAAAAACATCTTTAACGAGAAATATTCGCATTTTTTCGTTTGTGAGGCTGTAATTATTTGTTTTCCCCATCGTGTACGCAACTCTTAATGCCCATTAATCGTCAATGCCCATTTAAGTTCTGTACTCATATGACCATTGAGCTTAATAAATATTATATCACCTAAATAAGCCATTAGTATCACGGTTAAATGACCAAATTAGACTGAGCATTAGGAAATTAATGCTGAAAAACGTACTAAAGCTGACCAATTTGTGTCAACTTACTTACGATGAATTTGATTTGCAAGTCAGTTATAAAAACATGTATTGCTTGATTAAATGTTAGTTGTTTTCCGGCGTCAGTAGGGTTTCTGGTGTGAAACGTGAAACCCCAACACGAAATCCCCGACTGTTAATTAATCGCTGTCCTTGAGGACATGACAGTTGGAAAACCTTCACTGGATACGCTAGTTTTATAAGATTGTGTTGGACTAGGTCCGAAGGAGCTGTTTCGTCATCGGAGGAACTATTTGCTTGATTTTATCCAGGTTAGTTTTATTCGAAAGTATACATATTGAGGTACGCCAACAAATTTTTTTAAAACTGGAGGGCGCTGCTGTCATGGCCGGCGTAAAAAGTGTCTTTCGCTCGCACGGCCTGCCGTTCCCAAGATTACATTCATTTGGTTGATCAGAAATAAAAATTTTAAAAAGATTCTGAAAATGTAATATATGATGCAGTTCGCATTGTAGGATTTTTAGAAAAAAATTTTTTTCACGAAATGGCGGCCGATTGAACTTTACGTTCATTTTTTAACTTTAATTACCGACCTTTCTAGATTGATAAAAAAACGTAATTAAGTGAAAAAAATCCTACGTTACGAACTAGAAAACCTATCCGAAAATATTGTTTCAAATTTTGGAAACAATCGATCGATCCGTTTGCCGAATTTTTTGGGGACCGTCTTTGAAAAGTATGTTTCGAGATAATCGTGTTTGAATGACGCTCTATATAGAGAATTCACGAAGGACCCATTCCAGTTAATTGCCCATAACTTTCACAATTATTGGAATTTCAATATGAAATTTACACACAATATTCTTAAGACTACAAACTTTAAAATAAGCGAAAACAAAATTTGGAAAAAAAAATTGTTCTACTCGGATGTTTTTTTTTTTACTTAAATTAAGAGGCTCAGAGGCTGTACCCATATTGGAGCCGTGGAAATGTTTATTTAAAATAATATTAAAAACGTATATTGTTCGCTTTATCGAAGTTAAACAGCACTAAAAGAGGTTTGTCGTTATTTTGCATGATAGAGACTGCGATAATGTCCCGTATAAACAGAGGAGTGAAGCCTAAAGTCTCCAGAGATGCAAGAAGTGTAATTCTAAAGGGGTATTTGGAACATGACCAAAAGACATGATCGGCAGTGGGCACAGTGGGCTTGCAGTAATTCCTAGTCGGTTCAAATTGGGTATTGAGGCCATTGTGATTAGCCATGAGTCGAGAAAAAAGAACTACCATTGAGCGGCTAGGTTCTACCAGCAGCCTTTGGAACCATGCATGTACATGTATGCTCGGATGTTCCTTCTTAATTGAAACTGTCAATTGACGTATCTTCTTCTCAAGTGCGCTAGATACAGCAGATATTAAAACGTGTCCTGTATGGAAATTTGACGAAAATGCAATGACTCAGATTATAGTCGTATACAACTAAACTTTCCCGCCCCGTCACCTTCAGCAATTCCTTCGTAAGCTGCTGGCACCAACAGATATCTTTCAGGAGATACTTTAGTTTTATGTATGTTATAACTGCAAGATCTTCATCAATGGCGCGACAGCCCAAATCGAGCTTACAGAATACACCGTCACCAGTTATCTCGACCAGCGACCACGTCCTCCAGTTTAAAACTCTTAGCAGCTGCTTAATCTGCTATCCGCGTTTTTGGTGGTGCAGGACAGCTTCATGGTGCATTTACACTCAACGTTTGAGGCGAGCCTCTATCCCCACCAAAAAAATGTGGAGTCGCATGAGTCTAACATTCTTCAACTTTTTCTCCGACGCACGCTTCCATATCTGTACACAGATACAATGAACTGTGGTACCACACAATTCGAAGCTCATCGTATTTCTGTCGTTTCGCTTTTATAGGCAAGTTGCGCCGCAGAGTCATGTTGAGTGTAAATTGCTTTCAACACAGCAAAGAACACAGCCGACGAAAACCGGTTTGCAATGGCCTGATGGTGGTAGAGGCTCGCCTCAAGGGTGATTGTAAACGCACCATGAACCTTCTCAATAGTGGGAGATTCCATCGATATTTACTTGTTCCTCGAGGCTTCTGGAATTAATGCCATCTCGTAGTCCAGTGTCTAGAGTCGTATTTAGAAGACGCCCTTCTTTGTCATTCCAGAGATTTTGTTGTGGAATGTAACCTTGGCTTAGATTTTTTTCTGTTGTGTATGCTCTTTTTTATTTAATTTATCGTCAAGATTTATAAGTTTGTTATTATTAAACAATCGTTGTTTTCGTCTGCAGATTTTGTTTGTCATATTTGTCTTTCTAATTTAACTCGGAGTTGACTATCCCAACTATTTTGTTGTTTGTTGACTGTTTTTATCTACTACCCCTAAAATGTGTTGAATCGATCGCAATACTTTGTTATTTCGAAAAAGAAGATAAAACTATAAACAACAAAGTATCGAACAATATAGTCTATTTTTAACCTTGAATCGGAAGACTCGATATGTTCAAACTGACTTCTGGTTTCTAATCTCTTTGAACTGTTGAATAGCCGATAGGACACTATCCACGTTTCATGACAATTATAGTGAGTTGAAGTTCGATTATTTCCATCCAGAAATTAATTAAAACTTAGCAGGAATTTGAACGTCTTTGAACTGTACATTGTCGTAATCTACGCAGCGTTATTTGCTTCTATTGTGTTTGGATTTGGAAAGTTTGGTGAAAAAGAGGCGGACAAAGTCGAGGCTGTTTTTTTCGGTTTTTTCCTTCTGAGCGATAAATTCTATTATTTTAACTTAATTCTATTGTACGATAAGATACACGATACGTGCATGAGTTGTAACTGACCGTCGTCAGTCAGTTATAAATTTTGGCCTTTACAAATTCACCTGATGATCAAGGTAAGCTCGGGAGTGTGCGGTCTGGTGATAAGAAAAGAACAAGTAAATTATGACGTTGAATTCGTGATAAGTTCGTCTGATATATGTACGTGTTTTTTATGAGCACTTGTGCACACTTTTTGTTAGTTTGATAACGCGAAAAAAACAACAGCTAAAGAACATGTCCTGTCGATGTACACACAAGATAGCAGCACTTAGGCAAAGGGGAGGGGAAGGGCGTTGGGGTGGGGAACTGGTGTAGCTTGAATATACAAACAGAATCGAAAGCTTTTTATGTTTACATCACCGAATCCACTTTACGCCGACTAGATTCGGCCAGCAAATACTTTTGACCTCGTCACCACCGGAAAATTCTATTTTCACGACTTGAGCTATCCAAGCGATTTCTGCTAGCTTGCTGTCTGCGATATGAGCTGTCCTGCTGGCCTTCTACGGCCAATACTGTGCAAATATCTGCACAGTTGTACAGCGTGGACTAGATTGTTGCTTGGTAATTTTTCATGATGTACGAGTATATAATAAAAGCAATTACATTTGCGCCATGTTTACACAAATCCTGACGAAAAAGAACACATTTTTCCAACGTTATCGCCACAATCGTTGGCACCCATTGACGTCATAACGCCAACCGTCAACCAGATAAATACAAACATTCGCATTATCGCGCTGGGCATGGCGATAAAGTGCTGCGTAAAATTAGTCGAACGGCCGGGACTCGGTCGTTGAAAATTACTTGTTTCCTCTGGCTATCTTCTGTTATTTTTAGTGACAATGACAGCTGACAAGCCCAGGATCTAGCGCTAACTTATTGTCATTTCGTACTTCAGCAAAGCTGTCAATAAGCGTGAAATGATCGGTTCGCACGGCACGGCTGGTCTTATTCGCTGATGGCATCCTTTTTCATTACGTCGCAGGCAAGATGCGTGAATTTTTCAACTTAATTAGCGATATGAGATGAGGTGTATTTTTAAATTTCTCTGGCGGTTCGGAATGAGATGACTAAGGGAGGTTTGTTTTAGCGGATCGCGGCCATACTGCCCAGATCAAATGACGTACAACGATGATTGTTGGATTCTGCTGAACGCCATACCTTGTCTATTTCACTCGAACGGACCGAGCGTAGGTATTTTGTTAGTGTTTATTCGACGCGATCACATGATGGTAATTAAAGTTAATGTTTTTTTCCTTTACACATACTATTTATGGTCTGTGAACTTGACCAAACAATGATTCTTTTTGCGCTAGCTGTTTTGGCGTCATAACTTTCTGGAGTGGTGCCAAATTACGTGAACCTGTAAATAGAGGCGGCTTCTCGGCAGCATGAGCAATAGCTTTGGTATTATGACAGGACAAAAACAAGAAAAATATATTTAGAATAAATCCCGACGTACTATTTTGATTTTCGAAAGATAGTTTGGCGGCAACTCGGAATATGCAGTTTTTTTGAGTAGGTGTCGTTTTGCTTCCACTTAGTTGATTTACACCGTCAGATTTCAAACTGGATTTGGCAAAATCTCAATAGTTTGACAAAACTCTAGCAAATATTAGATTTTCCATAAATTTGGAAGTATTTCGAATCTTCTCTTATAGTTGATTTACAACGCCAGACTTCGCCAACTAGATTTCAAAATTTCGAAAAACGTTTACATCGCCTTAACAGATTTGGGTAAAGGTTCGTTATATGAGTGGCACTCCAAAATTGGAGCGAAAAGGGAGTTTTAATCACCCAAAAACAATAATTTTTGTAAATTTTTTCAAACTTTTCGCGCCTTTTCCCGCCATGTTTCAATTCTGATGTGGAACAAATACGACAAAAATTTTAATACAGTGGATGCCACTTATTGTAATCACTTTGGGACCGGCCATAAACAATAACATTAACCGGATGATAGCAATAGACAAAGGGGAAAATTTTTCTCATTTGTTTTCCTACGCTTGAATATAGATTGCTAATATTATTTGCTAATATTATTTTTTTTATCCATTAAGTGTTATTTACAACTCTAGCTTGAATGTTTCACAAAGTTACAGAGAATATGAAATACTGTTTCCTCTTCCTCCTCTTTCAGGCAGCTTCTACAGAAAGTCGTTTGAAAAGAATCGCCGTCTTTTAGCATGCCGGCTTATAAGACAGTGTCTGATCAGGACACTTACTGTGGTGCTGATTCTCTCCCTTTTTAGAAAATTCAGCCTTGTACAGCGTTTTAGATCCAGCTTCGGTCATATCTGTCAGCTCAGCGCGCCACTTCTATTAACCTGTCTCGAAAACTTACTCGAAGTTGAACTCATTCTGTTGAACGAGATCAACATCAATAGTTTTCAGAAGCTACGAAAAGACTGAAATTTCTCATAGTAATCATGATATGTGCCTTGTGTTTACATAAATGAAAACCAAGAGCAATCATCTTTAATTTTGAGATTGTTTTTATTTTGCCTTTTTGATCACATTCACATGAAGAAAAAAGAGGAGCGATTAAGAATACAGTCACAAAACTTGTAATGTTGTATGAAAAGTTGGCCCGAATGATAACATAAAGCGAATTTTATTCCAATAAGCGATGAATTTCGTTTGTGGAAAATGGAACTAACTTGTTTTGATAACAAAATGCGGCTTATAACATTGTCCGCGATTACTATAAGCGGCATCTACTGTATACCAATGTTGGTGCCATGCGAAATGTCATAGTGAAGTCCAGCTGACATCAAAAAGGTAAGTAAATTCGCAATCTTTTAATTTCAGGTCGACCCGGAATTGAAAACAACTGATATTGGTTTTAAAGAGCTAAATCCATTGAAGTAAAATATTAATTATCATTTTGGAGTGCCCCTTATATAACGAACTATTTCCCAGATTTGTTTGACATTTAATAATTTAGCAGCTCACTGTTATGGTAAAATGTTTAATTTAGTTTGTAAGATTTTACCATTTTCAGTAATGTAAGTTTGCATGAGCAGGAATCAAAAAATAAAATTATTAAATTGCAAAGCTTGAATTCTGAGCAAGTAATTTGATAATATCATTCAAAATATGTGACACTGAATTTTGAACGTGTTGAAACATAAATGCCAGAGCTGTTCAGGGCGGTTTCAGTAGATTTCGTGCAGGTTTTTGACAAAATCTAGTCAAACAACAAATCGATCTATTTAGATATTTTATATACCCCTCAGTTCACACTCCATTGGTTTATCTCTATGTAAACTCCAAGTTTCAACTTTCTAGCGTAAGCTGATCCTGATGTACAAAATTATGAATTTTTTGTTCCAGTGAAATATTCGAAATTTTGATGATATAACTTTTATTCTAATTGTCCATGTGGAGAGCCCAAATCCCTGTGACCTTCTTCTGAGTACCGCTACTGATGACTTTGGTTGGTTGGTTGGTTTAAGTGTCTCCTGTCCTCTAGACAGAGCTCAATTAGCTCAATGGTCGTTTTGGAACCACAAAGTCGTATTAAACCCGGATGCTAGGAGTTGTTGTGACTAGGGAATTTAGAGAGTGTGAGGAAAATTGACCGTTATAACCATCCTGTGCTATTTAGGAAGAGTAATAACTCTCCAATTTTCTTCCTCGAAATCTCCACCAGGTCCCCGTAGAAGGGTTTGCCTAGAGCTCGCTCTCGGGCTCTAGCTAAAGCCGGACATTCGCAAAGGAAATGAACGAGCGACTCTCGCTCATTACTGTCCTGGCAGCTGCGGCAGTGTACATTGAACGGAATGCCCAGTTTGGCTGCATGATCCACAATTGACCAGCGACCTGTACTAATCGCCGTGATTCTGGAGATGTCTGCCCGGGTCTTGTATAGAAGTTCGTCTGACTTGGCTCGGTTGTAAGATGGCCACCTCTTCCTAGATATGGCGCAGCTGGTTAGGCTTGTTCATCTATGGAGTTAGACGCTGCTTGGAAGTGGGAGAGTATGTCCTCCTTGTCAACTCCTAAAAGAACGTGAACTAGTTCTGCACGACTCTCTTGCAGAATGGAGCCCTTCCTGGCCAGTTCATTAGCCCGCTCATTTCCCACTATATCACAGATGACTTTAATCTATTCGATTTTTAATCCAGCACTGCGATTTAATGTTGGCTGTACAAAGAAGAGTTTTTTCAATTTAGGCTACAGGGAAAAGAATTGTGCTCTTCCCATGACTCCTTCATAATGTTGGAATATTACAATATAGCAATTTGTTGGATACCATAAATCAGTACAGTAATGAACATAGCTCTTATACTCTGAAAAACGAATGAATCGATTAGCGTCTTATCATGGTACGGATTATATATCTGCCCTACTTACAAAAAGGGCGTATTCTCAGCATTCATATAACCGCTTCCTTGCAAAAATACTTATATCGAAATTAATGTAGCCATTTGAATCAACAATATGATCATTTAGTTAAATTGTTATTTCTCTGTGCATGACTGACTAATGATTAAATCAATTTTCCGTCGAACTTGTATTATAATTATTTCAAATTCCATGCAAACGAAAAATCCCCTAGTCGTAGTTGCGCAAGAATTGAAATCATGAAATAAATTGTAAGGTTCATTGCTTTCAAAATGTAGTAAATCGCTTAACATTACGATCTACGGACAAGAACGCTGATATCGGGGGAAGAAGAAAGAAAAATTGTCTAGGCGACTAAATTTATTAAAAATAAAACTGCGCGACATTCCCTCGTTATCTAACTATCGCACTTGAGCAGAAGTTTAATGATTAAGGTGGTAGGGTATGTATTTAAGTGACAAAGCATAAACGGCACACTAGCTTTACTGACCGACTGAATTGCTTCTGACTTGACCTATAATTTAGCCCCATGCATCAGTAGCTACTTAGATAGTTGGGTTCCTACTACCTTCAATTCAACGATGTTCACATGAATCTGAAGGTCTAGAGTAATCTCCTATTACCCATATTCCATATACGTGCTTTAGCTTTGGCCAGAAGACCGACCTTCCATGACCTACAACTGCAGTAAATCCGCTACTGTTTTGTTGCATAACGCCCGCTCTTGTAACAGCCGATCAGACACACAACAACCAATTATGGCTTCCAGTTGCAGCAGTGTTGCACTTCGTAAACTACACTATAACTACTCGTACGAGCTACGCTGCATGCAATGGAAGGGATGGGATAGTATTCAACTTTCGGTATCGAGAATAGCAAACATAGTTACACCTAGTTCCAGCTACATCATATCTAGTTACCTGTAGCTGGGCTGCAACAGAACAGCTGTTTAAAAAATCAACTTTAGCTAGAAGCGTGAACAAGCTTTGAGATTGCAGCGCAATTAATCGACCGCAACATACAGATTGGTACTTAGCTTAACTGGAAGATTCCTACGAAAAGGCATAAAACTCTAGAATGTATTCAGTTCCTCGCGTCAAAACCCCGGACCCTGGGGGCGTATAAGCTTACCAGCTTAGCACTTCTAGCCTCGGATAGACAGTTTTGCTCTATTCTACGTTCATATCGTAAAAATACAAATACAAGTAGTACGTGATATTGGTATAACACCGCACATACCAAGTATTGTACGAGATTACCGTCCAGATAGATATTATGAAAATGACGGAGCAAAACTCATATGAACCTGATATCATGCGCCATCGATAAGATAGTCACGAGGGACTTAAATTTCTTCGGTAAACATAAAAAAAATACTCGTACTACTTATTTGGGTATGTATCAGCTTTTTTGAAATGTACATACATTTTGGGAGTATAGTCGCCGAGTGCTAAAATACGTATCTACAGAAAGCAAAAGCAAAGTTAAATTTGACTTACTTCAATACAGCAATCTATCGCGCAGCCAGACATGTGGTTTTATCTGGATTTTTATTTAATTTTTATTTTTGTAAATCATTATATACACACGGCTATTAGCTTAACAGTAGAATAGACTAGATCCTTTGTATCTTTTACTCATAATAAACGTCATATCTTCATAGTGACTATTGGAAATGGGAGTCCCCAACCAACGCATTTTTTGGTAAAGAATGAAAGTTGTCGTAGAAACCGTTAAAAAAATTCTGGAAATTTAAAATCGGCACTTGATGTTTGAAGATTTTTGCAATCTACAGTATTGACCGAAATATATTACTTATTTATTAACAATTTTTTTCCTGTTGACTTGTACCACGAAGGAATTTTTAGTAAAAAGGTACAGTCTCTTTTAAGTTTTATGTAGGTATATCATGCAGTAATTATAGCTACTATAACAGAAGTGGCCAGATTTTGCATATTTATACACCGATATTCCCACTTCTTGGTAGGTAGGTAGGTAGGTAGGTACGCGTGGCTGCCCGTGAGAACACGGACACACTTAGACCTGAAGGGTCCGTTGTGTTACCACAGGATCATCGAATCCAGTCCTACTCGTCGAACCATTTAGAGCTTGCAATGAAGCGTTGGATTCTCGCGACCTCCATTGCGGCAAGATCACCGAGACAGTTGAAGAAGTAAGCTCCAAGATGAGCTTTCCTTCTGGCTGATAGAGCTGGACAGGTACAGAGAAGGTGAAGGACTGTCTCCTCCTCCTCCTCATCCAAGCAGCTTCTACAGAAGTCGTTTGAGAAGAGGCCGAGTCTTTTGGCATGTCGACCAATAAGACAGTGTCCAGTCACTTCTTGGTATGAAGGTATTAAAATTTTACCTTCATATTTGTTGGCATATCGCAGTATTACGATTTCGAACGAATTGAAGAACCAACTCTTTAATGACTTTTGTGTGGTAGGTACTTAAAAAAAAGTTCCTGAATTTCGCCTTTTACCTGATTTTGGTCATTATTGAAATTAGCTTTACAGATTTATGAGACGGAAAGATAATTTTTAATCATCAATGAGCGCCATATGATTTTTTTTGTCCAACAAATTTAAAAACGAATAAAGGCCATCAAATTAGAAATCGGAGGAAGCGGGAAACTGAGAAGCATTTGGCATTGCCGAAGACCTTGCATTGATGGGTGCATATATTCAACTGATTACAGATAAGCCCACAATGCACAATCATTCATGATCAAAGCCTTTCATTATGGGTAATAAATTTTTGTACTGTTTTGATAATAAGCTTTAAAATTTATATCTTCTTTTCCCAATGGGTGAAAGTCATATGGCCTACGTCTCTTTGACGATTCTACTTTGATCGGATTCGAGACATTACGGTCGTTCCTTTGGCCGATTTGATTTTTTCTGTCGAAGCGTCTCAAGCTGTCTTTTTTTTTCCGGGGATAGGTTTTTAGCCTAACGTCGGTTAGGAGAGGGGAGAGCAAAATACGAAAGATAATTGGCAATTGGAAAAGCGTAGTACCGTCCGAACCTCGACCTTTGGGATCATAGACTAGCACGGTTATACTATACGAGGCCACTCATATCTATACATATACGAGTAGAATACAATCGATTTCTTGAAATAAACAATAATAGGTCCTTGAAAGCGAATAATCGAGAAGGGTCATAAGGTAGTAAATAATTAAACAAAATTCTATGTATTGATGAAAGAACCGATGGCACAATGAACAAAATAATCTAATGTTTTTATATTTTGGGAGCTCTGGAATTGTACTGACTCCAGTTCTCCAAGCTGTACCCAAAACACAGATTACATAACTTGTGTAGCTCCCATAAGACTAGAAATTAAATGTCCGAATTTTTTTCCCAGAACCACTACACATAAACGCAAATTGTTTACAGAAATTACATTAAAAAAATATTGGTATAATCGGCAATTTTTCCTATTTGTTCGTGTTAGTGCTACAAGCTTTGCTGTGCATAAATTGTCAACAATGTTTAATAGAGTCAAATAGTAGTCCTTAATATTCAAGTGAACTATATACGACGGTAAATCCGAAGACTACTTGATCCGCCTTCTAAGCCGGGTGTACGCCTGCATACCATGTTCCGTAGAACAAAATAGGTGTGCATGTGGAGAAAGGAATAGTGTTTCTCAATTGATTTTTACTACGGACCTAGCGGATAACTACTTCTGTATAACATAACAGAATCTCGCGGAAATGAAACCGTTAGAGTAAAAGTGGTGTAACCGAGGTTAGACATTAAGGCCTAAAAATTTTATAGCGTTCATTTTTTACTATCACGTTTTAAAAAAAGTTAGTTTTATTGAAAAATTAATTTAATTTAATTTAATTTCACAATTAAGTAAAAGTGTTCTTCTGCGCCCTTATCCAGAGCAGAGCAGGCTAGCAAATTGGAAAACCATCAGGAAATGTTCAATTTACCAGTCACATTTCGTCGAATCCAGAGGTCGTTTCAATTCCATTCAGGTTTAAGTCTTCACATCCGTAATCTTAATAAGGACAATTATTAAAATCTTAATAGCGCGTCAGTACTGTGCTTATTGTTGACTTAGGGCCATTATTACGATTTTCAGTTAAACTCTAAGGCTGGCCGCACACTGAAAGAGCAAAAACAGTTTTAGTCAAAAACGTTTTTGACTAAACATGACTATATCGTTGTTTCAATAGCAATTCAATGATCAGAGCACACTAATTAGTCGAGCTCGCTTCAAGGCACGCGACTAATCAGTGTGCTCTGATCATTGAATTGCTGTTGAAACAGCCACATAGTCATGTTTAGTCAAAAAGGTTTTTGACTAACACTGTTTTTGCTCGCGGACAGGCTAACCGGAAATTTATCTGGAAGTTTTGTATGAAAATCTGTCAGTTAAAGTTCCAGTTAGAACGTAACTGAACATCGTAGGAACGGACCTTAATGTCCAGAGAAAAGAAAATATATGCATTATTATCTGGCGCCCAATGTGGGGTCATCTTTAAAATCACATTAAATACAAATTTAGACTTCAGATCCTCAAATGATCGCCACGTACTTCTGTGCTATTGTTGATTTATTGACCAGAGTGAAAAGAAAAAAAAATTGTCAGCGGTGTTACACGGCGCCCAATGTGGGGTCCAACATTAAAAATTTCATTAGGCACATATCTAAACTAATCCGAAAAGCTGATTGAAACTTGATTTTTCAATAACAACTCGAAAGCTACAATTTCCTGATCGAAATGATTTTTCGTAACATCCGAAAGGAAAAAGATCTCCATCATCGCAATTCAATGCCATATGTTATAATTGGCAACCCTTAGCACGGGAAGCACAGTCCAATCACAAATTGCGAATGTTGCAATGCTTCCAATTACCCACTCATCCTTCTTCCTAGCTACATAAATGCTATTTTTATTGGCACTCTTAGGCACTGTGCCCAACTTCTTGCTCCTCCAAAATACCATCAGAAGGTCTGCGAAGATACTAGAGAAAATTGAAAAAAAACTCACCCTTAACAGTCGCTTATGATACTTTTCACCAACAGATCGGGATACATGTGTGTAGAACGCGTGATGCTGTTTATCTCTCGGACCGTATCACAACCGTAACCGTTCACCAGCATAAAACAAGTTCGTTGGAGTAGGGTTGGCTGGGGGTGTGTATACGAGATTCTTTTTTTTTATTCTTCTTTAAAAAAAAAGGAAAAACAAAAAAAATAACCCGCGATCCAGATGAATATAACGCGGTAACGGACGTCCGATTTTGACGGTAACGACACTTAACGAGCTGTACGAGAACTAAAGCGTGCAGGACCGACAACGATACCACGGGCAACACTACTGTACAAAATTGTACAAATACTTCGAGAAATTTCGCAAGGATAGGATGGTGCGCGCGAAATCCGTTTGTATGTTGCTGTTGTTGTTGTTGCTATTCGTACTGTTCGAAAGGAGGATGTTCCTGAGGGATGAAAAGATGGCGCTAATGTTGGCTCCCGTTACTCTTCGGAATTCTCCTATGTACACGGTCGGAAGTTCGAGTTATAGTCCAGGTTTTTATGTAGGTGACCCGGAAAGCTTTCAGGGGTTGATTTTAAGTTACCGAAAGAGTCCTTTTTTGTTGTTAGTGTTGTAAATTTATAATATTTTCGACACACAATCGGGAACAAGAGTTTTCGGCACACTTTAGCACTATACGTTACTTTCGAAAATAAGGGTTTTGCTCGCTTTCGGATCTAGTTCACTATGTTCCGGCCCGAACACCTAGTGGCAATCGAATGCACTTTTATTGTTGAAATTTACAATTTATCGCACAAAAACACTTGTTTGAAGGAAATCATCTGATTAATAAGTTGACAACGGGGGGTGCTCAATATTTGTGTTGTTTTAAATTGGGGGGGTCTTATTTTTATATATTTGACACGTATGGTTACGTATTATTGCAATTTATTTTTAATTAGCGATCTAATGTAAACTTAGGGTTGACTATAAAAGTAGAAAAATACAAAACGGCTAATTGTTATACAAAAATTTTTACACAATTTAATTATTTCTAAGAAATTATTGTATTTAAACTTTTTTTTATGAATTAATTATTAATTTTTTCGTTTAATATTTCAATTGAATGTAATGATCGTAGGTATGATGTAAAAGAACGCAGAAATTAAATGTTCGATTTTCACACAGAATTTCCGCTTGTATTTTATTCTGTTTTTTTTCGAATTCAATTTTGCACCATTTCGATTTCGGGTAGATTTTTAACGAACTCTTTCGATTTTCGAGGACTCGTAGAAAAAAGGATTAGTAACTAAATTTTGTAATTTTCACACTTGTGTAGAACAGAACTTTTCTTACGATTAGAATATTTGAAGAAAATAAATAGAAATGAAAATCAACGGTGAAGAGCTTGAATGCGAGTGGTACTATTCACTTAATTTTAATTATTTTATGCAGATTTTGATGGTTTTGTTTTAACTTTACTATTTTAACTTTTTTTACTTTTGCTTTTTTGTAGTTTAAAAAAAATATTCTTGAATTACACCGAGAGAATGTGAATGGCGTGCGTTGCGTTCTGTTGACGATATAGTATTAAAGTGGAGCTTTCCGTTCAGTCGATAGGAGCTTGAGCGACCGGACCATCCAATCTTTTCAGCCTGACGTACAGAGGGACCCGAAACCATTTCTTTTGGGGTAAGCCCAAAGTACGACAAGTACGGCGCGGAGTACATAGTGGAAAGCAGAAGCTTTTTTGATAGCTAGGTGCTGCTCTAGTCGCGCTATCAGGCAGCGTGAAAAACGGTGTGGTTTGAATTGTAGAGAGCTACATACACGTGCCACAGCCAATCTGGGGGGAAAAAGCTAAGCCCCGATGACGTCAAAGTTTTCGTGTATGACGTCGTTGCGCGCTGGAAAGTAATGTTGACGATAACGTGCTGTTTGCTGTGTGTTATGCCTACACGGTGATGCGATGATGACGATGGGACCCCATCACAAATTAGCCCACCAGGCCACCAGCTGGTCCGGCGTTTGGGGTGGCGCTATCACCGGGTTTTACGGTGGGTAAGGTGCATTTCGAGCTTTCGGCTGTGCTTTGAATTGAGAGCTGCTGCCCCATTTTCCGGACGTCATCAACATTCAATCGAGGTAGAGTTGATGCTGGCTGGCCTGATTTTCCTTTGGAAAAAGTATTGCCATTACTGTACTAACATTTCGATCTAATTATAGAAAATGTATTGTATGGTACTGTGGTGTGATATGGTGGTGCACATTGGGGAAACGGAGTTGGGGTTGGATTGAATTTCTAGAAGTTCAAGAATAAAAGCGGTTAATTTTCATATCGCGAAAATTATAAGTTCTAATTTTATCATGGGCATGCATGTGATACACTGCTCACTGTTAATACCCATGTCTCAATACTATACATATATGAGATAAAGGCTTTGGTATCTACCGAATATGATCCCTTCCATGGTTTACAAATTCGATAATTTTCCTAGTTTACTATCCATTTTACTGCTTGCTAGCAGCGCCATTCTGACAGCCTCGAAGGGTTTGAGACATGCGAGCCTTCAAATGATTTTGCTTACAGCGGACAGCATACAGACGGACTACTAATTTCACTTTATTATTTTTTAATAATAAAGTATTGTGATCGACCTGAAATTTCAAAAAAATGTACTGCCCTGAAATTTTGTATTTTCACGTGTTAGGACTCGTAAACACCAAAAAAGCAAAAAAAAAAAAATGTCCGTCTGTCCACCGTAGACGCCGTCCGCCGTATGCACCTTTTGCAACCTTTTGACGGTGCGTAGCTCACAAACCCCTTGAGATATTAAGTTGACATTTTTACGGTAGGTAGAATGGGTGAACCTCTACGAGTGGTATCTTTTGAAGGGGTGGGGTGTGAGGGGGAGGAGGCTGAGCGTTTGAGATGGAAAATTTTGGTTTCCAGATCTCAGGAACTGCTTATGCTTGGAGGCTGAAAGTTGGAACTTATGTAGAACTATGATAGTGGACCCATTTGCAAAAAAATTAACAATAGGGGTCGAGTGGTGTGTGAGTGGGGGAAAACAATGCGTCCAAAACGCTTGAAAGTTGGGATTGAAACATTCTAAAATCCATATCTCCTGAACGATTGATGTCAGACGGCTGAATCTTTGTAGTTGTCTTAAGAGATACTAGAAGATTAGAAAAGAGTTAAACATTTTAAGGGAGGTGATGAGGTGTGGAGGTTGGGTGGGGGAAACTTTGGATTACAATATCTTCCGATTCAATTGTGGCAGGAAGATAAAATTTGGTCTCTGTATATAGAATCACCAGTGGAGTCTACGGAATGTAAATTTTGAGGGGGGATGTGAAGTGCAGAAGTGGGGGACAGCCATTTTTCAAAAAAATTTAATTTTTATATATCAAGAACCGTATCAGATATGATCTTGAAAACATTACAGACCAGTAGACCTATAGCGGAGAAAAAAAATTGAGGGTAGGAATAACCAGGAGGCTATTTGGAACGTTATTTTTTAGGTTGTTAGTCGCATAGTAACCTACACCGCATCTCAGCATTAAACACGTTTCGGACTTCTACATATAAAATAATAAAGTTGGGCCCAGACTGTTGGCAGATTTTTTTTACTTCCTAAAGGTCTAGTAGACCCGAAACGAATAGCAGGGGAAAGTGGAGCAAAGTAGGCCCCTAAGGTTTGTACCGAGATTCTGTAAAATGGGTAGTTATAAAATTCTTTTCTCGAAAAATCGATAGCTTTGGATGTTAGCTTAGTCATATATTCGTGAAGTTAAATTATTGCTGCTAATAAAAAAGATTTATTTTTATTTTTTTCTGAACTACAGCCTAAAAGATTAGACAGAGCTAGATAGGCGCCTTGTAAGCCAAGTACATGCTGCGGCGCTGATTTACACAGAACTTTTTTTTTATAATACATTATTTCTTAATTTTCATATTTGTACATATTAATGTTGGAAAAATAAATCGATTAAATTTGATTTAAAATATTTAAATGGGAGAGGAGTTGAAAGAATGGGGAGTTCGAGGTTTGTGTTGGGTTTAAAAGGACATCTAAAGGGGGCATGTGGTGGTGAAAGAAAGATGAAGTTTCTGGGCATTCTTCGAGGATGTGCTTTGTGGTAAGCCTATTTTGACAGTGGGGGCATGATGGTGAATCTTTTTTCAAAATTAGGTGTCCTTTGGTCAGCCAAGTGTGGCCTTGTCTTAATCTCACTAGTATTGTGGCTAATCTCCGAGGCATGGTGGAGTCGTAGACTGGATATAAAGTCTGTGACCAGTGAGACTTCAAAAAGGTTGTGCTTTGGGCCCATATTGCAGCGTTGTCTTCCTGGATAATTGTTCGTACCTGGGTTATCAAAAAAGGGGGAATGATACCATCCCCATTTTGAGGGAGTCTTGATAATCTTCCTGCAGTTTCATCTGCAATGGTATTGCCCGGTATACCGACATGCCCTGGAATCTAACAGAGTGCTATGTCTTTTTGAGAGGCTAAGAGGTTTCTTAGCTGTGTTGGAATATAGTTCTGATTTTTTCTGTTAGAGATAGCATCAATGGAGGATTTTGAGTCAGAAAAAATTATGGTCAGTCCAGGTAAATCCAGAAAAATTAAGATTGCGCGAGCGGTCTGTTTGGACATCTACAGAACTATTTAGGTGGGCAGATTCTAAGTTAGGAATAACTTGTCAGTGGGTTTATATTCAACTATTGCATACGTGGTGGCTAGAGAATTTTTTGACGCATCTGTATATATGAACCGTTTTGCTGTTAAGTCAGTTAGAATTTCTCTGTGCTTGACATTATGTTGTAAGTGGCTAGTGGTACTTTTCTTCAAGCTAGTGAAGGCCTGCATGATGAAGTTTCGGTTCTCTTGCAGAAGTGGGTAGGGGAGCTGAGGACAGGGTTGCTGGTTGGACAGTGCATCTTTCGGCAAACGTGAAGGAGCTCGGATTTACTAGATGATATCTTCGCTCCTGATGAGTTGGCCCATAAAAAAAGATATCTACTCCTTTCTGTACATACTTCAAAGTGCCCACTTTGCCCCACTACTGTGGTAAAGTGAGCCCTTCCAAGGGGAATAGTAATTTCACCCTAAACTGGAGCGAAAGAATATGATCAATTGGATCAATTAAGACAAACAATATGATTTTAATAAATTCAAACGAAATTAAGTGTGTTGAGAGCGTACTCTGCTTTGAAGAGTAGCCCTGGGAACACCAAAATATTTACTGGCTTTCTTTAGGTCCAGTTTTTTCAGCAACAGAAGCTATTGCACTTTTCATCGCAACTTCAGTCTACGATTGTTGCATTAATTTTCTATTGTATGTTCTAGCCATGCTAAGATAGATTAGATTAGATTAGATTCTTTATTGTTCCATATGACATTTTTATATTTTGACATATTAGACAATGGGATGCTCAGACCCTACGGTCTCTTCAACTCGTGATTATTGAACAATTATGCTAAAGATATAATAGGTTACAGTTTGGTTGTATTAATTGAGTGAGAAAAATGGAAATGAAAAACCCTCATATATGTTACTTAAACTAGAACTTAAAACTACACTTAAAATCTAAGATTTAAAATTAAATTAAAATTAAAACTTAACTAAAATAATTCAAAGCTTATCTAACAAAACTAATGATATCAATCAATAATCAGCGGGTTCTCCTAGTTTCTGCATGCCATGCTAAGATAATTATTTTTAATTGTCAAAAAAAGTGTGCCCGGGGCACACCCTTACGTTTTTAGCTGATAATTCCGAAAAAGAATCTGACTCTTAGTCTTTTTTTGCTCTTTTGATACCTTAGAGCCCATTTGAGATAAATTTCAAATAATTTCTTTCTGAGAAATTCGCGACAAAAAGTGTCGGGTGAGTTTCTCCGAAGTATGAAAAATTTGAGCACATTTTCCATAAAATGATTCTCTTCCTATTAAAATTCGGGAGTTTCTCGAAAAATTAAATTAATAATGCAGTTTTCAAAATTTATAGGACCCTGAAACAAAGCCAGTATGCTTAAGGGCTCATATACCCCTGAAATTTTCAAAAAATTTTTTTTTTTACAGAAAAAAATAACCAGGAGGCTATTTGGAACGTTATTTTTTAGGTTGTCAGTCGCATAGTACCCAACACCGTATCTCATCATTAAACACGTTTCGGACTTCTACCCATAAAATAATAAAGTTGCGCCCAGACTGCTGGCAGATTTTCTTTTTAAATTTTGGTAACTATTTTCTTTATAGTCTGATAAGAGGTTTTTTTAATTTTTTGCTTGGAAATTTTTTTATAAATTATTAAACGCAAATTTTTTTTAAAAAACTGATTACTAAAGTTTGAAATACTGTAACTTATTTATTTTTGGAAAAAAAAAAATTCCCTCCGTCAGACTATAACTACTACATTATTTTACAAGATTCTTTTTTGTTTTTGCAAATTGAATTATTTTTGGTGAAGCTATGATGCCGACCCGTAAAAAACAATGTTAATATTAAAAAAAAAAAATTTTTTTTTACACATAGTTGAATAGTTAATAAGATATGTGAACTCAACAATTAAATTTTTTTTTCACCATATAACCTTTATAATAATTTTTCAAATTTACTCGGTTTTCAGCGCGTGCAGGGGTATATGAGCCCTTAAGTTAACTGGTCAAATCTATTCTAAAGCAGGTATTGTGAAATTTCAGAACAAATTGTTGCGGACACGACTTCGAAATTTATTTTGATGATACCTCCAATCGGAGTACAAACCTCTGATTGTTCTACAAATGGCGTGAGTTTTGATAGGACACTTCCATACGTCTGTGATCGCTGATACGAATAGGTCCTACCAAATTTCAACTAAAAATTCTAAAAATTACTAAGTAATCAAAATATCTGGAATAGGGCAATTGGAAATTTTTGGGTCACTTATAGCAGGTGAAACAACTACTCTTATTACACATAATAAAATAAATAAATACACATAAATACAGAAAATTCGAAAATTTTATCTGTAAGTGGCTTAAACCATTTTAGGTTCAATTGGGAACAAAAAAATGAAACATTAGGTTAAACAATAAGAAGTCTAGTCGCAATTGAAACGAACGAATTTAAATAATAAAAGTAAACTGAAAGTCTATAGAATCGTCGTGTGCTGTAAACTGCTCGAATAATAATTTTAATATTTTATGTCGTAAGATGAAACAACAAAATGTGTTTAGTAAGATTGTGCTAATTATTCTAGGAGATGAGAATAATGTTTGTGTAATTAAGAAATTAGGTTTATTATATCACGGCTATAGTCGTTTTATTTTCAAGGTATCTTATGGATATCAATAAACATAAATATCATTGTAAGTCTATAAATAAATTGCCACAGGTCTTCAAGTGTAAATATGAATTATCCACGTGAGTTTATTTCAGTATCCACTCGTTGTAAGATAAGAGAATTGAGATGGAAATAATATTGGATGGAGTCGTATCGTAAGGCAGATACGGTCGTATCACATTGTAACACATACATTCGAGATAGCTCAGGTCACATGTAGTACTCGTATTTATCCTAAATATAGCCAGTTTCTTATATCATCTTAAAAAGAAGTTAATTTTTACGAGAAAAAAAACACTACAAATTAATATTTAAAAGTATGTACCTAACGCGTATCATAAATAAGTCTTTGAATATTGATGATATATTTGAACTGTAGTTTAAATACGTGGAATAGGTTTTAATTTTCCTAAATCAATTATGCCAATTAGTATGAAACTTCCTTAATAGCAAAGAAAAAAGCGGCGCCACAAATTGTGTGCTGAAACAGTTACTAAAGTCAGTACTTGATTGATATCTAATGGTTTTCTAATTCCCAAAGCAAGCAATTGAAACACTGAGAATTACGTTTAGAAGGAAAAAATTAACCACAAAACAATAAAAGGTTTGAACGTTAGATCTGAAATTGTAATACTTCTATGAACACAATTTAAAATTCTAAAAGCTTTCGAAATGTATAGCCTTAACTTCAAGAACGCATTGAGATAACAGAACGCATTCTATGTACATTGAACAATACGTTCAGGATGCAAGTCTCTTCCAATAAAGAACAAAAGGGATGGATGGTTCGAAAGAACAACCTACTAATTAATTTCAAGAATGGTTTATGCTATAAAATGGAAACTTACCCGTGTAACACGGTTCAGTCATCCCAACGTCGCGTCGACGTCTTGACGTTGAGCTCACTAATTTTTGGAATGATTTTAATGTCTTCTCAACGTCGGGATAACTATACAGCCTTCCTGAGACCATCACTATCCGATTCATGCTGGATTTACACCGCACGTGTTTTGCGCGACTTTACCCCCACCATAAAAATCAACCAATCAGGCGGCGAAAAAGTCCAACAATGCGCTGCTTTCTTGGATGAAAAACCAGTTTGTAATGGGCTTGTGGGGATAAAGTCGCACCGGAACGCGTTCGGTGTTAATCCACGATAAGATCCGACTTGACAAAAGAAGTTTATTGTATTTTATTTGTGCAACCTGTAATTTATTTAATGGAAATATTGAATATTAATAACATTTGTTGACTTATTTTCTGAAATACTCCGAAAAAAATCGTTGTACTATCGGAATAATATAGAAATCGATTTTAATAGGCTAACAAATCTGTAATTAACGAAACAATTTCTAGAATAGGTGTAAATGGATGCCATATTTTCTAAACATTAGAAACTCGTCCAAACAACGCTCAAATACATAAATATGACCAATAATCGTTCAAAAAACTTCCAAGTCATATTTCTTACCAGAAAGTTACAAAATGCCTTTTGAGTCATAACCAATCGTTACCATGATCAAAAAGTTAAAATTGAGTTATAGTAAAAAAACATAAAATTCGTAATGTTGTATCGACTAAGTTTTTATGAAACTGCAATTCAATGACAAAAAAGATGTTTTTGCTTAGTAACCCGACGTCGGGCCGACGTCGGCAATGGTTATGCCAACCTTATCATAGTTAAACCTATCTAAGTAATATTTTCTAATGCGGAGTAAAATATTTTGTGCGAGGTGAGAAGAACCTTTTAAGAAAATTATTTTTATAATAACACCGCTCGATCATTTTCTTTTACGTGGGTACCTATCTGCACATAAAATAATGTACTTATCTTATTGCAAATAAATTGTCGCATAACATATTAAATATTATCGCTCGTGTTAATATTCACGGCTGAAATTTTTTTGCGGTATACCTAAAGATAAAAACGTACAAAGCTAAAACGAAGCCTCACAATCAGAATCTAATCTCAACAAATAATAAATATTAAGATAATGCCATTATTATATGTGTGTGGCCGGAAGTGCCAACCGCTACTAGTTTTCTATTTTTTATCCTAAAATCCCCGATAGTGACAACATATTATCACTCGGAGTAACTATCTACTAAGCTGGTAATGCGGTCGGTGTACGTAATGTACAAGTAAGTAATTGCCTGAATCTTCTTCAAAATAAGGCAGGTGAGTAATAATTATAACGATGATTCTTACTGTATTGCTTGCGAGCACACATCGTATATCAGAACGGACTTTCCGCACTTATAACTTAAGTAACGAAAAAAACACGCAATCCTACGTAGGTGGATATGTACTTTATACTTATCTTTTATTAAATTCGTGATATGAAAAATTAAATTTCATATCCAAACGGATGATTGTTGTAAGGTGAAATTTGGTTTATGTGAATACAATCAGGACATTCCATGTAATTTTTTTCAATATTGGAAAACGAGAGTGGGTGAAAAATGGTGTAACACCTGCACGAGCACCACGCCTCTTATCTTATCGATGTAAGACCTTTGATTATGTAAAGTAGAAAGAATGGGGATCCGTGATATTTAAAAAAAACGAATCGTTCTATTCAAATCACATTCAATTGTTGTTGCACTTGTCAGTTTCAAATGAATTAATTCAGTAATTATTACACTTGGGAATGCTTCGCGTTTCTCTTCTGGTTCTTTCTGGAAATTTCGACTGCATTGACCATTTCGAAGTGTTTTGGGTTACTAGGTTACGCATGTAATATTAAGCAATATGCGTTTTTCAGAAAAAATTGTTAAGTGTATGATATGTATCAGGAATCATTTGCGACTTTCAGATACCCACATTAATTTGTGTCCTTCGATGCCCTTCAACAACTATTTTGTCACGAGTTTTTTTTTTTTTTAAATAACTACAAGTTGCATTTTTCTGGCTTAAAGCTTTTGTAAAATAATAAAAAAAAAATCTGCCAATGGTCTGGGCGAAACTTTATTATTTTTCGGGTCAAAGTTCGGGAGCGGTCAAAGTCGGAGTGTATCATGAGTTGCTTCGAGATTATTAGATTTCTTGGAAAATTATTTTTGTTCTTAATATAAAATAGCCGATTAAACATTGAAAAAGTCCGTGTAGACTATTCGAATTTCAGTATATTATGTACACTAAAAGCCCATAGAAGCAAAAACGAATTTGTTGCCTTACCAGAATTAAGAGATATGACGAATTGTTAAAACGTATACAAACCCATTACTTTTACTTGGGGTTTGAATTTCGAAAAAATTGTGAAACAGGTTTTTAGACGATTTCATAAGAAGCAACTTGATATCTCATGAGACACGAGGGATTTTGAAAAATTTGTGAAAACGTAAGCAAACCCTTCACACCTCCTTGGTTATGGAAATTCGAAAAATCGTGAATTGTTTGGCCGTAATAATCAATTTTATATCTCATCAGAACTAAGGGATGGCATAATTCCTGAAAAGCAATCTAATATCTCATCGAACCTAAGAAATAAGTCGAAACTTTGAAAAGCATACAACCCCCTTACACCCATTAGAATTGAATATCTAAAATACTGAAATTAACTTTTTGGCTTTTTTATATAGGAAACCTTAGGAAGTAAAAATGAATTCGATATATCAGCAGATATGCAACCTCCTTACACCCACTTGGGGGTTGAATATCCAAAAATCCTGAAAGGAGTTAATAAATAAATATGAAGACAGCACGAGAAAGTAGGAACCAATTCAATTTCATATCACTTCAAATAGAAATGACGGAACTCGTGAAAACGTGTTCAACCCGTTTATACCCTCTTAGAGGCTGAAAAAGGAAAAAACTTAAAAACAAGTTTTAGGCGATTATTACGCAAGCACGTGAAAGTGAAAAGATATTCGACATCTGATAAGACGTGGGGATATAGTAGAATTTGTGAAAAAGTTTACAACCCCCTTTGCACCCTCTTAGGGGTCGAATTTTAAAAAATCCTGAAAACACTTTCTAGGTATTTATATGAAGAAGCCGTAGAATAAAAATGAATTCAATATTTGGGAAGACCTAATAGATATGACGAAAACCGTGAAAATATATGCATTCCATTTTCACTGATCATTTTTCTGCCCCCCCCTCTCCGAGCGCCAATGGATATTTGAAATTTTTTTTTATTTACATTAGTTTTCTAGTTGCTTTACATAAACGTACAGAGTTTTAACTTTGTAGCATAAGCCGTTCTATAAATAGGAAAACACCCCCCACCCCCATACCATACTACCCCTATAAAAAATTATATTTTTCGAAGATGCTTCTAATATAGCTCTATCTAAATACATACCAAGTTTCAGCTTTATACCATTATAGGTTGTCGAGATATTAAAATTGGAACTTTTTCCTTTTCACCCTTCCCCACCCTCACCCTCTACACCCACACTTCCAAAATTTTGTTTTCAGCTAGTGGTCTATTAGGCCTACTTCTGGTAAAAATTTTAAGCATCTATCTTACACTGTTCTTAAGATATGAGACGTGATTTTTTAGAAAAATTCTTATCCCCTCCACTTTCATGCTCCACCGCCCCCTTAAAAAATTTTACTTTCAGCAAACTTCATTTGTCAACCTTTATGCACAAACCGAATTTTATTTGTCTAGTGCAATTGGTTCGTGAGATATCGTAATCTAAAGTTTTTCACCCCCCACCCCCGTACGCCACTGCCCCCATTCAAATTTTTGTTTCCAATCTATTTTCCTAGTATACCTACAGATATTCATTAAGTTTCAATTTTGTGACATTGACCGTTTAGGAGATATGAATTTTAGAAAATGTCGATCTCACCTTTTTTGCGTTTTGGACGCATTATTTTTCCCCCCACTCCCAAACCCCTTCACCTATATCTGCAATTTTTTTGCAAGTGGGTCCACTACTGAATTTCTATATAAATTTCAAATTTCAGCCTCCTAGCATAAGCGGTTCCTGAGATCTAGAAACCAAAATTTTCCGTCTAAAACACTTCCCCCTCCTCCTCCCTCACACCCCCACCCCTCCAAATTTGGTCACTTCAAGGGGCCTATCCAGTCTATTCATCAAAAAAATTTTAATTTAATAGCTCAAAGGGTTTGGGTGTTACGAGCCTTCAAACGATTTTGCGTACAGCGGTCGACGTACGGCGTACGGCGGACAGACGGACTGAAATTTTGTTTTGCTTTTTTCGTGTCTACTCGTCATAAAACGTGAAAAAAAATTTTGAGGGTAGCGAATTTTTTTTTTTTAAAAATCGATAATAATATTGTATTATTGAAATAATAAAGTAATAGTTCTGATTCCGTTATTCCGCAATTTGGTTTATGTTCGAATAATAAATTAAAATTAATCCATAGTTTTAGTTTTAGTTTTAAGAAGGGACGAAGCGCTGAGCCACCGCGCACACTAGCTCTATAGCGATCCCTTCAGAACCTCGTAGGTCACTAAACATCTCCTAAACAACCCAGATCCCGAACGAACTTGACTAGCTTATCATGCCCTATTGATCTCAGGTCCTCCAAATTGTCAAAGAAAAGACTGCCCAGCCACCTCAGTCACCTCCTTGCAACCGTCTGACACTCACACAAAATGTGGGTGATGTCCTCCTCAGCATATAGGTCAAGATAATACCTACACACGTCAGAGTCAGCGATCCCCATACGCATAGCATGCTTTCCTAGCAAGCAGTGCCCTGCCAGTATTCCGACAAGTAGCCACAGATTTCCCCTACTCCACGTCAATATCTCCAACCTTGGCCAGAGTGCCCTAGAAGTCCTACAGCTTATTAGCGCCTCCTTAATTAATAAAATATTGGGGTATTCGTTGTTCTAAGTTTCTATCAGGACCGGCAGAGATTTTCATTAATTGTGAGACAATTGGGTACCCACGCTTATATCATATTAAAGACTAGCCGCGTGCCGTGGCTACGCTTACGTTTGTATGATGTTATACTATCGAAACTGCAAAGCCACCGGTTTCTAGTCTTGCTTCCCGTTGCTCCATCGCTCCTGTTACTCCCGTTTCTTCTGTTGATCTCGTTGCTCCCGTTTCTCCCGTTGATCCATTGCTCCTGTTTCTCCCGTTGCTTCCGTTACTCCCGATGCTCCCATTTCTCCCGTTACTCCCGTTGCTCAGTTGCTCCCGTTACTCCCGTTGCTCCGTGCCCTCAACAAATCATCAAAGTTCCATCGCAATCGGATCAGTGGTTTAGGAGCATATACGGGACCGGCAAACAAACAATCATTTTTATACATATATATAGATTAATCTCTCTATGTGCGCAAAAAAAAAACCATTCATTTTAAAAATCAGAACCATTACCAAATATTAAAAAGCAACCGAGTCTACTTTCTTCAGGTCGATTAACTTTCGTCCGCCATTGTAAATCTTTGCATTGAATACTTTTCCGTTCAAACTTCAATTATGTCGAATTCTTATCAAATTTTAAATCCAACAGGTGCGATAAAGCTTTTGATATGTATAAAATTCAGTTCGAAGTGAAAGCCATATCCATATTCCTCCATATTGTATGGGACAAGTATTCGGGTTCGGGTCTGGGCTGGATTTTGGAACGCTTAACAAGCAGTGGAAAGCCCAAAATTTTTGTGTTGCGCTATTTTAATAGTGTGTGGCCCATTAGTAGATGATGGCCCGAAACTCTAAACTAATATCTATTTGTCTACTTTAAGGGAGATGGGAAACTGATTTAAATGGATTCCTTACTCTTTAAATTCAAACAAACAACCACCACTAATAGCTCACCTAGTTGTTAGGTTCAGTGGCGATCAAAAAGATGAACAGATAAGTGATCATGAAAAATATTATAAAGATTCTGAAACTGGTATTTGTAAATATCAGGTCAGGTATCCATGAATATGATCCTTAATGATCGATGCTTAGTACCTGTTCTAACTTCGTTTTTGTCTACATTTAGTTATAACAGTTCATGGTTGGTGTCTTGGCTTAGCTGGCTTAGTTTGAGCACAGCTGATGAACCCAACGAGAGAGTTCGCCGAAATGCCTCGGACCGCCACTGGTTTCTTCTACAGTATTAGGAAAGAAAGAATGGTTTTTTTCGTGATAGAACTCTCATAGAACTAACTTAACAATTCTATTTTTTTCGGTATCATAGCAGACCACGACGAATACCCAACACAATATTTTTTACCTGTCATACTCTTAATGGCTTACATTTGCTTTCACAAACACTCGCCGTAGTAGCGTTTTACTCCAGTCGAAAAAAATCTTCGGTAGTCCTTGTAGACAACTTTGACTCCGAAATGAACGAAAAAACTAAACCCTTAAAAGAAAGTTTTGGATGATGCCAATATCGTAGCAAATTCTGTTGCACACCGAACAAAAATAATAACTTTATGCTCATACTGCCTTCTTTAACCCATTATTTGAAAAGAATGAAGACAAACATTTTTTTTTGTGTCTAATAACTTCACAAAGAAATTTTTCATCGCCGGTTAAATGCACGTGAAATAAATCGCTGTGAAAAGTTCACTACGCTCGAGGTTAGTATCAGGCTTAACACGCAAACTGAATCTCTAAGGACGTATGTATATACATCCTTGTGTTTCGTATTAGAGGAAACATACATAGTCGCAGGTTTGTGAACAAACCACACCATAGTTCTACTTGTACGTTCACACTACTAACGAACGACATCCCTTTCGCTAAACTTTGGCAATAATTCCATAGCTATGCAAAATTTCCAAACTGCAAATATGTTTTCAACAGCATAATTCGTGCTAAATAATTATCTTCATTACCGGAAAAACAAGCATAGCATAGTCTAATAATATAGCTAGCATCTGTGCAGTACTGTAATGAAGTCAGGAAAGTTTTTTCCACCTAAAAATAGTTCAAACTGGGTCATTCCCGTTAGCAAACATTTGACCCAGTTGCAGCACTACGACCAGCATTGCATCCTTGCCAACAACAAAACAGAACGTTATTCATCCCTTACGATCAACATCATACCCTTAAAATTAAGTGGCAGTTCTCTCCGAGGAAGTAGGAGGAGAAAACGTCACGCAGTCAAAGTGTACAGTACACTCGAGAAGGATAGGGTGCAAATGCATTGCAACGCCATTGACATCACCTTCAACCCCCATCGTCAGCACACTCCCCGAAAACTAAGGGCAAGGAGTAGCAGCATCTTTAGCCCTTCGCTAGCAGTTTTATCGCTGCCACAGTGTTTCGAAGCTTTTCCTCCTGCCGCGTAAATTTGCATGTGGCATTGCATGTCATCTGTCATGCCATTAGCATAACAAGCTGTGAACAGCAGTGGCCAACAAACCGTATCCTTCGCTACACCTGCGTATGTTAAGCGTATGCAAAGCTTTTCGGGCGCGCTGGACTGGGTATGTATGTACATTAGCCCCGTGTGGATGGATGGGGTTAATGTTGGCTTAGCGGAGTGTAGGCTGGATGGGGTGGCTGCTGCTGGGTGGCACAGATATGTGTATGTAGTTGACACGCTCCAGAAAAAGATTTCAGCACGACCAGAGCCAAAAGAGAATATTTTCTTGAGGACTTGCAACGTAGTCGCGTCGAGTTGAGTGAACATAGTGGTACCAGATTTAAGGTCACACAAAATCGATCGCTCTTCGAGTAGGCTTCTAAGCAAAATGCCAACGCTCAGTTGTGCGTACGTATGGAACATTCACATCGATTATAGTTTAAGAAAAAATTAAAAGAAATACGGAAAGCTATTCAAGCGCAGCTATAGCTTGAACGTTCTGGCTCCATCCAACCCCCACCATTTTATGTTTTTGAATAATTGCTTCATTTAATTTTTTTTTTTCAAGTGCACTGCAGGAAGGAATGGTAGTTGGCAGGTTGACATGACATTGACAGAGGTCGTGTCTCAAAAACGTGTCGACTCGGAGCTCATTTCTTAATGGATAATAATTGTGTCGCCTTGAACAAGCATTTCTTTAACGCTTTGTACTTTGGGATGAGATACTGACATCAATGCATGTTAGAAAGCATGATAGAAAGCAGGTCTTCATGATTGTATGTCCTTGCATCAAATTCGGAAGTAAGTGCTTTCATTGGTTTAATTAAAGAAATTTGAACAAACCGTGGGGCGATAACTACCCTGAGAATTATTCCTATGCTTTCTAACTAAAGTCTCAAAATAGTTGCTTCAAACATTTCCTCAGAAGAAGGGATAGTTTTCTTAAGTATGGGGTGGAATACTTTATTTAAAACTTAATTCAAACTTTGAGAAATTTAGTCAACAAAATTTATTTCAAAATACCTCCATGAAGCTGAATGAGAAAAGTACCCAATTGAATTAATAAAATTACGTAAGGATTCCATGGAGTTGAATTATCTTATTCGGAAAGCACCTAAATTAATATCTCTTTACAGCACATGAGTTTATAAGATCGTTTTCGCTACCTTTCTGATAGTTTCATGCGTATTTAAGATTAAAGTGGGGTTTTTTGGTGTAAGTGATGCAGTACATAATTCGAGACTCGACTCAAGAATTACCTTAATATTGCCTTTGCGTTACTATTCTGTTCACTCTGTGCTTTTATACAATAGCTAGCGCGCTGTGAGATCTTTCGAGTACATTCGATAGAGTGCTTATCGAAGATACATAAAGAGAAGAAAAGCAAATAATCGCTATAAATAATTATAATTATAGGAATTATTTGCTTTTTTTAACGCTACACGCTACATTTTTATAAGGACCTGGTTTAGATACAATTTCTGCTGCACACATAATTTAACACATTAAATTTTGCCCTTAAATTAATAAAGTTGGCAAAAGTTTTTCTTTTATTTCTGATGTATAACTTCGACTAGACTGCTAGTACTGATATGAGTCTTAAACTGCATGTTTTTATACAAATGGGTTGTAACCCCTTCTCCTTTTGAAAGATTTTAAGTTCCATGAATATATCCGTCTTCAAATTAAAACTTTTGGCCGTTCTTAACTCAAAATTATTATTATTTATTAATATTACTTTTGAGCTACTGGCAGTTTAAATTATCGAAAAATCTATGATCCAGAGCAAAAATTTGGAATTAGACTGGTCTTTGTAGCTTAGTGTAAGCCTCTGGTTCTAATCGCTAAAATGAGTTCAAGCTCTGCTTTTCCTTACATGTAACCAATTTTACTTGCTATACATAAAATTGCTAATGCAATTCCCGGTTCTTCTTTGTTATGCCCATTAATGATTCCAGATGGATCACTTTAGATCCAGCAATATAATATGCAAGAAAAACTGGTGAAAAATCACTGAAATATCTAATGATTTCCCGTGAACAAACGGGAATGATTTCCTGTATACTTCTACCACTTACGCAAATATGAAAAAAAAAAATGTAGAGGTGAACAAGTATACGACGTATGAACGTTATAAGCATATCCAAAACTTTTGAGCCCCTAAGGACGACAAACATTAAACATTACATTGTCAAGATATGCATTAAATGAAAAAAGTCATAAAAAGAGATACATTATGGAAGATAAATTTTTGAATATTCGAATGTATGCGGAATATCCATTGGAAGCTGAAAGAATATACAAGGAATAAAAAAGGACCAAGAATGATATCCTTTCTTAGGCCAACACGTGTCCATTTAAAAGCAATTTAGGTAAGCTGACGTGATACCCACAGTGTGTCCATGGCCGTTTTCTAAAGACGGTGGTCTTTCCATTCGGACCTGAACATTGGTAGAAATACCTGCCCTTAATGTTCACTCCATCTCCACAAATAAATTTATTTGAAGATGAAAAATCCAATTGAAAGTCGCATTGACAACTACAGTACCTCCTTCATCATCGGTCCTACAGAGCAATCTCCGAACCATACGATTCCGTGCCATGTTCATAATTTTTTTCCCTTAAATTGATGCCCTTATTTCTTATCCCCGGGTGGTTTTGTCTTCTTCTCTTTTCGTTGACCCAGTTTCAAGGCTTATTTTCAGGCACATTTCTATCTATAAGATAGCTTTAGTTTAATATGTTGGCTTCTTGAAAGGACTTCTCAAGACATCGTTGTGGGGAAGGTTACACCAACTCGCCGTATATATTCTATATGGTTAGTAACCAAAGTTGTATACCTCCATTCACACATGCCTTGGTGTTAGTTGAAAATGTATAGGTATTCTTCTGAAAGATGATGTAGAAGTTGAAATGGTACTTCATCAAGTCGTTTTTCATTCGTTCAAAAGTGTTTGGAAGTTGTAATAAAGGAGTTGTCCTCGAAAAAAGATGAAATTTAAGGGAAAAGGATTCAATTTTTGGGTGAAGAACAAGTAAATAAATTGGAAATGGAAATAATTCCAAGTTGTAATCATAAATCTTTGCTTAAAATGCATTACGATTGAATGAATTTACATTTTCATTAATTTTAAGGGTTCTGAAGTTTCTGGCCCCAAAAATATAAAAACATTCGACTTATTTCTATTTGATTGTTCATACCAAATTCTAAAAACTAAAGTTAAGAAACAAATTTGTCTGGAATTTGGCGATGATACAATTTCAACTCTACTGGTATATTTATATATTTGTATTCACCACTGTAGTTTAGTAGTTTTCACCTCAAAATAAAAACATTTAACTGCACATCCAACGTAAAACTACACAAGGTTTCATTTACATTCTCGAACATTGAATGTTGTCTACATACTCGTATATGAACTGAAATTCTCTTCCACTGGCTGGCTCGAAAAAGAAATTAATCCGAGAGAGAGTTTTTTTTTAATCTTTAAGTTTTTCCTTATCCGACCTAAGAGATATCACGGAAAACATATTTATTTCCTTGTCACCCCTGCAAGAAAATCCAAAACTATCTTTAGGCGTTACGATAAAGAGCCCGTTCAAGTAAAAACTAATTCGGTACCTCATTGACCTCGGAAATATGCCGGAATTCGTGACTTTAGTGTTTTTTCCTTGCTTCATCTGGATTGAAGTAATATTACCGGTATGAGTAATAATGAAAATTCTGTCACTTACTTTCACACCCCCTTGACTTCTCTGTTTTATAATTTCCCCATACTTTTTGCTCCAATTTCCAAGCAGCTATTGTCTTAAAGCCAAACAAACTGACTAATAAGTAATTTTTAAATTGCTTCCGGCTCCTTCTATAATCAAACTTTTATAAATTTTAATTTATTATTTTTTCATAATAAAGTATTGTGATCGACCTGAAATTAAAAAAAAAATTTACTTCCCTAGAATTTTGTATTTTCGCGGTTTAGGACTGGTAAGCCCCAAAAGAGGAACAAAAGTGTATATACGGTATACGCCGCTCAAGAGCACCCAGAAATATGAGCATAAAATGTTGAAAGTAGTTCAAGTGGGTGGTCGCCTATTAGGAGTGATGTTTTTGTGGAGTGCAAGGAAGGGGTTGAAGAAATGTATCCCGAAGGAAAATGTTGTACCCCTTTTGTGCTGGCTATTTTTTGTTGATGGGGTTGTGAAGTTAAAGGCTTGTGGAGAGCTAAAATGAAGAGCTTCTTTTTTTAAAAGCGGCTAATGCTTCTCGACTTTGACTCCTCGATATATAGAAGCAATGCTTTATCATTCAAGAGGTGGTGTGAGAATCAGTTACCTTCAAGAACCGCCTTTTTACCTTACTAGTAATACTTCTACTTATATTCCTCTTACTTTTCTTGGAATGCTTCCGTTCACCTTACTGGTAATCCAGAAGTAGGTAGTGTTCTCGTTTGTTCTTCGCCTACTGAGTAATACATGAGTAGGCAATGAGAGCATAGGGTAGCATATGCTCAAAGAAAAAAATCTACCAATGGTCTGGGCGAAACTTTATTATTTTTCGGGTCAAAGTTCGGGAGCGGTCAAAGTCGGAGTGTATCATGAGTTGCTTCGAGATTATTAGATTTCTCGGAAAATTATTTTTGTTCTTAATATAAAAATATTTAAAATAGAGATTTTTAGCCGATTAAACATTGAAAAAGTCCGCGTATACTATTCGAATTTCAGTATATTATGTACACTAAAAGCCCATAGAAGTAAAAACGAATTTGTTGCCTTATCAGAATTAAGAGATATGACGAATTGTTAAAACGTATACAAACCCATTACTTCCACTTGGGGTTTGAATTTCGAAAAAATTGTGAAACAGGTTTTTAGACGATTTCATAAGAAGTAACTTGATATCTCATGAGACAAGACGGATTTTGAAAAATTTGTGAAAACTTAAGCAAACCCTTCACACCTCCTTGGTTCTGGAAATTCGAAAAATCGTGAATTGGTTGGCCGTAATAATCAATTTTATATCTTATCAGAACTAAGGAATGGCAAAAATTGTGAAACCATGTACAAACCCTTGGGGGTTGAATATAAAAAAATTGAGAAATGGGTTTGTAGGCGATTATATAAAAAGTCTGTGGAAATGAAAAGCGATCTAATATCTCATTGAACCTAAGAAATATGTCGAAACTTTGAAAAGCATACAACCCCCTTACACCCATTAGGATTGAATATCTAAAATACTGAAATTGACTTTTAGGCTTTTTTTATATAGGAAACCTTAGGAAGTTAAAATGAATTCGATATATCACCAGATATGCAACCTCCTTACACCCACTTGGGGGTTGAATGTTCAAAAATCCTGAAAGGAGTTAATAAATAAATATGAAGACAGTACGAGAAAGTAGGAATTAATTCAATTTCTTATTACTTCTAAAAGAAATGACGGAACTTGTGAAAACGTGTTCAAACCGTTTATACCCTCTTAGGGGCTGAAAAAGAAAAAAACTTAAAAACAAGTTTTAGTCGATTATTACGCAAGAACGTGAAAGTAAAAAGATATTCGATATCTGATAAGACGTGGGGATATAGTAGAATTCGTGAAAAAGTTTACAACCCCCTTTGCACCCCCTTAGGGGTCGAATTTTAAAAAATCCTGAAAACACTTTCTAGGTATTTACATGAAGAAGCCGTAGAATAAAAATGAACTCAATATTTGGAAAGACCTAATAGATATGATGAAAACCGTGAAAATATATGCATTCCGAACGTCAATGGATATTTGAAATTTTTTTTTATCTAAATTAGTTTTCTAGTTGATTTACATAAACGTACCGAGTTTCAACTTTGTAGCAGAAGCCGTTCCATAGATAGGAAAAACACCCCCCACCCCCGTACCATACTACCCCTATAAAAAATTATATTTTTCCAAAATGCTACTAATATAGTTCTATCTAAATACCAAGTTTCAGCTCCATATCATAATAGGTTGTTGAGATATTAAAATCGGAACTTTTTCCTTTTCACCCTCCCCCACCCTCACCCACTACACCCACACTTCCAAAATTTTGTTTTCTGCTAGGGGTCTATTAGGCCTACTTCTGCTAAAAATTTTAAGCTTTTATCTTACACTGTTCTTGAGATATGAGACGTGATTTTTTAGAAAAATTCTTATCCCCTCCACTTTCATGCTCCACCGCTCCCTTGAAAAATTTTGCTTTCAGCAAACTTCATTTGTCAACCTTTATACACAAACCAAATTTTATTTGTCTAGTGCAATTGGTTCGTGAGATATCGTAATCTAAAATTTTTTACCCCCCACTCCCGTACGCCACTGCCCCCACTCAAATTTTTGTTTCCGATCCATTCTCCTAGTATACCTACAGATATTTATTAAGTTTCAATTTTGTGACATTAACCGTTTAGGAGATATGGATTTTAGAAAGTGTCGATCTCACCTTTTTTGCGTTTCGGACGCATTATTTTTCCCCCCACTCCCAAACCCCTTCACCTATATCGGCAATTTTTTTGCAAATGGGTCCACTACTGAAGATCTATATGAATTCCAAATTTCAGCCTCCTAGCATAAGCGGTTGCTGAGATCTAGAAACCAAAATTTTCCGTCTAAAACACTTCCCCTCCTCCCCCTCACACCCCCACCCCTACAAACTTGGCCACTTCAAGGGGCCTACCCAGTCTATTCATAAAAAAAAATTCAATTTTATAGCTTAAAGGGTTTGGGAGCTACGAGCCTTCAAACGATTTTGCGTACAGCGGTCGACGTACGGCGTACGGCGTACGGCGGACAGACGGACTGAACATTTTTTTTGCTTTTTTCGTGTCTACTAGTCATGAAACGTGAAAAAAAAAATTTTGAGGGTAGCAAATTTTTTTTTTTTAAAAATCGAAAACAATACTGTATTATTAAAATAATAAAGTAAAATATGATTATGGCCACCATATTTTAGGAAAACCTTACTATGATTGAGGTTATAGTTACCACAACCCTATTACAACATGTAACACAGTTGTACTAACTGAATGTATGTTTGTAATAGCTATAGGTCTATAGAAAACATTTTACAACTTTGTTACTAGAACTATGGTGTTTGTTTTTAGGAAACATACAATGTTTGTCTCAAACAAAATTATGGTTGTGGAAACCTAGGTGTGTGATTCACGCAACCTTTTTTTTAATAGAACGGTTACGCCAATCATAAAAATCCTGTGACATGGTTACTTGAAACATAGCTAAGTTTTTAGAAAACATGTTATGTTTGGCTCAAATAAAATTATAGTTGTGAAAATCTAGTTGTGTGATTAACACAACCAAGTTTTTTATTAGAACGATTACACCAATCATCAAAATTATGTAACATAGTTACTAAACACATAGTTGTGTTTTTAGGAAACACGTTATGTTTGGCTCAATCAAAATTATGGTTGTGGAAACCTAGGTATGAGATTCACGCAACCTTCTTATTTATTAGAACGGTTACGCCAATCATAAACATCATGTGACATGGTTCCTAGAAATATATAATGAAAGTATAAAAATTACTAGAGATATGAATTTTCAAAGAGGACTCGGACACCATTTTTGAGCAAACTTTAACATACTATTACTAACAAAAAAATTAGGTAGAAACAAAAAATTCAATTTCAATTATTTTTTTCACTAGTTCTTAAAGTACAAAAATTTTTAAAAGAATCGGAGATGGTAAGGTCACAACTTTGGCGATTCTTGATGGAATGACCCAAATATGAACTTACCATGATTGTATAGTACTCACCATATTTTAACAAATGCTAATGTCGCACTGATCATATTGATGGTTATCATAATCACAGTATGGTTACGGCAATCATAATATGTGAACTAACATAATTGTACTGAACATCTCTAATCAAATGCTGTAGTTGCACTGATCGTTCAAAGTTATGCCAACTATAGTATGGTTGCGACAATCATATCTAATATATTACTGTACGTGATTGCACACACCATATCTAGTATGGTTGTGGGAATTATTTTATCAAATTTCATGGTTCCACTGATTATAGAATATTGTTGTCGTGATTATAATACACTTTTACATCATGTAACGAAACATATCTCTTTTACAATGTTAGAAGAACTTTAATATAGTCAATGCAACCTTGGAATAAACATAGTTTTTCTTTCAGTGTAGCAATGGGCAAAAAATTGATGAATTGTACATACTCGTATATTGAAAGATAATGCTTCAGTTCCATATGCATTCCAAATAGGTACTAGCGGAAGCATCGTATTCGTATTTAAAGTTTCTGTTTATGTTAGAATGTTAGGCCCAATGAAAAGTTTTATTTCGAATTGAATCAGTCCCAAAATTAATAACAAAAGTTAAATGTATTTATACATCTCCTTAATTACTTTTTTTGCTCTTCATTATTGTCATAGTATAAAATTGTCAGTCAGTTCTTAATCGGCTCGGAATTGTGCTGCATAGGGAAAAAATTGCTAAAAACAAGTGCCAACCATTGCGGAAAAGGCACGGAAAATGTCACGAATAATCGAATAGAATCGATAAACAATTTTCATGCTCCAGTTACTCCCGTTGGGAGGATAAAATTGTTTCCGTGTACGAGAAAATGCAAATCTGCAGCCATCGATGCTCCCGCGCTGCACCAGTAAATTGAATCTGGTGAACGGAATTCAAAAAGTTTAAATGTCAAGGGAACATATCGAATACCACATACACACATAAGCACCAATTTGAAGTCCATATTCACGTATGAATATAGGAGCAAAAAATTTAAAAAAAAATGGTATCATTGTCGCAATGCATTATGTAGGCATGAGTGCAATTAAAGTCACCGAAGAGCTGACAAATTGGTGAAAAATATATTAAATAGAAAAATAAATGGGTACACGTGTTCGTAGCCGTTTTAGTTTGATTGTAGCAGCAAAGACCCTTGCACGTTCAACTCCGATGTCATGAAATTTGCACAACTTATTCTGATTGAAATTTTCAGGTAGTTGACATATTATAACGTTATGATGGAAATTCGACGAAATGATAATAATAAACGAAATCCGGAATAAATTATTCACATTTAGGTACCAGGACTCTTGTCAAGGCTAGCTTTACGTGCCGTTAAAACACAAACAAATAACTTATTGTCATTTCCATGATTTATAACATGTCCTCCCAAAAATCCATCATGGGATTCGGTCATTTATTTTCACTATATCCGAAAAGCCGACAAAAACCGTTCCCATTCTTTTCGTTTCACTCAAACGTGAATTCCAGTCATTAGCATTTTCATATTCAGGAAATCAGAGATGATATCTCTCCGGCATTCGCTTACCAACTCGTGAATTTATGTTGTGGAATTATTTTTGTTCTTTACAAAAACATATTTAATTTTATATTAGGGATTTCATTCAAGGCACGCAAATGGTTGGATAAAAATTACACACAGTCGAAATGACAATAAAAATGAATTAAAGATACACAAGGGAAATATAAATGCGTATCTTTAAAAAAAAGGACATGACGTCAGCTGCGCAAGGTTTTTGACGTCAGTAACTCGCTTGATAGCCTACACCGGGTTGCATTTATTAAAGCAAAAGGCTTTACAGACTTCAATGATCGCAATATCAGTCGATTGCAATGGATGCATCAACCATATTCAATCAGTTCAATCAATTTTAAATTACTTGACGGTTGTCCTTGTGCACAATCTGAAAAAAAGAAGGGTTTATACCCTTCCTACCGTTGTTCAAATTGCCACTAGAGTAGATACCTTGGTAAATTTTCGTGTGGGCTTAATACGTCTGGTGTTCACAAGGCAGAGACAGGGACATACCACTCATAAAGATCTTATTCTTGCGATCTAGGGATTCACCGAGATTCCAAGTAAAAACAAAATCCGATTAAAATTAATAAAAATACAAATTTCTTTATTAAATCGCATTCCTTTATCACACTATTGGCAACTCTCTATTTCATTTAGCTCGCGAAAACGAGTAAAGCTGTAAAAAACTTTAAAACTCATCAAATTTGGATTATTAATGAGCAAATTAACTCTACTACTTGTAGTAGCTTGTCTACAAGTACCTTTAAAAGTTTAATGACTTTAGCGTATGATAGCCTGTGCTACTCCTTCGCGTAGCGACCATATTAGTCCTAACCTATTATAAAATAGGCAGGCAATACGCACTCCCCATTCTTATTTTTTTCATCTCACATTGAACTAAAAATTTACATCCGATCAATGAAAATGTACATCATGAAATTATCACTTTCATTAATATTATGCAAAACTCTTCATTAATTTTGAATCTACTGTGCACATTCACACAATTACATTAAAAATGATAAGATAATGGTCATGCCAATGCCAATGAATGCATTCGTAGTATCAGCGAACGAGTTTGTACTATTGAAGAAAAGAATAATTTCAATTAGTATAGTTTTACTTCATGTTAAAGTATAAATTCAGTATTATACAACGAATCTTAAAATCGGTACTTCGTTCATATTAGATATAAATGCACATATTGATGAATTTGTACATTAATATTACGAACTCTGAACTGTATCTACCGTTTTTTCAATCTTACGAAGGATCCCTTGTATTTCATTCATAATTTTGCTGTAATCATCTTGGATGATTTTACATTTTGGCTACAGGTTCAAAAAAGCTTAATAATAATTGCAATAATTAAAAATCAATAATTTTGTATTGTTATTAAATAGAAATGTTTTTTTTTACACATCAGTAAGTATTATTATTTTTTCTATAAAATAGCATAAATATTCACAGAAAATGATATATTTTAAATTAAATAAAAAAAAATGTTAAAGATGTAGCTTACAATAACTCTTCAGAAATTTGTAAAAACAAATTTTAAATGATAAAAATAGAATCAAATTCAAATTCAAATAAATTTATTTCCATAATATAGGTACTTAAAACTAGACATTGCTGGTAAATTGGTTGATTAGGTGGTCAGTTAGCAAACTTTACATCCATAGTTACAAATGTAGCTACAAGCTGTTATTAATAATGATTGAAATAATTAGAACAGTTTATAAGGAAAAGGGAAACAAAAACCTTATTTTTATGTGTTAAAACTTAGAACTAAACTTAAACTAAAGTACAATTAAATAAGTAAATGAAAGGATTATCTGTAGAGTATAGAGAGAATCAACGGGTTGCTTGACTTTTCGCAATTGATTTTGATAAAAATAGAATTCTATGAATTTATTATTGTGTACCTATTCGTAAAAGTATTTCTTCTTGGCGTTGTATAACCTCATGACTTTTTGTGTAGTGAGTAACAATTCATAAAGAGACCACAGCAGAATAACAGCAGCATAATCTAAACCATAAATAAATCAATATAAAGACGTACGTACGTTTTCATTTTCTTACCTTTTTTAAATTCATCATCCCTTACTCTCGACAATATTTCGAGTATTTGTTTATTTACCTCAAATTTCCTCGTAATTTGTTTTCCAGTTGGCAAGAATGAATCCACGATGGTTCCACTTGCGACTATATTAATCCTCTTTTTTGTTAAGCTAAAGATAGCTTTTCACTGTTTCAATTGTTTTCTTTTTTCCACTTATTCATAATTTTATTTCAATTTTTATTATGAGTGACACTTCTTTCCAATCTAACAAAACTCGGAAAGTGCAGAGAAGCAGAAGATTAAAACTGCGATTGCAATGAGTTCAATTTACATTAATATAATGAAAATAAAAACATGACTTTAAAAATGTCCATCAAAACTAAGAAAACCATAATCCGTGTTTATGTAATCTTAAAATCGGTACTTCGTTCATATTAGATATAAATGCACATATTGATGAATTTGTACATTAATATTACGAACTACCGTTTTTTCAATCTAAAGCTAGTATTACACTGTTTGACCAAGTGGTCAAATTGCAGTAATAAGCAATGCGAAATAGCGAATTTGACCAAGCGGATATTGAGAGAATAATTTAAATTCGCTATTTCGCATTGCTTATTACTGCAATTTGACCACATCAAACAGTGTAATACTAGCTTTACGAAGGATCCCTCGTATTTCAATCATAATTTTGCTGTACAATTATATCTGGTAACTATTTGATGAACGTCATCATCAGTATTATATTGACTTCGCCATAACCATCAAGAAATTTTTCATCAATACTAGGAAAAGATACATTGTTCGTAAGAACTTTGTGCATTTAACTAAGTAGGTGCTGATTTCTAGTAATACGTGTGTCTGAAAATGTAAAACTTAGAGAACATTTTTATTGAAATGAGATCAGTATTAATTTAAATGTGCGGCATTTTGTTTATGCTATTATTAAGGGATTGTATAATAATGACTAAGATTTTCCAGGAGGCCTTATAATCACATTACGGTTGCCTCCTTGCAATTTAAGTTTAAGCATCTATCGTTGCCGGACTACGTATTTATTACCCAACCCGACCACTGATATACTCATACTGTTCATCCTTTTGGTAATATTGTAGATGAATAGAAACACAACATATTTCACAGTTCAGTTAAGAAGTCCTTGTTAGGTCATTTCTATATATAAATTTATCTTATAGCAACTAACTGAACAATAAATAACCCATTCGAACTTTACGAAAACGAAGTAAATTGACCATGCAGCAGATATGAATATAGAAATTGTATAGGTAGGTACTCGTTTCACTATTGAATATTGTTAAATCCCAGTTTTCCCGGGAAAAGCTCGAAATGTCAAAGTTTACATTGAGTTTTCTACAACACTGCTCTTGCTCTGCACATTTCTCTATGCAAAGGTCAAAGTGAAAATGAAACTATTATCCTTAGGGTCGATGTATAGGTACAAGGAGGTTCTCGTCCCAGGGAAGCTGAAGCTGTTGTGCTGTAAATTCGAGGACAAGATTTTATAGCTCTGAGCTTACGCTATAAATAGAAGGATAATGTTAATAAAAAGATTCCGAGGAAATTACAACCTTTAAGAAAAATACAAAAAATTCAAAAACTGCTGATACGTTGAACTTAGTTCGTCCCTGGACTCTGAGAAATCATCTTACCTACTAACTCCATTATTCATCTTTTCCCAAAAATATATCTTTTAAGACCACACATTTGTTAAATGGTTGCTTTTTTGTCAATTTAGCCAATTTTTCTCGCAAATTACAAAACTCGAGAGAAACAACGAGATAAAAAAAAACAATAATTTATATTTCTGCAAAAATTTATTCGTTTGTTGTTGTGTCGTCCGGTAATGGGACAGACGATGATATTTAAAACAACAAAGTGAACTGCGCGATTAAAATTTTGGATAAAATCCAAGATATTTCTGGGCGCCATTAAATCCTCTTATATTTGACCGTGACGCAGTGTCCTGCATTTTGACGGTATGTCATCAGTTATAGAAAAATTGCAGTGTCGACATTAGGGGTGTTTCGCTCACGTAAAATTGATATTCTACTTTAATAAGTTTTTATTTTTTTAGTGTTGAATTTCTATTCTAGAGAAAATTCCATATAATGTATAAATAATTCAAAAATTATAGTCTTTAATTTTACAGCTGAAGCTACTATGAAATTGCCGTTTATACATTTAACTTTAAAAAAAATCAGAATAATGGCGCATATTATAACCGCCAAAAGGAAAAACCAAATCGGAACGGAACGTGAAAAATAGGTAAAAATAAGACTTTTCTGTATTGAATTGGTCTCTTTGCAATATGGACAGGATCTTTTACTTTATTATTTTCTAATAATACAGTATTGTGATCAATTGTTAAAAAAAACAATTTGCTACCCTGAACATTTTTCTTTACATTTCGTGATTAGTAGACACGAAAAAAGCAAAAAAAAATTTCAGTCCGTCTGTCCGCCGTACACCGTAAAATCATTTAAAGGCTCGTAGCTCCCAAACGGTTTAAGATATTAAATTGAATTTTTTATCAATAGACTGTGTAGGCCCTTTAAAGTGACCCGGGGTGGGGGTGTGAGGGGGGAGGAGGGGGTGTGTTTTAGACGGAAAATTTTGATTTCTAGATCTCAGCAACCACTTATGCTAGGAGGCTGAAACTTAAAATTTATGTAGAGCTCTGATAGTGGATCCATTTGCATAAAAATTGTCAATATGGGTGAAGGGATGTGGGAGTGGGAGGAAAAATAATGCGTCCGAAACACAAAAAAATCCGAGATAGACACATTCTAAAATCCATATCTCCTAAACGGTTAACCTCACAAAACTGAAACTTAATGGATATCTGTAGGTATACTAGGAGAATAGATCGGAAACAAGTGGGAGCAGTGGCGTATGAGGGTGGGGGGTAAAAAACTTAAGACTACGATATCTTCCGAACCAATTGCACTAGATAAATAAAATTCGGTTTGTGTATAAAGGTTGACAAATGAAGTTTGATGAAAGGGTGCGGTGGAGAATGAAAGTGGAGGAGATAAGAATTTTTCTAAAAAATCACGTCTCATATCTCAACAGTGTAATATAGATGCTTAAAATTTTTACCAAAAGTAGGCCTAAGGACCCCTAACAGGAAAAAAAATTTTGTTGGAGAGGGTGTAGAGGATGAGCTTGGGGGAGGGTGAAAAGGAAAAGTTTCCGACTTTTATATCTCGAGAACCTATAATGATATAAAGCTGAAACTTGGTATTTAGATAGAGCTATAGTAGTAGCATGTTGGAAAAAATATAATTTTTTATAGGTGTAGTATGGTACGATGGTGGGGGGTGTTTTTTTATCTATAGAACGGCTTATGCTACAAAGTTGAAACTCAGTATGTATATGTAAATCAACTAGAAAAGCTATTTATTTAAAAAAAAAATTCAAATATCCATTAGCGTTCGGAAGGAGGACAAAAAAATCATCAGTGAAAATGGAATGCATATATTTTCACGGGTTTCGTCATATCTATTAGGTCTTTCCAAATATTGAATTCATTTTTATTCTACGTCTTCTTCATATAAATACCTAGAAAGTGTTTTCAGGATGTTTTGAAATTCGACTCCTAAGGGAGTGGAAAGAGGGTTGTATACTTTTCACGAATTCTGCCATATCCCTCAGGTCTGATCAGACATCGAATATCTTTCCACTTTCAAGGGCTTGTGTAATAATCGCCTAAAACTTGTTTTTAAGTTTTTTTCCTTTTTCAGCCCCTAAGAGGGTATAAAAGGGTTGAATACGTTTTCACGAATTCCCTCATACCTTTAAGAAGTGATAAGTTATTGAATTGGTTTCTACTTTCTCGTGCTGTCTTCATATTTGTGATAACCCCCAAGTGGGTGTAAGGAGGTTGCATATTCGATGATGTATCGAATCCATTTTTACTTCCTAAGGTTTCCTATATAAGCGCGAAAAAGTCAATTTCAATATTTTTAGATATTCAATCCTAAGGGGTGTAAGTTTGATGAGATATTATACATCGCTTTTCACTTCCACAGACTTTTTATATAATCGCCTACAAACCCATTTCTCAATTTTTCGATATTCCACCCCCAAGGGTTTGTATATGTTTGTTTTCACAATTTTTGCCATCCCTTAGTTCTGATGAGATATAAAATTGGTTATTACGGCATTTCATGTAATGACCTACAAACCAATTTCACGATTTTTCGAATTTCAAAAACCAAGGGGGTGTGAAGGGGTTGCTTACGTTTTCATAATTTTTTTAAAATCTCTCGTGTCTCATAAGATATCAAGTTGCTTCTTATGAAATCGTCTAAAAACCTGTTTCACATTTTTTTCGGAATTCAAACCCCAAGGCGATATAATAGGTTTTTATACGTTTTAACAATTCGTCTTATCTATTAAGTCTGATAAGGCAACAAATTCGTTTTTACTTCTATGGGTTTTTAGTGTACATAATATACCGAAATTCGTCTACCATACACGGGCTTTTCTAATGTTTAATCGGCAAAAATCTCTATTTTAAATATTTTTTTTTTTAAGAACAAAACTAACTTTCCAAGAAACCTCATAATTTCGAACAACTGATGATATACTCCGACTTTGACCGCTCCCGAACTTTGACCCGAATATAATAAAGTTTCGCCCAGACCATTGGCAATTTTTTGTGTTCCAGTGTAGACCAGTATAGAACCTATGTATAGAAACTATGTAAAACTAAATTTAAAAAATTTAAAATACTTAACATTGAAATTTAAAATTTAATAAAACAAAAATGTTAACTCTCAAATCATAGGATACCTCGATGTTCGACGCATCAACCCTCCCATAATAAAACCAATCAATTCTGTTCAACAAGCACTGAATGGCACGTATCAGAGGAGCCCATTTAAAACGCGCAACTCGCTTTCTTCAGATCTTAAATTATATAATCTCTCAGCTTTTCATTTGCGATCGTACTAGGTAAAAGTCCCTTTTTCACTAAAATTATGTAAACTTTTCAACGATATCGCCACTTACAATCAAAACAAAGGTCATCCCTTCAGAATTATGTTCAAGGTTCTCTCCGATTTCAGAATAAATTCGTTCAAAGATTCGTATCCTACCTCGAGAATTACCGGTAATGTATTTAAGTCCTTAGAACTAAAAACGGGCCGATATTCTTGATAAGCTTCCATCTCGAAAAGTCACCCCCTGTACCTTTAACGTGTAGTGTGTTTTACGGCACCCCGATATTATTCTTGCTCCCAAAAATTATCGTTCGGTGCCAGAAGCTTCCGAACCAAGTTCCAACCCCATTTTTTCGGATAACTCCCTAGAATCTACGGTGTAAACAAAAACACGACAGGTTAACGATAGAGTCCTTACATTGAAGAATGGGAAATAATTAGGGGAGGATGCGAGGGCAGTACAAAGTCGGTTTCGAGCTCGAGAGTATTCGATGGCAAATATAGCAGTCATGGCTATCTATAGCACAGGAGTATTCGCGGTGAACTGGAACTGGAAATATATGGTAGACGGCGGAGGTGGCATTGCTATATGGTGGGTGCACTGCTTATACCCACTTATTTCAACTAGGTACATATCTCTATCTACTTAGCTTGGCCACTATCCCCGGGGGAGGAAATGCGCTCATTATTCTCTGCTCAGCTTTGACCTAGACCTGCTAAAACCATGAAAAGCTTCTAGAATTCTGTTTCCTACCCTTGCAATGTACATAACATTGGCATGTCCTCGCTGCCTTATTCGCTTTACCTAAGGATCCTGGGAGCTTTTCCATGGTACAGGGGGCTGGTGAAAATTTAAAATTTAAATTCATGGTGCTGAAATGTTGTACTAGCTTTAGGGATGGGGTACATGGCATGCTGCAACCATGACTCCTTTCATACATACAGAGTTCAACACAAAATCTATCCTTACAGATGCTCTTGAAATTGATAGGCTATCATTTCGATCTTGATGAATTGCAGCTTGAATTTATAGAGCAATTCGACTGAGGGATGGGTATAGCATGCAAGGACTAACGCTTCCTCCAACCATCGAAGTTATCCATTATGTAGAGCGAGCTATTAGTGGAATATCCTACATTTATTGTAATATGAAAATAATTGGGTCAATCCCTGAAGGCTTCTTTCGAACAATTTTATTTTGATCGCAATGGAATTACTCAAAATCTACAATTTCTTTATTTGTTATATAATACCCGATATTTTATCGAAACACATTACAAGTATCTTACCTTTAAATCGAACGTAAATATTGTATTAAGCCCAATAATAAATCATTAATTTTCTAAAAGATTGTGGATTTCATCAACCGCATAACACCGTAAATAAATTCTCTAGACGTACCAGGTAATTGTGAAAGGACGATAATTGAGTCATAGAGGTTAATAGAAGTAGTGGCGATTGCTTCCGCATTAAAAACATTTCAGAACCGCACAGTAAAACTAATAAAGCGGTATTTCAGTTAGCTATAGCCTCTCAAATTCAACTGAGACTCAAAATCGATTCTCTAGCTGCACGTAATGCTCATTCATTTACAAAACTTTAACATGATTTAGAAATGATTCGACTAACATTCATTAAGTTGAAGATTAGATGAATTATTTTTTAACCGTACCAAAGATTCATATTTATATGTTCATTAGAGAGTAGATTTTCAGTTGCAGAATAGCAGACCAGGATTTATTATCAAGTGGTCGAACCGAGAAAGTAAAACAGCTCAACGAAAGAGGGTGGTACAATGGGAGTATTCATTAGCATCACTTGTGGTTATCCTATCTTAATCGCAGAATCTCTCGAATTATTATAGGATTAAGCTGTACTGCATGACACAACATCGCCAAATTAGTTTGGACCTTGTTAGATCCTATACCCTTATTGACCACAAGACTATATGTGCATTATTACAAAAATATCTATTTATTTTTTTTTTGTGCTTCATCAAAAACTGAGATCTAAATAAAGTCAATAAAATTGCATAGCTTATCATAGAAAGTGAAGCTTTCAGATTTTCACAATGTTTCACTATTTATGAAATTTATAACTGAAGGAATTTTTTTGCTTTACAATTCTCTCATAAATACGAAACTTAACACTTTCACAAGATTCATTGTTTACAATCCAAATACATTGCTTCCTGTGGGCCATTCAGTTTAAGGTGAGTTCAATTTTGCTCTTGCACCGTTACAGATTATAGCAGTTAAAGTCAAAAAATTTTATTTCTCTTTTCTCATTATCCGTTTATACTAGAAAGATGAAACTTTGAATTAATACTTACATACTCGTATATATATACATATTTTCCAGTAGACCGTTTTGCAAGAAAAGCTGTGGGAAGTTGAGCATGGAACTAGGAAAGTCTTTCGAGTTCTCGAGGAATGGTATAATCAAATTCGGATTTTGATGTATAACGAACGCCTTACGCTACAAACTTGAAACTATTTCCACCTATGTACCGGCTTAGAGGACATGAGTTCAAGGGTTTTTATTTATTTATTTTGTGTTTCCTGTGCCAAGGCAGCTTATGAAAACCACTGCATCTTATTCCCGACAGAAGAAGACGCTACTTGACTCAGAAGTCATTGAGTGCATAACGAGGTGAAAAACTTTCAATAGAAAGGCTAGTTCCGACACTTTCGACCAAAATCAATTTACATGTGACCATAGCAGACTGCAATGCAGTAGTCATCCATCCAATCTTACCTATGTCCCCTATATTTTATAATTTGATTGCCTCCATATCCACTTTTTAAATTTTATTTTTCCGTTCTGAAATAAAACACTTTACACTTATTTCTTTTTTTTTTTATAAAGTGGTAAAACCACTTGTGTGCTACATATGCAAAGCAAGACAAACCATTATCCAACTGCAATAAAAATCCTTTAAAAGCCTTGGAAAAAATCACATAGGTACACTATAGATAGACGGCAACCTACAGAAAGACCAACTCGTTGAAATAAAATGCGTCACAAAAGCAGCACATAATCTTCAAGAGCGCTTCAGGCTCCAACAACGCGATAAGTCCTAAAACTCATACAAAGGCTAAACCATTTGACAAGGCCCAAGGTCATAAACGAGATGGTTAGCTATAGCTGAGAATCCTTTCGAAAAAATCAATACAGTACATCCCAACTGCAAGGATAAGGCAACAACTACACACTCAATCCAAGGCTCGGAAAATGCTTCAGTTTTGTTTCGTTATCATAAAATAGGAAATATATCCACCATGGTGGCCATTGTCTCGTAAATCATGAAAGCCTATTTCAAGGATATAAAACTATCGAAACAAAAAAACAACAAGAGCATGTTGTCTATAAATACCAGAAAGAAAATACTTTGTAAATCGTATAATGTTTAATGCATGTGGGCACACTCGTATCATAGAGGAATATCATTTGGCCTAATTTCGAAATGGTCCGGTTTAAATGTGGGTGGAGCGAGGATGGGTGAGCAGAACTACAAGGGATAGGAATACATGCGTTCCGGAAAATCAGCCCAGCTCTCTATCCTTCTGGGTTAACCCACTCGGAATCGATTTGTTGCACTTAAAATTTGTGCCGAGTGGGCGTACTGTGGTAGCAAGCTAGCGGGGCAGCAGCAACACATCTATAGTTCCTTCGGAATACATACCCCATAGACGTTGTACTGGATACACAAAGTTTTACATTGCATAGAGAACAACCTCAACCCAGCACATGCTCAGTATCGCGAAGCGAATTTTGTGCTTCCCCTAATGCCCAGATAGCTTCTATTTGCAGTGATTGCATAGAAGCCTCCCTGGCTCGGGCCGAGCGAACATAATCCATCTGGAAGCCTAGAAATGCACCAATACCGACAGATATTTGAAACCTACAACATAATTTTCAGCTCTTTAAAGCTTTGCTGCGTATTTGGATAGCTCTATACTATGCCAACATCCTTTAAAACTAGTCATAACTTTTAAGTGTGATAAAAACTAGGGTTGAAGTTCCAGGGAACATAGAACTGCTGACGGGGAAAATAAATGCAACAGCGCAAGAAGCCATAGATCCGCTTCATCCTTCTTCGAGAGTATACGGAAAATATTACTGGCATTAGGTGGTTGTATTGCACGCACACCCCATTGACGGCTCCATTCCCTTGAAACGAGTATCATCAAAGGGGAATCGAGTTTCAATGAGCCAATCAATCCTTGGTCCATGTGGCACGAGAAAAACCTTAAAAAGATCATAAGGTTGTTTACACCGTGTTTTAATTAAGAAAACAATATTTAAAGCAATAACCTTAGAAGTAGTGCCTTAACTAGGAGCTGGCAGAGTGAGCAGTTTACTCGGGTCCTGCAACTTTATTTCTTATGACTTATTTAAAGAAAATTGTTATGATACACGTACTCAGGAAACCGATCCAGTCAAATTATTTCGGAGTTTCAGATTAGATACCATACAAAGGTTTTTAGAACACGTGGTCAAACCTTTTACTTAATAATTTCAGAACTCGTTAAGACATCAAGATATGGTAATTTGAAAATTTGAGTATACATTGCGTATTCGTCGATCTACCTATCTATGTGTCCTACTTTAATTTATATAACATTTCAGTATTTCATCTAGAGTATCGATCATATGAATTGTTCTCCTTGATAAATTTCCTCCAAACACTTTTTTCGTGACTTTATTGTCTCTCCATCCAAACGATGGCTCCACAATGCTATTGATTTTTCTGGGGATAAGTTGTTATCCTATCGCTCAACCTCTGAGAGGGAAGGAATTGACTGTAGTGTCTCAAGACCTAAAATTCTCCAAAACAGTTATTCAATGCTCTATAACTAGTCAAGAAAATTCATAACTCACCTTCCCCGGCACTACGTAAACAATCGTATAGTAAATTTTTTTTCCGAGTAATCAAACTACATTGAAATATTTACAATATTTTTTGGTGCCCAGTGACCATCGAATACAGCGTCAAAATTGCAAAACAAAAAAACCTCCCCCGAATTTCCTAATAGTTTGGTGAAAAATTTCAGTTATCTATTTGCTATGGTATTGTTTCATATTTTCTACAATATTCGTTTTTCCACGTTTGTTTCAAAAGTGTTTTCGTTTTGCTGATAATGCAAAGAGGATTAGAGCAAACAGAGGTGAAATATTTTTTTTTTACAGGTACCTGGTATTTTTTTAATAAAATGTTAAAAAATATTATTCTCTTTTCAGAATTTTCATACGTCTGACAATCGACAGCTCACGGATGTTAACCATACGCTTAACTATTTTAAGTATGTTTTTGGTTGATCCTTGAGAACAGGAAATTTTCTAATGCTTTGACCACCATTCTAGCTTCAATTTTTGTGAAAATTCTGAATCATCTCGTCACGCCAATCCGTCAAGTTCACCAAACTGTGAAAGTATAATTGGTGAGTTTATTTTAAAGTTGATCTTAACGAATATTTTATGTTTTAATCCGTCTTTACATAGCTGACAAAAAATGATTCCTTTTTAAGAATTTCAAAAAAAATGTAATTTTTATGTTTAAAATTATTTGACGTATCTTCAGAAATCTGTGGCGTGTCCTACCCTTAAATTTCGATGCCTATGCTATTTTCCATGTTTCAAGCTCATTCAGTACAGTAAACGCGTAGCACAAATTTGGCACAAATTCACTTCACAAAATTATCACTTTATTTTTTTATTTATCATCAAAATTATATTAACTGTATAATATTAGAAACAAATTAATAAGCACTTCCCCAGCTTAGATAAGGCCTTGTATAAGGGGAGATAGTAATGTTGCTATAGTCTTACTATAAAGTTATAAATTTTGACGCTTTCTATCGTATTAAAGAGGGTAGATACTTCTTCCTTGGTTACCTTGTGCCAATCTGCAATGTGCTCGTAATGAGAACCACACTTTAGGGCTCATGTCAGGTTTTTCAAGTTCCTCCTGAGTGAGGAATCTTTACCCTAGAACTGATTATGTGTTCATTGTGCCAATTTGTGCTTATTAAAGAAGTTTTACAAGAAAGTTAAATTTTATTAGACGATTGATTTTGAGATTCGTGCTGCCTGGATATGCATGTTTTTCGCCACACTTTTTGAGGGTAGTCAGGCGATCATTTGTGGTATACATATAGACTAAGAGCTGACAAGATTTTTTTTTACACCATTTCAACAAGCGTAAAACTTTTCACATAGTTTTAGTTTTAGTTTTAAGAAGGGGCGAAGCGCTGAGCCACCGCGCACACTAAGCACCAAAAGGGCCCATAGCGATCCCTTCAGAACCTCGTAGGCCACTAAACATCCCCTAAACAACCCAGATCCCTAACGAAATTGACTAGCTTATCATGCCCTATTGACCTCAGCTCCTCCAAATTGTCAAAGAAAAGACTGCCCAGCCACCTCAGTCGCCTCCTTGCAACCGCCTGAGACTCACACAAAATGTGGGTGATGTCCTCCTCAGCATATAGGTCAAGGCAATACCTGCACACGTCAGAGTCAGCGATCCCCATACGCATAGCATGCTTCCCTAGCAAGCAGTGCCCTGCCAGTATTCCGACAAGTAGCCGCAGATTTCCCTACTCCATGTCAATATCTCCCTAGTCTTCCGTCTGTCCAAGCTTGGCCAGAGTGCCCTAGAAGTCCTACAGCTCGTTAGCGCCTCCCATCTAGAGTTCGCTGCGTCCGCGGCACAATCCCTTATACGTGCTTTAATTCCGTTTAATGGCGGACCAACCACCTCCTCTACCATCCCGTCTGACGCCGATCCTAGTCTCGCCAGCTCATCGGCCCGTTCGTTGCCTGGTGCGCCACTATGCCCTGGTACCCAACATAGTCGTACTCTATTCTGACTACAAAGTACCTTGAGCACTTCTCGACAGCGCTTTACTTGCTGGGATTTAATAGTCGCCGATTCCAATGCATTCAAAGCCGCCTGGCTGTCAATGTAGAGTGAGATATCCCTACCGAATATCCCCTCCATCAACATGATGTTACCTACCTGGAGCACTGCCAGAATCTCCGCTTGGAATACACTACAGGCATCCGGCAGCTTAAAAGTCTCCCTTGCACTCAACTGCTCCGAGAAGACTCAGCGCCAGTGCCGCATTCCATTTTGGAACCGTCCGTATACACTGACATTTACTACCCTGTTGCTTTCCCAGTCCGCTCTGCTTGGGTATACAACCCTGAACGATAATTTAAAATCATTCACCGGGATCATATAATCCGTGCAAAAGTTGACCGCAAGCTCAAAAAATTCCCTAAGAATGGAGCCATGTCCTATGGATCTCTCCCTAAAGAGACCACAGCTCAAAAGTTTTACCGCTGTGTTTGACGCAACCTGCTTAACGAAAATATCAAGCGGTAAAAGGTGCATGCAAACTTCCAGTGCTGCTGTTGGCGTTGTGCGCAGGGCTCCTGTGATCACTTCTCACATAGGTTCTTTGAAATTTATTGGTAGTGTGGGGTTGAGTCTTGCAATCTTAAGTGACGAATAATGGGACATAAATGGGGATTGTCCGGGAAAGAAGTACAACTCATCTTTAAAATAAACTACTTTCGTTTTGGTGTCTCTTTCAGCACCATTTGAACTAGAAACCGAATCGCGTGAGAACATCTCGTTCGGCTACCATCAAATCCTCAAACCATCGAGTAAGTACTTTTCGATGCAATTATTCGACAAAGAAATGCCGGGTCAACAGCAATTCAAAGAGAAATCGTTGGCCGAAATCGGCTTCAATTCGACCGAAATCTGCAATTGGGACAAAATCGTGCAGCCGCATAAAATCGATTTGCTCGTTCTTCTCGACAAAATGATCAAAAGCTACGAGAAAACCAACGTGCAAATTCGAATCAACGATACCACCTTTAACTGCCACATGATGGTCCTGCAGTGCTACTCGGATTTCTTTATGGATTTGAATAACGAACAGTTGGTCGTCCTGCCGGCCGAAAAGGTTACTCCGCAGGCATTCGTCATGATCTACGATTGGATGTTGTCGTCGAAACCGATGGTCCAGCGCGAAGGAATCCTTGAGCTGTTCAATGCAGCGCAATTTTTGAAAATTAAGGGTCTCGTGGATCAGTGCTGGGTATGCCTGGACGACGATGAACGGTTTTGCGAAGATGCTGCGTTTCTTTTGTATTTGGAGGCACGGAAATTCGGACACGAACTTATTCAGCAGCTGATGTTGACTCGAATATGCAAGTTCTTTCTGACATTGGTTGCTTCCAAGGAGTTCTTGGAGCTAACGCCCAAAGAAATTTGTACATTGCTCCAATCGAATTCCATTGGTGTGAATACGGAGACTGAGGTACGTAGTTTGTTTAGTTATCCAAGACACACTTACATGTGCTGAATGTGTGTCTTGGATATGGTATATGCGCAAATATCAGTATTATAAGTTCTCCCCTCCCAAGGTATTAATGTCAGCAGTTCGTTGGCTCAATTTTAATTGGGCGGATCGTGAGAAGCATATGCTAGAAGTAATGAGCTGTGTCCGATTTGGTTTGATGACGCCATGGCAACTTGTAGAACTGAGAAGAAATTCCGATTCGCCAGAATTACAGAGTGTAGTCGATTCTACGGATGTACAAAAAATGATTGACGACGGCTTATCGTAAGTTTTAGAAATCAACAGTATCCCTATCGTATACCGCCACACTCAATATCCCTTCCAAATCAACCTGCACTAGCCAAGACACATTCAGCAATGATGAAAACCATTGGAAAATGTGTCTTGGATAAGTATCAAGTATCAAAAGAATTATTTTAACTAAAAACAAATTTCGTTCGCAGCTACGTAACGACAAAATATTGGTATGCAAGTAATTCGGAGAATCTGTTTCATTTTATGGAACGTTTAAATCTAACCGAACCGGTTGAAAGACAATGGGTTCGTGACAAAACATGGTCAGATCATTTCGAATGTCCAAATCAAATGTACAGTTCATATAATTCATTTTTGGAATATTTGGAAATGATCCGCAATACGGGCAAGGATCACTGGAAAATACTTCAATGCCACGAGGGAACTCCAAATTTGGTATTCCAAGGACATTTTCCTAATGCATTAAGTGATGATCAAAATAATAGGCTAGATGAAAGTTCTACGTTGTATAGACCGAAGGATAAGAATTAAAAAATATCAAAAGTTTACCAAAAAAAAAATAATATGCATTAATAATAAATAATTTAATTATATTTTTACACTGCACACGATTGTTTTGTTTTTCTCGGTTCGAATGGGGTCGCTTTATATCGCATACAGATGTTCGATTAGAACTTGGAATATAATAAAAAATTATAGAAAATTCGTTCCATGAAAAAGAGTGGAATTTCCTTGTAATCCAAGACAGAAATGACTTTTTAAATTGATACAATTTTAAGCCATCCACACGTAAACAATGAATTTTAGTTTATGTTTTTTGATCATCATTGGATTTCCAATGTAAGAGCATGAAACACAGAAGTAGTATAAAATCGTTAAAAAATTGAATAAATTTTGAAACAATTCCGTCCCGGGCTGAAGAATAAAAGGAGACATGTTGTTCTATCCAATTTCATCTTACCTTGGGAATCCAGTTCAACAAGTAAATATTTTTTCCATTGCATTTTGTTTTTAAAATATTGAAAAAAATTTAATATTGCAGGTAAGACCGCCGCCTGTATTAGGAGCAATTCATCGGAAGGATCAATGCACTCAAGTTCATATAAATAAAAATCATAGCAAATCAGAACCAACTGGTATATAGCGTTTTATTTATTTTCTTCATTTTGTTTACTTTTTTTCCTTTCATTTTATTTTCTTTATTTTATTCATTTTCTTTACTTTCTTAATTTTTATTATATTCTTTATTTTCCTTATTTTCTTTGTTTCTTTATTTTTTTTAAATTTATTAATTTAGTTATTTTACTTATTTTATTTTCATTATTTTCTTTATTTTCCTTTTTTTCCTTATTTGCTTTGTTTCTTAATTTTTTTTATTTTATTGATTTATTTTATTTTCATTATTTTCTTTATTTTCCTTATTTTCCTTATTTTCTTTGTTTCTTTATTTTTTTTATTTTATTAATTTAGTTATCATATTTAAAATAAATATATTTATTTTACTTATTTTATTTATTTATTTTATTTATTTTATTTGTTTTATTTATTTTATTTATTTTATTTAAATATTTTATTTATTTTGTTAATTTTATTAATTTTAATAATTTTACTTATTTTATTTATTTTATTTAGTAATTTTTTTTATTTTAGTTATTTCATTTATTTTATTTATTTTATTCATTTTATCTATTTTATTCATTTTATTTATTTTAATTAGAGATCTAGGATATCTTTAGTGCGGAAGAAGGGTTGGCAGGGCTCGTTGTTTTATACCTTTTTTCCCTTCACTTTAAAAATAAATTAATCACGCAATTCGCCAACGATCCCGATTTTTAGTTAAATAAGTGTGAATTCAATTTCTTTATTTTCTTACTCTTAGATAGGAAACATCCTGGGGAAATAGAAGAATATACACGATTAATTTATCGTTATCAAGCTGGCGATGGAGCTACAAAAAAGAAGCAACCAGAACCGAAGATTATAGATTTAGTAAGCACACCAACTAAAGACAATCTCGGCACGACGAAGAAAACGTTTGCGGAAAATTTTATCGAACGAAGTGTTGTTCGTGCAAAAGATGTTGAAGAAAAGAAAATTTTAAAACCGCTTTTTGCCGTCAAGCAAGCTCTACTTAGTGCAAAAATTAACGAAGGACATAGTACAGCTGTGACGAGTATCGCTGGATTTGATTTGTAAGTTATGATCGTTTGCTTTCGGTAATTCGTATTCAATGGACAATTTTCCCTGCTTTTCACGCAAGTTTCTGCGTTACAGTTCTTGACCCCTATATTCTTATTTTATGTGAAAGTTACGAGGGCCACTATAGCTCTCATTGAAGTTAGCAGAACAGATGAACGAAAAATACCCCCATATACAACCTACACCCTTTTTAAGCACAGTAAATTTGTTTTATCCAAATCCTGCAGATCTCGCCATCATATCCTGCTTTTTGGCGGAATTGATCCTTTTAACTCGTCATCGTCTGACCTCCAGGGAAAGAATGTCCTCCAATACAGCGTCAAGAAAAATAACTGGAAAATACTATCGAATATGCCCGGGTCACGGCATCATCACTCGGCCATATTTCATTCCGGGAAGATCTACATCATTGGAGGAACCAGACCAGCTTATGAGAATATTTTACCGGTAAAAAAACAGGTTATCAAGTTTATGAATCAACCTCTTAATTAGTTAACCCCGATCAGGCTCTATCGGAATGCGTGTGGAGTTTCGACCCGAAAACCTTGCAGTGGAGAAATGAGAAGGACTTGCCTTATCCGAGGCGAGATTTCGGACTAGTAGGAACGAAAAACGGAATCTACATAATCGGCGGCGAGGATAATACTAGGCGTTTTCTTTCTTCAACTATTCTGCTGATTGAAGGAAGCGGTTCCTGGGTTGAGGTAAGTTCTCATAAAGGACCTAGTTTGTGGTCTAACCATTTAAATTATTACGTCCAGGTGGCGAAGTTACGTACTCCTCGAACAGGTCTAGCTGCTGCTTTGGTTGGTAATGAGATCTTCGCAGCTGGTGGTATCATAGGCGTTCCAACAAACAGCGTTACCGATACCGTTGAATCGTACAACTTAACAACTGGTCATTGGACTCAAATTACTAGTCTGCGAAAACCACGAAGTTTCGGAAAACTTTGTGTCCTAGCAGATTCAAGGGTATTCATTGCCGGCGGTGTAACTATCGAAGGAAATAAGTTCAGTTCGCTTTCATCGATTGATAAATTCGATAGGAACTCGAAGGAGTGGAAAAAGGAGACCAACATGCAGTTGGCAAGGTACTAGCTACACGACATGTTTTCCGTTGTGATATGGTCCAACGTAGGATAAAAAAAAATTAACAAGCTTTTACTATCCGTAGACATGGCCACGACACTATTGGATTAGACGACAAGATTTTGGTTTTCGGGGGTGTTTCTACCGTCAAGAATATCACACTGAATTCGGTAGAATGCTATTCGACAACAAGCAAAAAATGGATCGATGGCATTCAGGCACTTCCTTCTCCGCTATCTGGAATGGCTGCGGTTGTGTTTCTTTAGGTGAGAGATAGCTTTTAAGTATGAAAAGATGACCTAAATTTTACCCAAGATTCATCCAGACTACTCCTGACCAATTTTTTTTTAATCCAAAATTCGAAGTTTCAATTCTTTCGTCTAATCGCTTCAGAATGTTTGACTTCACCTCCTCTCCTCCTAACAATCAAACCCCTAAAAAATCATTGAAGTTGTCAATTATTTAAAATTAAAAAAGGGCTAAATGTAAATAAAGTTTAAAATTTAATTAAATTTAAACTGAACAAAATTAAAATTAAAATCCTGAAAACTTTATAAGAAAAACCTTAATCCTTTAAAAATTAAATTGGAGACTCGAAAATTATGTAAAAGGTAAAAAGTAAATAAAATGTTTAACTAAGTAGAATTTAAATCTAAAAAATCAAATATATTAAATTAAAATAGAACTTAAACCTAAGAAAATGAAAACGTATAAATTCTATTTACAATTTACATCATAATAACTTTAAAAATTAAAATCATAGAAAATTTGCATAAATAAAAAAAATTAGAACCTAAGAAGTTAATAAAAACAATCATACATACCTGGGCAAAACTTTAAAAAAATTAGCTACTAAAACCTGGATTAAATTAATTTCTATAAAACGTAAACCTACAAAAAATTAAAACTTAAATAAAACCTAAATCTAAAATATATGACTTAAAAACTTAATAAAACTAAGAATAGTCTCTTATCTTTCTATGAGAATTTATACAGCAAGCTATCTGTTAAACTTTTTAAGGACTTGGGGGGAGGGGGGTATTTATCAAAACGTTATATTTTTATATCTTGAGTACCGCTAACATGTTCTAAAAATAAAAATGTTAATAGGAGTTGCATTTGTTCTGTCTCTGGAACGAATTATGCTCGAAAGTTGAAACTTAATATCATTTCCACTGAATCTTGATGAAAGTGTACTTCATGATTTTTTGATATTCAAATCCTTTAGGCGTTGTTAAGGTTTTGTATACTTTTTACTCGTACAACATAACCAGGTACCGAAATACAGTACTGCAAGTCGAAACTTGAATGTTCCGATAACTTTCAAATAGAGCCCAGTAAATTATTTCTAACAAAAAGAACTAAACAAGGATTTTGAATCTTGAAATTGTTCGGAGTTCAGGTTTCCGGAATTCGTCGTTAAGACGATTAACTACACGAAGTTACAAATTTCAGTTATGTACCAGCGGTGGACCATTTGCATCGAACAAATTTATTATGCAAGAATTTGTTAAATTACAACATAACTTTGTTCTTGATTGTCGTATTTCTGGCCTTTTTGGTTCCTTACAAAAATTGTTATTTCCAACAAATTAAATTTTCGATCAAACTTGATTTTCTTGGCAGATTCGAACTGGTATAGGAGTAGCAGTAGTTTTTATGATTTGTTTATCGCTTCAAATGACATTTGTGGATTCTTAACCACTGCTTCTGTTCCAGTACTGTATCAGTTCTGTATTTTAGTTGAAGTAGAGAGTACAGAGTAGTAGACTGCTAGCAATCAAATATTCATAGCTCAGCGAGACTGATTGGAACTCAGTGTTACGAGATTTGAAATTGTTGAGGACATGTAAGAGAATTAGGATAATAAAAATAAAATATTTATAACTCATGAAAATACATAGGAAAAATTTAAAAATATTTAGTATGAACTAAATTTAGTTCAGAAATTTCTTGGCTCTACGAGTAGCATACCAACCTTTCTGCAAAATAAATTGCAGATTATTATTTTAGGAACAATCAGTACAATCCTGTCCTCGCATTGCTGCAGGTAATCACTTTGAAAATTTTCGTTTGGTACTCTCAAAAGTCGTTACAAAATTCAAAACCTTTCCGGTTCAGACCATAGCTAAACCATTTTCTACCGCATCTTCAAACCAACACGATGACATTTCAATTCTTTTCATTCACCCTGCGCTTAGTTGACCAAAACATTAGAGACGTCAGGTCAGTACAAAATCACCGTCGCGAGCACAAAAATGTCATTTCTGGCGAATATCGTAAAATTTCACGTGTTTATAGCGTTATGTGCGACATCGGTGTATTACTTACGCCCCGGGTTGTTCACCGAAACTACAAACTACTTACTTTCGCTTCAGAAAAGTATCGGCGCGAGCAGTATCACGGATGAGCGGCTTTTCACCGCCGCGGACTTGGCCAAGTTCGACAGCATCGAAAATGACGAGGAGATTTATTTAAGTATTTTGGGGTCGGTTTACGACGTGACGAAGGGGAAGAAGCACTACGGGACGGGCTGCACGTACGGTTTCTTCACAGGTAAGCGAGCGGTACGATTGTAATCAGGTCTAATGAGTTTTGCGTCCTGTCTTCAAGGAAAGGATGCCTCGGCCGCTTTTATCACCGGCAATTTTAACGAATTTACGTCGCAATCAGACGATGTGGTGCAGTTAGAACCTTCGGACATCGCGAGTTTGATGAACTGGAAGAAATTTTACGACGAGACGTACCAATTCAAGGGAAAGCTGGTCGGCAGGTTCGTTTTGAAGTTGAACTCCGAAAGGCCTTTGGCTTATTCAGTGACATTTCAGGTTCTATGACAAGCAAGGCGCTCCAACTGACTATTACCGGAAGGTTGAGGCACTGGCACAAGTTGCCAAGGACACAAAAGAGCGGGAAAGCCGTCAAAACGAGCTGTTCCCACCATGCAACATCGAGTGGGCTGTTGAGACTGGCACGCGAGTTTGGTGCACCCTTGAGAGTGGCGGAATTCGACGACACTGGGTCGGTGTTCCGCGGAAATACTACGAGCCCGGCAAGACGTCCTTCCGCTGTGCGTGCGTGAAGCCGGACGATTTAAACTCGCCGCTCCTGAAAACCTACGAAGGTTGTGACACCCTGTCGGACCAATGTTTTTACAGCTTGGACTAATGTTGCGTAGTAGTTTTTAACATTCCATGTTTTAACGTTTCTTTATATTTTTACGTTTTAAATAGAGCTGTTTTTTGCGTTAAGATTTACGAGTTTTTGTTCGAAATTTTGAAATGTTCGCTGGTTTGAGAAGCACTGTTAGCGTCGAAACCGCTGCATCTGAACAGTTCGTTTGACAGCTGATTGTCAAACTGAAATCGTGTTCGAACGTTTCGCAAGCCGGGAGTGTGAAAAGTGAAAATAAACAAATTCCGTCCGTATGGACGACGACGCAAGTGTTCATCGCCTCGAGGGCACCTCCAACACTGGCGGCGGCCTAGTTATAAAGAAGGAGAAAACCGACGGAACATTCAAAGTGCCAAAACCGTCGCTGCTTGGATTGGACAAGTTGGCCGCGCAACGGCGAAGAGAACGCGATGACGCAAAACGGTTGATTTCCTTTAAGGACAGTGAGTATGACGACAAAGAGGGCGGATCGACGCCTCGAACACCACGCGAACCGACCTTCAAAACCCCGGATACCGACAGCTTTCACAAGCTAAGCCGGCAGTTCCGCGAGACAAAAGTCGAGACTCCTTCGCATACGGGCGGCGTTTCGGATACGGCGCGTGACCGCATGCAACAGCATTTGCAAAAGGAAAAGCAAAAGGGCGTCTATGCGTCCTCGAAAGATCGCAAGAGGTCCCACGATGATCGTGGCAAGCGTGCAAGCCGCGACCGTGAACGAGAACGAGACCATCGCGATCGGGATCGCGACCGCGAACGTCATCACCGAAGTCGAAGAGATCATCGTGATCGGGAATCGGCACGAAGTATTCGCACGCCTCGCTTCAAGGACGAACCACGCACCCCAAAATTTAAAGATTCGATTGCCTCATCTTCGTGGGACGACGACGACGACAAATTGCCGTCCAAGAAGTCCGCTTGGGATTTTCCAACCCCGAAGAAATACACGGACGACCGCCCGGACTGGTCGGCACGCGGAAAAATGTCCTCACGTCGCGGCAAACTCGAAGAGTCCACACCTCGCTTTACTCCCGCTCATAAGTACAACGCGTGGGTTACAGACCGGCGACGAACTGGAGCGACACCGCTCGACTCGAAAGACGCGAAACAACCGTGGGGCTCGAACGAAGACGACCGCGACATGTGGGAAGAGGAGCAACGCCGACTAGACCGCGAATGGTACAACATGGACGAGGGTTACGACGACGAGAACAATCCGTTCAACGGTCCGAGCGCCGACTATTTCAAGAAACGAGAGGAACAGCTTGAACAAAAACGCACAAAACGTATTAGCGCGCAACAACGTCAAATCAACAAGGACAACGAACTGTGGGAGCGCAACCGAATGCTCACCTCCGGCGTCGTAATGTCGATTAACGTAAACGAAGATTTCGATGAGGAGGCAATCGAGCGGGTACATCTGCTCGTCCATCACATCGTACCGCCGTTCTTAGACGGTCGTATTGTCTTCACAAAACAACCGGAACCCGTAATTCCCGTTAAGGATCCCACTTCCGACATGGCTCTAATCGCTCGGAAAGGTAGCGCTCTGGTTCGAGCATTCCGCGAACAAAAGGAACGCCGCAAAGCGCAGAAGAAGCACTGGGAACTGGGCGGAACGAAACTCGGCAATATTATGGGTATCGAGAAGAAGGCCGACGACGAAGACGGAAAGTACAACGAAGAAACGGACACGGCCGACTATCGAAAGGATCAGAAGTTCGCCGAGCACATGAAGGACACCGACAATATCGGAAAAAGTGATTTCTCGCGAAAGAAAACGATCACTGAACAGCGGCGATATTTGCCCGTGTTTGCGGTGCGACAGGAACTGCTTAATGTTATTCGGGAGAATTCCGTGGTGATTATCGTCGGCGAGACGGGAAGCGGTAAAACGACACAATTGACGCAGTATTTACACGAGGACGGCTACAGTAAATTCGGAATGATTGGATGTACGCAGCCGAGAAGAGTGGCAGCGATGTCGGTCGCGAAACGTGTGTCCGATGAAATGGGAACGAAACTCGGTAAGTAAATCCGCCCTCCAGGTTTTATTATTTTACCACATTCTCGTTGGTCCGCTGTTTAGGGTATGTGGGATGTTCGATTTTGTTGATGTTGTGAGTCTGGCGTCCTTTTTTCTGTTAAACTAAAATAAGAAGAACAGTACACAAAATCGCGGAGACCGAGCCATAGCTGGATTTTTTAATATTCACACGCAAGAGGAATTCGTCAAAATGGGCTTAGGTTTTCTACCAAAGGAAATTTTGGGGATATACATGAAAATATTTTAACACAAAAGAGTTGTGTTTCCAAAGGGTTTTAAAGTTTTTACTTTTCGTCTCAAACTAGAATTGTACGCCTATTCTGTGGGCCGCTTGTCATCTAACCAATTTTTAATAACTACTTTCTTTTTCTTTTTAAATTATTCAGGTGAAGAGGTTGGGTACGCAATTCGATTCGAGGATTGCACATCCGAAGAGACGGTCATAAAATACATGACGGATGGTATTCTGCTGCGGGAGAGTTTGCGAGAACCAGACTTGGATAATTACTCGGCAATTATAATGGACGAAGCTCATGAACGTTCACTTTCAACGGACGTGCTTTTTGGACTGTTGAGAGAGGTAAGTGCACAAATTGAACCATCACATAAACTGCCTCGTCCTCCTGTGGCATGGGACTGTAGAAATATTCTAAACTACAACCTCTCCTATTTGCGCTAAAAATGGCAAATGTAGTCCAGGTCGCATGGGCTTATCACTCGCGACATAAAGCAAAAGAATTATACTAGAAACATGAACAGTGCCTCGAATGCAACCAAATTTAACGGCAACGATTTTTGAAGGCTATGACCCGAGATGGTGTCTAGTGGAGGAGTACTTTGGATGTCCCCATATGATCCGGGAATAAATAAGAAAATGTGGTCTCAGTTGAAATTGCGTTCATTTAACTTCTTTCTTAGTAGATTAATATCCGGTGGTAACCGAAAACGGACCGAACGGTCCTTACTCTAGAACTTTGGCAAGCTACTTCGTGGATTCGGTTTTGACTCATAAACGAATTTATTTTACTCGCCACATTAAATTCAACAACAAAGCTCACGGGACTTTTAGCACATAAGCAAAAAATCAATCCTCACCTCGTCGATAATTGGTCACTTCAAGTTTATGTCGGTCTACGGTATCCACTGATAACAACTACTAGGACAGCGTCTGTTTATTGCTAGAGATCTGTTCTAACACGGTGACTAATTCCGAATATTAAATCTCATCAAAGGAAGGGGTGCGAACTGGAATATTTATTTATTTTTCTATTTCGTCTATCTGTTAAAACCTTTCTTTTTTCGGGATCCGTTACTTTATTACCGTTTCAAAACAATAGCTGAAGATTGTCGATGATCGCTTCTATCTAACAGGATTGCTTCGACTCTGCAAAAAAGGCGTTAGTATTACGTTATCGTTTGAAAAAATCTTCTTTCTGCTAGTCAGTCCGTTATATCGAGAGGAACACTAAGGTATTAAGTCTCGATAATCTATCTAAAGTTCTGTTGATTTCACCAAAACAACTGCTAACCGTCACGATTTCGTTTTTAGTCAATCCCTTTCTTTCTTAGAGTACTAGCCACGCAACAGGGATAAGTCTGCTCCGTGATTAACATTTTTTGAAAGCAAGTTTCAAACATTTATCCTATTTTATTTGAATGCTTAATCGAATGCAGTTATATAGACGAAATATTTCATTATTTCCGGAAAAGAAAAATCAAAACGAACAACGCGGTACTAAAGTAAACAAGAAAACAAATTGGTCCTTTTTTTGAGTAACACCGATACAGTTTTTTTAAATTTTTGTTTTCAAAGCGACGACATGCACTTCTAAAATTTCGTCCATTAATTAGAAATGGCTCGATTCAAAAGAACGACAAAAATGGAAAAAAAACTATTTCGATGAAACTGAGTGCTCTGTTCCTCCAAGAAATGATACTACCGCAAATAACCTGCATCTCTGACTTTACACGAACTTTCAAAACACCCTCGTAGCATTGATATTTCTAAGATAGGACACTAGCTGCCAGATACAAGGTGTTTCTATTTTTTTCGACACTCCTACTTATCTGTGACCGCTGTACTGAACTGATCTCCTGACTACTCTAAATATGTAAGTGAATTTCATAAGGGTCAATATTTCTGAGATATGGGCATAGGAAGAGTGTGTTCTGGAAACTCGATGCTTTAGAGAAGTTGGTTGTTTGATCCAACTACAATTTCATGCTATTTCTGATACTTTCCGAAGTTTGCCTCACTGTTGTTTTGATAACTGAAAGTGATAACCGTAATGTAATGTTGAAATGAAAAGCATTGTATACAAGGTACATTCCTGTATTGATTGCATATTACATTCAAACCGCTCTGGTTGCATTTTGTTCCAGAAATATTTCCGCAATCATGGCGATTACTATATCGTGCAAAAAAACCCATCCACCACGCTGTATTTCTTGATTATAATCTACCCTGGTTTTTATTGTTCGTACGACCACTACAATTCATAATTTCAATTAAATTTTTTTTAGTGCTTATATCGAAGTAACATGAAATATGCGAAACATTGCTCTCACCTTCTGTTCATTATCGTTCCTTGTTTAACTGGAATCGTATACTTGCCTGTCGAATGCAAGCAATAATAAGATGCATCTGAAAACAAGCATAATTCACTCTAATAAACAATAAAAACGACTTCTCAATATAACGTGACTGGTTAAATGAATGATATTATTATTCAATCAATTCTCTTTTAATTAGAATTCATAAATGGTATTTTAAACATTTTTAAATATAAAAAAAACATAACAATCTTGATCAGAATACACAGCATGTTATACTGTAATAAAATATTACTTATTTATGTAATTCGTTTTAATTTCGCATATCATGCAGCGATCGATACCTTAATTCTACGAGCCTAGAAAAAAAAACTTATAATAACAAAGTCTTTTTTACCAAAGCGTACGATATTCTTAAATTACTTAAACATTTTAATTTTATGCGCTTTATAATATATAAATGTAATAATGTTTTGTAAATAGTAAAATGTATATAAATATGCACATGAATTGGACAAAAGTTTGGTAATTATATAATAATATTGTGTTTTTTTCTCTTGCGTTCTTTCGATGTTGCTCAGTTGGAAAACTCATAAAACTAAGTTTTTTTTAATCTCTCGTTTAGGTACTTAAATATTAATAACAAACAGTTCTGATTAATATCCAAAACCAAAAACCTTGCGTCCGTTATTTCGATGTTGACCAGGCCTTTTGACGATTGTTCATTACAAGTAGCATGCCTGCGTTCATTCCTACGCTACCCCATTTAACGCATTCCGACATCTGAAAATTTAGTTAATATCGATTATTTTTATTGCATTCTAGATTCTATACTTTAATTACGATCGTATAATTGATAATTTGACTATGTATTATAATTAATTATGTGTACTCCAAATGTTATTGCGCTATAAAATTTAATCAGTCACAGCTTAAATAACAATTTAAACCTTGCCTTGTATAGCAAATAATTCTTGTTTTGAAAAACATCTTTTTTGAATTGTTATCTTTTCAAAGACAACTTAATTCCTTCGCAAACGTTTAAGATACAAACATTCCGAAAAAATAAGATAATTCTAGAAAGACGAATATCAGTCATTCTTTTGCAATCTGGTCGGTATGCCTCGCGACTTTAGTGACTTTATGATAAATAGGAATTTTATGATATGATTTTTAAAAATAGGACTTGGCAGCTCTCCTCAATTACTGATTACAGCCATTGGCACCTTTTTGACATCATGTTTATATGTTACGTTTATATTTCGAATCTAGTAATGTATTGTGTTTTTTTCAGAAGCAATGATAATGTTTATGTGATTGTGAGAAAAAGGGAAATCGCTGGCAAAGGAATACAAGAGTAAAGACGCCACAATACAAGTTTGAATTTGAACATATAGATATAATGAATGTGTAGCGAATTAGTAGTGCCAGATAATTTTAAAAATTTTAAACTTGTTGGCGCAATAGTCCTACATTCAATTCAATTTACAATCGGCATAGTGCGCAGATATTGTTTTTTAAATTGATGATTTGAAATTATATGGCGCGAACACTTCGTTTCAGTGAACTTAACAGAAATGAAAGAATCTGAAAATGTAGTGTCGCATAGGCTGTTGCCATACGACTTTTCTTACTACAAAGTAGCGTCTACATTGTATCTCAGACTTCTCAAGCCCATTTGTTAAATTGTCATATATGCCAGATACTAATTAGTTTTGCTTTTTGAATTTTTCGGTATCAGAACACTGTTAAAATCAAGTAATCTCTAAGTAAAGTAGAACACTACTTGCTTTTACATACTTATCTCGTATATTTGTCGTGTACTTTACTCAAAGTTATATCGTTTTGCACTCTACTATTAGTAAATATACCTTTCGTTTTCACCAGTACTCGATTAAAGCTTGTATAATCATCAAATTTTTTCATTTAACTTGTTTTTTTACCTGAAAAATTTTACGTGCATTTTTTCTAAATGTTTATGAGGTGAAATATTTAAAGGCATGGTACACAGTATTTGACGATAACACAGTAACGGATATTCAATAGGGAGATAACGAATTTTGTATTTAAGTAAAACAGAACAATTGACATAATTTCCAAACGTTGCTCGTTCACCACAATAAAAATGTAAACCTTGACTGACGTTTTGACATTGACAGACCAGCTAAAAAGTTTAAGGATGCGTTTGTATTAAAATACAAAATTGTTATGTACCTATTGAATAACCCTTTATTATAATATCCATTAAACACCGTAACTCAACAATGATGTACTTCTCATTGCAGGTTAACGTTCTGAAAAAAACATTGCCTAGTAGCCAAGACCCGAACCTACGTTCCATTTCATACGGAGTAAACATTACCGCCTCTGTTAGATTCAAAATTTCATCAATGAATGCACGCAATTGAAATTTGAACGGGAAAGCATGGCGGGCAAAAGAGGTCTGGTATTTAATTTCTCTAAGGGTTCATTAGCTGTGAACACGGACGTCATATCAGATTTGTTTGGAGGGCGGGGTGAGAAATAGTTTTGACGAACATACTTCAATTTTTATTCGCTTCAAGGTAGGTCTTCTAAGAAAATTAAGCGGTTTTTTTTTGGTAATTTTCAATTCGGAGGCATTGTGACTGAGGTGCTTTATTATTATACGAACAAGCCTAGTTAATTAACTAAAAACTCAGATCTCAAACTGCAATGGTTGAATGTAAAAGATGACCTCGTCAACTAAGAAGTGCAATCGACGATCATTTTACCGATCGAATTTTTCAAACAAAATTTATGCAAATGTGAAAAGTATTTTTTTTGTCGAATAAATTGCCAGAAGAATATAAATTAAAATATTCGATGCGATGCAAAGTTCAATAGCTTTAGACGATCGGTTTTTATATAGCATTGATATTTCAAATTTATGCAGCCAAACGAAACCATTTAGCAATGAGGTTTATATATATATTTTAAACATTCGATGTGATGAAGAATTCGATGCAAAATTTGATTCGACCGTGCCTTTCAAACTTCTAGAATGCTCTTAATGCAATAAATTCAACAAATTTAAATCTTATCACTTTCACATATCAAAAAAAAGATACGACTGCAAATTTGACCTCCTATACTCAAAATAAATTCTATATTCGGACTCCAAAGGGATTACTGTTATTTTTCAACATCTAATCTGGTATAAAGGATTGTTTAGAGAAATTGATTAGTAACGACCAGTTTGTATTTTTGTATAATAATTTTTATATCTTTATTGGTCTCTCTCAAGGTTATCAAACGATAAACATTTTTATTTTTCGCCGGTACAACGTATCTATCAATAATATATCTTATCATTGATTCTAGGTGTATTTTTAGTATATAGTAATTTTTCTTTCGTTTTCTATGCATTTGATTTTGTTTCTTTTCTACTTTTACGTGATATTGACGTGTAAAGTAAAAAGTTGTTTTACCTGTCGTCTTCGAATGTCTTGCTGCCGGCTTCCATATCGACACCAATATGCAAAATGTTGTGTATTATGCCATAGACTTTGATTAGCCTTACGTGCAAAAGATATCTGAAAAAAATAGATCGATTTTTTATTTATATCGCTTACGAATTAAAAAAAAAATTATTAAGATCTTGCTGATCATTCAAACCGATCTGAAATGTATGATGGATCGTTTGTGCTTTTTCGCGATACTAATACAGTTCAAATCAAAGTCACAAACTCCCCTACCCATTTTCCATCGATGAGAAATTGTACGTAATCTAATTGGTGTAGCTTTAATTGAACGGAATTGTTTTTTTTACCTGATCTCTTATATCCTTTTCGCAATGGGGCTGTTTGTCTTTGTCGGCAAAATTATTGATCTTAATGCACCATCCACGCTTCCATATTTCTGCAAGCGACATTCTAAAAACACGTAAACCATTCTCGCGAATTTTCACTGAAAATATTTCAATTGTTTCTGGCACGGGCTTCTTATCTGTAATTGATTTAAATTAGAAATTTGTTTTCGATTTAGTAAGTTTATTTTTATTATTTGTCTTAGGATTTTTTTTTATTTTTGTGTATACGTGATGTGATATCTATCTTCTCCTGAACAACACGCAGTTCTTATAATATCTGAAAAACCGTGAGGATTTGGTTATCGATTGGAAATTTATTTTTTGGCATGTGCAAAAAAAGATATTAAATTTTTATTTTATTTTAGTTGTAATTCTATTAGAAAATATTAATAAAAATATAAATAAAAAAAGAATGTATTATGTACATATTATCAAGAGGGTTAATTAAAAAAAAATTAATACTTTAAAACACCGTAAATAGGGTTAACAAATTGTACGCAATAAGTGCAGCCATCTATTGGATATTGTAACAAGAATACATACCTTTTACTTGTACTCACCAACAGATGGCGTACGGTAATGTCGATACACTAACTCCACCTTCCGAGCTTTATAAACTGAATCTATACAATGGTTAGTGCAACAATGAACTAAAAGTGAGTTATTCTACGAATTAAGGTCAATATCTTGAGGTAATATTAGTACAGAATTAGTTAAAAGTATTAATTTTTTGTATATTTGTCAAAATGAGATAGTTTTGTTTGTGCTCATCAGCCCTAACAAAAATAATTCGTCAAAAAATAAAAAAACGTAGTAATTTATTATAAAGCAATGCCAAAAAGTAAATAAAATGTATTTTGTATAAATGAAGATTATTGCATAGTTTTTCTTTTTTTTATGCGAGTAATAAAATGTTTGCTTGGGATATGGTAAAACAATTTTGAAATTAATAAAATTGTGAAATTTTAAGCTTTTAATAGGAGAATGACCCCGGAAATTGTCTCAGAATGATATCCTGCCGAATCCTAGCTCGCTACAATTAGTGTCAGAAGTGGGATTAATAGTCGTCAATAATCATATATATAGTTTGATATTCTAGGCTAAAAAAGTATTTCGTTGAAAAAATTTTAGTTTATTCTTTATATCATTTCATTCACATCACTGTACGAATTTCTTAAAGAGTTTAACGAGTCACTGCATTTAATCAACAAACACGACGAAGAGAAAGATTCATAATTGTTCCTTATCTTTTAATTGGAAATTGGAATGGATATGTACAGATACAGAAACTTTTTTAAAGGTTTTTTCTACACAGTCATAACCATCGCGGTTTTTACGAATTAGTTGGTTATAAGTACGTATTCTTTGAATTGATGCAAACAAATAATTTCCAAGGTAGTATGTAAGATAAGAACAGGTTGGAAGGTGTTTAAAGAATTAAGGAAAATATTTTTCTTTATAACGAGTTGTGTATTTTTTACCGATATCAATAAGGACAACATATTTTTTGTGTATCAAGAAACACACTTAAATCTTTTTTGTTTACCCTCAATTAGTTCAGCAAAATATATTTGCAAAATTTCTATTAATTAGTTTACTCTAGTCAGTAGCAATTTAAAGTGTATAAACTTTGCAATGATTGTTTTCCATTTAAAATCCCATTTAGTTGTTCAAGAAGGGTGGTGCAAAAAGTATGACCTGCTAAGGAAAGCTTGCGATTTATCCAAATGGAAACTTAAGTCAACGTGGCCTTGACGCCTGTTTATTCTATTTTGTTTCCAATTACTTAAATTTCTTTACCGAGTTTGCAGTTATGAAAAATTTACTCGGTTTTTATTCATTAACGGGAGCAATTAGCAGATTATTATCGAAAATAAATTTAGATATTTTTCAATGTCAATTTGCCAGGGAATTTTTGGCAATGCATTGAACAACAATCGGAAATATTATGCTGTCGAATTACGAAATATTTTGAGAATAACCAAAAATAAATATTATGCACCTGGCCCAAAAATATTTTTTGAAACTATTGGGAAATTTGACGTTGGCAAAATTTCAAATCTCTAGCTTAACGTGTTCTGGAGTTATTCTGCAATACGACTGAGCACATTTTTTACGGACATTTGAATGGAGACAGACCAAACGAGTACAGACCGTATTTTTTTGGGCAGACGAATATCAAAGGGTTTCGGTTTTTTGTTTATCGCTGAATAAAAACTAACTATATAACCTAAATTCGTCCGAGCCTTCTTTCTTCATGTTACAAAATCTTAAAAATCGCTATTGTCTTTTTGTTACTCGTAAATGAATTATCTACATAGGTGGCTGCTATGAAGCATCGCAGTGCACTGCGTTTGTAATTTCTAAAAAATATAGATCTCCTGCAAGTGCGCTGTATATCTTCACCTAAAATTTAATTTTCTTCGCTTACAATAAACATTTCTTCGTACAATATGCAGTTGGGTTCAGTTGCAGTGAATATTCACCAAATTGTTTTCTGGGATATGTTTTGTTAAGCCCATATTATACTGTATTTTGATTATCAAAACTTATCAAAAACACAGTCAAATTTTTTAGATCAAACAGCAGTATGTCGAAATAGAGAAATAAAATAAATTGACAATACATTTTTTAACGATTAACACTCTCTAAGTGAATTTGGTAGCTTGTCAGCCATGTTGTCAAATATTTGATAAAATTGACAAAAAAATCAATGAAATTTTTCAGTTAAAAAAGACCTTGTCAAAAGCAAATAAAACAATTTGACGATTACACTATTTCTGTCTGCATTTGCCAGTGACAATTGCAATACAATTTTCAATTACTTATCATATCTATAAATCTTCTGATTATAACTTTGAAAGGAATCGGTAAAAATTTTCTTGATAAATTTCTTTAAAATTTTGATACTGCTGTCAATAATGTCTCAAGCATCAAATTTTCTTTTACATATATTGAAATCAAAACTTACTGACTGTGTATTCTAGATGTCAAATTTTGAACTAATGTCGAGGTCAGCTGAACTATTTAACACACTGATGTTCTTAGCTTTCTTTTTATTTGTGCAAAAGCGCACTACTAATAAAATGGTAATAATTTTCTACTTAAATGTAATGTTTTTTTGAATTATTAAATTCTTTAAAAAAATCTCTAGCTTGTTGTATTCGATTGGTTGTCCAAGGCATTTAAAAATTAGCACCCATTACCAACCACATGTAAATTTCTACATTTTTATTTAAATAAAAAAAGGCCTGTGCTAAAAAATTCAAAAATTGATGCTAACCATTTTTATGTAATTATTTTTCTCATTCTTGATTACAATAAATAATTGTACGGTAAATTATTATTTATCGCTCATAAGCGATATAAAATAGATACCAAAAAAACATCGATAAAGACAATAAGTTCCGTATATTGCGGTCATGTCTATTGTTTTATCAGAGCTTTATTTATTCGTATCTCGAAGCAAAGATAACATATTTTATTTTTTCGTATAAATTGACGATAAGAGAAAGGCAAGAAAAACCAATTCTGTGCGGTGAATGACTATAAAAGTTGTCTTTTATGAAATAAAAATATTTAATTTTTAACTTAATTCTGATAAAATAGCCACTTATTGTATACCACGTCGAAGTGATAAATTTTCTCACGCAGAGAAAATTTATTATTTATAAAAGAAAAGATAATTATTTACTCTGCTTAGACTCCCTGCATCGAGAGCTTTTTTCTTTAATGTTTGTACGTCGTGTATATAATTTGCCATTAATGGAATTAGAATGCGAGAAAATAAACAAGAAATTTAAAAATAGAAAATTGCAAACAAGATATTTAAATTTTTAGAAGCACAACAATATATGCAATTAAACTTCTCAATGAGAAACCGTAGAAATCTCGGCCAATTGTTTTAAATTACATAAAATTGCACATGCAAATTAGAAAAAAATTGCGCATAGTTCAGGTTGAGATTTGTTGGTATTTTTTGCAATTGTTTAAGCTCTTCACTCGGTTTGTGTCATACATAAACACTGCCACATACATGGAAATGAAGTGAATAATTTATTTGAATGTTTAATATGGGGATGGACAGAGGGTAAAATTAAGTATAATAATAACAAAAGTAAAAATTCTATTTTTTTCGTAATATTAAAATATAGAAAAATAACCATAATATGAAATGAACAGAAAATTTTGTATTTATTGATTTTTTTTTTGGAAATTTACCTTTTGACGATTTGCATATAACGATACCGAACCAGCCATCGTTTTCTTGTTCGCCTCGAATTTCAACGATAAAACCGCATTCGACAACCGCACATAAAATCCGCTGTTCGTCGTGTCCAAACCATTTCGATTCTCGTAGTTTCTGTACGGCCACTGTACTCCCAAATGTGGTTTTGCTGTTGCCCGGTATTGGCCACCATTTCAACGCACTTACAAAACTATTGGTGCGATTCATATTTTTGCAAATTTTTTTGGTCGTTTTTTGAAGATTTGAACTTATGAAATTTTATTAAAAATTTAAAAAAAGAAATCAATTACTTGAACTGCTTTTCTTTTTTGATCTTGTAAATCCAAAATATCCACTAGGTAAGATGCTTCGAGAGTGGAATGTGTCGATTGTTGATACTTGTGAAATAACTTTGTAACTTAAAAAATTTTTGAATACAGTCCCTTTTTTTGTATAGTTTTTTTTATCACAAATTTATTTTTATTTATTTATTTATTTTTTTTTATCCTATTTTTTTTGCAATATTCCACTGAGGTCTCTTTAAACGCTTTACAACACTATGCTCGGGATTGGAATGCGTATAATATTTTAAAACACAATTGAGTTCCAATATAAAACACGAAAAATGCAATTTAATGCGTTTGGTAATATCTCGATTCCGTTGTGGAGGAGAAAAGTCAGCTATAAAACTTTCACAAATTTTTCTTCTTCGACTCGCTGAATTTAAAAACACTTTTTCGTTTTGATTATTCCGAACAAATTCGAATGTATACACCAGCTGAAACGTAACAAGCAAATGATGTGACCGTAAACATCGAAGAGTGTTATAAAGCCGGCCTCTTAAGCTCCCCAAGTTTTTCGAGCGATATCAAAATCACGTATCCACAGTACGTACATAACACATAGAGCTCCAACTCCCAAGTTCCCCACAATCCCAATAGCCAGTCTCAAATACACTGAAAATAAAATCGAGTTAAAGAGATGCGTAATATGATAAACAGGTTGACTGTGCCCACAGCCAGGCAAGGCAGCTATAAGCTTGCGCACTCTAAAAATAACCGCGCTTCAAGCGATATGGTATTGCTTGAGCGTTGGGAGTTGCTATAGGCTATAGGATCCAAATGTATCAGTCTTTTTAGTTATTTCTCTCGCTAACTTGAACTAAAGTTGCATCCACCCAGTCGAAACTGTAATGATTACAGAATCGATGCCGTAATGACTATTTGTACGTCCTACCTATTGCCGTTACTTTCCTCATAATGTTACACTCCAGTGTCTTTTTTGTGAAATCCCAATAGCTATTGGGTCGATAAACAATATTTCAAATACTATGCACTTAATTCGGAAAACGGGCTGCCGTCAGCGAATTTCGGCACCGACAGCAACAGCAGGCAAGGCACAGTGCAAAATATTGTGATCTGATCGGTTTCTTTTGCTTTGTCTAATCTCAGATTCCTTTGAACTGCGTGGATCCTATGTAACGCGACGACAGCAGTAGTTACTCGACTGACTAAAATATTCAATGTAAGCGCTTCTTAAAGTTCCTACTGGGTAAGATTTAAGTCCACTTAAACTCTCTGTTTATACATTTTATTTCATTTAACGGTTGGTCCCAAAATCTACTACTGCTCTAGCCAATGTCGAGTTATTAGTTGGGCGGTACGCGGCAGCGGTTGGCAACATTCCAAATTAAATAGCCGGCCTGAATTTTAAATCGTGCTATTTTATCGGGAAAGTCAGCAACAAGAACAATTTCTTACACCCAGAGTTCATCATACTCTGGACTATAGTACCTGCAAACTTATATCATACCGCTCACCCACTTGTTGCACCTCAAACAACTCTTATTTTCTATACCTGGTCCAGACACTCTCAAATGAGTCTAGTGCATATTCGAATCGACAGGTTGAATATAATTATCAACAAATTTAATGTGACGTTGATCTTGATACAATCGAGGGAAAGCTAGAAGTAGTGACAAAACAATCTATTGATAAGCGAATTAAAATTATCAAGTCTTAGTTAAAGGTCCGACACGCCGCATATTTTTATTTACATTACAGGTACCTACATAATTTGTTGAATTGAATTAAAACCGGTAATTTGGAATTATTATTCGCATACAATTACAGCGAGCATTCAAATTTATTTATTTGCATAAATGCATGTTTAGTAATAGAAAATCCACTTCTCTATCGTTCTTGTCACAACTCACAACTTTGAAACAATTTGAGTTGAAAGTATGGAATGCTGTTCATACGCAAAAAAATTTTGACAAAATTTTGACACTCAAGTACGGTGTAAATTTGGAAATTTTGATCCCTCTGAAAGCCTCTATACGAAATCCTCATTCGTAAAATCATTTCTCTCTTGTACAAGTTCGGAAAAATCAGTCCCAAAACGATTTTGACGTTGTCAAAATCCTTCGTCAAAACTTTAATATTGCTCGATATATCGCCTTACTCTAGGATTTTTCAACGGTCTATTATTTTGTGAAGTAATCTAGAAATATTTAGCACTGAAACAAAAACGTGACAGTCAAATCTTTCCAAAAATTTTGTTCGTTCAAGAAGGACCGCTTTCTGATAAAAGAATCAATATTAAATATTTTGTTTTTCGTTGAATTTATAACATCAACATCCCGTATAAACTTTCGTGATTTTCATTTTTTAAACGCGTCTACTTAAAAAACCCGATTTCTTTTATATTATTTTTAAGCAAGTAATTTTTAAACAATGGATTTTAAATTCAAACGATTTAGAAAACAAGAGACTTTGAATTGAAGGGATTTTGAACTCAAAAGATTTAGAAAATAGAATGTTTCGAAAAGACGGGATTTTTAATCGAAGGACTTTGAATCGCGGCGTTTCGCATTAAGGGATTTTGAAGGAGACCCTTGTTAATTTCCCCATATCCTCGATTAGTATTAATATCTAAAAATCTTCCTAAAAAAATTTGAATTACCAACCTGAGCTTACTTCTTCAATAGTCCCTGGGATCTGACCGAAATATATGTTACGAGAATTAAACACTTCATTGAAAACTCAAGATTGTTCATGGAAATTAGATTCTAAAGTTTTGTAGTAAACCTTATTAGGCTTAGTGGGTTTGCCTGTACTTGTTATAGGCAGCTACCAACCTGATATTGAAGCTCAGTATTTTTGATAATGGAGGCTAAAATCCAACGTATAAAATTACTAATTAAACTAAAGCATACCATATAGAAACTCCAAAAACCTTACATTACCCTAAAAAATGTTCTTTAAGTTTTAAGTCGAAACCTCACAGGTAAAAGTATTGATCGCGAGAAATATGACTCCTGTTAAAAAAAAGCTTTAAGATATGTATGACCTTACTGTAAATAAAATATTTTGACTCCTATAAAAAACTGAATTTAAAAATTAACGAAATTTGAATACCATTAAAGCTGAATTTAATTTTTTATCATTTACTGTAGAGCAATTACTTTTATCAATACTGGATCGTAATTGCATCGGCATTTGCCAGTTAGTTCTCAACCAATCTTGTTTTACAGTACCAAAGCAGAATTGTAAAAACTGATACCGATTTATTGAGATACACAGTATCTACTGCGACAGGGATGAATAAATCTTGGAATTCGTGACGGCTTATAGTTCATCACAATGTTATGCTCTAGATATTATAGTACTTAATAGAAACTAAAAAATATGTACCTATAAGAAAATTGTCTTTTCTCTCTACTTTTATTAAGTTGTCTTGACGTTTCAGAATTCTTAAAATTAATACTCTACTAATCCTGTATCAATAATACCTACTGCAGAGAAAGATCGAAACTTCATATCCATTCGCGATGATTTTCGTAATGAGATTTAGATTTTTTGCTGAAACAAAATTCATAGTAGCTTCGATATCTTATGGTGACAAATGTTAAAATTGTCTGTAAAAGAGTAGGAGAAGGTTTGCAGGAACTCGGGGGAAGTGAAAAATGTAATTCTAAAGAAAATTTCAACTTTGTATAGGTTTAGCACTTTTTATAACATCCGCTTCCTTACTTCTCGATAAATTGTGTTGTGTCTTTCCACTTCAATTCAATCCAAAAAATTTTCTCGATAGTAGCTTATCTTTTTCCTCCAGCATAGCAGTAAAGAAAATTTAAAAATCAAAAAATGCTCTGCAAACGCTATCATACCTCAAACATACTTTGTCGTTGGTGTACTCAATGATTTGGACATAATTCGAATCAACACTTTCTTATTTTATGATTCTTAACCTTCTTGCCGGCAATAAAATCATTACACAATGTGCCAGACGATTAATATTCGTACCTACTTATATTTTATTTTATAATCTTTATAACAATTTAAGCAAGGGAGTGGAATTTTTACGGTTGATATCGGATTGGATGACGTCGGAGGGGCATTTAAGCTTGCTAAACTAAACTAATATTGTCGAAGATTAAAAACAAAGTACGTCAAAATTAGTTAAGTCATTAAATAACAATATAAATGAATAAATCAATAAGTAATAATGTTTGAATAAAACTCATTTTAGTAATGTTATTTTAGATATTAGCCAATAATTTTTGTAACGCGATCTGTATCTAGTGACTAGCCACAAAATAATAGCAAGGTACTAGATAGAAAAAAAAATCAATTGAAAGAGGAAACAAATATTTATGCGTTTTATATCAAGTTTAGTTCGATTTTGATCGTAAAAATCAATTACAAACAGATTTTCATCGTACAAATCAATTCTGGGCACCCCCTATCAAATTCATTAACTTTTATATCCAAAATTCACTTTACAATCAAGTCACACTTTAAATAGAAAAACGATTGCATAAATAAATAAGAAACATTTTCAAACAAAAAAAGAATCACCTGATATATCTTCATCAATTAATTATAATCCGACTAAAATAGATAATTCAGTTACAGAAAGTGACTCCTTATGAAAACATTAATTTCTCATTGGCGTGCTCTGTTCGTCCCAATAAAAGATCTTTTGCTGCCGTCACAACATATTAATTATATTTTGATAGGTCTGAAAAACTGTTAAGAAACAGATAAGATTAAAAATTATGAATAGTGTTGCAGCCCATTATCATTATCGATTTCAACAAAAATATTTATGCTCGTAGTACAGTCAGTACACATTAGTTATGTATTCAAATGCGATAGAAGACTATTATGATTGCTCATATGTTATCAATTACACATTAAATTAAAAAGATCATTGACTTCTCTCGTAAAATGAATTTAGCTTATTATTAATTCTCGAAAATTCAACTATAATTCAATATTGAGATTGACAATAATGGTATGACGTAAGTCATTCTTCTTTTATTTCTGCAATAAACTTTATCGTTTTACTGAAATGATTAAAAATTGCAAAAAAGATTTTTTGCATTGCAATGCACCATTTTAAAAGAGTTTATGATAAGATAATACATTTTATATTTGTTTTGTTCACAGATATATTAAGTGTTACACGCAAGACATACAACACATCTATCTCTTGTATACTATTTAGTTTTACGACAAGTACACTTCCGCATTTGTCTTTTGTATTTTTTATCAAGCTATTTTGTGCCCTTTCTCGAAGGGTTATGGAGATTAGGACAAAATGAGCCGTCGGCGTGCTACCCGGGGTTGTTAGGTTGGGCTACTTGTGGTCTTTTGGATGGAGTACTTTTTGTTTTATTTAGCTACCGAAAACTTTAAAATTGCTACTTTTGTAATTTGGGCTATTTTGAGGTACTTTTATTTTGAATTCAATAGCTAACGAGTTATAGTAAACCACGCACGCGTGAAGCGTTGCGACGCAATGTTACTATAACGTTACCAGTTATAGTGATATCGCATCGCTTCGACCAATCTTTTCTAATTTCGTCGCGCGCGAATCGCGATTTTGACACTTGTGAAGGTTGTATTTCGAATTTGTTTAATAAACATCGATAAATGAATGCCCATACAATACAAAAGGAAAAAAATTAAATACGTTTGCAGACAACGAACAAAATATTTTAGTCTTTGGGAATATTATTTGGCAGTTGTGAGATGCGATTCAGCGCGTTCAGTATAACTGTCGCGATATAAAGCAAACGATGCGATTGGGACATCGCGCGAACTGCTCTAATTGTAATTCCATCTTTAGACAAAATACGACTATACTACTGTCGCATAAGAACAAAATGTAATCAATTTTCGAATTACATTTGATATAAATAAATAAAATAAATAAAGACAAAGATAAAATTCCGGAATGAAAAAAAAACAATACTAAACGATTTTTGCGTCCGAATGCGACTGATTTCTTATTAAAATTAAAGGAAAACTTACATAAATGCTACTTTGTACTTTTGACTACTAAGTACATATCTAATTTATTTTTCAAAGTAAACAGTAAGTATCTTTGCCAATAACTAATAAAAGAATTCAGATAGCTCAGATAACTAGAAAGTAACAATATTTAATTGATAAGATGCCGTGATCTTCAATATTTTTGTGCATCCATTCTGAAAACTCGATCAATCTGTTTCATCATTTAAAATATCAATTGTACTATTCGTAAAGCATTTCTCCATTTCAATCAATCTACCAAGCAATGCCAAGTTAATTAGACTTAACTTACAGTATCAGTACAATGTATAGGCAATCTAGGTTCCTTTATGTTTAGTCTGATTTAATTATGACCATCTCTGATTTGTTGAGGGGACAGGGTGCGCGCCACTGTTTCTGTTTTCTAGTTTGAAAAAATATATACACATGACCTGTTTTGAATTTCTAATGTACGACCTCTAGATTGATACACGAGCGTATTTAACATTAGGCTAACAAGGGGTTTTCGGTTAACAGAATATTTTTGAGGCCAACGTGATGTTCAATTGGTAAATATTTTTTATAGCAACTTTTCTTAAATGTTTTAATTTTAACAGAACGTTATATTGTCTCAACACGATCTGAAATATGATTTGGTATTTTATTTTGATGAAGCCGCTTTGCTCTACCTGGTAAAGTAATTCAGTCAATACAAATGAAGATTGATCTGCAAGCCATCATAAAATTTCACCATTATTTATCCTTGGTTCCAAGGTGTTTCATACAGATATTTTCAGTTTAATGTCTGAAATTCGGTGGGAATCGACTCGAAAGCAGTTTAATGCTCCGTTTTCTCCACAATCATCAATAATTAATTAATTAATTTCACTATTTCTCTAGCGAAACGAGTAATTCGGTCACTGTGATTTCGGACATACAGTAATTATTTTTGTTTGTTTTTAATTATAATTTTTATTCATATCAAAATCGAATAACTCATGAAACGTCTATAGAAATCAAACATAACAATTATTTACTATTAACTGCTATTTTACTTAACATAAAATTAAAATGACATTGGTAAAAGAAAATTAATTGTTTTGAATTTTTAATAAGTTTGTAAAGGTCATTCGAATTTTTATTTATGTCTTTTTCACATTTCGCTTATTTACAAAAATAGATTTGGGTGTGAAATTAATTTGAACAGACTTTGTCGATATTGTTTTTTTTTGTCCATGACAAGAATGGAAAATATGTGCAAATTTGCTTGGAAATAATACAAAGAAATATTTATAGAAATTTCTCGTCAGAGTTCAATGAAGTTTGTATTGTTGCGTAGTGGTCCCGTCAAGCGTATTTACAATTAAATTGTATTTTAACTAATCCCTAACCCTGCGTCTACACTGACAATTTATCTGGCAATGGCAATGGCAACGGCATTATTGCCATACATAAATTGTCAGTGTAGAAGTACCAACCGCATATGGCAATATTGCCTCAGCATTGCCATGGCAATTTCGAGGATAATATTGCCAGAAAACGAATCGTTTAACAGAAGTTCGCGTCGCTTGTCAACAGGTAGACTCGTTTTTTGGTTTGATCGCAAAATGAGTGAAAATAAGTGGACTAAAGAAAAAACTATTGAATTAATCAATAGTTTTCGAAGTTATGATTGCTTTGCTTCACAACTTGACACTTCGAATTCACTCGCTCAAATGAAAAATGCCTGGCAATCAAATGCCCACTCATTGCGATTTTACATTTAACTCAATGGCAATATTGCCATTGTCATTGCCAGATAAATTGTCAGTGTAGACGCTGGGTTAGAACGGTATTTTAATGTACGTCTGAAAGGATTTTCATCGCGTACAGTACGTACATCTGATATCCCGGAGGAACAAAACTAGCAAGTTCATTAGAGATGCCGTAAAATAGATAAAGAAGCACGAAGATATTCTAGGTCAATAGAAGCAATGATAAATAAATTTAGCTTTTTTCGACTTATCCTAAAATTTAGTGATCTTGTGACCTCGTGTTCTTGATACAAATTTTATTCGTGCATTGAAAACGTAATACAACCACGTTGCGTGTTTCCCAATTAATTAAAGAAACCAGATCTTTTTTTTAACAATCGTATAATTTTGTTTATCTAAAAATCACCCATAAATTTGCCGGAATCAAGTGCGAAACTAAGTCCCACGCAAAGACAGATACATATCAAAGCGAATAGTCTTACTTATCTATAGATAAGTTTGCGGTGTGCACCCATCTAAAGACCGAAAAGAAAATGGTTTTTCCTTGACGTAAAATATTACATCGAAAGAAGCTGATGGGATATTTCTGGTTCGGTTCGGACGTCAAAAGAAAGCATCAGATCACGAGGAACGGCAAAAATTCAAAAACTAAAAAAGTTTGGCGCCAACTCTTGTTGTTGTTATTGTTTTCGTATAATAGCCGCAAATTGCGAGCCATGTCACCATGGCGGCTATAATATTAAAAAATGTGGAATGACGACTTTTCAATGTATTGCATGACTTAATATTGCAATTTAATACCTTTGTAGGTGTTTCATTTCAATCGAGTTATTAGCTCGTTATACAATTTATTATTTACTTTGGCGACATTGGCAGCTCTAGTCTACTAATTCCGCGATCAAGGGTTTGAATCTATCCCAGGTTAGGGGCTTATTGTCAAAAAAATTCAAAGATTGTAGCAAATATCAGTTTCTTGGCGGAAGTTTCCCAAGTTAGGAAACGTCTTTTTTTTTAAATTTTAATCAGAAAATTCATCAAATAAACTAAAACACCTTGTAATTAATTTTAATTTGTAAAATTACTGAAAATAAAACAATATTTCCATAAAAAAAAATATTTTATCTTTTTCGTGAAAACCTTTAAAAAGAACATTAGACGAAAATCTTTATAAAAACAAATTTATACGCTTTTGAAAAAAATCAGAATCCTACCATTCCCTTGGCTGAGGCTTTTCATTTTCTAGTAACCAAACGAGAGTCCTTAAAAAATGGCAAACTAAATGCGCACTCCAAATTCTCCTTTATATCCCCAACTACATGCAATATAAATCGGAGTTTCATAGAGTATCATACGATTGGCTTGCAGCCTATGGTATGTTTAAGATATTAATATTTATAAGATCTTTTCTTTATCAAAATTTAAGTAAAGGCTTAAAAAATTTTCAAAAAAGCAAACAAGTTGCAAGATATTAAATTAAGATCGTCAAGTAAATTTTCGTAATCACAAGACTGATGTTTTTCGTCGTCTTTCCAACTTTATTATTTATCAAAATTCAAACTAATATTATAATAAAATTCTTAAGTAATTTTTTCGTTAAACTAAATGAAATACATTAAAAAGTCGACGGAAGGTTTCGAGTTTATTTGTTCAAAATTTAAAAATGGTTATCAATAGCAAGTAACATGAAAGTTTATGTTGTCACAGTTAAGTGAATTTTCAGAATCTAAAAAACTTGATATGCATTTGAAAAATCTGACACATTTTTATATCTTGAAATTCCATAATAAATCGCCAGTTTTTCTTGAAATTTTTTATGGAATTTTGAGATATATTTTTTAACATAATAATAAATATAATATGTCTGTTTTTTATATATTAATAGTCATTTACGGAATAAATGTTTAAAATTATAAAAACTAAAAATAAAGAAAACTATGATTTTTAAATCTTGAGCACATCAGCTATATTCGAAAGCTAGTTCTATGCGAAGCCTTCGGTTTTAGATGAAAAACGTGTTTATTAGAAGATTAAGCAATGCCCAATTTTCAAGTTTTTTTCGGAATATGGGATTCCAGTTGTAAGGAAACAAACGCAGTCTTTTAGAGAAAGGCCTAAAATTTGTACTTTGTGGATACAAATTTACTTCGCATTCCAGTGAATTGAGGTTCTAGAGGGGCAAAGTTACCGAGGTCATCAATCATCATAACAATTTTTTTTGAAAATTAAATACAGAGCGAAGCAACCAGAAATAATGCGTCGATATTGTAGAATCTAAGAGAGTCGATAATATTTGTGTGGGCCATAAATAAAACGTAAACAATAAACAAGACTCTGAGGAAGCGCCGTTGTAAGTTACTTTATTTACTTACAGTGTTGAAATATAAAAGAAAAAAAGTATTAATTTGTTATGTCTACTAATTAAGAATTTAAGAAGTTTGTGTGTTGGATTGGATTTTTTCATATAACTGTTGGGACTCTGAATAATTTACAATAATTATAAATAATAAAGATTTTTTTTCCTGTAACTACAGAAGGCATTCGAAACATTTTTGCTTTTGCTACGAGAATTTACTGCTGAACCGGTTTCATAAGCTACATACAGCGAGTTGAGTGCAACATTCGGGCTAAAAATAGAAGCAACCGTTCGTTCTCAGGCCTCGGTATAAAACTCTCTTCAAAATTATTGAGGACTTATAAAGACATGCCTAAGCCGTCTGTATACGAAATCGTCAAGGCAAAAAAAAAATGTTTATTACATAGTTGGTAAATTAATAACAATAGCGAGTATAGTTGCTCACGTGCTAACAAACACGTCGCGCAGAAAGTGCAAGTACATCGGAGAATATTTGGGTGACTCCCAACACTCAGCCATAAACAATTTTTGTTCCTCGTTCGTTATCGCTAAAAACAATTAAAAGAGCTCCAGCTTCAGCGCGGAGAATGTGCTAAGTTCGCTTTTAATAATGGGGCTCTGCCCCTCCAGTAAGTTTCTAGACTGGAGTCTCAATTTGTAGTGTTCGCTTCACTATACACTCAAATCACTCCACTATATTGGATCCATGCGATTGCAACCTTTTCACACATCTTCCATTATTTTATGATCACATCACACATCATGTTCGCAGAGTAAATATTTGTAGATTTAATTGACAATGATGAGTCAATAAATCGGGCTATGAAAGCTAAGCGTTCTAAACTTAGCCAATCCTGACCTTGTCATAAAAATTTCGCGTTATTTTAGAATATAAAATTTTCCATGTTTATTTTACTAACATTGAAATCCGAAAACTGGAGTCACACCGTTCGTAAAAGCGTTGCCAATAAAAATCTATAATTTTTATCCTTGTATCCTATTGATATGATATTGACCTAAAATCTCATAACTACCTGTGTAGTAAGGAAGCAATTTGTAAAATGTTAACATCGCGGGTGTTTATTAATTTTTGGCGTCTTAAAATGTTTGATGAAGGATTCATTTGAATTTCACTTGTCAATGAGAAATTCCTTCTTCTGGTTGCTCTTGCTTCGAAAAAAGATATTCATGATTTTTAGATGAAACTTTCTAGCATCGACCATTTGCGAGATATGAAATTCCGTAGTTTTGTCAGTTTTGTGTCCAAGCGTCTATTAGACGCGATCGGAATCAAGGTTTCTTCTGGAGTCTGGGTAAGTAGGCTTCCTGACTTATGTAAGCTTCTTATTTGATGGAAGAGGAATCAAAAGGATGACTTCAAAACAACGCAATTTTAATACAAAATCTTACAACTATAATTTAATATGTACATAGCTAAATATTATGACTTATGCAGTATACATAGTATAACTTTGTCTGTTCTTATTAAGCGCGTTGCTCTTATGGAATCGATTGTGTGCTAGCCCTACTTCTCGTCGGATTTCCTTTTCGTAGGCCGGTCGTCCCATTTCCGCTGCACAGCTCTCTGTAAAAAAAATATTACGTTAAAATTAAAAAAAGAAAATAAAAATAGATTTTAAGTATTAATCACCAAATAAGATTTTATGGAACATGATAAGTGAGTTTAGGGATTTTTTTCCGGCTCGACCGTCCAAATTGTATTCGGAGTAAACATTGTCGGTGGCGATACGACGGAACATACTGTTCAACGAACTGCTTCCCTTTGTTTTTCTTAAATACATCTCCTACAAGATTTGAAAATAGTAAAGTTAAGTACAGAATACAAGCATTCATCATTTTTTTTATTACAGTCAATGCGCTAAAATGGGGATCTTGCAGTCGCATTTCAAAATCATGTAGTTGAGGAATTGAACCTATCGGCAATAATTTCTCGATGGCAACGGATTCATCATCTCCAGATGTAGGAAATGCGGCATTCACCTTCATTAGAAGTCTTTCGGATATCGCTAAGTTTCTCCTAAGTATTCCTAAGTCCGCTTCGTATGTAGCCTCTCTTTCTGCCATTTTTTGCTTTAAATTTCTCAATTCGTTCTCAATCGAATGTAACTTTGCATTTGTCTTATTTTGTTCCTCCAAAATCATTCTCAAATATTCCAAGCCTTAACAGAAATTCGATACGTTATGTATTTTGAAATGTGTAAATTTTGTCAGACTAGTACCTGTATTATCCTCAATGCGAATTCCTGGTGGTACGACTTCCTCCTGATAGTACGGCTCATTCTTGATTTCTGTCTTAAATGCGTCTGAATTATCTGAATGTATCAAGAGTCTTTGATTAATATGGATTGTGATTAAAAACGAATGAAACAAATATTATTTACAAGTATCATTTATATCGAGTGGTGTTATCACAAAGCCTTGTGTTTCTCGTGGTATCGGGGACAATGAATCCTTACGGTTTGCAGTAAACTTATTTCTTATCATCTTTTTCGCTGCAAATAGAGGATAATACAGATTTTGTTTATATTAAAATTTTGTGAAAATCAAATTTAATTTGATTGGGTGATCGTTTGAAAATGGCTACTCCCACACAAGAAATGGTTCGAATCAAACAGAAAGATCATTCAGTGTCCGTCTCTTTGGTTCCTGATAATACAAATTCTAAGAGGAAATCACAGTTCCCTTGAAGAGACTTAAGTACAAAACAGAACACGGACCTCGACTGCGACTGCGACTACGACTACGATTTGCCTATCTTTCAGCGTGAGGTTCGACTACGCAGTTGGTGTTGAACAGAACACCGACTACGACTTCGATTCTATGCAAGCAAGAAGAAGAACGAGTGTGAAGAGTGACTTCTGTTTTGTTTAATATTTTTGAAAATGTAAGTGTTTCTGGTAGCGCGTATAATTTACATAGTGTTTTTAATCACTTTGGAGTGTTTGCGTTTATTAATAACGAGGAAGTGAATAGGAATCGGGACGAATTTGGAGAATAGAAACCCAACAGTCAGAGCGTACTCCCGCAAAATGTCATCAAAATTCGACATGTCCATATGTAAGATAGAAACAGCATGTACTAAGCTATCGCGGTCTCCTCTTAAATGTAAACAGAATTCAGTCAGAGCCCTCTGAACTATAGCCGCGCAGCTGAATTGAACATAAAAAAACAGAGTCATAACAAACATGACAGCTCCATACAAATCGCATCAATTTTGTATGGCGGGTGCATGACTTGGATGATAAAAACCAAGTTTTCTATTAAAGTGCAAGCTTTTGTTAGGCAAAGCAAAGTTAAATAGTTTATAAACATATTTAAAAATGAGAGTTAGACAAGTTTTCTCATCTGGAATTGAGTTTTCATAGAAAAAATTAGGTCGAAAAAAATATCGCAATTTTCAATTCAATTTTTCAATGTCGGCATTCCGCCATTAAAAAAATGTGCAGTTAAATTGCTTATTTTTTGAAAGATAATTTTTGTTATATGAAACACATTACATATTGCTATGATTCTGAACATTTTTTATTCAGTATCGACTCTAGAGGGTTCGTCAATTCCAAAGTTTTGAATAATAAAATATTGTTACGAATTCGTTCCAAAAAAGATTCTCCAATGAACTGGTATATTTTCTCGTTTTGATCCGTGACGTCACACATCACATAAAAAACGAGGCATTTCTCACGAAGAACTGTCATATGTGCACGGCCTGAGTTTAAGTCGGCGGTGATTCAGTTCATTTTGAAGGGTTCATATACTCGTAAATGTTCCATATATAGTGCTCACACAAACTATAATAGTAAATATATACAGCAAACGGTGACATCGTTTCCAAAAAGTCTAACCACTTATATGACTTGCATACGGTTTCGTTTCGACGTATAGTATACGACACTTTCCCTGCTGGGAAATAATGGAAATCCGAGACTACAACCGCAGTCTTAGAATTAGAGTGTAGCACGACTGCGCAGTCGCAGGCGAAGTTGTTATTGTGGGCATCGCCATACAGTCCTGTGCATTCTAAAGACAGGGACTGCGCAGTCGCAGTTGAGGTCCGTGTTCTATTTAGGCCTTTACTTATCCAAGACGATCATTTAATTTGAAAGATTAAAAAAAATCATAAAGATCACTGGTAAACAAATAAGAAAGGAGTTTTGTACTGAAGCAGGCCTGAATGAGAGTGTCCCGAATCGGTTTCCTATGTTTCTACGCACCCATACAACCATTGGTTGCAGCACTCTCGTTTTTGGCATTATGAGATCGGGACAAATACTGCCCAACTACCTCTATTTTACCCATGAGTACCCTGCCTGAGTCACTACCTACTATACCGGCTGTTCGGGTGTAATTGAAATAGCGCGTACCATGGAAAACTTTGAACGTCTCAACCCTCAACTTTGGTAGATTTCGGTTTCCTTTCCGAGTTCTTGGTAAATGGTTCAAGGGTCTATGATGTATTTTTCTTAACACCAGGCCTACCTAATGTATTTGTTGGGAGAAACGTAACTCGTTTGCTTGTTGTAAAAAGAATCTTTTCGTCCTTTTTAATGAGCTTCTATCTTTCCCCACTGCGAGGAAACTAGGACTTAATACTTTTTAGTAATTTTTGAGGTAAGAAATAAAGTGGGGCAGTCCTCCATCCGCCAAGGTCAATAATACGAAACGCATTACCAAGGAAAGCAATCTTCCCTTCCCGGCGAGCAAAAACTCCCAACGACTAAGAACAAGAAAGACCCCTCAAAAACCTATTTCATAAATAGATCGGATGTATGTTGGTTGTTGTTGTATGTATCCTATCCATTTGTTTAACAATGCCGAAATATTTCGTACAGTAAACAGTATAAAATTACAAACCTTATTTTATTAACTGCTACAATTTTCTTTACCAATTTAATATTCACTTTTTTCTTTCACTTCGTGTACAAAAAAATTTTAAATCACCAAAGTCGTGCTTCACTTCAACAACGCTACGTACTTATTTTCCAACACGTAATACAAAAAGCCAGGTTTGCTTTCAAATACGACATTAAAATTGCCAACGTATTCGATTCCATGTACACTCCTCTACGAACCGAACACCAGTGAAAGAACTAGTGATATTTGTCGTGTTGGGAACATTTCACTTATATAAATCGTATGCATGTAGCAAACATAACTACTTCCCCTCCGAACCATTCGGTATACGGAATACAGTCACTGCTGAACTCATCGAGTCAGTCATCGCATGTAAAAGCATGCGGTGACTCTTCTGATGAATGTTGTGTTTTGTGTATGTGTTGAGTCGGACCGGGGAACGAAAACGAGATTAGAAATCTGTATAGGTACATAAGATCCCTCATGCCCTCCTCACCCTGTTATAAAATATAAAAAAACAAGTTTTCCCCTATCGATGAGTGGTATGAGGAGTTTCATGCGGAAATGGGAATAGTTGTGGGGAAACAAGTAAGGAACAGTCATCGAAGCGCTCATCCCTCACCGAACACTTTTTTATTCAGAGCTTTAGGCATAGTGTGTACACAGTACAGGGTATATGCGACGAACTTCACTAGTTTTGTTGTGCTTCTCATTTCTCAATAGTCGACTCCAACTTCAATACGCTAGGAGCACGTTTTTTCTCGCTTTACTGATGTTGTTTAGATTTGTAAAGACGGCGAGCCGGTAAGCGATAATCGTGTGGCTCTTTTATAATTTCGTTGGTTTAGTCGAAGCGAAACGATAAACATATGCCTGGTACAGTGACGCGTAGAAAATTTTACCAGAAATCGAAATTCGTGTGCTCGATATTCCGTTAATTTTATGGACCTTATTATTTAATAGAGCTGGGGCCACATCTGCGTTATCCTCTAACGCCTAATAACACGTTTACAATTGCTGTTATGACACTGGCTATTTTTTACATAACCGCACTCAGAAAATTTCACATCACTAAATTCTCTTAATTTTAATCGCAATTATGTATTTACATATTTATTGAAATGTACCATATTGTGTTTTCATATGGCATCGAATATGCTGGAAATGTCTTGACCCCACACATGCAGTATCTAAGCGCTGCAGAGCTTGTAGACGAGATCAGTTTTTCTACTATGAAAGCGAGATGACGGTCAGTTCTACGCGAATGTGTTTGTAAAGCGATTTTGATTGGTAACAGCAATCGAGTAGTAAATGAAATCGGGTAGCATTGCGTTGTGATTATGGAATACGAACTAATAAATCGTTTTTATTTCTATTGATGTTAATCGAATTGTATTTTACTTGAAATCCCTGTGAACCCTTAGCTCGCTACAATGTGAATGTGAATTCAACAACATGTTATATCACTTGGATGTGCGAAAAAGACCCTCAGTCGTGTTATTACCGAACGTATAATGCCGTTAATAATGCTGCGTTGAAATTAACGCGGTAAGTAGTGGCTATACTTGCGTTTATTTATTTATTTACGGACCATGACCATTGCAAAGAAACAATTTTACATAAAGGGTTATTCAATAGGGACATAAGCATTTTGTATTTAAATAAAACAGAATAATTGAGATAATTTCCAAACGTTGCTCGTTCGTGAACTTCACCATGATAAAAATGTAAGCCTTGACTGATGTTTTGACATTGACAGACCAGAAAAAAACTTTAAAGGTGCGTAGAATAAAAAATTGTTATGTACCTATCGAATAATCCTTTATAAGTAAAAAAAAAGATATAATAATAATAAGCTAGTAATGACATAATAATTCCGTTTACATAAGTTCATGAGTTTATTACCTTTTTTTTTTATTGTATAGGCATTCATTTTGTAATACTTATTAGCCATTTACCGCCTATCGTTGTAAAATCACGTCGCAATGGTTAACGCGCGCGCGTCGGGTTCACTATAATTTCACATTAAGAATTCATATCTATTGAATATTAACAATATTCGACAAATTAATGAAATTAATGAAATTATTGATATGTGGTGTGGAGTGAAGTAAGTCATATATTCTCCTGGGCGAAGGATAGACTTGGTTTTTTCCGAATCTCTTTTGATGAATGAAATCACCTCCGTTACACATTTTTTTACTAATATATTTATAGACTCGGTTTGAGAGAAAGGGTGACTTTCTCTTTCATGACATAAATCTAAAAGAACAACACAAGTGCATATATGAGATCAAAGTTCAACGAATATTTCAATCGCTCTAGACATCCTTTTATGAGAGATACCTGGAATTCCTACCTGTACCTGGTCGAAAATAATTTCATATCTATTGAGCGCTTCGAAGTACCTTTCTTTGTTTATGGTGTGATCTGGTTTGTTTCACATAATGTGTGAATTCTACGGAAAATATTCATCAGTTTAGAAGTAGAAGGAACATTCGGAATTTCATGAAGACTTCATCAGTGAGTACAAAGTTCGAAATCGTGAAGGGGAATCGATATACCCATCGCATTTCAGAATTTGCTATCTGCTTTCTTTACATATTTTCCCTTATCACTTCTCTAGTCATGCGCGAGGGTGTATGCATTCTGTCTGTTGTCTGTAGTGGAATGTGAACAAAATCGTGCGGAAATTGAGAAGATGTACACTCTGTCACAAAAGTAATGCAACATCCGAATAGCCGCTAATTTATTCGATAGTGTAGCGCACAAATGTTATATATACACTTCTGCGTATAATTGGGAGTAGAGTGTCAAATGTTTTATTATTGGGTAGGTATTCCAATTTACACAGGATTGGTTATATAAAGGGTTATTCAATAGGTACAGCTGCGAAAAAAATAATAGCACCAACGTCACCAACAATCTTTCCAAAGGCATTGTAATTCTATTTGTTAGTTTAAACAACTAATGAACACATTTTTAAAAGTAAAAAAGTTTTATAAAAATTGTGTAATAAAAATATTTAAGGTTTTATTTACCGTTTGAAAGCTATTTAAACAAATCTTGTAAAAACATAAAAATAAGGCGAAAAAAAAAATAACACCACAATTCCAAAGTGCACTTAAGGTTAAAAAAATAGAAAAAATGAATTAGTTTTATTAGTTTGCGATAGTTATCTGTTCCAGCTGATGACGTCCTTCAGTTTTAATATTTAGTTGCGTGACCTTTATTGGCAATAACGGCTGCACAATGTTTTGGCATTGAATCAACCAAGCTCTGGCATCGACTTAGCGGAATTTCGCTCCAGGACTCCTTAATCACATTCCAAAGTGATTCGTTGCTGGTTGGCTTGGCAGCAGCAACTGCTTTTTTTACATCAGCCCACAAATTCTCAATAGGGTTGAGATCTGATGACTGCGCAGGCCACTCCATGACGTTCACTGAATGCTCTCTGAGCCATTTCTTCGATTTCTTGCTGGTGTGTTTAGGGTCGTTGTCTTGTTGAAAGACCCACAGCAAAGGCATCTCGTCCTCTGCATAAGGTAGCATAATTTTTTCAATTATTTCAACGTAAACGGTTGGTCCATAATTGTTTTTATCCAATGTATAGGGCCTATGCCATAATGCGAAAAGCAAGCCCACACCATTACACTTGACCCCCCATGTTTAATGGTTTTGCATGTGTATTGAGGATTGTATTCTGCATTCGGAGGGCGTCTGACGTATGAACGAGAGCCTTTTCCGCCATACAGAACAATTTTGCTCTCGTCAGACCATAAGATGTTCCTCCATTTTTCAACTGGCCATTTCAGGTATTCTTTTGCAAATTCAATACGTTTGGCTACATGCTTCGCACTTAGGAGTGGAACTTTTCTTGGGCTACAAGCTTTTAAATTGTAATGTCTTAAACGATTACGAACTGTTTGCACCGTTGCAGCTATATTGAGATCCTTTTTCAGTTCAGTTGCTGGCTTAAAAGGCTCCTTCTTGCTCTGGCGGATCAACCGATTTTCAAGCAACTTCGATATGGCGCGTTTACGTCCACGTGTTTCAGCTTTTTCTTGGAAAGTTATGGCATTACGTATCATTTTGTTTGAACATCCAACAAAATGACGCACTTCGCTATAAGTTTGGCCCTCTGAAATAAGTTTTCGAATAAAGTCTCTTTTTTCAGCACTACAATGCTTTCCGCGACCCATTTCGTGACCTAAACGATGGCTTTACTATTAAATTTGTGTAAAAACTAACGAAAACCGAACAACAACACTTTAACTTGTACAGGGGTCAAATTAATAAACTCAACTAATGTGCTCTTCAACAGAATTGTCAGCGGTGCTATTATTTTTTCCCTTCTATTTTGCATTTTTCTCTGAAAATCGCTTAAATTGAAAAGAACCGTTATCATTATGAACAAAAAACTGTTTTCTGCGGAAAGTGAACATGTTGTGTGATATATTTATGTAGGATGGTTTATTTTTAGGGAATTTTATTGTAAAGTAATTAAACAATAGTATAAGTACATAAAAAAGCAAAAGACGTCCTCCTCGTCCGATGTGTCATCATCAACTACTCTCTTCTTCTTCTTCCAGTATTGCCAGATACCACATTTATCAGCAATGTACAAACAATTTTCGACACGAAATGTTTTTTTTTTAACAAATAGAAAAAATGTCGTGGTGGTGCTATTTTATTTTTCGGCACTGTATATACCAATTTTGTATTTTAATACAAACGCACCCTTAAACTTTTTTGCTTGTCTGTCAATGTCAAAACGTCGGCCAAGGTTTACATTTTTATCATGGTGAAGTTCACAAGCGATTAACGTTTGGAAACTCTGCGTTTTATTTAAATACAAAATTGTTATGCCCATATTGAACCCTTAGCTAATTTACGTAGAAAATTTCAACTTTTTAAAATTTTGAAAAATTAAGATTAAGAAAGTAGTAAGTACGTCAACTTGTGAACAGTAATCATTGACTCAATGAAATGAGTACTTCAAATATTGAACAAAGCTCATTGATTCAATGAACGAAGTATGTCAAGTTATGAATTAAATCAAGGAAAATAATTCGTAAATTAATGAACAAAGTTCATTGAACAAATGAGAAATTGATTATTTAACAAAACAGTTCATTAATTAGTTAATGGAGTTTTATTGACAATGACCAATTACATTGGCTGAACATTGATGGAAAACTTCATTGATTCAATGATATTTTTTTCATTGAATTCATGTGGTTCTATTTATTTGTTTTTTTATAGCAATAGGAAGTATGTGGACGATTATAAACAATATTTGCTTTAGTATAGGTTCATAGAACTAACTGGCCAAATTGTTATAACAAGAATTCGCTTAATGTAATTATTTGTGTGTTTTTATTCTTGGCACCAATACAAGTCACAGGCGGACTGATTTATTGATTCTTTCCAATTCACTCTCTGATGAAAAATTGTCAGTAGTTTTTTTTCGGATTTTTTTGATTTTTCACATTTAGTGAAGATTTGGTGAACCCGCACTGAAATGCTCTCAGTATTTTTTTTTTCACAACTAAGACTGGTTTTAAGAATGTTATGTTATGCTCCTCCCTATCGTCTTACATGGTCAGACAATTTTAAATGTTTTTATATCTTTGTTTTTTATAATTTTAATATTTGTTCTTCTTTTTTCAATTCTATTTAGTAAAAATGCCGAATTTATTTATCCAGGTTTATTATCGATCTTTGATTGTTAAACTTTAAATTAAAATAGAAATAAAAAATAACATTCGATTTTTCATCACTTTTGGCGAATCTTCATCAAAATATTGCCGAGGTTCCTACTTCCTCTTTTCTAATTTTTTTGACAAAACTTTCTCTAAGATTTCGATTAAAAGAAGATAATTTAAATCACGACAAGTCGCGTCCTTTCATTCAGCCATCAGACTGATAAAATGTCTAATGATTAAAATACATATGCACTATTCATTCAAAAACTAGCAAATTCCATTGCTCATTAATCTAATAATATAAAACTGTTTTTGATAACTTAAGTTACGTGACTGCGTTCTGCGTATCTCTAAGGTAAATTTGCTATTGATGCCGAATCTTCTAATTCCATTAGTCATAGACAAAGTAAATACATACACAGGTATACGTTTGTAGATTAAAAAAATCTGCAAATAAAATTAATTTATGACCTTAAAGCTGCCGACATTTTTATAAGTTAATGAAAAATATATCGTTCAAGAAATGGCATAATTGCACAAAAACCAGAATTTTTGGCACCATCGTGCACTTCATTTATTGATATAACCCAATTTTTTTATTATAATTTCTCTAGTTAAAATATTTTCGGTCTATTCATTTTAACAAAATTGTTTCCAATTTTTTTCTCTCTCTAGTTTAATCGGCCATTCAATTTAAGAACCATTTAATCGGCTTATTGCCGGTAAATGTTGAATTTTAAGTTTAATGGAACGCGATCAATTTATTGCAAAAGCATGTTTTGTTGAATCACGAGTTTTCTTATCTGGGATTTTTTTCTATTTTAAACTTACACTTGTTTCGAATTGAGAACCGAGATAATATAATACGATGCTTGACAAAAATTGCTCAGTTCACACATCTTTCTCTCTTATCGTTCTTCTTTTTTGTACTTTATGTGTGCAATAAAAATTCCACATTATTCTGTATTTTGTAAACAACACAGGGTGCGAAATTGTAATATTGAGTTGATTTATAGATCACAGAAAAATAATTTTAACGTTTTCATAAGAGATTTCTTTTCTTCGCCCCTGTCGCGTCAAAAATTTTTGAAAATATTTTCCTCGAATTCAGAAATTGTTGAAAATATTTTTCTCGTATCTTTTCACAGGGTGATCGCATCGATGGTGTAGTACACAAATGTTATACCAGCTTCTCAAACTCGGCGAGACATTGCGAGGAATAGCGCTCTGCCTTGTTCGGCGAGAGTGTGGAGCTGGATCTCAGTCAACCCCAATTTTACGAAATGTTTGCATATGAGCTACTCTAAAGAAGTATAAAAATCATTCTGTAAAATTTCCCTAACCTGCCCCTACAATTCATTCTCTTCTTGTCGCTGACGATATGCTTCTGCTCAGAAAAGTGAAAAATTCCTTTAAGCTGTGTCGAATTAATAATAATAATTAACTCAATCAATCGATCACAAAATTAAGTGACTTTTGTATGGAAGTTATACTTTGCTCAGTACTGAGCCTACATTTTTAAACACTCAAAAGGAAAATTTGAGTTGCATAGCAGATGATATTTTCCGTTCAACTGCATGAGAGTGGCGATTAGTAGACTAAGTGACATGTTTTTTTTTAAATTTCAATTCTGCATCCTAAACTATTTGAAAATCCACTGATGCACAACATCAGAGTGCTAGCTAACCGTGTTTTGAAGTTATCATGCAAAAGGGTTGACATCTTTTGAGGATTTTGATATGGCATTTACTCAGATGCAGTAGATGACTTTTATTCATTGATTCGTCAAATCGCAGATTGGGCCTTAAACTGAACAATTAAAAATTGTAACAACAACTTTCCAGCTAGAAAGTGCTGTTGGTGGACCTCCACCGAGGGCTTCGCGTGCATTACTTCTTGGCACTTAGTAGGGAGTTCTTTACCACCCCTGGAGACCTGTAAAGGTATGGCACGATTCGCGATTCGGCCTGGTGAACACCTACTCAGAGCACGGTTATTAAGAAAGAAAATGCTGATCTACCTTCTTCACAGTAAGGTGCCGACCACCTTTTTAGCTGCCTTCATGGAATCTCGGTAAGTAGATTGATATAGCTACCTCTTAGTAAAAAAATCTGTTAATTGCTGAGACTACAAGCTGCCTCCTACAAAGAAGCATCGCCTGATCTACCTCACGCAATAGCTGATTTAAATATAATAGCCGTGAAATTCAGCTACAACTAGAACAACAAACTTTGACTAATCCACCATCACAATATCATCGCAATAAACGAACAAACCACGACGCAGAAATTCTGTTTACGCGAGATAGTCTTAACCGCATTGTTATGACTCCAACATACCAACTTGAAATAAGGGCCCGGGTCCCCCAATAACCCGGTGGTCCATCAGTTCGACATTATCAAAGTCACCTTAACTCGAAATTCTCACCTTCAAAAGCATTTATTGCGTGTTCACGTAACTCTTTTAGGCGCACTTTAAATAATTGTGCATTTTTTGTTATTATACATAATTTGGCGCGAACCAAGGGGCGGTATAAAGAATAACCGACAAGGTCAAATAGGTTGTTGTTTATAAGAGAACTTTAATTATATTTTTAAGAGACTACGCAGCAATAAATATTATAATTTTTTAGCCATATCTCTCCCAAACAACAAAATAAAAACCATCAGAATTTGGTCACAATTAATATGGTAAAGTGGTCAGTGTCGCGTCGCCATCAGAAAAAAAATTGCTACAAATATATAACGAATACAGATCTGCTATTTTTGGCTTACGGCCAGATTAAACCATTCTCCAATTTCGTAAGATCGCGTAGATCTGATCGTGCAGTATTTTTACCGGCCGAAAACAAGGATTTCCATCTCAAGGCGCCGCCGGCTCCTCAATATCATCTATATTAATTAAATCTTATCAAAGTCCAAGATGTGCGTGAATCACAAATTAGACTACACACAACAATAATTGCATGTGCTCCCATATATAATTTTAAAAATAGCAATTTCCACACTAGGCCAAGCCAAGCCTCTTCGGTAGACGGAGACGGCGTAGACCGCTCCCATGTGTACGTTTTTCGAATTTGAAATATGCGGAAAAGTAAATTTATTCAAAAATAAAGTTTTTTTAAAGGTCAATGGTGACCTGGCGAATTTTTAGGGACAGAAAGCTGTCTAAATAAATTAGTTAATAAGTATAACTTCAAATTTATTTATATTCGTTGAATTTCACAAACCAGTATTTCTTTCAATAAGATAATTGAAATGTTGGGCTTGTTTTTTGGGTAGCTCGTTGTCTTTAGAGCCAACCGGTTGATACAAAAAGCCAAATATTCTCAATGAATCAGAAAAATTTTGGAGTTTATCATTGACGTGCACTAGATTTTAAACAATGGCCGAAATTGGCTTCTTATTCTTCGCACTCTGAATTCGCTTTGTTTGATTAGTCATTAAATGGTGTCTTATGAAATGAACCCTATGGATAACCTTGACGACCAAGAGAAATTGATTTCTTTCTTTCTAGTCTGACAGCAAACTTACTTCTTGAAAGCTTCTCATTAATATCAATTTTTTCCCCTCTGATTTCAGATAGTCGCTCGACGACACGACCTTAAACTAATCGTCACATCGGCCACAATGGACTCAACAAAATTCGCAACATTCTTCGGTAACGTTCCCACTTTTACCATTCCCGGTCGGACATTTCCAGTCGAAACGTCCTTCAGTAAGAATACTTGTGAGGACTATGTCGACTCGGCGGTTAAACAGGCTCTACAAATCCATCTTCAGCCGATCGACGGCGATATTTTGATTTTCATGCCCGGCCAAGAAGATATCGAAGTATCGTGCGAAGTGTTGGCTGAACGTCTTAGTGAAATCGATAATGCGCCCGGACTTTCAATTCTTCCAATTTATTCACAACTTCCGTCCGATTTGCAAGCGAAAATCTTTCAAAAGGCTCCGGACGGTCTGAGAAAGTGTGTCGTAGCTACGAATATTGCCGAAACATCACTAACAGTCGATGGAATTATTTTCGTTATTGATGCCGGCTATTGTAAGTTGAAGGTGTACAATCCTCGAATTGGTATGGACGCGTTACAGATTTATCCGATATCGCAAGCCAATGCTAATCAAAGATCTGGACGAGCTGGCCGAACTGGTCCGGGACAGGCTTTCCGTTTGTACACTGAACGACAATATAAAGATGACCTACTACCTCTGACTGTGCCCGAAATTCAAAGAACAAACTTGGCCAATACGGTGTTGCTCTTGAAATCATTGGGCGTAGTCGATTTGTTACAGTTCCATTTTATGGATCCGCCACCACAAGATAATATTCTGAATTCATTGTATCAGCTTTGGATTTTGGGAGCGCTAGATCATACTGGAGCGCTGACATCACTCGGAAGGCAGATGGCAGAGTTTCCGTTGGATCCGCCACAATGTCAAATGTTGATTGTATCATGCCAAATGGAATGTAGTGCTGAAATTTTGATAATCGGTAAGACGATAAACGCCTAAATATACACAACTTTCACCATTACTCGTATAACAGTTTCGAACTGAATGATTTTATTATATCGTTTTAGTATCAATGCTTTCTGTTCCTTCGATATTCTATCGCCCGAAAGGTAGAGAAGAGGAGGCTGATGGTGTTCGAGAAAAATTCCAAGTACCCGAATCCGATCATTTGACTTATTTGAACGTTTATATGCAATGGAAACAGAATAAGTAAGTAGTTCGCGCGTTCCCGCGATTTGTAGACATTCAAATTACACTTTATGTTGCAGCTATTCATCGAACTGGTGTAACGAGCATTTCATACATATCAAAGCTATGCGCAAAGTTCGAGAAGTGCGTCAACAACTGAAAGATATTTTGGTACAACAAAAACTGCCGGTAAAGTCATGCGGATCCGACTGGGATATCGTCAGGAAATGTATTTGTTCAGGTAATCGCCGTTGTAAAAAAATCAATGATTATGTGCTAAGCTTTATCTCTGTTTCAGCTTATTTTTATCAAGCAGCTCGGCTTAAAGGCATCGGCGAATATGTAAATTTGCGAACTGGAATGCCGTGCCATTTACATCCTACATCGGCCTTATACGGCCTGGGAACCACTCCCGACTATGTAGTCTATCACGAATTAGTTATGACTGCCAAGGAATATATGCAATGTGCTACTGCTGTCGATGGTTATTGGTTAGCCGAATTAGGTCCTATGTTCTTTTCGGTAAAGGAAACGGGACGTAGCGGACGAGAGAAAAAGAAACAAGCGGCCGAACACTTAAAAGAAATGGAAGAACAAATGCAACGGGCTCAGGAACAAATGGAAGAGGAGAAGATTCAAGCAGCACAGCGAGAGGAGGCACTGATTCCGAAACAGGAAATTTTAACGCCGGGAGCAACTCCGCGACGTACTCCTTCTAGAATAGGTCTGTGAGTTTTTCGCTTTGTATTCATGTAAATTCGTTCTTTTTTTTAATTCGAAATATAGTAATTACATATAACTAAAATGAAAAGATAAAAGGCAAGATTTTTTTTTGGAGCCGATACTATTTTTATTTCGTATTCTCATCGATCCAATTTCTGAAGTACGCGACCGATGTAAAAACGCCGGGATATTGAGCTAAGGCACATTTTATACCAAAGGAAACGATACCGTAAACTTTTCCATTCGCGACAAGCGGTCCGCCCGAATCTCCTTTACATGCATCCCTGTCACCTTTCATCGTACCAGCGCAGAACATGTACGGTTGAATTTTATTAATGGAGTAATAAATACTTTCACAAATATTCTCACTCAAAATCGGTAGAAAAACTTCTTGTAAATAGCGTGGAAAAGCCCCTTCCCACTTTTAAAACGAGAAATAAGTATAATTCTATGATAACGTAAAATCAGAATAAGTTTACTCACTTCGATTCTTCCGTAGCCGGACACTAAACCCACAGAATGAACAGGAAGTGGCTCATTTTGCTGAGGCATAGGAATCGGCTGCACCGCATTGTTAAAAGTTAAATTCCTTTCGAGCAACAATAGCCCAATATCGTAATGATAGTTTTTTGCATTGAATTTCGGATGTTGTATAGCTTTTTTCACGCCGTACAGTTCACCGCCGACTGCTCGTACATCGCTTCCGACCCGTACAATAAAAGATTCTGGCTCGAATTCATAGTCGGTAATGTCCAAACAATGTCCTGCTGTGAGGATAGTTTTTTCGTTGATAATCGATCCACCACAATGTGTCCTACGATAGTACTGTACGGAAACTTGATACGGAAGATTTAAAATGCTGGCATCTTTGCCACCTATTATTCGACGAAAGATCGTATCCGATGGATCTATTTTGAGAGAGACGTTTGTTTAGACATTGAATTAAATTTATTTTGGATACTAACCAGCATTTGCAACTCCGGTAATCAGAACAAGGCACAAAAATTTCAACATTTTCAACAATAAAACTGCTAGAGTGAATTTGCGCGAAAAACCCCATTTAGATTCCCTTTATATTACTTTGACTATCACAGAGAAAATATCAGATAACGTTATATCATCTAGGCATCGTTGATTGTTCATTAAATTTGCTAATTAAATTAAGTACAATGCTGGGTGAAAATGCTTGAAGATGTTTAGATAATAAATTCGAAATGAATGGTTTGGTATCGAATGTAAAATTGCAATTTACTTAATAGGGGATTTCGTTTATCATTGCTTGTACTAGTCGTTGTGATTTATAGTTTTGAGGCAGGAAATGATATTTGATCGCTGACTACAGGTTTTTCAAAATTGTCAATTCCGCCTGCCTTCGAACTGGTGGATAAAACTCGAACTGGAGCGACGTGAATGCTGACTTTCGCACTAGCCAGTTGTGCTTTGGTGAGTGGTCGGTGCTCAAAACTTTAGCATAACAAGAACATTCTTATAACATACTAGTTAAGACCGCCGACTGAAAGAAATTATTCATTTAATAAATGGCTCATACTTTGGAAAGGAGTTTTGGTTGATCCCTTAAATACTGGGCTTGGTATTGAAATCAAAATATTTTGCCTTCTTCCACTCCACTCATAAACCGCGAAAAAATAAATTACTGAAAGAAATATATTTTTAGAGATACTGTTTGTTGCGTCCATTTCATACATGCAAATGCAAAAAATTTTAAGATTGACTTTTTGTGATATTCAAGGATAAAGATAAAATCGTTATCCTTAAAAAAAATTCCAAACGATGATTCAATCCTACTTTTCTATTTTTTTTTATTTTGTTCCAGTAGTCCCATTTAAAATAAGCCCTACTTTACTATTGTATCATACAATTTAACGGAGATATGCATTTTCAAAGAGGATCCAGACAGCATTTTAATAAAAATTTTAACATAACTAAAATGTATAACGTCCTACTTATTTGTTAATGAGAAAAGCAATAAAAGAAGGAACAAAATTTAACCATACCCATTAATTTTCAATGGGACTAGGTCGGGCCAATCTGTCCACGCGGTTAGAAAATATATTGTTTACCGTCTGAATGCTTAACTTTCCTGTATGGGAACGGGCTCCATCCTGTCGAAACTCACGCTGGATGTTGAATACTGTTTCTTGGACATTTTCCATAGAGTCTGGTTTTTCCTACTTACTAATTTTCTTACTAACTTATATCATAATTTCAAACACCGACTTTAGCTCCTGCACTGGTTGAATTGTTTGCGGATCGGATGTTCTTATCCCGGAGTTCTGTCAGCCCTGTGTTTAGAAAAATCTGATCGGTGATTCATATGTAAAGAGGATCCTTGCCCTTTATTTCATTGCTCTTTGACTATCCGTCGTGATTCCCTCGTCGATCAGCCTTTTGCAGAAATTCATCCCGTTTCGATCAAACGAGGTTTCATAGATCTCACGTAATCATATTTTCTTCAAGGACGACTTCTTATGTAGTCCTTCACCGCTATTCTACTGATTGTAGTTTGTTGTTGCCGGTATCCAGGTGTCTGATTTAGGACTTTGATCACAGTTCTGTTTCTACACCCACTTGTTGTTTGATGCGGGGCAGACACGCAGCAAAGCAGCGCATCTTGACCATTGTACTCGAGTCCCCCAGTCTCTACCCGAACTTTTTCGTCCTCCTCACGAATTTCAAGAGCTCAGGTAGCGAGCGAGAACGGAGTTCTTCCTTCCTCATAACATCAACGCCGTATAGGTGCATTCTCGTAAAAGAGTAAGCTGGACACTCGAGAAGGAAATGTTCCGTTGTGTCGTCGCTCTCGTCGCAAGCAGTGCACATAGAGTCGTCAATGATTATCATTATGACCAAGTGTAGGCCACAAGAGTTATTTATGCCCTGTGAGGGCACCAACCATACTACCACATTCTTTTCTGCTCAATTTGAGAAGAAAGGCAGCGGTTCGTCCACTTGGTTCCTCAACAAGGTTTCTGGTCTGTCGCATTCCCGGAAGAAACCGCCATCTCTCAATGTGTGATTTACTCACCCACTCAGCAATGGCAGCCCTAACAGAGGCAACAGTCACACCGAATACTGGTTCTGGTCCAACCATGGCTGACTCCGATCCAGCATTTGCTAATGCATCAGCTATTTCATTGTCATTTATACCTACACCAACTTGGTCCTTGACGAAAGGTCTTACTTTCCGCTTCTCTATTACTATAAGCACCTCCCTGTCCATAGTCTTCCTTGAACCGATCCAAGATACCTTGCCTTGCATCCTTCAGAAATTGAATTGGTCTTGCAACTTCTGTACCTTAAGACATTGCCCAGTAAGATAAGTAATCACCTTTGAATAGTTCTCAAGATTTCGAAAGATAAATCTGATTTGTTCGACATTGTTTTGCTGAAATTCCTCATCATCATCATCAATAGCGCGACAGCCCAAGTCGGGCCCTGGCCTCCTGAAATCGTCGCGATCACGTCCTCCAGCTGCTAATTTTTAAGATGGCTTTGCTGTCTTCATCAACCAAGTCTTCCCATCGCTTGCGTGGTTTGTCTACTGGCCTGTTACCACTCGCTTTGCCTTTAAGAGCACGCTTGGGGACTCTTCTGTCTTCCATCCACTCTTCATGGGCAGCCCACTGCAGTTTACGTAGTTTGATGAACGTTGAGGCTTCTGGCTCCTTGAAGAGTTGATACTCATGGTTGTATCTTATTTGCCAGTCCATTCCTTCCTTTACGGGTCCAAAAATTTTTCGGAGAACCTTCCTTTCGAATGTGTTAACTGCTTTTTCGAAAGTTCGCGTTAATGTCCACGTTTCGCTGCCATAACAGAGCACAGGTCGTATAATAGTTTTATATATTCACAGCTTATTGTTCCTGAGCACTTTCTTATATTTCATTATTGGAATACCGAATAATACGTTTTATTTGCTAGCATTATCCGTCGTTTGATTTCGTCCGTTTCGTTGCCGTCTTTTGCTAGATTAGTCCCAAAATATATGAAGTTGTCCACACTCTCCAAATTATACTCCGCAATTGTTACAATTGTTTTGCTGAAATGCCGCTATTTTCAAAAAGGAGTAAACATATTTTAGTCATACGACTTTTATTTGATTCTGTCGACATTTAAAAACGAAGAGGTCATAAACTACCCTATCATACGACTAAGTTAACATATTCATATATCGTTAAACAGTTTTGTAAATGTCAGTTAATTCGGATTTAAATTAGAACTTACAGTCCTTTAAGCGTAGCATTCACCGACTGTTTTCCTCTGATCCCTCTTACTATTAAATCCTGTTTTTGTTTTGTTTTATTTTTTTCTCCCCATCCTATACTGACTGGACTGTACATAATTGTATTAAAGGTTGACCCCTAAGTCCAGTTCGGTGCTATAAAAAAAAACCTTTTTCTATAAAAGTGATTCCATAAACCCGACCGTTTAATATGTTTCACCATTGTGAATTAAAGTTTCTCCGCACGCGGATTGCCATTCAACTTCACCCGACTTCTTCTCAATCAACCATTCAACAACGAGCCATTCAACTGCATTCAACAGCACTCACAAATTTGGTAAAATTTCGTCGTTTTGTTTTGTTTCTGTTTTCGGTTTTCGCCTTCCTCGCCTTGCTTTGATTTTGTTTTAAGATTTTAGTTGGTTGCAAGAAGTCGTCGAGTGAACAGAGAACAGTAAAGTGCGGTGCGGTGCTTTCATCGTCGCGTACGTCAACAAATCGTTTCGAAAATTGCCACGATCAGCAAAAAAGTTTGTTCTGCAAATTCTGCAACAAGTGGTTTTAGCATTTTATTTGCTTCATTAAACTCGATAAATCAAAAAAAAAGTTTAAAGTTCAGTTGTTACAATGGACAGCAGCAGAATTGTGAATCCGGCGAGAATAGTGAAAATACAAAGAGTGTTGTAATTGGGAAGTGATAAAAAAAACTTTTGTTCTGGATATTTACAGTTTTTGGGCGGTCCATTCGGTAAGTAGCTAATTAAAGCAATTATTAATAGTCCAGGTGGGTATGTGGGTTAGGATTGGGCGGTGAGTTAAACTCCGTAAACATAGGAATTATTTTTTCTGGATTCAACTCAAATGTGGTGTAACGGTTACGGTATTAGCTCCAAGGTTACGGTAACTTTTTTTTAACATTTTTCTATTTTGTTAATTGTGGTATTAATTCCGGTTGCGACTAAGGACAGGGTTGTTTGTATGAACCCTTCTAGAACATATGGCTTCAAAAACGGTCTGTTGTGGGTGCGAGGTGGGTGAAGTGGGATATTGAGGACCCTAATAAATTCAAGACTTATGGGCTCTTCTCGGAAGTGTCTATGCATGTTTAGCTGTTCTGTAATCCGTATTCCAAAGTTGCATTTTACTATACTGTAATACTGTAATGTAAATAAACCAAACAATCATATAATTATATGGAAATAAAGTCAATATGCTGGTCGAGAGAAATACCTCATGGTATCTAAAACAAATTGACAGCCGGCTGCCAGCTGCACCGACCTAGCTGCACAGCGTAAATTGATGTGTTGGACAGTTGGAGGTTAGGGAGCAAGAACCCCTCCCACCTCAAGGCTCTTTATTAGGTCCTTGGGTATTTTATCTCTTCGTTAATGATCTGATTTCTGATAGAATGCAAGGCGATGGCAAATTATTTTACACCGGAACCGGAAACAGTTCCATGGGCGTCCAAACATATCCTACACATTTGGTAGGGAGGGGCAAGGGCAAGGCTCTGGCTTATAAGGGGAGGATGACTTTTAGGGAACTGTTACGTGACAAATAGAATGCAATATGTATATGAATTTTATTCAAACAAGATACAGTATGACTTCTTTGTTAGTTTTAGTTTAAAGAAAAAAATCTGCCAACAGTCTGGGTGCATCTTTATTATTTTATGGGTAGAAGTCCGAAACGTGTTTAATGATGAGATGCGGTGTATGTTACTATGCGACTGACAACCTAAGAAATAACCAGGAGGCTATTTGGAACGTTATGTTTTAGGTTGTCAGTCGCATAGTAACCTACACCGCATCTCATCATTAAACACGTTTCGGACTTCTACCCATAAAATAATAAAGTTGCGCCCAGACTGTTGGCAGATTTTTTTTATTTATTTACGTATTTTTTTTATCAATAGAATAATTCATAGTAGTAAAAGCGAATTCGATCACATTAAACCTAAGAGATTTTCGGAATCAGTGAAATCTTGAACAATACCCCAGGAGGTTTAATAGAGAAAAATACTTAAATCGGGTTTTTCCCCCGACTACGTTAAAAGCTTATAGAAGTAAAAGTGAATTCCAAATCTCAATATACCTTAGAAATATATCAGAATTCGTGAATATGTAAACAACCACTTTACAACCCCTTAGGGGTTGGATATCGAAAAATGTTGAAGAACGTTACTAGGCACTTATATAAATAGCCCGCAGAAGTAAAATTGCTTTGATAGCTCAACATGTCTAAAAGTTTTAACAAAGTTTGTGAAAATATGGATTCACGGAAATTTTTTTTACTCAACCTCTGAACGCCAATAGAAATCTGAACTTTTTTTTTGCTTTAATTACTCTTAAATCATATCTACATATACGTACTAAGTTTCAACTTTCTAGCGTAAGCCGTTTCTGAGATATAAAAACCATCCCTCTCCTCCGTACCTTGATACCCCTATCAAAAATTTTATTTTTCTAGGATGTCTCCATAGTGGCTCTATATAATACTAAATTTTTAGCTTTCTATTCATTATGGTTTTCGAGAAATAAAAGTCAGAATGTTTTCCTTTCTACCATCACCCCTAACACCCACACCACCAACATTTTTTTCTCTACTAGAAGTTTACCGACCCCAACTCCTGTAAAATTTTCAAGATCATATCTGATACGGTTCCTGAGATATAAAAATTAAATTTTTTGAAAAATTGCTGTCCCCCCACTTTCGTGCTCCACCTCCTCCCTCAAAAAATTTAGTTTCGGTAGACTCCTCTTGTGATTCCATATACAGAAACTAAATTTTATCTTCCTGGTGTAATTGGTTCGGTAGATATTGTAATCCAAAATTTTTCACCCCCCACCCCCACACCCCACCACCCTCTTAAAAATGTTAACCCTTGTCGAGTCTTGAAGTATCCCTAAGGACAACAACAAAGTTTCAATCTTCTGACATCAATTGTTTAGGAGATATCGATTTTAGAATGTTTCAATCCCGTCTTTCATGCGTTAAAGACTCATTGTTTCCCCCCCCCCCCCACTTCCACACCCCTTAACCAATATCGACCAATTTCTTGCAATTGAGTCCATTATCATAGTACTACATAAGTTCCAAGTTTCAGCCTCCGAGCATAAGTGGTTCCTGAGATCTGGAAACCAAAATTTTTCGTCTAAAACGCTCCCCTCTCCTCTCCCCTTGTACCTCCACCCCTCGAAAATATACCAGTCGTAGGGGTTCACCCAATCTACCCACCATAAAAATTTCAATTTAATATCTCAACGGGTTTGGGAGCTACGTGCCTTCAAACGATTTTGCGTACGGCGTACGGCGTCTACGGCGGACAGACGGACATTTTTTTTTCGTCTAAAACGCTCCCCTCTCCTCTCCCCTTGTACCCCCACCCCTCGAAAATACCAGTTGTAGGGGTTCACCCAATCTACCCACGATAAAAATTTCAATTTAATATCTCAGCGGGTTCGGGAGCTACGCGCCTTCAAACGATTTTGCGTACGGCGTACGGCGGACAGACGGACATTTTTTTTTTGCTTTTTTGGTGTTTACTAGTCCTAAATCGTGTAAATACAAAAAAAATAATTTATAATATAATAAAATAATTATTAAAAAATAATAAAGTAAAATCTGTCAACAGAATGGACTCAACTTTATTATTTTTTGAGCAGAAAAATAAGGTTTCAAATAGCCCCCTGGCTATGATTGAACTTCAAACTTTCTAGCATAAGCTTGTTTGGCTACTAAAAATTACCCAGACCCCCTTACCTTGCTTCCCTATCAAAAATTGTATTTTTCCAGGATGACACTATGAAGGATCTGTGTAGCCATCAATTTTTAGATTTCTAAAAATTTTGGTTTCTAGATCCCAGGAACCACTTATGCCAGGAGGCTGAAACTTGGAACTTATGTAGAACTATAATAGTGGACCCATTAGCAAAAAAATGGTCAATAGATGTGGAGGAGTGTGGGAGTGGGGAGAAAAACGATGAGTCCGAAGCGCTTGAAAGCCGGGATTGAAACATTGTAAAATCTATATCTCCTGAACGATTCATGTCAGAAGGTTGAAACTTTGTGGATGTCTTTAGGGATACTTCGTCATTAGACAAGGGCTAACATTTTTAAAGGGGGGTGGTGGTGTGTGGGGGTAGGGGATGGAAAACTTTGGATTACAAAATGGTCCGAACCAATTATACCAGAAAGATAAAATTTGGTTTCTGTATACGGGATCACAAGTAGAGTCTACTGAATGAACATTTTTTGAGGTGGGAGGTCGAGCACGAAAGTGGAGGAGTAGCAATTTTTCAAGAAATTCAATTTTTATATCTCAAAAACCGTACCAGATATGATCTTGAAAATTTTACAAGAGTTGGAGTCAGTAGACCTCTATTAGAGAAAATTGGGGGTGTGGGTGTTGAGGGTGATGGTGAAAGGGGGTAGAAAGGAAAACATTCCGATTTTTATTTCTCAAAAATCGTATTGAATAGAAAGCTAAAAATTTACGACTATACAGGGTTATTCCTTGATATATTTGGAGAAAAAAATTGTTCTACAGGGTGGGTCAATTTTCAATATCAGTGGAGATACAGGGTGGTTAGGAAAAATGTTTTTGACCGGTACCCTCACCCACTTTAAACGTTATATCTTGAAAACGAATAATCACAAGGCAAAGTGTTTTAACTCGTTTTTTAGGGAATCGAATTAGCTTTCGTTTGGTGTAACAGTCTAAATTGTAACTGCACCCAATCTTGAGATATTTACTCGAAAACACAGATTTTTGCTACGTCAACCCTAAAAATTCAGTGATCAATGTAGTTTTTCTCAGAAAACCCCATTATAAAAATGTCATTTTAATTTTATTTTTTTATGAGTCGTATTATTACCTACAAAATGTGCATACATATGTATGAGTTACGATTAACATTTAGGAAGTAATAGGTAAAAATATATATTGCATAAAAATTAAATATTTAAAATTAACGGGGTGTAAAGTGGTTGTGTACATATAGTTGGTCTTTTGAAATTTGGAATTCACTTGCATTTCCAAAAGCGTTAAACATAGTCATAAAAAAAACTGATTTAAGAATTTTTCAATATTAAACTCCTTGGAGGTGTAAGGTTTTGTTCAAATTTTCACTGATTTCGAAAACCTTTTAGGTTTGATGTGATCGAATTTGCTTTTACTTCTATGGAATCCCTTATTGATAAGAAAATACGTAAATAAATAAAAAAATTTGCCAACAGTCTGGGCGCAACTTTATTAGTTTATGGGTTGAAGTCCGAAACGTGTTTTATTCTGGGATGCGGTGTAGGGTACTATGCGACTGACAACCTAAAGAAAAACCAGGAGGCTATTTGAAACGGTTTTTTTTAGGTTGTCAGTCGCATAGTAACCTACGCCGCACCCCAGCATTAAAAACGTTTCGGACTTCAACCCATAAAATTATAAAGTTGCGCCCAGACTGTTGGCAGATTTTTTATTAAGTATTTAGATTGTAGATGGTGGAGGACGGTCTAAAAATTCCGATTCACTGTGGCCTCAGTGGGCCTATTGTGCATTATTAAGTATTTAAGTATAGGGTTTTTTTTAGGTGCATGAGAACTTAAAATTATAATACAAGACAGAAATATTGTTGGAATGAAATTTTTTTATTATATTCTGGTAGATAATTTCATGGTATTTATTTTTTAAATATGATTTCCGTCATCATTCGATCAGTCCAATTTTTGACTACTTTTTCCAATAAATCTGGCCGTATGGCGTCAATAGTGGCTTGAATATTGGCTTCCAATGCTTCAAGAGGTGCTGGTTTGTCGGTATAAACGCATGACTTAATATAGCCCCATAAAAAGTAATCCAGAGGCGCTAAATCGCACGAACGAGGGGCTATTTAACAGAACCACTTCTGGAAATCAAGTTGTCACCACATTGATTTTGCAATAAATCGATTGTTAAGCGCGCTGTATGACAAGTTGCGCAGTCTTGTTGGAACCAAATGTCGGCGATGTTTAGCTGATTAATTTTTGGAAACAAAAATTCAGTCAGCATGGCCGATTATGTTGATCGTAAAATGGACGAAGTGCTCTATGAACTTCGCGAACAGATTTTTTTTTTTCAAAGTAAATTTCCACAATTTGGAAGCGTTGTTCTGGCGTTAAACGATTCATGATGACTTGCCAAACCTTACTGAACAGAAATGTCAACACAGTTTGACATTCTCAGCTGTCAAACCACAGTTATTGATATCGAAAGTTCTCATGCACCTTAACAAACACCCTATACAAACAAATTTTTTCTAAAATACGTGGTTAAACTTATCTTATTACACAATTGACAGAGAACCCAATTCAGCAATTTAAGTAAAATTGCACATTATAATCACCATAGTAGGGTCAGGAACAAAACAGATAAAATTAAGGTACTCTTTCAAGTAGCTACCATACAAAAGTCGCTTAAAAATGGTTACCCTCTTCCCCGAACAAGCGATAACTCGGGAACGTGCTGAACAATAAGCTGCACTTTTTTGTGATTATTCGGGGATCGGGCGGTTTGACGTATTATATTATTAGTCAAATTTCTGTAGTCCTTGTAAGATCACATTCAAAATTCCTCTAAATAAATAGTTAAGTATACTTAATTAGCACAATTTCAAAGCATTAGAACGAGAAAACTAGAAGAAATCGAGCTACTCTTTCCTGTGGCTTCCTTTCGATTTTTAAAACGATTTTTTTCCTGGCAACTTACAAAGGTATTCACTAGGCGATTAAACTTTGCCCCGTACTATAAACTATACTTCAAATCTAAACTACAGGTTCATTTACAATTTGACTGAGACTGAGACTGAAGTTGTTTTATCACTATTCACCACCTGCATATTGAAACACCTGCAAAACGTTTGCCATGCAGACTAAAAACAAAATCATACTATATTCGAATGGATGTGGATATTGAAAAAATAATTCCATATTGGCGAATGCTCTTCTTGTTTTTGAAGTTGAGAGTAATGCGACCATTTAAAAAAAAAAAATAATAATAAATAATATAATCCATAAAGCAAAACTGAAAAATGTGGCTTTATAAAAGATTTAAAATAAATAAGCAATTTTTCGTTCCTTCTGAAGAATTTCTATTTCTCAGATTACGACATTTTGCGCATAAGCCATTGGTATGCTACATATACTCGTATGCTGTCAAATATTTGACAATTTTCTTCGGTCAAAATAGATTTTATGTAGAGCAAATAAAAAAATGTGGCAAATAAAAATTTGACGACACTATCTGACTGCATTTACCAGCGTGAATTGTGAAATGTTTCGCATAGTGGCATACAGCGTAATACAAGCTTAAGTCGTTCCTGAGATATTTAAGTTTAAAGTGTTCGCCTTGAATACTCCCCTTGGCTTCATACACACCTCTTTCTAAAAAGTTTACCCGTTCTGATTGTTCACTTAGTCTAACTTCTTCTCGAAATATGAAGTGTTGAAAAGGTTTGCCTATGGGACAGACTGACAAATTTTACTACAAAATATAAAAAATACAAAATTTCCGCGCAGCTTATTCTTTATTACTCTAAGTGTCTTCTTTTCCTGATATCCGATAAAGTCGGTGTCATAAACGCCGAATTGCGATTTTGCAAGAACATTCCCATGGTTAAGCATAATTTTTCCTTCTATGATCAAATCACTCTACTGAAGGTCATAGAATTTGTGGGTTCCCATATCTTTTTTACGTTAAATTGAGACCTTATGTCGTTTTTTACTCAGCATTACAATCGGAATTTGGGTAATAAAGCAGCATAGGCTCCTATTTGACCAAGGTAAACACATTCGGTATACGGAAACGGCCCACTATTTGAAATTTGCCCCGGACCCTAGGCTATTTGTCTGCGACACAAAACCACCGGTGTAAACACATTTTTTCCGATAAAAATTTTTAATCTTTAATTGAGGGTTGCACTGTTTTCCCCCGTACGATCGAAACAACATTGCAGCTGAGCAAATTTTTACCTGAGCGTTATCGTCAGCCACTAACCAATGGCTTTCCCGAATTCTCCGAATGAATCACCTGGATAACAGTGTGTATTGTCAATGCAGTCAACTACACTGGCCCTAAAATTATTTTAAGCTGTCTTCTTAACCATCGCAGGTATGGTACCATCTGTATTAGTGACACTGATTAGGGTGCAAACAACGTTTCAATAGAATTTCAACCGATCGTGAGTCGATGCAATTCGATCACCCCCCGAAACAATGGATCGATCGATCGTCCACAACGGGAAGTTCTCGAAAAAACCGAAAGGATCTTTGCCCGTTTTATCGTTCACTTTGATTCGATGCGAATAGAACATTATCGCAATGACGCAAGAGCTGATCTTCTTTATATTTATGTGGATTTATCGAGTGGATCACACATTAAAAATATCCACTCTTAGCCGGGGATAACTAAAAACAGAAATCACATGCGAGCACATCGAGCGGGCTATCGACTGGCGGATACATGATATGGGAATGGGAGTGCATTGCAATGAGCCTCAAAAGAAAATGCACACATTAATTGAAAATTTCGAAACAATAATTCCATTCAGTAGCCACTAGTGAAGACTGCAAGTACGCGCTGAGATCAGGATCTCCAGCTTGGGTCGTCGTATCGTTGATGAGGCGAACCGGGTATAGTTTTCATTTTCAAGTTAGCAAAAAGAACCAAGCGCCGACATCTGGTTTACGAGACATCGTTACTTTTTTTCTAATCCAGCCGCCTTGGAACTTAGGTCTAAATATTGAACTTGGATAAAAACCAGACGCGCCAAGCTTCCTCCATTCCTATGACACCCTTTACTACTGGACGGATCTTGACTGGGAACTAATTCGTATCCAATTGAGAAATTCTAGTTAATTGCAGTAATCAAAATGCTTTTTCTGTTATTAAATTCTTTTGGTGGGCTTAATATAGCAGGAGCGCATCGTATATTTTGATCCGATCTTGTGATCGTAATAGAACATTTAAGTGATTCTATTGAAAAAAAACCCAGAGACTACGAGTCTCAACATGGCCGGAAATATTTGCTGAATAATCCTTCACGCATTGATATTAGATGATTGTTTCTTTAAATTTCCAGAATTAAAAATGTATTTGTTTGATTCGAACTCTGATGAGTCAAAAACGTACAAGAAAACAGCTCAAAATTTAAAACAGTTATCAAACTGGAATTTGTCTTGTCACCGATGGCTTAATTTTGCTTTGATAAACATTAGCGGTCGGGGTGGAATATCCGAGATAAACAATTAAGTCAGAAACATAATGATTTATTCTGCCGTCCTAAGCTAAAATGCAGTAACTCCAATTTTTGACCATTTGGAGTTGATGGAATGTACAACTGTCTGGTACTAATATGTAACTGTCTACAACGCTAAAATGCAGTAAAAGCCTTCATTCCCATGAAATAACACTATCACGTTTTGCAGTATGTGCCACGGCCAATGGCAAGTCCAAAGCTAAAAATCGTAGTTAAGTGACTTACTGCATTTTAGCGTAGGACGGCAGTATAGCAGTCTCAAGTGTTGTTAGATTCGCAGTCGCCAGTACAATTAAATTATAATATTCTTCTAATTCGATTCTTCTTTGCATTGTGTATCCGCGATCCATTTATAGTGTTGAATAGCGACTCGTTTTTAATTCGTCTATACGATTCGCCGACGAGTTGCCTTATTTGTTTTAAGGCAAGCTTGTCGAATCGATGTGCAGGCGAATCATTTTGTAGATTTCAGGAAAGTTTTGAGTAGCTAATGACAGCGGATACTTTTCTGACTTCTACCTTCAACGGTTTTTTTTTTCTTGATGGCACAATTGTCCGCAAAACACTCAACTATGAAGAATCGGGACCACCTGAGTGTAGGGTAGTACACTGGACGAACCAACCCAACCAGATTTAAATAAAAAACATTCTGCAGTAACGGCAGGCTGCAAGTCAATCGTCTGATACTCCAGATAAAATACTGTACTCTGATTTGCACTGTAGTTGGGGACAGAGCAGAATTTGGAGTGCGGTTGCAGTTTGTCCTTTCTTAAGGATTCTTGTTTGGTTGCGACTCGAAAGATAAAGAAAATATCTTCAGTGTTCAATTTCGCATCTGAAACTTTAAGTAAATCATCGAAAGTGGGATCTGCAGGAAGGACTCACTGGATTGCCAACATTTTTATCTATTAACTTTGAACCATTTATAAAATTGTGTATGCCAAATTTCAAATTCCAAGCTTGTGAAGCATTTTGTTATCGGCCAATATTCTTGAACCCGTGTCTTAAAGACACCTAAACTAAACTAAATTTCAGCATCGTAGGTCAAGGCGTTCTTGAGTTATCGTGCGTTCGAACAGACAACAGACAGCAAGCAGATTTGTGGTTTTTTTCGTTCGAGGTTCAACTTACAATACTCTCAGATTGTAACTTTCTTAATTTTTGGGTAGAAGTCTGGAAAGTGTTTAGTGGTGGGATACGGTGCAGGTTACTATGTGAGAACTTGACTGTCGCTTACGATTCACTATCGCTATCAATTATCTGATTTATTGAGTCGTGTGAGAGATCGTTGTCGTTGCAGATCTCTCGAGGGTCTTCCGATTTTGTTCAACTATTGGTTTAGGGATTAGTGTTGTCAGTATCGTTCTCGTTGTGCGAACTGCTTTTGCTTAAGTGTTAAACTCGTTTAGTGATGAACCATATGTTTCTTAAAACAGTTCAGTGTTGAACCCGTGTATGATTTCAATTCCATTCATGTGTACACGCACTTTATCGTATCGAAATTTATTGATTCTGATGCACGACAATTAAAGCCGACAACAAGCTAATGCGCGTGGCCAGTCACGATGATTAGCATTAAAGAAAGGGCTACACAAACAACACTGAAATGCAATGATCAAAATGATGACGTTTTCATTTACCATTGAGCCCAAAAACCAGCATTGTTCCTTCACTTGATATTCTCGGGGCGCTGTGCGTTAATTGTTACCATTACTTCTTTCTTCCATTAGAAGACATGCGACCTTTGAAATTAAAAAACCCATTCCCTAAAATCGTTGACGACAAATTCAATCAATGACTTGTCGATTAAATAAATTTTGGATTTATTCGTTTACGAAGTTTGTTTTCTTTCTTTGATCGAACAATAAATGGTAATTTGGTATGGCGTCCCACAGTCAGTCCATCGTTGGTGTACGATCAGCCAATTAATCGATCATTTCAGACACACAGGATGTTAGTATTTTTTATTCGCATTATCAAACTTGCAATTGATTTTAATAACTCTCAATAGTCGAAAAAAAATTATTTACTCATCGTACAAGGATGGAATTTTAATTTTGAATCGTTGCGCTCCGATCGTGCTGGTTGTATCGCATTTGCTATGGATAAATAAATATTAAAAACAGAGAATTTTCGTTGGATCCGATCTTTATCTTTGTCGTAATACTTGGATAAAATTGTTTTGATCGCATTGCTAGAAAAATACGGAAGGCGTTCAGTAAAGCGATCTGTCCGGACAATTGAAAGTGTGTTTGTACACAAGTTAGTAGCTAAGTAGATACTTGTACTAGCCGCGGTCTTATTTTTGTAGTGTAAATTCTTTTTTTTTTCCTTTTATAATTTCGGGTTTAAGTTTCCTTTGTTTTTGTTTACATTTGTTCAGAAATTCTGTTTACATGTTTTTTGTCTTCTTTACTTTCAGAAATTTGAACAATGACAACAGTTGTCTATCCACATGCCGCCACTCTCTTTGCAGCGATCTCTGCTTGCGTCTTTGTGGTTATCGGAGGCTTAGGTAAATATATATATATATTTTTTTGATAATATGAAGAAGTTTCATTGTCGGTATTTTTGGATATGAGTTTCCTATGCTAACCCTATTAATCTATGAACTAACGATGCTGTACAAGAACTTTACAACTCCATTAGCTTCTATCGCGTGAAAAATTAGCTATGTACGAGGGCGGATTGATAATGACGTGCAAAAATCAAGAAGGAGTGGGCAGGTAAGGAATTCGTTATTTTTTTTTACCTGGACCATCCTTAAATAGATTACCTGCAAAGTTTAAGCCTGATACCTCGTTTAGTTTTCGAGAAGCAGCCGTCTAAGCAAGTCGACTTATACAAATTTTTAAAAATGGATAAAAATGAATTTCGTGTGTTGATTAAACACAATTTTTTAAAAGGGAAAACAGCTAAAGTAACCAAAGAAAAATTAGGTAAGCATTATGGGGACTCTGCACCATCGATCCGAATGATTTACAAATGGTTTTCTGAATTCAAGTGTGGTCGTACGAGCACACAAACCATACCAAGTCCAAGTCGTCCAAATGAGGTCACCACGCCAGAAATGATCGATAAAATCCATGATATCGTGATAGAAGATCGTCGAGTAAAAGTGCGTGAGATAGTTAACGTAGTAAGCATCTCATTTGAACGTGTTTGGAATATTTTGAAAAACCATTTGGACATGAGAAAGCTATCCGCAAGATGGCTGCCGCGTTTGCTCACAATCGACTAAAAACGCAATCGTGTGACAACTTCGCAGCACGGTTTGCAACTGTTTTAACGTAATACAAATGAATTTTTTCGTTGATTCGTAACTGTTGATGAAGCATGGATTCACCACTACACTCCAGAAACCAAACAACAGTCAAAACAATGGAAGGATGTCGGTTCAAGGAGGCAAAACCGTTCTATCGGCTGGAAAGGTTATGGCGACAGTTTTTTATGACTCCAATGGAATGATATTCACCAACTACTTGGAGAAAGGAAAAACAATGACGGGAGCATATTATTCTGAGGTATTGGTTTCATTGGATGTTGAAATCAAGGCAAAACGGCTTCATTTCGCGAAGAAAAAAGTGTAGTTTCACACGTCCGTTGTTGCAACGTCAAAACTGTTTGAATTACGGTACGAATTGCTCCCTCACCCACCGTATTCTACAGATTTGGCACCCTGCGACTTTTTATTATTTCCAGACTTGAAAAAATAGCTTGCTGGAAAGAGATTTACCACGAATACTGACGTCATAAGTGAAACCAACGCCTATTTTGAAGGGTTGGGCAAATCATATTATTTGGAAGGGATCAAAAAATTGGAAAAACGCTGGACTAAGTGTATCGAGCTAAAAGGAGACTACGTTGAAAAATAAAATAAATTTTTCCGGATAAAATTATGTTTTCTCAATTTTTGCACGTCATTATCAATCCGCCCTCGTACATAGCTCCCATACAAAAGATCTTGAAGGAGCTGTGCTTTCATTTCGAATCACACTAGATATAACTCAAGAAATTGTTCAGCAATAGGTAGTTGAAAATCCATTCGAATTGATTTTGAGTAAAAAGTAATTTCTAGTTCCTTAGTGAGAGAAATTCCCCCAAACTTGCCGAGATCTGATGGTGTGAAAGTTTTTTGCACCTTCGGGGGAAACCTAGGCACTTGGAGCCATCAAGAGCTACCTCATAAATGTGTTGACTGCAATCAAGTTTTAGAGGTAATAAACTCTACTGCCCCATTCCAGAATTGAGATGAGATCGGAGTTTGAAGATTGAAACTGACTACGTTAAATGGGTATCGAAGCTTAGTGCGCCTCCTCGTAGCTATGGATAGAATTGAGAGAGGACGACAGAACGACGTTAATAAAAATTGGGAATACGATAGGTGATCAAACTGAGTCTTCGTCGGAATTGATAGAGAATGGGGATGATAAAACGCCATCTAATGCAACCTGTATAGTTCGTTTCGAAAAAGGCTCTCAATCAATCGAATACAAGGAGCATCAATACCAAATGCAGTAAGTTTAGATAGTAGGGCTTTGTGCCATACTTTGTCAAATGCTTTCGCGAAAGTGCATGTACTTCATTCTATCCGAATTTATTGATGAGCGTTCCAACGTTCAGTCATGAAGACCAACAAATCTCCAATGGATATTCGTAGCCGAAACCCATATTGACGGTAGTAAAAGAGACGATTGTTTTCCAAATATTGCACGATCTTACGGCTGACAGTAGTTTCCATGGGGATGGGCTTGAGTACTAGGTGGAAGGAGGGTGGAGATCCTAATAAAAATCGAGGCCAGAAGATTTGCTTTTTCTACGGGATCAATGACTGTGGGGTTACCATCAGAGAGTGGAGTTGTGGGCGACGAAAAATACTTTTGCGACTGATCAAAAGGATTTCGATCCTTTAGGACACTCCAGGATCTTTCGACTTAACTTTTGATCATGTTGTGATTTTGCACGATTAATAGTGGACTTGCAGGGGTTTCTTGCCTTATTGAATTGTACTCTATTGTATTGGATGGAGGGTGCCCTAAATGTTTTAACACTTTGATTGCGAAACCTGGATTTTGACAATGCTATTTAAAAGGGTTAAAATTTTCGTTTGATCCGAAGCCGCGTTGCTGGCACTGAACATGTTATAAAAGCAACATTATTTATTAGGCGTTTGGAAGCAAGCGTGAAGAAACCTTATTGTTGACCGCACTATAAACGTTATTTTCTATCAGATTAGATTCAAGTCAATTTTCATGCCAACTACTAAAAATTCGATTCCATTGTTGAAATATTGCTTGTTCCCATAACTTATTAATTTTCGTAATTTATTATTTCAAACAGGTAACTTAATAACGATAATAGCTCTTCTAAAATGTCCAAAAATGCGAGGTCACGCTACTACAGCTTTCGTACTTTCGCTGTGCATCTCGGATTTGCTATTTTGTTCAATCAGCTTGCCATTAACAGCCTTTCGGTTCTTTCAAGAGGTAAAAATCATTTTTAAATATTGTAATTTGTTTATTTGTGGAATAAATTTTTTTTTATATTTTAGGCCTGGACTCTAGGCGATACTTTATGCAAACTATTTCCTGTGATTTTTTATGGGAACGTTGCCGTATCGCTGCTTAGCATGGTTGGAATTACACTTAATCGGTGAGTTCTTCAATAGTTTCATGGTTTTGTTTGATATGTTCATAATAAATTTTAATTTAAGTGCGTGTAGACAAGATAACTTTGTAGAATTTGTGTGGCTAATTTATAATAGAAGATATACTCGGCTAACTTATTTACTCGTATTTATTTACATATCCTTTACTAGACTAACCGATTTTTTGTATGCTTACTTAACTGCAGTTTGAGTGTTTAAAATTGATCCATAAAATCTGTCGTATTTGGTAGGTAGTTGCCATTGTTTTGATTTTTTGGCGAATGCTACTAATAAAGTTTGAATAGAATATTTGGATGATAATTGTTTGAGTGCTGCGTGGTTAAATTTACTCATCAAAATAATAGTAAAGAGATGTATTTAGAAATGAATCTGCGCCAGGCACCAAATTATTTTGTTATGCGTCTTTTTTCTTGGTACAATTTTTGAAATTTGAAATTATGTATTTATATTTTGCCCTGAAATTTTCTTAAGTATTCTTAATTAATTAGACGGTGGCAATCAGTGAACCGTTTTCTTCTTCGGTTTCTATGTCCCCAACGATACGGCAGTAACAGCGCTCTTCTGCTTCTAATATCGTCTATCTTACTTTGTTTACTCCGTCTGGCGAAGATAACGTTCTTCAGCGCGTTATTACTAGGGAATACTATTGCTTCTTATATCATTTTATATTATTAATATTTCAATAAGTGTTTTTTCTTAGGGATGAAAAGCGGTTCGAACTACCGACTTCGGTATTAGTACAATCGCGTGCTAGACACTGGGCTATCGAGTACCTGATTTCATTATTACTACGGAATTATTTGCAGTCGATGCTGAATACACCACGAAACTTAGGTTCTGATCTAAAACCAATAAATATTGCAATGGTATCGTTTCAAATATCAAAAAAAGGCAGATAAAACAAAAACGATGCTTGAAAGCGCCTTTCTTGATTTTTCCCCCAAGTCATTGAAATAGCTTAGAGTGTCACCCTTTAATGGGATTGCATACTCCTCCCAGCGGGAGGACAGGGTCTGAACTGGCGGTGGACGTTGTTTTTGAACTATTGTATGCTATATTCTTCAGGAAAGAGAGTCTGCCAATATGGTGTTGAGTTGCCGCTGGCAACACAAATCCCGTCTGGGCTTTGTGAGTGCGATCGATGCTCGACCTGTTGCTCGAGAGTCGAGCGCACTCACAAAGTGCCAACAACTGCAAAAATTTTTTTTTTACCGTTATTCGGGAGATGCCGGAAGCGGCAAGTTTTGGCTGGGGATCGAAAAAGAACGGCAAGGTACCCGGGAGAAGCGCGTGTGGATTCCGTCATCACATATTTTTTGTTTAAAGATGAATAAAGGCTAGAAGAGCCAGTTTAAAATGAACCCGAGCGTCTGAGCTCCCAAGACCCGAACCTCAATAAGGGGCCATGACAGATGGCCAGTCATGGCTGAGGTAGGGTGGGCAGACAGTGCGCTATACCATCTGAGCGCCCTGACAAATCGCGGGGTCGCGCAACTCTACCGCTTCTTGGTTTTTCACGACCTATTGGGAAAATAGTCCCATTTTAAATCACCCTGGAGTAAGCCGACACGAAATCTTTTGTTGTACAGGCCATGGGTTTATGGTCTGATTATCGAGCAAGAACCCCCCCCCCCCCCCCCCCACAACTGCCGTAGCTAGTCCCGGCCGCCAGCAAGCGTGTCGTTTCCGCTCGATTTTCAGCCATCAATTCGGACGTAGGAGCAATTGGCCCACTCTTTCCTAAACCTTCCTTTCCCTCGAATATTTTGACTTTTTCAAGTCGAATTATTCACTCCAAGGCCTTCGTTCACAACAACGGTTCACATTACTGTTGTTCGGGGGATGAAAAACTGACTCACTGTTCTCCGTAAAAGGGGCTGAACAGTAAACTCGTGTAGCCTGACGAATGTTGGCAAGGGCGACTTCGAAATTGAAATTAGTAGAAGTAGTAACTTGTTAATCTCTAAGTCAGTCATCCAGGTTTTCAATGCTTCCACCGTTGCAGTCTAAAGCCATCCATGGACGCAACTTCCGACATTGAAGGCATAAATACCACCACATAAAAGATGTTCTCGTTCCATAAAATTTTGGTCTACTTGTTATCATTTCTGGAAATTATCAGATCCGAAGTGTGTTAGAATTGTATTGAATTAATCACGTCAAGCGTAATAAATCAACGATAAATTCCTTTACTCGAAGTGTTTTTTTTTATGGCAAAATATTTAATTTATAGAACGTAACAAGTAAAAAGCTATCTAGGTAATGTCTGTTCAGTAATTCCTCTGTATTTTCGTTCGACATCCATTACTTTTAGTAGCAACTCATCTTCGAGTTCTGCTAGTAGAAAACTATTCTTAATTCGTTTCATCCTTTCGCATAAATATGATGTGAATTTGATCAAATGGTTGTCGGTTGGTGATTTTTGTTCCTGATCAATCAAAGAGCACAGAGCACCCGATGCTTGCAACAAAACTTTTCGTGTTAAATTCTTTCGACGCTTTCTTCTTTTCTTTCGTGGTTCGGCGGGTGTTGCAACGGAGTCACCACTGCTAATATTTGCTTCCGGCCACAAAGCGTTTGGATCAAACTCCTGCAGACAGATTATAGAATTAACATTCGAATTTTGAGAAAACAAAAATAAAAGGTAATACAGTTTTAATATCAATTGCTTCGTCATCAGTAACAGCCGATTGTGTACCAATAGACTCTTCGAAGGCTGCACTTTCCGAAGCAGTGTCCTTCATCTTCTGGTGTGAGAGGCTTCGTCTGGTCGATATGTGCTTTGCCAAGAAATCTATCGAATCGAAATACCACAGTGTTGGAACATACACCTGAAAGACAGCCAAACTAATTCTTCTACTTTATTTTACTTGAGAATGCAGTCTGAAACTTGCTTTGTCAGGTGGGCAGCCACTTCTTATTGAAGCCACCAATTTTCGTTTTTCGCTCAAGTACGAAGCTCGAAGGCACTCCAATTTCCTTTTCACTTCCTGAACTGTGGACGGTGGATGGATACCCTTAGTATTTACCGAATCTTTAATTTTTTCCAGAGCTTTGTATCTTTTGACTTTATTGTGGTAAAGTGGCGACTTGGGATTGTAGAGACATTCTTGGTCGCGGTAGCATTCTATCAAATGCTCGATATCAGATTTCTTCCATTTATTTGTTGCCTTCGACACTAAAAAGAACAACAATGTTAACAAAACTTACTATTTCATGCTAATAGAATAAATGCACACTTTGTTTTGCAATAAACTTGAATTCAAGATAGAAACTACATTCACTCAGGCACAGTTTGACGTTTTCTTCGATAGAATAATGCGATGGAAATGATGACGAATCTCCATTACAAACTCATCGAGTAAATCGTCGAATTTTTCATCGAAGAAATTCGTTGAGGTTGGCGCGAAAATTACAAAAATTAATATTAGAATTTGTGCGAGAAATTCGATAGTGTAAATTCGATACTAAGATTTGTATTTTGGTATTTTGATTTATTTTTTGTTACGGAAAAATTTTAGATGAGGTTTTTTTGATTTTGCACGTAAGCTTTGAGAAGAAAAAATAGACTAGAAGGTTTAGTTGAACTCGGAAGTGTCTATGAATGTTTTGTTTGAATCTTTAAATGATGTAGTGTTCAGATTTCAGGGCAGATGAATCAGGAATAATGGCAGTTTTTTTCAAAATTTCTATCATCATCATCATCAATGTCGCGACAGCCCAAGTCGGGCCCTGACCTCCTGAAGTCGTCGCCTCCAATCGTCTCGATCCAAAGACCGCGTCCTCCAGCTGCTAATTTTTAAGATGGCTTTGCTGTCTTCATCAACTGAGTCTTTCCATCGCTTGCGTGGTTTGCCTACTGGCCTGTTACCACTCGTTTTGCCTTTAAGAGCACGCTTGGGGATTCATTCATTCTGTCTTTCATCCGCTCTATATGGCCAGCCCACTGCAGTTTACGTAGTTTTTTTTAGTCCTTGAAGAGTTGATACAGCTCATGGTTGTATCTTATTCGCCAGTTCGTTCCTTCCTTTACGGGTCCAAAAAATTTTCGGAGAACCTTTCTTTCGAATGTGTTAACTGCTTTTTCGGAAGTTCGCGTTAATGTCCACGTTTCGCTGCCATAACAGCGCACAGGTCGTATAATAATAGTTTTATATATTCGCAGCTTATTGTTCCTGTGCACTTTCTTGGATTTCATTATTGGAAGTACCAAATAGTACCTTTTATTTGCTTGCATGATCCGTCGATTGATTTCGTCCGTTTCATTGCCGTATTTTGCTACATTAGCCCCAAGATATATGAAGTTGTCCACACTCTCCAAATTATACCCCGCAATTGTTACATTCTGTCTGATTGGCGTTCCATTTCTTGTTTAAATCATTATTTTTGTTTTACTTTCGTTTATGCGTAACCCGACTTCTTTTGCGGCGGAATCAAAAATGACAAATACCTCCTTAGCACTAGGGAAGGATCTTGCGAGGATGTTTATATCGTCAGCGTATGCTACTAGTTGGGTGGACTTGAATAGTAGTGTCCCATTAGTGTCGACTGGGTTTTTCGGATGACATACTCTAGTGTCAGGTTGAAAAGAATGAGGGCTAGACCATCTCTCTGCTTTAAACCACATTCCGTTCGAAAGCTGGTTGTGGAATCGGTTTGTATTCTTACTTGGGATTCAGTGTTCGTCATTGTGAGTCTCGTTAGTCGAACTAATTTTTCCAAAATCAAGCATGATTTGGTACAGTACCCTCCTGTCGATACTGTCATATGCTTGTTTAAAATCTACGAAGATTTGGTGCACATCTGTGTTATATTCCCAGCATTTTTCAAGCACCTGTTTCACCGAGAATATCTGGTCTGTTGTAGATCGTCCGGTTCTGAATCCACCTTGGTATTCGCCAATTGTTTCGTTAATATAGGGCTTAAGACGACGTTCAATTATTTTTGTCAGTATTTTGTAGGACGTACACAACAATGATATTCCTCTGTAGTTCTCACAGCAGAGTTTGTCTCCTTTCTTATAAATTGGACATATAATGCTTTTTCGCCAATCGTCGGGTATATTTTCCTCTGTCCAAATTTTACATATCATTTTGTGTAGTATTTCCACGACACAGTTTCCACCGTTCTTCAAAAGTTCAACTGGTATTTCGTCAATTCCCGGCGCTTTGTTTAGTTTCTGGTCACATAGGGCTGCTTTAGTTTCGTCTAGTGTGGGTAGTGTCGATGATGGTTCTTCTTCGTCAGTTGAAACCTCAATTGAGATGTTATCGGTCGTAATCGGTGCTGATGGAGTGGGATTGAGAAGATGTTCGAAGTAGGAAGCCAATTTCTGTCGAAAAATCTATTTTTTACATTTTACAATTCGAAGTATAGCTTGTCGGAAATTTTTGACACAAAATTTGGTAATTTGTTCGAACTGTCGCCAGTACTCGGGAATAAATAGAATAAACTGTGCAAGCGTAAGTGTTTCAGAATTTTCTGGCTGTTCGAGCCAACACACATATCAAGTATGTTTCAGTTTTTAAATTAAGTAATGTAGTTATACGCGGAGAGGGTAGAAGAGTGTTAGGCGGTTGAGATATGGCTGGTTTCTAACTATTTTCAACTCGCAATCAGATCAATAAGAGATTATATCATCAGGCTTCTCGCTACTCTAGTCTACTAACACTGAGGATGTAGGTTCTAATTCCACATAGTCATAGGCTTCATCACCCGTAGTCGTGTGATCTTCAATAATGATATAAGAAGCAGTAACGGTGTCTCGAAATATCGTTACTACAGCCATTTGATCCAAAAGGAGTCATAAAGAAACGATATATTCGATTTGGTTCATTAATCATTACAATAATAGTACTAGTACGTAAAGAGTTCGAAAGAGAAAGTTTGGATTGTTTGTTTTTAGAATAATGTGCTTTTCGTATATTACCGATAATAATGCAACAACATTTAATTCATTCTCAGTTACATTCTGATAGCTTGCCACGGACTTTATTCAACAATCTATAAAACCTCTTCTATTATATTGCAATTAATACTTTGTTGGTTAATTGCATTTTTCATGCTGGTAATGTCGTAGATCTTTTAACTACCTTTGAAAATGATTGTACATTATTTAATATTGCAGTTACCGCCATTGCTTGGACTTTGGGGCGAAATGGGTCTGGACGAACACACGTTTTCATGTACAATTCTCGAGAAAGATGGCAAATCTATTAAAAAATATTTATTTCTTATCGGATTTCTAGTACCATGTTTAGTCATAATCATCTCATATTCATGTATTTACCTAACAGTTAGAAGACAAAATCAGAAACTTAAAGCACATCGGTTTGTACTTGAATTTTGTACTCTTTTATTGAACAGCTAAATTTGATTTGAATAATTTTCCAGATGCTTGAAAACCAAAGAAAGTTCCGTGCAAACTAGAAGGCGACGGGAAGATAATCGACTCACAATAATGATGCTCACAATATTTATTTGTTTCATTGTCTGCTTTTTGCCGTTAATGCTGGCCAATGTTATGGACGAACACAATCTTTCGTTGCCGTGGCTTCAAATTTGTGCGTCTGTGATGGCTTGGGCATCTAGCGTGATCAATCCGTTTATCTATGCAGCAAGTAACCGTAATTATAGGTAGTACATCTCTTTAAATAATCGTTAATTTCCTTTCTTTTCACATCGTTTCTTTTTCTCTTCAGGATAGCGTATTATAAAATCTTTGCATTGCTTAAATTTTGGGGCGAACCACTGACACCAATGTCTAGTAAGAGCTATCAAGCCAGCAAGAATTCCAAAGATCCGTCTGGAGCGTTACGAAGTACACCGCTTTTCGGTTCGAATGAGAATAAGAACGGATATCCTTACTCAGTTTAATCGTAGTTATTAAAAGCTTAGCTGTAAAGTAATTTTCGTTTAAATTTAAACGACTGAAATACGTACATTACTTTTTTTTTAAAGTATAATAATTATTGAAGAAATAGTTTTAAGACGAAGAAATTTTATTTATGCGATAAGTGCCAAAGCAACAAGCCAAAATAATGTAAGAAATGAATTATGGTCTATTTTCAGGTAAATAACGAAAGGTGACGAACTACTGTTAAGTACTTTTTATACCAATGAAATGAATTAAATTTTAAGTTACCAAAAATTGTTTTTCTGTTTGTCATTGGAATTAATTTTTTTTATTAAATGTGTTAAAATTAAATTAAATTAAGTTTCGTCAGATGAATTTTATTCTACTTGTCCACACAGATGAGCTTAAGTCTGCAAAATGTGCAAATTATTTGCTTTGTGGAATCAGAGATCTGAACTGTGACTGGCGTCGATCCACACCAGACATGTTGTTGCCTATGTTGTTAGGACATATTTTTGGAGAGCAGTCAGGCATTCACATACTCGTAAATCCACAAATAAACAAAAGTCTGTGTAAAGAATACTGCATTTGGGTTTTCATTCCGGGAAGTTTCTGATTGTTACTGCTGTATAATATCCTGTCGTCAATTTTCGTGCAGAATGGAGGCCATTGCCATACAAAAAAGTTAAGCATTAAAAGGATAAAACATTATTTTTAAACCGTGGGAATAGTTTAGCCCAGATATAACTGTTACTGTTACGATGGCGCTACAGTCCAAATCGGACCTTGTCCTCCTGAATGTGCCGCCTCCAACCTTTTCGTTTCAGTGACCGCGTCCTCCAGTTTGTAAATCTTAGCAGTGATTTGCTGTCTGCGTCAATAGAGTTCTCCCAGCGCTTTCGTGGATTTCCAACCAGTCTTTGTCCATTAACTTTTCCCTTTAATATGCGTTTGGGGATTCTTCCGTCATCCATCGCTCCACACGCTCCAGCCCATTGTAGCTTTTTGAATTTTATGAGGATCGATACTTCCGGATTATCAAAGATGGCATACAATTCTCTATTGTATCGTATTCTCCAGATCGAGTCTTCCATCACAGGGCCAAGGATTCTCCTGAGGACTTTTCTTTCAAAGGTATTAACTAATTTTTCGGACTCCTGAGTCAATGTCCACGTTTCGCTGCCATAGCATAGCACAGATCTTATAATTGTTTTGTATAGTTTAAGCTTTGTTTTCCTATGCACATTTTTGTTTTTAATTATTGGGAGTACCGAATAATACGTCTTATTTGCCATCATTATTCTTCTTTTAATTTCGATGGGTTCGATTCCATCCTTTGATATAGCCCGGATATAAGCCCGACCTAAATCCCATTGAAAATTTATCACGACGATTGAAAGAGACTGTATTTAAACAATCAAGTCGACGTCAGTGTTCTGTTTTAAACTTAAAGGACTTGCACTAAGTCTTCATGAAGTGTCCATTTCTGTTTGCTCCTCTGTGAAAGTTATGTGAAGCTGAAAGTAGAGAAATATTAAGGAACCTAAATTTAACCCCTTCAGTCCAGATATACTCCCGAGGATTTTTGGATCCCAGTAATAACAATAAAATCAATTTTTAGTTAAAAATAATTTAAACTTAGCGTTTTTTTAAAATTTCAATCCCTACTTTGACTAACTTACCGTGATTGGAAATATTTTGGAAATTTAGATTGGTCGAATGAAGTTGGAAATTAAATTACGATTTCGAATTTACTCATAATAAGAAATTCCGATCGAAGTCCGACTAACGAGACTCACAATGACGAATATTGAATCCCAAGTAAGAATATAAACAGATTCCACAACCAGCTTTCGAACAGAATGTGGTTTAAAGCAGGGAGATAGTCTAGCCCCCATCCTTTTCAACCTGGCACTAGAATATGTCATCCGAAAAACCCCAGTCGTCTCCAATGGGACACTACTATTTAAGTCCACCCAACTAGTAGCATACGCTGACGATATAAACATCCTCGCAAGATCCCTCCCTAGTGCTATGGAGGTATTTGTCATACTTGACTCCGCCGCAAAAGAAGTCGGATTACGCATAAATGGAAGTAAAACAAAAGTAATGAAAACAAGAAAGAGAACGCCAATTAGACAGAATGTAACAATTGCGGAGTATAATTTGGAGAGTGTGGACAACTTCATATATCTTGGGGCTAATGTAGCAAAATACGGCAACGAAACGGACGAAATCAGTCGACGGATCATGCTAGCAAATAAAACGTACTATTCGGTACTTCCAAGAATGAAATGCAAGAAAGTGCACAGCAACAATAAGCCGCGGATACATAAAACTAATATACGGCCTGTGCTCTGTTATGGGAGCGAGACGTGAACATTAACGCGAACTTCCGAAAAAGCATTTAACGCATTCGAAAGAAAGGTCCTCCGAAGAATTTTAGGACCTGTGAACGGACTGGCGAATAAGATATAACCATGAGCTGTATCATACAATACAAAACGAACTTACCCAAAGCTTCCGAACAGAATCCGGCCTGAAGCAGGGAGATGGACTCGCTCCCATGCTCTTCAATCTTGCCCTAGAATATGTCATCAGAAAGGTGCCCGTTGATACCAGAAGTACCCTACTAATCAAGTCCACTCAACTAGCGGTGTTAGCGGATGACATAAACATCATGGCCAGATCTGTTCCAGACGCGAAGGAAGTCTTCCATTGTCTAGACTCAGCGGCAAAGGATGTCGGATTAAGGGTCAATCAGAATAAGACCAAGTTTATGACCCAAACAAGAAGAAACGCGCCAACTAGACAAAGATGACCGTAGGGGACTACAAACTGGAGAATGTGGATCATTTCTCATACTTGGGATCATACCTTGTAATAGACGGCAACGAACGAGACGAAGTAAAACAACGGATCACACTAGCAAATAAGGCGTATTTCACAGTTCTCCCGATCTTAAAATCGAAAAAGTGCACAGGCTGAGCAAACTTCGCATATACAGTGGTGGCCACGAATTTAGCACACTTGGTATTTGTAACTTTTAAAGGCAAATAATATTTATTGTTTTATGCTTTTCACTCCACTTTTGTTTCTTGAGTGTTGCCTATGATGCGTTGATCATGTTCCGTTAATTTAGTCTGGTTCCTTTGTTCCCTTTCTACTCTATTCTCATTTAATTGCAAGTAGTACGTGATCTAAGCTGGCCACGAGTTTAGCACAACTTTAAAATCTTCCAAATTTCGGCCTTTTGTTTGTGTTAAATTGAATTGATTGGTAAGATTTGTTTTATTTTAAGTTCATTTATGATTGTTGTTTAAAAAATGGGTGTTTAGAAATGGCGAAAGGTACATGGTGCACAGAGGCTCAGCAGCAGGTAGTTCAGCAAATGAAGGGCAGTGGAAGTTCCGTTACGCAAATTGCTAGTGCTTTAAGGTGTTCCAGAAAGATGGTGTACAACGCATTAAGCCATATGCAACAGAATGGGAGCTCCAAAAATGTTCAACAGCGACCAAGAGCACGAAAAACAACATTTAAAGAGGACTCTTTGATTTATAGAGCCTCAATCAAGAATCCTTTTAATAGCTCAACCGTTATAAAAAGGGATGTTTCGTCGGAATTTGGCATTGACGTATTCTCAAGGACAATAAGACGACGGCTCAATGAAAAAAAATTGCGTGGATGCATTGCACAGAAGAAGCCACTGGTGTTAAAAAGGAATTTAAAATGTCGAATTACGTTTGCTCGTGAGCACTTGCAAAAACCTTTGATTTTTTGGAAAAATGTGCTTTGGAGTGACGAATCAAAGTTTTGCCGGTTTGGATCTGACGGTAAGAGGTACGTATGGCGTCCACCAAACATGCAGCACCATCCAAAGTACACTTACAAGACTGTTAAGCACGGTGGTCGGTGTTTGATGGTGTGGGCTGCATTCTCTTGGTACGGCGTTGGCCCCATTCATAAAATAGACACAAGAATGGATCAGCACGTTTACAAAAACATAATTGTAAATACAATGATGCCATTTGCTGATGACAACATGCCCCTTAGATGGCGTTTTATGCATGACAACGATCCAAAACACACTTCACGCACTTTGAAGAGTTGCTTGGAAGAGAACAAAATTGATGTTCTAAGGTGGTCAGCCCAATCACCGGATCTAAATCCCATTGAGAATTTGTGGAATGATGTCGAGGAGCATATTCACGAAGTCAAACCAAAAAATATGGCAGATTTTTGGACCAAAATTAAAAAAGCTTGGTACGCAATGCCGAGAGAACGTTTTATGACCCTGGTAGAGAGCCTACCGAGGAGATGCGCTGCTGTCATTAAAAATAAAGGATATCCGACAAAATACTAAATTCATTTTTTTTTTTTTTTTTTGATAAAGGACTCAGTCGAGTCCGAAACGTCACGCAAAATAAATTATAACAGTATTGAACCCGGAAAACTTGTATTTTCATTACTAAATTCATGCTTTTAAATTTGTTATTTGTTAGTTTGTTTTCGCTTATAATAAACAGTTTTTCATTTTGTGCTAAATTCGTGTCCAGCTTGTTTTCATCTTATTCACAATTAAACTGAAATAGAAAAGAATAGGAAGAAAATAACCAAATGAAAAAAACGGGATAATCATCACATCATGGGCAAAACTAAAAAAATAAATTGGATTGAAAAACATAAAACAGTAGAAAATATTTGCACTTGAAAGTTACAGATACCGAGTGTGCTAAAGTCGTGGCCACCACTGTATAAGACCATAATAAGACCTGTTCTATTATGCAAGCGAAACGTAGACTCTCACCCTAGCGTTTGAAAAATCAATTTGAACGACGAATTCTTCGAAGAATTTTGGGACCAGTAAGAGAACGCACTGAATGGGGCGTATTCGGTACAACAACGAGTTGTATAACATCTATGACGACCCAGCCGCATCGACTCTTATAAAATTTCGTAAGCTACAATGGCAGGCCATGTGGAGCGAATGGACGACGGAAGAATTTCCAAACGCACACTGAAAGGTAGAGCCCAGGGCAAACGACCGGTGGGAAAACCGCGGAAAAGATACGAGGACTCAGTTCACGCAGATTGGAGATCGCTTCTTAGATGCACAAATTGGAGGACGCGGGCGCTGAACCGAGATGACTTCAGACAATGTATCCTACAGGCCCTGGCCCGATTTGGGCTGTCGCGCCATTGATGATGATGATGAGCTGTATCAACTCTTCGAGGAGCCAGAAGCCTCAACGTTCATCAAACTACGTAAACTGCAGTGGGCTGGGCATACAGAGCGGATGGAAGATAGCAGAATCCCCAAACGTACTATTAAAGGCAAAGCGAGTGGTAACAGACCAGTAGGCAAATACGCAAGCGATGGGAAGACTCGGTTGATGAAGATAGCAAAACAATCTTAAAAATTAGCAGCTGGAGGACGCGGTCTTTGGATCCAGACGATTGGAGGCGAGGACTTCAGGAGGCCAGGGCCCGATTTGGGCTGTCGCGCCATTGATGATTATGACCATTGGAACTCATGTCTAACTCACCCAAGAGCATATTAAAATTTATTGATAAAATCGTCCTGAGTGAGCTATAACAAGGGACGATAGTCACAATAGGCACACTGAGGCCGCAGTAAATCACGATTCCACAATCTACCGCCTTATTCAGAAAATTTATTGGCCCCAGATATCAGTTTGCAGTACCCACATTTAAGTCGATTCAAAAGGCACAAATTCGCATTATTCTAATTTTTTATTGTCATAAAAACATTTCAGTCTGCACTCGCATTTTATAAAAAACAACAAATTATAGTTTCATAAATTAGCTTCGTATAAATTACTGTTAAAAAAAAATAACAAAATCGAATTGATTACAATTGTTTCTACTATACATCGAATTTTCATAACAAAAAAAAAATAATTTCTTAAATGTAACAAAAAAAATCTCAAAAAGGACGAAAAGGACGAAAAGGAAAAAAAATTCTATGCCCCGGGTGAGGATCGAACTCACGACCTTAAGATTATGAGACTTACGCGCTGCCTACTGCGCTACCGAGGCACACAAAAATAATTACGTTCTTATTCGTAGACAAGTCGTTGGTCGTGCAGCGCCAATAGAATGAGATAAATCGAAACGGAAGTTAAGCAACCTGCAATTATTCCCGCCACAAGTCCGGGCCACCTGCGGAACACGATCAAAATGAAAATCACCGTACAAACGACCATAATGAGACCCAACGGCAACAGCGGGCTGAATTCTAGCTGGTGACGATTGCGATAGCTTCCATCTTCTGAAATTCAAGAACTTTAGTTACAAGTTTCGGTAAATTGTTAAGAGCGTACCTCGATTGCCCAGCTTGTCGCTACTAGCCATCAGCTGATCGATAGTGCGAACAGTAGAGTCCTCCGTCGAGCCCTGGTAAGCACCCATTGTGCGAATCATTAAACAAATTTAACAACAACAACAACTCTAACCTTCCAATACGGCAATCGTAGATAAAGTGGCCAATAATTCATGTCTAGAGCTTCCCTCTCGGATCTTGGCGTGTTCATCGGGTTGGGTCTACGTATTGATGAAAATATTATACACTTGTACTTCTTGAGCTCTCGCTCTTATTCTTTTCGATTAAGTCTTTTGTAATTAAACTTGCAGAACGTACAGAGCAATCAAATTATCGAGAAAAAAAGAATACATTACGTTCACGTTACACAGACAAGCCACTCTACCGTGTAAGACAACAGACAAGACGAGACCCAAGACGTTTTGTTATCACACCCGCCCGAATATTTTGTAAATATAGAAAATGAAAAACGATCGAGATGCAGCGCTGCGAGCTTCGAAACGATCTGCCGATCGCCAGATCGCGTCGACTATTACTTTATTATTAGGTACACGAATCAGTTTAATTTAATGGTCGTTTCTCGACCAGAACAATAAGTAAACAATCTTCGATTATTTTGTGGTCTTCACGGAAGACTACAGAAAATACTGAGCGATAAGGCACATAAGATTCAGCTAAGTTAAGTTAGTTAACTGAATTTATTGAGAAAAATTGTTTTTCTCGGAATTAATCTTGTACGAATTTACTTATTCATTGTTATTGCAGCAGAGGTCTTACGATATCTTCTTTCGTAGAAGACTTTCGTTAATGTGTTTCTCGGTGTCTGACTGAGTCAGTCTACCAACGTATCACTTTACCCGATTGAAAAAGACGCTACTCGTCTAGTGACGAAACATATAACCAGGTGAAACACTTCGCTTGGTCCGCAATTAACTGTTTTATGCTTCTGATAATCAAAGGGTTGGTTTTATCATGAAAAATTCCATTCTCGTTAATACTAAGGGTATAAAAGATTTAAGCTACCTAATTCCCAGCCTGATAGCTTAGTGATTCTTTTTGTTTTGCTCTATCAATGAAATACTTCTCAGTATGGTATTTGCTTGCATGGCAATCTACAATCAAAACATCGAATCATAGGAGTCATAACAGGCTAAAATTCAACTTTTCTGGTAAAGTGCAAAATTTTGTTCGGTAAAGCTAAGTGAAATACAGTTTTAAGAATTCGACTACTTTTCTTATCTGGAGTTGAGTTTGCATAGAAAAAATGATGCTGCATGAAACATCGCTGTTATCAGCACTGTCAGAATTCCGTCGTTTACAAAAATGTGCTTTTCAGTCAGTTATTTGTACAAAGATAATTTTTATTTTATGAAACACATTAAATATTGCTATGATTCAGAATATTTGTAATTCATTTGCCAGTTCGACTTCTTGATGAAAATTCGTTCATCCCAAAGCTGTTTTAAAACGGTCGTTTTTGGGATTATAAAATACTGTTACGAGACCAGTTTTAAAAAGGCTATCCAACGAGTTAGAATTTTTCTCGTTTAGATCCGTATCAGACATCAGCTGATACTGGGAGTCATTTCTCACAGCGAACTGTAAGATCTGAATGGCTATTATCTCTAGAGGGGAAATGCCGATCCGCAACACGGAACCTACTCTTCAAATTCGACCTAAATTATTTAGGACGCCTACTGGAAACCCTTCGTAGACGACCCGACCTAGCGTCAGGTCGGGGCTCGTTCTTTTGAGCTAGTTTACACCCAATGACCTGATCGCGGCCTAAAGTGATTATTGAACCTACTGCTTACACTGATAGAGGACTAAAATTGGGCTCGGTCGTATTTATTTAATTAATTTAATAATCCATCAAAATATTACTATTACTGTTACTTTATGTCGGAACGCATTCAACCCAGGCTTTGAAAAGTGTAATCACGACCATTCTCAACGGACATTTAAAACTAAGAAACTCTCCGAATAAATATAAAAAACTTCATTGTATTTTCTACACACATTCATCGCCCATAAGAAAAGGAAACGACATACTTAGTCTGATTCATCTGCGAAAAGTAAGATAACTAACTTTCGTAGAATTAAAGGTCGAAATGGCAACACAAATTTCTGTATTAAAATTTTAGCTGCGATGCAACGTTTGACCAGCTGATTGCTTAATTACGCCCATATCCTTGGTGGCAATCAGTCCACTTATATCTGTTCCTTTTCCGTTATTATGTGGTGCTGAAATTAAAGGAAAAGAAAGGAATTAATAAAGTGAAATGCCGTTGTTTGCTTGTTGGACTCGTACCTTAATTGCCGTGGCCAATTAGTGATGCCCCAAACTACTTCCCGATTGCAGTCCTTTTTTACATATATTAAAACGATCTGGAGAGTGAAAGGCAGTAATACAATACATCGAAGCTATAAATTCAACGGGTCAATTATACTTCTCTAAACTTACAAAGAACAAGAAATGAGTCATAGAAACGCATTTTTTACAAGTTAATAATAGTTTTATTACAACAATTAGTTAAACACCCAGATTAGCCTAATAATAAAACAGAATTTATGATATTTAGTTTAGATAAATATAAAAGTTTTGATTATGTTTATCCTCGACTGGGCCCGGGGAGATCACTTAGCGAACAAGAATCCGAATTGGGTCGTTCGATTGTCATCGTTTGTTGTGGAATTTGAATGTCGGTTTGAACGCCAAGCGCCGAATATATTTCTTTCATAATAAACAGAATCGTATCTTCAGATTCCCTATAAAAAGATTAGTTAGATTAGTTTTTTCTGTTTCGTATTTACGCGTTTCTAAATCGATTTCACTTACCAGTAGCATACGTGACTCCTTAATGCAAACAAATACTCGTTGAAAAATTCTAGCGGAGCCTCCTGTAGAACATAATCAATTCGTCGAGCTTTGTTTAGCGTGCCGAGCGGAATGTCCGTTTCGCCAGTGTCAATATCGGATTGTGTTGACGTTGAATTGGTTCGCGATCTTGGCTCTTTGTCCATTTTTAATTGCATTTCTAATACCTAAAGAAATCACTAAGAATCACATTGGTTGGTGTTTCTTGTTTGATCTTACCTTGTCCACTTCCCGTTCGATTTCATTTGGATCCGGATCGGTTTTTTGTTTCGACGTCAAGCTATAGACTGTATCTAAAGTATTCTTAAATGTGTCTACAATTCTCTGTTTAATATCGGCCCCAACGCGAGTCATGGTTTCTTTTAATTCCAAGTGCATACGCTTTCGTCCTTTATGGTGCGGTATAAGTACCGGCCGAACAGTACTAAGGTCCGCATTGACTAGTGCTTCTATGCGATAAGCGACCGGATCATAAGGATGGAAAATATTATAAAATCCAGGACAAGTTGGCAATTTGAAGTTTAGACCTAGTCCATCGATGCCACGAATTGTAACAAACATTCCTGCGAAGAAATGGGGTCTTTAGTATTTCACAGTTCAAAGATGTGATTCAAACTAGTAACTCACCTATGGGCGAACCCAAAGCAAAAAATTTCCTTGGCTGAAAGTTCAACTGGGGATAACTAATAAACGGTTGTCCTGTGCCGGCAGGACCTACTGTATAACTTATTTGTTTCGATGTGGTAATCGTCGATTCCGTCACCGTTTGAGCGGAAAATTGTAGCGGCGTAATAGGCTGATCGGGATTTTCCGAATTTTGCATATCGACATTTTCAACAACCTTTTGGTGACACAACAAATCGAATAAAATTAACGATCCTAAACTATGCCCTGCCAACGACACACTGCCCTTAAATGACGGATTCCGTTGGCAATACTTTGAAAAGACTTTATTCATCGTTCCGGCCACTGTGTCCATAATATTCTGACAAAATACCGGACTCGTGTAGAACAGCACGTCGAGGAGAGTATCATTTGCAAAGTTCCGCAGTTTCGGAATAGACTCCAATGTGATCGCTTTCAGTTTTTCATCGATACCCGACTCTTGGGAATGCAATTCGCTGTGCCATGAGACAGGCAATACTTCGACTCTGCCGACTTGACCGCCGTCACAAGATTGCTTGTAGTGCGATTGAATCAATTGCATTCCAATGCTTCGGAATTCATCGACTAAAAAAAAACACAGATGATGAGAAATATGCACTTGTTTCTCTCAATATATGAAACTTACCGACTTCTTCTACAGTTCGGAATTTCAAATCACACACCGATCCAATTCCGTGAACCATAAAAAGTATGTGATCGACCTTATTCGATTCACCCGATTCAATACTGAAATCATCGAGATCGCGTTTTACTATTCTCGGTCTGCCGGTTGTCTGCTGTTGACGAAAAAGCAAAACTTTTAATCGAATATCGATTTTAGATGAACAAAAATCAAAATTACTGTTGTCGTTCCCCAAGAGTCTGACGGTTGTGTCTGTAGGAAGTGGACCAATACTGTAGCGCCATGGAAGACAACCGTCTCGCCAGTTGGCAAAGCAATTTTCCGATGCCATTCGCCCGACACTGATGCTTCTTCATATTCACGTTCTAGTTTATCTGCAGTATCTTCTTCGTATGGAACGTATCGAGAGTCTACAGCCTTGTAAAACCACGAACATCGACGAACTTCAGATGCGTCACCAGACCAAAAGATTGGCAGTCGTGTCCGTTCTTCGATGTTGACGTCGTATCGTCCGCCTTCTACGGCTACTATTTTTAGGGCTTCTGTAAAATTCAAAATAATATGTGATTAAAGGAGCCACTTAAAGTCGGAGTGTTTAAAAAAGAAAAAAATTCAAATGATTTGGGAATAGAAGGAATAGGTACACTTGCTCGTTTCGCTTACGCTTGAAATCAACTCACCTTCATTGCAGAAATGTTCTTCGATTAGTGTGGAATCGTGTTGAGAAAACGGTGTCCAAATGAATTTATCGTCGACTTTTTTCTTATAAAACCAATGTTTAACAGCTGGTCGATATACCTGAAGAAATTGTTCGCAATTAATGTCAAATTGTCCTCTTCAATTCAACGCATAAACCTTACCACGTTCGTATTCGGATTAGCTTTACTGCTAATTAAAGATGCCATTATGTCAGGATCCGAATATGCTGTATTTAGGTCTCCAGGAATATCGTCCTGTTTATAAAAGAGCGTGAATTAGAGACAGTTGTCATTAGTATTTTTGATCAATCGTCTTACATTTGTCAATTTACTTAAATACTGAGAAGATATTTCGCTTGAGAATTCCGAACAAGCAGACGATGGCGGCTCAACAACATTCGATTGTGGCGAAATTGCACGGCTAGTTGCTAAATGTTCGCCGAAATTTTTATTTATGAAATTACTTCCGACTAATTTATAATTTAATTCGCTTGCCGATTGATTTAAATTTTGCGGTGGATTATTGAAAAAGTTTTGTATTTGGAAGTTACTTTCGTCTTCGGTTTTTGTATCGTAATTCGAATTGTCGTCCTGATTTACTAGTTGTTGTTGCTGAGCTATTACGATCGGTGATTGATGAAACGAATCGAAAAATGATAGCGGATCGGGTAGCTTTGTGTTATTATTGCGACTGTCTTCAATTGGACTGGTTTGGTTAAAAAAATTTGTTATTTCAGTCTGATGCTGCTGGAGATGTGGTGTCGTCAAAGTATTTAGAGCTGACTGTTCCAGATTGGGATTTGCATTAAAATCGGACTGGGGCTGTGTGAACGGCGCTGCGTCAGCATGAGCAACAGCTTGACTTCGAAAGTAGTTTGTCAGATTGAATCCCTTTGGGCTTTTATCAAGTGGAGCTTCAACACTAATTGTATCGGATGGTGTCGAGTAATTTTGTTGCAATGGAACCTCGGCGAACAGTTGAGGCTGTGGCTCGAATATTGGCGTGGGTATTGGTGCAAAAACTGGAGTAGTTTGCGATGCTGTAGAAGCGTCTAAATCCGGAAACGGTACAGTTGGTATAGTTGGAATCGGTGCAAATACTGGAACTGGATCGAAAATCTGACTGTTTATGCTCGTTCGATTCAGATCAGTTAAATCCAAATCTTGATACTCGGGCGCCGTAGGTTCGGGTTGGACTTCGTCTCTTTTGATTTCTAATGCTGCCTGCTTGTCCGTTTCTTCATTTAGTGGAACAGGAGCAAACAATGAAACGCTTTGGAATGGTTCCGGTTGCGCTAAGATCGTTTGGTTTTGAGAAGAAATGTCGCTTGATATCCTTGCTGCTTCCTCTCGATCACTTTCTTGCGCTAATGGCGTAAACTGTTCCGCAGTTGTTGTGAAAGGTTTGAACAATGAACTACTACAGTCGATTTTGTCTTGAAACGGGTCAGTTGACAATATCGGAGGAGTAAATAATGAAACGCTTCCAGCTTGATCTTGGAAATTATCCTTGATTGCTTTAGTCGTGTCTTCTAATGATCCTGGTACACTAATAGGATTAAATATTATTCCGCCTGCAAGAGGTTGTGCTAGATTTCCAACGATTGGTTGAGAATATAACGGAGCGTTTTGATCTCTCGCTTGACTTCCGTAACCAATGAAATTAGCAGGCTCTGCTACAGTAGATGTGCTTACAGGATTAAAAAGTTCTACGTTACTTGCGACTTGAACTGACGGCGCATTGAAAGTATTTTGCGACAAAGGGGGAAATAATGGAACGCTTTGAATTTGTTCTGTTTGAAAGTGTGTCTGCGTTTGAAAATTAATTACATCAGGTTTAATTTCCTCTTGCGGTACAAATGCTTGCCCGAACGGTGAGAATGGTACCGGCTGGAAGAGTGGTGCTGGTGCCGCAGGACTAAATGGTACACTTGGCGTTGGTTGTGGAAGTTGATTCGTTATGTTTGACGCTATCGGATTAAAAGGAGAGAACGGTTCCGCTTGTAAATTCTGACTTAATGGTGGCTGAATGATGTTAGGCGGACTTGACGCCGATGGTGGTAATGCGCTTCGATAGTGTCGCGTGCCTTTCTGCAGTCGGAAATTATTATTCGAGCCCACTGGAGGAATTTGTTGTAGTGGCGGTACCGATTGATTAGTTTGAACGAATTCTGGTAGTCCCGACGGTTGAATTTGTGCAATGTTCGATGGCTGGAACACTGGAGTCACTGCTTGTAGTGGCTGGAAGACTGGAGTCACTGTTTGTAGTGGAACAGCTGGTTGCGAATTCGGGACTGGTTCGAGAAAACTAGGACCAGAATAAAATTGCGCTGATGTTTGTTGACTAAAGATTTTTGGATTCGTTGCTTCAATATTAGGTAGGCCACTGTTATCGTAGTGCTGTCCAACAGATGTCGGTGGTTCAAAAAATGGTGTACTTACAGGTTGTTCTTCTTGTACACTCGACTTATTAACTAGGCCGGATAAATTTTGCCACACCGGTGCTACAACGTTTGTCAGTGAAAATAAGCCACGGCGCTCTTCTTTCTTAACTGCTGGTTCGTTAAATTGATTAACTTCCGATGACGTCGCTTGCAAATCGAAGACCGGGCCAGCTGTAAAGATCTGTTGAACTGGTTCCTGAGCGTAGTTCGCTGAACTTATCGGAGGTAAATTCTGTGCTACCGGAGGCTGTAATGGTGGTTCGTTTAATACATTTCCAGCAGGTGAATGATGAAACGTCGATGACAAGCCAGGAATCTGAGCATATGTTTTCTTTTTAGCACTGAGTCTATAAGTGTTTTGACTCTGTGCTGATGGCCCAGGTCCTAAGGGATTCGAAGGTATTTCAGCTGGTGAATATAGTTTTGGAGGTTCTGGAGGAGTCTGGTCAATTATTCCAGAATTAATATCGCTGTAATCATTAGCATTAGAAAAAGAGCCGCTTAAATAAATCAATATTTTACCTATGAATTTCTGGTGGTTGTGAATAAAATGGCTCATAAGCTGGTGGGGATAGTTCGGGCTGGATAAAGTCTCTGTCCTCGTTGCTTTGTGTTGTCGTAGGCGTATAGTCTTTAATTACCTTGCTAAATGTCGAGAAGACACTTGACGCAACTGACGGTAATTGGGAAAATGAAGACGCAGCTTGAGATAGAATTGACGATTCCGATGTATTTTGTGTGTCTTCTAGCGGCGATATGTAACTTGTGGGACCTGGATGACTACTATCTTCATCGACAGTGGCATTCAAATTAATCTCGCTGAACGCGTCTGAGTCAATGTCGAAATTTTGAACAAGAGATGGTTCTGCTGAAAAAAAGGACACGAAATTATGTAGACAAATTTTGATATCATTTAAAAGCTGGAATTTTAAATATGAAAACCAAATGTCCGTTTTATGGTAAAACAATTCGAAATGCCCTTAAAAATGTCTCGAATCTCTTCGGTTTTTTGAACCTTTCATTTGTGTGTCAATAAATAAAAACCCGTGATCCAATCGTCCGAACCGTCGCACTTTAAATTTAATTCAAGAAACCCCATTTAAACGTGCCCGGCATACATGTTAAGTGAATAAAACAAACAATACAAAATAAATGTCTTGTATAGAAAAACCTTGACAAACAAAATAAAAGGAATATTTGATAACTTTTTGGTTTTATTTTGTCTTCGGTATTAGGAACAAATCGAAAATTAATATTCGCTAGACATCAGTGCGCCTAATTCAAAGATGTGTTTGAAATTTTTAATGGAAAATCAATGAAAGTATGACATTGAGAATGGAAATTAGGGAGACTGGTTTGGATAAATTGTTTCTGCATAGAAAAATAGAAGCGATCTGTTCGTAATTATGCACTCCTTGTTTTGCTCGACTTTTCCACATTAAGGGCTATAAAATTAAACTCTCTTTGAATTTTGTTGTGCTGCAGAAGGTCTAAAAAAAGAAATTATGACTTCTTCCCAAAATCAAAATTTTTTTCATCCATTTTCTTTTGAACATTACGCTAAGCTCGATCTTGGAATTTCTGACAATTTTAAGAAGACTACAAGAGACATTAAACCAATCGACAATTTAGCGAAAGCATCAATTTAGCGAAAGCATCGTAAGCCTTACTAAAATCTTTACTCAAAAAACACAGGAACCCTTTGCTCCTGATATCCTTGAACTCTTGATGAATATTCATTTTCCAGGATGCAAGATCATCAGAATGGGAACCCAGATCAGTTTTCAATCATTTTTCAAAAATTATAGGACTCAGCTAGCGATGAGTTTCAGTGGGATTCATTCGAACAGGAACCGCGAAAAATCTAAATCCGAAGATAAACCCCGCTCTCTTAACGACGTTACTGCGCACGTCTTTTGCATCACGCAATGAGAAACATTACGCTTGATTTTAAATTTGAACCATTTAATCATATTGCTGTGTAATTGTCAGCCTGTTAGTTGTAATTTTATTAATTGACCAATTATTTCAATGATTTAATGGTACTTTGATCTCAATAGTTTATGTAAGTATTGAGAAAAATCAACCAACCAATAGTTTTTAACTGAGAGAAATGATGAAGGAGACGACTAAGAACCTAACGTTGGCCTTATTAAATACAGGAACTGATGGCGCTCACTTCTGTAGTTAAGCCCAAATTCTACGAGGTGTTACAGATGTACAGAAATCTCTAAAAAGGGCAGCGAGTAGATGATGCCCACCTAATTCCCGTTTGTGCTACGGTTATCTTAAAGATCCTTGGATATGACGTTTAATATGTTTCATACTGTGATTCGGCGGTGCCTGTGTTCGGTAGATCCTGACTTTGATGTTGGTCCCTTTTTTTTATTTTGATGTTACTCCGTGCTGTTATTCCCTCCTGCTGGAGGGATATGATTGATATTTCCGTTTCCATGGAGAGTTCAGCGCGATCATTACATTTGAGATTACCGCGAATTTCACACTACCTAACCATTTGTTTTTCATATATTTCTCAAGTGCGGTCAACATGATTACAGTCTCTTTTTTCACAGATTTCAACTTTTAAAAGTTTGTGTCGAAAAATTACGAAAACCATTCCATAACTGCCCATCACAGGCATTATAACAATTAATCCCATCACTTTTTTAAGGGCATTATTCCGCTGAAAATGAAATAAAGTGTCTTTGAAAGCGAAATAAAGACGTCAAACTAAAGATGGGAAAATGAAAGAATACAAATTTACATTTCGAGACAAGATGAAAAATGGTCACCTGTGTATTATATAACAGTGGTAATTTACGGACAGGTACATCGGCTTATAATAAAAAAATAAAACCAGTTATTCAAGATCCATCGCAGTTTTCTTTTACTCTCAGTACCCCGGGATGAATAACGCACTATTTAACATTCAAAGAGCACAATACAACAAAAAATCCACAACAATTGTAGTGTTGACGACTTACGAGATCATCGATTACTGTTAAGAAGGGTACTTAAGGTCGTACGATTATCCAGTGTATTACTCTCGACTGCACTATTCTATTGCCGGATAAATCAAGTGTGAAATAGGATTAAGGTGACTTTGACCTTGCCTCGAAAAAAAACATGCATTATGTATTTAAAAGTATCGGTATGCGTACAAGCGATTGTAATTTGTCATGTGGAAATTTTCCAAATATTTTAAAATACATACCACATCGTTCGGCACATGGAATGGATATGGATGGGAGTTCTCTTGGTTCATACACGATAAATAGCCCGATGATAAAATCAAGTCACATCAGATTAATTCAAATTATATTATCACTTGCTGAAGGATCTTCTGTTACAGTTTGCACTACAAATGCGTCACGCTTGTTAACTTCTCCAAGCAGTAACTAATTACATAAAATATATATGAATACCAAGTTTCAACTTTCTAGCGTAAGCCATTTCTTATGAAGATTGTATTATACTGCATGCCATGCTGTCAAATATTTGATTAGAAAAAATTCTTTGAAATTGCTCAGCTAAAATAGGCTCATATAAGACATATTGGTAAGTAAAAAATTGACGATTGAAAATAGTCAAATATTTGACAAAATGGGCTACAGTCTAATACAAGCTAAAGTTTCAAGTTTCTATCATCAGTAAATCATGTAGGTAATATAAAAAAGCCATACTTCCAATCCCAACCAACTACAACCACATCTGGGGTTTTCGGGTTAAAGTCCGGGAAACGGGTTGCGGGTTCAAATATGAACTACACTTTTTCTGTCATAGTCTGGGAGCCGGTCAAAGTCGAAATGTAACATCGGTTGTTTCGAGCCCGGGACGTTTTTTGGAAAGTTAATTTTGTCACTAAAATAGCTCCTTGTAAGATACAACTTTCAACATTCATCAGTGGTACCTTATAAAAACATTCAAATAAATAAACTGCGCATAGAAGTAAAAATATCGATTTATAATCAAAGTACCAATTCGATATATTATCAGTACGTCACGGAATTTATGTATGCAACTCCTTTACAGCACCTTAGGGGTTAATTTAAAAAAATTCTGAAAACACATTTTTAGGCATTTATCTGAAGAAGCCGTGGAAGTAAAATTCATTCAATATTTCAGAAGACCTAAGAGATATGACGAAATTCGTGAAAATATCTGAACGCCATTTTTACTGACCATTTTTTTGCTTCACCTCCGGATATATGAATTTTTTTTCCTAAATTACTTTTCCAGTACAGCTACATATGAGTATACCCACCAAGTTTCAAGTGCATAAGCCATTCCAGAGACAGGAAAAATATCACCATCCTGGTACCATACTACCACAACTAAAATTTATATTTTTAGAACGTGCCAACACTATAGCGCTACTTAAATTCTAAGTTTCGGCTCTCAAAATGTTTTTTTTCACCCTCCCACACCTTCATCCCTTACACACCCACCCCTTAATTTTTTTCTTTTCTGCTGGGGGTCTAGCAGGCCCACCTCCCAAAATTCTATCTTAAACAGTTTTTGAAATATGAGATGCGATTTTTTGGAAAAATTCTTATCCCCCACTTCCAGGCTCCACCACCACCCTGAAAAAATGTATATTCATCAGACTCCTATTATCTATCTTCTGATGCAATTGGTTCATGAGATATCCACCCTACCATTTTCGATTTATTTTCCTACAAACAAACATCCACTAAGTTTCAACTTTCAGCCATTAACCTTGTAGAAGATATGGATTTCAGAATGTCTCGATCTCATTTTTTGAGCGTTTCGGACGCATTATTTTCCCACAGTGCCACACCCCTTTACTAATATCAACAATTTTTCTCTACATCTCGCTCTACCGAAAACTCCAAGTTTCAGCCTCCTAGCATAAGCGGTTCCTGAGATATATATATACAATTTCCCTCTAAAACTTTCACCCATTTCTCCACTCTTACACACAGCCCCAAAAATTCACCACTTTTTTTTCAGATTTAAGGGTAGTAAGTTTTATTAAAGTCGATCACAATACTTTATTATTATTATATTTATTAATAAAGAAATAAAATACTGGAAATTAAAAAAAAACATAACGCAGTCACGATCGGCTGCAAGCCAATCGTATGATACTCTAGATGAAATAGTGAACTCCGATTTATATTTTAGTTGGGAATATATCAAAAGAATGAGGGCACATACAATTATTTCAAGACCTTTTATTTACAGGTAGAAACTATTGTATAGTGGCTACTCGATGGATGGTTAAACGATTTCTTGAGTTATAGTGAGTTCCATAAATTAACTTAGGACATTTTTACAGAATTTTTGTATGGCAACTACATGAAGGACTTATGGGATATTTTTCATATTAATATCATACTTTCAGCTGCGACTATTATAAAATCAACTTATACAAAATTTCAAAGTCGTAACTTAAAGCGTTCTAAAGTTATCGTTCAATATTGGTGAACACGTGTTTTAAGGACTTTTGTATGGCAGCTACCCGAAGGAGTCGACGGATGGCGTTAATTAATGAACTCAGTCTTGCTTTTGATATAAAACGAATTCCTGTAAAATTTTGAATCCCTGCTTTAACTCGTACTAGAGTTATAGTGGATTCTGTAACTTGCATACATTTTTGAATGACTTTTGTAAGCTGCTACACGAAGGACTAATTCGATTTGCATCATATTCAAAACTTTCGCTTCAAAAATTGTAAACTTTAAGTATGCAAAATTTGAAGTTCCTAACTTGAAGCATTCGAGCAATAATTGTGAATACGTGTTTTAAGGACTCTTGTATGGGAGGTACCCGAAGGAGTGGAAGGATATAGCCCATTAACGAACTTAGCCTTACTTTTTCCATTTTACAGGTAGTGACAAAATTTCAACTTCCTAGGCCAACGCGTTCTTGAGTTATCGTGCAAACGGACGGACGGACGGACAGCAAACGGATTTGGGGTTTTGGCCACAAAATAATATATAAATTTTTTTCGTCCGAGGCTCGGTTCTATGCGTTACAAACTTTTCGGACTGGATTAAACTTATAATACTCTATATGATATCATCTAGAGTATAAAAATAATAAAATTAAGAACCAAATTGAAAAAAAAAATACTTAAAGGGGTTCACTATCAAGACCAGCTTAAGCTATTAAACAGAAAAATGAATTTTTTGGAGATGCTTCAACAAGGTCTGAAACTGGTTCAATAAAAAAAACATTTTTAATTTTTTGACACTAGTCACGAAATATTTCTTGGACTTAGTCAGAACTTTTTCCAGGCAGTGTATTACAAATCGATCCATTTCTACCCTTTACCGGAAACAATAACTAATCGTGAGCTAAAAACTTTACTAAGAAACTTTAATATACTATTTGTAAAGTAGTTACAAAATTGCGCATAGAAAGGTTTAGCCATAGGAAAACAGCTTTGGTAATTCACACAATTAACTTTAAAAACAAAAAATCGCACATTACTTAACCTTATTGATTTTACGATAATGCATTTAGGATTGGAACGAACTAATTACTATCAACATATTACCAATATCTGCGGTACTTCACGAAGGTACTAATCAGTTCCAACAGTTTCGCTTTTTATGAGTCAGAGAAGAAGACGAAACACCGAAAGATTACATAGTGTCATAATTGTTCAATATTTGAAATTTATGTAAATAATTTTATTTATTTTATGATTATGAAATGATTTCCTGACTATGAGCCCATAAAATTAAATAAAAGGCAAGCGACAAGCAATTAAAATAAACAGACAATTGTTAAACAGGGTTCAAATATTTTCGAAAATGGGCTCGGCAAGGAAACAAAAAAAAAATTATATTTTAAGATTTTTTTTATTATGATTTGGTTTTAGTGGTTAAATTTTAAGCACGACAAAATACATTTGATGGGTTTTCTTAGTAAGTAATTAATTGGCTGCGTTTTGATTTTCATAATTGCAACCGCAAACTGGTGCCATTTAATGCTGCATTTATTGGTGTTAATCAAACAAACGCAACTTTTTTTTACTATTATAGTAACTGGATTACTGTCGCGTATTTTAAATTGTTTGGACAAATCGTCAACCGTAAAAAGGAAATATTGACTTCCTTATTAGGGGCAATAAAATATTTATAAATATAATCACACCATGACAGCACGTTTTGTAAAACATTTTCTAGAATATAATCCAACTAACTAATCATTAAAATTAAAATTTCTTTTAACTTTTGAACAAGAATTCTTTATTCTTTAAGATCAATTTATTGTTGAAGGTCAACGAAACAAGTTGTTGACATGTTTATTTCTATTTTTATATCGAAACGATCCTTTTGTCTAATTGGAATTCACGCGTCATATCTAAATCGACAACAAAATTAAATTTAATTACCATAAACTAACTTTCAAATTAGACCGATCACACGGTTTATTTACCCGGTCTTTTTTTGCCGAGAACATTGATCCGAACCCGGATTTGAATTTTAGAATCTGCGACGAATTTAGCACTTGCTTACGCCAATCAATTTTCGTTTAAAGGCTGACATCCCCAAATGCAACATATCGGAAAGTCAGAGATATTCAGAACGAAAGAGTGCGTAGAATTTCGCAGAATCGGTCTGAGCTACTTTATGTCCAAAATGAAAAGGGCTAAAGCCAAGCTTATTTTTTACTCTGTACTCTGCGACTGAAGAAGGTGCTACTCGAAGATCAAGAAGTGAAGAAAAATTAGAAAAATCAATGAGTTGGACTTACCGTCAAATTTTTTTATCATGATACGGATATATTATTTTTTAGAGATTTTTGATTAAGGAACATTTTTGGTAATAATAAAAAAAAGAAAAATTATAATAAAATCAAAAAAAAAAATTATAATAAAATAAAAAAAAAAATTATAATAAAATAAAAAAAAAAATTATAATAAAATAAAAAAAAAATTATAATAAAATAAAAAAAAAAATTATAATAAAATAAAAAAAAAAATTATAATAAAATAAAAAAAAAATTATAATAAAAAAAAAGATTATAATAAAATAAAAAAAAAAATTATAATAAAATAAAAAAAAAAAATTATAATAAAATAAAAAAAAAAATTATAATAAAATAAAAAAAAAAAATTATAATAAAAAAAAAAAAAAATTATAATAAAATAAAAAAAAAATTATAATAAAATAAAAAAAAAATTATAATACGAGGGCGGATTGATAATGACGTGCAAAAATTGAGAAAACATAATTTTATCCGGAAAAATTTATTTTATTTTTCAACGTAGTCTCCTTTTAGCTCGATACACTTAGTCCAGCGTTTTTCCAATTTTTTGATCCCTTCCAAATAATATGATTTGTCCAACTCTTCAAAATAGGCGTTGGTTTCTCTTATGACGTCAGTATTCGTGGTAAATCTCTTTCCAGCAAGCCATTTTTTCAAATCTGGTAATAATATAAAATCGCAGGGTGCCAAATCCGGAGAATACGATGGATGAGAGAGCAATTCGTACCGTAATTCAAACAGTTTTGCCATTGCAACAACGGACGTGTGAAACAACACTTTTTTCTTCGCCAAATGAAGCCGTTTTGCCTTGATTTCAACATCCAATGGAACCAATAACTCAGAATAATATGCTCCCGTCATTGTTTTTCCTTTCTCCAAGTAGTTGGTGAATATCATTCCATTGGAATCCCAAAAAACTGTCGCCATAACCTTTCCAGCCGATAGAACGGTTTTGCCTTCTTCGGTGCGCTTGAACCGACATCCTTCTATTGTTTGGTTTCTGGAGTGTAGTGGTGAATCCATGCTTCATCAACAGTTACGAATCAACGAAAAAATTCATTTGTATTACGTTAAAACAGTTGCAAACCGTGCTGCGAAGTTGTCACACGATTGCGTTTTTCAAAATATTCCAAACACGTTCAAATGAGATGCTTACTACGTTAACTATCTCACGCACTTTTACTCGACGATCTTCTATCACGATATCATGGATTTTATCGATCATTTCTGGCGTGGTGACCTCATTTGGACGACCTGGACTTGGTATGGTTTGTGTGCTCGTACGACCACACTTGAATTCAGAAAATCATTTGTAAATCATTCGAATCGATGGTGCAGAGTCCCCATAATGCTTACCTAATTTTTCTTTGGTTACTTTAGCTGTTTTCCCTTTTAAAAAATTGTGTTTAATCAACACACGAAATTCATTTTTATTCATTTTTAAAAATTTTTATAAGTCGACTTGCTTAGACGGCTGCTTCTCGAAAACTAAAGGTATCAGGCTTAAACTTTGCAGGTAATCTATTTAAGGATGGTCCAAGTAAAAAAAAATAACGAATTCCTTACCTGCCCACTCCTTCTTGATTTTTGCACGTCATTATCAATCCGCCCTCATAAAATAAAAAAAAAAATTATAATAAAATAAAAAAAAAATTATAATAAAATAAAAAAAAAAAATTATAATAAAATAAAAAAAAAAAATTATAATAAAATAAAAAAAAAATTATAATAAAATAAAAAAAAAAATTATACTAAAATAAAAAAAAAAAATTACAATAAAATAAAAAAAAAAAAATTATAATAAAATAAAAAAAAAAATTATAATAAAATAAAAAAAAAAATAGCTCCGCGCTACCCTTACTAAACTAATAAGGTTTCGCCAGTTTTGACAAAATTTTTATGAATTCAAGAATAAGTTTTTTTTACCCTGATTTTTTTTCGTCTTTCAAAACTATTGATCTCGTATTTTTTTCTAAACTATGGGTTGAAGGCGAAAAATGGAGCTATTTCAATTATTAAACTGTTTACCCCCTTCATATTTTTTTAATACTTGAATACCGTATACGCCATGCTCTCAAATATTAGTCCAACAAAGTTTGATAAAAAATTTAGATAAATTTTTCAGGTGCGAAAAAATTTGACAAACAAAATTTTGACGATCAACTTCGTACTGTGCTGTGTTTCACTTTGTCAATTATTTGACGATTTTCGCTAGCAAATCCGGCAATATCACTAAATTGATTTATTTTCCCTACAAAGGGCCTGTTTTGTCTGAAATTTGTTTACTTAATTACTTGTCAAACTGTTTTTAGGCAAATATTTGACGTCATGAAATACAGTCCAGTACAAGTTTCACACAAACGAAAATGTCAAATATTTGTCAAAGTGACATACAGTCTAAGATAAATAAAATGCAGAAAATTCCCTGACTGATACTTAGCTGGAATGCATATTTTACTAAGCTCCCAAAAATCGGTAGAATAGTAAGTGAGCCTACCTTTACGCAAGGTCTGAAAAAAAAGGACACATGCATTTCTGCGCCAAAACTGCTGCAACTCTCAATTGGATTTTGTTAAAAAAGGCTTCATATCAATTTGCGAATCTTGGAGGATTCTTTTTTAGAAGCTGTTCCCCGATAATGTTTCATTTATTATCGATGAACTTGACGAGTCTGATATTAATCAATCTAGCTGTAATCCGATTTTTAGAAATCAGATTTGAATTCGATAGCAATCTGAAGATCTTTTGTGCTTCAAAAACGAACTGACAAAACGCGTGCAGTTCGAAGGCGGTAAAACACACTTACAGCTTGTAGACTTAAAACAATTGGAGAAAAGTCCGAAATTAAGTTGGCAAATAATTCATTTTCTTCTGCTGAAAGGTTGCGAAACCAACTTTCACAAATACGGAAGTCGTCGCTAAATGCCCTATCAGAAGAAGTACTTGGCACGCTCACAAAACTTTAGCTTTAGCAATGTGAAAATTGACAATAAATCAACACTTCGATGAGAGCTCACGACGCTTTAAAAACAGAAAAAAGGTAAGAAATAATATTTTTGCAGCAGCAGACCTCATTAGTTTAGTGGTAGGCCTACCATAACAAAATACAAGGCTCAAAAAATATGAACGGATCTTGATTCGCATGATTTTAAATGTAACACTAATTAAAGTTATTATCGACTGAATTATAATTTTCCTTATCAGTTTGCAGACTTGCTAAATAATACTGTTAAAATGACATTCATAAATAAAACTAAATGGCTGATTATTTGTGTTGTTCCCTTTTTTATAACTCAGAAACGTTATTTATTTGTGTTGTTCAAACAAAAATATGATTAAATAAAAACATTAATTTTGATTTTTTATAACTTAACCGTGTTAGAAAATGTTTGATTATAACATCGTTAGAACATTATTTCCACTACCTATATGTACAAAGCATACTAGTAGTATAGTTTACCTAATTGAGTTTTCAGATTGGAAAATTAAAATTCTGGTGATTAGACTTTATGGCAAACGCCCGTTGTATTTGAATCTCAACGGTTTTACGATAGCTCGCATAAAGTGTACATCCATGCCGATAACAGAACACAATTGAATACTGATACTTCGAAACATAGATGGCAGTTCCATAACTAGGAGGACAAACTGCACTTGGTCAAAGTCACAGACGGTAAATGGGGTCCTGGGAACAATTTTGCAGAACTGCAAGAGAAAACACGCTTCGGACCAAGGGTTGTCTATATTTTAAAATAAAAGGCTGTAGAATAATCTATTTGAATCATACTATACTTTACAGAAAATTACCCTAAAACCTATAAAACACGAAATTATATACTTTTCAAGGAATTTTATTAAATTACATCGTAAATGGCTACATCAAAGAAACCGAATCTTTATATCTCTAAGATTTATAGTCAACAATAAATTAATCCTTACATGTTTATTAAATTATAAAATCATTGAAAAGTGCTTGTATATGCTCTTAAGTGCCATGTGGGTTGTAAATTGAATTGAGCTATGGCAAAAGCAATTATATCAGGTCAAGTTCAAATACATATCACTCAAATTTAATCAGAAAGTTTTTTAACATTCAAATTTTTAACGAGAAGTTTCATTGAATCCTTGCAAACGAGTTAACCACTTCGATTTATGTAATTTGTAGTATGAGAAAAATAACAGTGGATGTACACTATTCGGACAATGTTAGGATATTATGGGTATATAGAATATTGCAGATGGTGGGTATGAATAACAACCTGAAAATTAGTTGGATTCCTGGTCACAGTGACTTCCCTGGAAATGAAAAGGCAGACGAGATCGCCAGAAGGGGGTCGGAGATGAGAATAGAGCTGGCCGACGAGTCGGTTCTATGTCCCATCGAATGTGTAAAGGGAATGATTGATATTGAAGCGCTCAGACAGATGGAGGGGGCCTGAGTAAATCTCTCGGGATGCCGGCAAGCAAGAATCTGCTGGCCGAAACTTGATAGGAGGAACTTTAGCTTCATTTTGTCTCTGGGCAGGGACATTTGCAGACAACTTATAGGGGTCCTAACGGGACACTGTCCCTTTGGGAGGCATGGAGAAAGGCTGGGAATACCCATGGCTTATATGTGTCGCTGTGGTAATGAGAATGTTGAGCCAACACTGGAGCATCTAGTGTGTGAATGTGAAAGCCTGGCACGTACCAGGTATCGGTACTTTGGGAAATTCTCCTTGACCGATCTATCAGAACTTGCGATAATTCCTTTATGAAGAATTACTCTCTTCATAAGGAAGAGCAATATTTGGAATCAGTAGTCTAGAGCCCGGATTTTATACGAGGGGACCACAATGGATCCACAGTGATCTCTCGTGATGGACTGTGGCACATTGCTTCAGTCCACCCTTCTCAACCTAACCTAACCATGGGTATATATACTTTGTAGTTTCCAGTGGGCTTGGGAGTCGAAAATTTTGATCTACTAATTCCAATTCCCAGATAGAATGAGCTGTGAAAATTTCAGGACTTTAAAACGTATTGGTTACTTTTGATGTACAGAGAAATTTAATTTTTCTGGACAATACGGCAATATTGCAGCCTACTTTTATTTAAATAATGGCATTGTAAAGAAGTAGATTTAATTGCAGGTTCTCGGGCTCTGAGAATCCTAGAGTGAAAAGCTCGTGCATTGTACTCCCTTAAAAGCATGATCTTTTGTAGTTTTGAGAAAGCCATCTAACATTGCCGGCGCAATCCATGATTATTGTTTGGTCAATTTTTACTTGGGATCGAGGAGAATAACCCTGGCATAATGGTTCCAGCAGGATGAAGTCTAATAAATAAATAATAAAGATTACCTGGGATCCGAATAACATCTATACAGTTCCAACAAGCCCGGTTTTAGTCATTATTTCGGAATTTGGATGCCATTAAATCCAATGTTACCATTGGCGCCCAACATAGGGCACAAAACTACGATGAGTTGTAGCAGGGAAATAAATAGTTTCATGGATCCTAGTGAACGAATGGAATCAATTCAGGATTTATTCACTCGAGGAAAAAAAATGCAATAAGTGAGCGTAGTTAACCACAATCAAATTATTAGTTAGTAGTTGAGTAATACTATGTTCAGATTACGAGATTAACACGTTTAAATCGAGTTAAACGCGTTGAAAACACTTCCCGAACGCGTTTACGAAAACACGTAGCTACAACGCGTTTAACCGAAAACTGCCACCCTCGCGGAAATCGAAGTAAACTTTAAAAGAAACTACTTAATGCTGCAGAAACTGAATTTTGTGCTTGTGCAACAACTGCATTAGCTAATTAATTCACTTTTCATTACTGCTATACAAACACTTTTGTTTCAAATAATTTAGAAACCATAAATTTGCTAATAAAACACAGCTGAATATCTACTTGTCAAAACAAATCACATCAAGCTATCATGTATCAAAATAAAACGAGTTGTCTAGTCTGAACACTACTTTTTTAACTCGTTCATTTTGCCAACTTAAACGCGTTTAAAACGCATGGTCTGTACAGGGTGTAAGTCATTTCACTCCAAAAACACTCAACAATTTTTTTAATATAATAACATTTCGTGGCTCTTGGTGGATCAAAAGACAGATTAGATCGGTTCAGACGTTGGTTTCGGACAAGGAAGGATTAAAGTCAACAAGAAACAGATAGGAGCTGCTGGCTATGTTTCTTTCTTGAAAGCCAGCAAAAAATAGCGGTATTTTGTTAAAATAAGTGAAATCGATTGATATCGATCCAATTTAATTCCCATCGACGAAGACAGAACGTAAAATTAAGAGTTCTCGCAGACTATCGACTTTTGGTCAGCCGACAGTTTAGTTGGGTGGGTAGTAACTATGCAGTTATATGGAAGTGCGACCACTAATTCGAAATGATCCAAACTGTTTTGTCCAAGTGCTCGACGATTCTCTGTTGATCAAAAAGTTGGCCAACTATCGGGCTAGAGTTCTGTATGCACAGTAGCTTATAGGTTATGGCCATGCGCACACCAGCAAGTAAAACACGGTGACAAACTCAGCGTCAGAATCGTCAGGCTATTTTATTCCACATTTTTTTTTCGTCAGAAACTACCGAGCAATAACTACCGCCGTCGTTTCAGTTCCAATTTATTCTCATAGACCGTAATAGATTTGACTACATTTAGTATCGGTGCCTCTACAGACCTCGATTGTAATGGTCGAATAGGAAAATTTATCAATTGGAAAAGAAAGAATTTCCTGTAAACACTGAAGAGAGGTGTTTACTGTGTGAAATTTGATACAGTTTAAACTTTTTCATAAAAAAAAATATAAGTTAAATTTTCGAAAAGAAATCACGGCAAGGAATTTAGGCAAGAAACTATAGAATGACTAAGCATCTGCATATAATTAAAACCGCTGTAATTCAATGTAACGAGTTTCGTTGAGCTAAATAAAATAATGGCCCAATTTGCCAGCCTTTTTTTTCTTGCTTCAAATTAGCCAGACATGCATTCCATCGCGTTCTGAACTCCGCTATCCTATATGTATGCCATTATAATTATAATCAACGCAAAACAAAAAATAACCGACGAAACAAAACTTTTAAATTCTATTCTCTTTTTTTTGCAGACCACCAAATATTTTTCTTATTGTTTTTTTTTTAAAAAAAATCCGTAAAGAAAAGATAGTTATCTTCATGAAACGACCAGAAGACGAAAAGAAGACATAAATCCCAACATTAAGCGATGCAAAGATCCCAAACATAGCATTACATTGTTTCGTCGAGAGCTGCTTCTCAAGACCGCATAGTTATAGCATTTATAGTCTTTATTTTGACTGAACGCATAGCTTTTGAAAATGATAATATATTCTCTTCAGCTTCAGGTGATTTTTATCCACCTTGCGTTGAGTGTGCAAAAAAAACACATCAACTAATACTGAAGAGGCTATACGTCAAGAGGAGAGTCAAAAGATATATTTTGGGTGCAAAAAATTTATTTATTTTTTTTTAAACCTATAGAAATAAATGATACTGAAGCAGCAATGGGAAGAGGAAAAATTTGAGCAAAAAAAAAACAATAAATAAAGAAAATAAAAAATAAACTCGGCGTAGAGCACGATACAAAACCGAAATGTTATAAACATAAAAATCAGATTTGTATCAGAGTTAGATATAGTAGTAAAGTATAGGGTAGTGGGGAGGGCGCTTTTGAAGCAACCGATTTTAAAAAAATAAAATTTTTAGAAGAAACCTCCAATGTAATCCATTCAATCAGTTGATTTTTGGTCGCGCTATTGACAAGTCACGATTCGAATTTGAGTTCACCTTAAAAAAAACCGATCATAAGATAACTGGTTACGTTACCATAAAAACGATTTACCTTTTTGTGATTACATTAGACCGTGCAGTTTTATTTACGTTTTTTTTCCTTTACACCAATTTGGCGTTCAGAAGAGTTAGTACGAGACTCTTCTACCAATCAATCTGTCGATCGTGCGGTATATTCACTTATAAATTATATTAAAAAAAAAACGCGACAAGTGTTTGCGCGGTATTATTTGTTTATTTCTCTACAAGATTTATTTATTTAATTTTTTTTTTTTTTTGGATTCAATAAATTCCATCTACCTAAGTTGTCGGCGGGTCATCATCTTTGCACCTTCGAACAAATATTGTTTATATGTTTGTTAAAAGATCACTTTTTCAGATGATATTGTGTATACAGATTGGTGATTTATTTATGTGTTTCTTAACTTCTTAAAGCTAAAGGCTGAAATCTCAGCAAATCAGCGGCAAATACCAGTTACCTACTCGCAAGGTATATCGCATAATATTATAAAAAGCTCAGCGCACAAAAGACATTTTAACTTAAGCAAAAGGTGCTTTCAGTTTCATTTCGGTTTCGTATACGAAGAGATACCTCCAATATCATTTTAATCTCGCAAAGTTTATGTTTGTACACGTTAGATGAATTCCATATTGGCGCAGTTATTACAATAATAAAAAGCCGTACGTACTTCGATGATCCAGTGCAATTTTCCCACGGTTTTTCAGTGTGATAAAATCAGATCGGTTTTCGAGTGATATAATAATTAAATTAAAAAAAAATTATAATCAGTTGAATAGTGCATAAAAAACAGGTGTTACTGTGTGTTTTTTTTTTTGTTACAGTTTTCCATAATTAAAATTCAAACAATCTTAAAAAGACTGTAAGTGTCGCATATATTTTAGATGTAAGCACAGGTTCTTACCGCGCAATCAACAGCCATTGAATATTATTGTAAACTATAATAATTTATTATTAAAGCAAAATTCCAGTTTTGTTATTAAAAAGCCGGCACCTGGAAACATTCATGCCCCCACATTTATTAAATAGTCGCCTGCTTTCGACGTCACTTAATTATCTATTCGTATTCGTCGAAATGAACCCATCATCTTAAGTAGCTCAAATAAATAATTTAATTTAACTAAATTTTAATTTACAATGACCGATTAATGGTGTGTACAGTGTCGTTCAAAAGTTTAAGGACTTTTCATTAAACATGTCGTATGTTATTGAAGGACAATACAATCTAGTGGATTAATTATAGAAAAAAAAAGTTACTTTCTATTCTACGCACGGTTTTCATTGAAGAAACCAGATATCGGGCATATTTAATTTTTAGTGTCTGTCTATCGGAAATTGTGACGAATTGAGGAGACTTACTTATCAATACCGGTTGCGAAAAAAATGCCAATCTTGCACATAATTTAAGGAGAGAAAATAAAATTGCTAGTCACCCAAAGCTGCATGCAGCTCCAAAGACACATCGGTTTAAAAAAAAAACAATCGAATTTTATCCCTAAGTCCGGTTATTTTCCAAACACATGATAACTTAAGAACGCGTCGACTTAAGACTAGAAAATGTGGTAACCACTCATTAAATATTATTTGTAAAAGTACGCTAACTGCGGGAAAGTTCCATACAAAATTCGTTAAAACAAAAGTTCACGACAACTAACCGATAAAATCAGAACGTTGCAAGCTACGAAATTGTTATTTTGCGTACCTATGTTAATTTTCTAATAAATAGTTCCAGATAGAAAATGGATTATGAAGAACATCCAGCGCTTCGTGCAGTCTTCATACAAAAGTCGTTGAAAATTTGTGCATACATCTCCCAGAATTCATTATAATTTTCAACCAGAAAGTCGTAATTTAACACGAATTAATTTTGAATTGAAATTAAGGTCGAGTTCGTTGTTAGCGAAATCTACCCAATTTCGGTTAGCTTCCATACAAAAGGTTGCACTTATTCAAAATGGCCATAGCAAATTAATTTGAAAATTGATTCCAGGTTTCTATGTTATTTGATTGATTTATTGTGTAGATCCCCATGCAGCACAGAACTTTTTTTTTACAATAATAAATTGGGAAAAAATAGTTTTTTTTTCAACATTATTTTTTTTAGTTCCTTCTGCAACATTTGTGAATTACTAGATATTTAATTAATTGAAGTTGCCCCCAACGGATGAGATATTTATAGTTTTGAGGATTCAAACTCGTAACCATTTATATCTGAAGACAACTTACATTCAAGGGTATACAACATCGGGTATTTTACTGAAAAACATTACATTATATGTCCATAATTTCAATTCTTACTAGTGCTGATATAGTATCGATTTTAAGAATTCGCAAACGTCAGGCTGTGGAGAACTATTTTGTTATATTTTAACACGAGCCCTTCATATAGCGAAAAATGTCAACAATTACAAAATTTGATCTAGTTTCTTATAGTTCAGATTATTTGGAAAATCAGAAAAGCCAGTATATTTATCTAGCTTCTGATGTGATTTATTTCATCAAATTTGGCAAAGTGAATTCCTTTTACAATATTCGTCTTAACAATAGTTCTTGTATTCAAAATTGCTACCTCCAAACAATTCAGTCTTTTCGCAGAACTAAATTTTTTATTAATTAGTATCATTCTTTACAATTCTACTCCAAATACAGAATTGCTTCAAAACTAACTTGTAAGTACTGAACCAATTTCGATACAGTATTAATAAAACACAACTCCTACACAGAAAAAGATAAAAAAATAAATTCGGACTTTCTACGACGTTATTCTGTACTGAAAATCGGTATTGATTCGCCAAAGTCCTAATTCAGTTTGACGATCTACATTCAGGCGATTTTCATTACTTGATTCATATGTAATTAAAATATCGAGCGTCATTCTTAACACATTCGGCGCTCGAATTAAATTGGTGATTAATTGAATTCTGACATTAACAAGGTTCTGATCTTGGACACCAAGAATTGAGTCGAATTCAATGTATTGAAAACGGAAAGTCAGATTCATTTCCGTCGCGTAAAACCTATACGCGACGGATACACCCAATTGCATTTTAACACAGGGAAATTATAAATTTAAGCTAAACAAAACGTTGTAAATTAGAAAATAACATTCAAAATACCTGAAGACTTAAATCACATTTACATTTACTCATCATAGCGTAATAATAAAAAAATGTATGAATCAAAACAAACATAAACAACATCGGAATGGACCAATTAACTTACAATAAAAAATTTTCTTAAATACAAAACAACAACTGTGATCTAATTTGCAGCAGCAACACTTTCAAAAATTGCTACTGGCCACTACTTTTTCATATTTACTTGTTGACTTTCATTGCCGTAGGTCGCATATGAAGTGTAAAATTGTGACCATCGCAATATGCACTTACACCTTATTCACACTCGCCCTGGCACTCATCATCCTCATGCATAACAGCAAAAAAGTGAAATTTTGTTGATATTTGTTTAAATAAAAAAGAAGCATAAGATTTAACAATAACATTTTAACGTATTTAACATCATCCTAGTGGTGGACTTTTTTTTAAAATAATTTAAAATCTGATTTAAAAGAAAAATATGAAAATATTTTTGTCTGTTTAAGAAAAAAAAATGTCTTCCAAGACGAAAAATAAGTTACGAGTCTTGCTGTTTACTCTTTTCTTATTGCATTTATTAATGTGAACTTACATTTTGTTGTTTACGATCATTTGTTGTTGCATATTTGGATTATAATTGTCCTCTTACCTAAAATGAAAGAAATTTATTTTTTTATTAACATTTCATAATTTTTTATTTATATATCAACTCATAACACACGCCTGCACTACGTAACCTTTTTGGGACCCAAACACCGGACTAGGTGATTCTAAAATATTTTTGAATACTGAAACTAAATTCGCTACTTGAAGTCTTCTATCACGTCAGGTTCATTAGATATAACCTGACCAAAATGTGCGAAAAAGATGACTTTAAGGTTGTTAGAACCGTTCAGAAAGGGTTAAGAATTCGCAGAAATTAAATTGTTTGAGATGTCTACGTTGAAACTGTAGAAAGCCCTATTGGGTATATCACTCAGATCTATACGGGCAGTGTTTGGAGAAACAAATCTCATATAAATCAGCGCGTTCTCGAGTTATTGTGCGTTCGGACAAAATGCGTACAAAAACCCAGTATGAATGAAATTACTGAACTGATGGCTACGGCTTTAGAAACAGCAATTAGGCGAAGAGCGTCGAAATCATTGGTCTAGTTTTGGTAAACAAATTTAATGAGCTGTTAAACGCTAAAGGATCCTTTTGCATCTACTTCACTCGGAAACATTAGGCAACCTGCTCTGCCCTTTTCTCAATCGATTAGATTCTATAATGAAATTCAGCATTACATCTTGGTGTCTAACGTAGCTAGTCGAATTTGAGGATAAACTACTTAAAACATTACTCAGAAATTCTCATCCTCATAAGGAAATTTTGCAAATCGTTAAAGCACCCCCTATACATCAGACCGAAATTTTACAAAGTATGATGTCAAATATTTGACAACAAAAACAAGCTTTCAATATGACTAAAACAATTTGTAAAAAAATCGGTCAATTTTTTTTGGATAAAACAAGCCTTGCCAAAATGACTAATACAATTTGAAAAAAAAATCTGCTCCATTTTATTTAGGAAACAAGCCATGTCAAATATGGATAAAAGAATTTAATAAAATATGCCAAATTTTTTACCCCTTGTCAAAGATGACTAAAACAATTTGACGAAAAATCTGATCTAATATTTTAGGTAGAACAAACCTCGTCAAAGATGATTACGATTACAATATCAGCCAGAATTTCTTATTGTTTGGCGCGACAGCTTAAATAAATAAATAAAAGTAAGACCATGTCGTGAATTGGATTTGAACCCCAGACCCATGCTAGGTTATACCAACAGCATTTGCCTACGAAAATGGTCAAATATTTGACAAAGTGGCATACAGTTTTAATATAAGTTTGATTGCCATATCGTCACCCTAATTCTAAAACCTCGTAATTCCAATTTTTTTGTTGATTCTGAAAGGTAGACATACACACGTGCTGATAAAACGTTCTAACTAAAAAAAAATTCTAAAGTAATAAAAAAGAATATTTTTTAAAACTCGTAACTCCACTGTAAATAAAATAATAGAGTAAAGTATCCGAATGTGGAATACCATTTTAATTTTTTTATCTCTAGACTATAATTTAGCATTAAGAACGGCGAACAATATACAAATCGAGAGGGTATCTTAGTACCATTCAATAATAAAAAAGATAATGTTGATTTGAGATACAGTAATTTATAAAAAAATAAAAATTTCCAAAAAGTGCATATCTTGCAAAATACATTTTATGGTCTTAATGTGGAATAGTGTAAAATTACTCCGAAAAGAAAGGATCGTCGCATTTTGGACACAGAAATGCTTCATTATTTTTTTCAATAGCGCACTTTTTATGAGCCCAAGTATCGCACGAAAGACATTCAATCCATAGTAAACGATTTAATTCATTTAACCATGTCTTCTCGCAAAACTGGCAAACAGTTTCAACTACTTTTCACTTATATGACATTTGAATAAAACAGATGAAGAATCACCCATGTATGAGTATAAATTCTCTAAATGTGTACAAGAAAAGATGATTTCAATATGAAATTACGGATGTCACGTGAAGCAATTCGAAGTTAGGGGGGTATTCCACATTGCGACCATATACCACATTCGGGTACTTTACTCTAAATAAAATGCCCTACCTTTGATTATGCAAAATTGATGAAAACGAATTATTAAGAACCGATATAAGATATTGGTATAAAAAATTCTAAAAAATTTAAGTAAAAATAGAAGAAAAACAGTATTTTGTCTCTCCTGTAAAATTTGTTGATTTGGAGTTACGAAGTTTTAGAATTAGGGTGACGATATGCTTTCTTCCGCCAAATATTAGAAGACTGATGTCTCCTAAGGAAATAGAAAAGCAAGTAATTTTAAAGATTAAGTTGTAAAAGCAGACGGAACCAAATAACAATAAAACATCCGCAGACCTATCCCGACCTCGTTAAAGTATAAATTGCAATCTATTGAAAATAAACAATAAAATCAACAATAGGACAATATGTTAACAACTACCTAAATTAATTTCGTTGATCTCTTCTTTAACCACAAATTAACATCGGAAAAGTTACTCTTCTACGAGTAGCAACGCTGGGGGTACGATTTACGAGTATCAATTTTTTTTTAAATATTTGAAATTATATATATTTTTTTTTGCTCCTACAAACTATTGTATAGATTTTTGTAATTTTGTTGATACTATCACCACTGACATCATCTTGCTGTGTATTTTGCGTACATGTGTACAACAACTTTAGTAGCAATAGCGCAATAGCAAAACTTTGGACATAATCGTTCTTTAAAAGCTAAATTTGGAATGGAATGTGGAAGTGATTGTATAACTGATTTTTTTTTTGTTTTAACCAAAATAGATGTTAATTTTTTTGTTGTTGGTATTGTTGGTATTTGAAGAGATAGTTTTTTTTTTTATTATTTATGGCCGTCTATATGATTTCGATAAATTCTAATTTGATTTGCATCTTTTGGAATTTCGTGTGGCTTTAGATAAGTAGGTTACTAGAGGTTTTTTTTGAGATAAAATCGATAATATTTGATTTTCGGTTTGGATAATTCGCAGTATGATCGGGTTGAATGGATACATAATTTGTTTTCAAGCATTTGTTTTGTTGACGCGATTGTGTTCCATCAACAATGAAATGAAAACGTGAAATGCTAAACTTCACACATCAAGATAACGGCTGGCGTGAACTAAACACGAATTGAATTTAAATGGAACAATAGAGCGAAGGCTACAGAGTAAATGATAGATTTATGAAATAAATGAATAGAAGCGAAAAACTTTCAAAATACTTAAAATGAAGAATTCAAATTTTTTTTAATATATTTTGGAGCATTTATCCCTTTGTCAATGTTAAAGGGACAGAAAATTCACCATTAATTATGATGTATCCAAAGTATATTCTCAAAAAAAAGACATTTTTTAGCTATGTAGTTTTTGAGGATCTAAGAGATACATTTTTTGTACAAACATTCCTCGAGTAGATCTTTTGTACATACGCATGAAGGATTTTCGTAATAAAAAAGAAAAAAAAATTAAAAACCATTCCTAAAAATGATTGCTGCAAGTTTTTGTATTAGTGCTAACGATGGGTGATATGATGAACTACTAGGTGAAATTTCTGGAATTTCTCCTACTGGTGGATAAACTTGTTCGCTTTCCTACCAATGTACAGAAACAACCAGAAACCAGTAGTGCGAGCAATCAAAACTTACAACGAGTAATCCGGATGCTAAAAGACAAATTCTTCTGCTCAGACGCCAACGTGTTAATGGAAACGTTAATTACTTAACTCTTTACGAATTGTTTATGCGGCCCAACCCAGTCCCCCAATCAATGTAAAATAAGGTGTACACTCTACAAGCGAAAGAAATACTTGCTATTTGCAGGTGCGATTTGTGTACATTAATTAATATTTTGCGGTTGTAACTAATTATGAAAAGTTAACATTATTTAAAAAAAAGTACAAAATAAAAATCAAAAATATTTTACGCATCTTCTGGATAACGAGTACCGATATGCTAATCTTATTTTCCCCAAAAACAACAGAACTGTGAAAGGTACCTACGATCTAACTATTTACGAAAATTAAATCGGACGAAGGGGCGATATTAAAGTCCTGAATTCGATCACAGAAATTGTATCAAAAAGGCCGAGGCCTGATATAGGCTTTCGCGCCATAGAACAATAATGTCATGTAGCTTAAATAAAAAGCTTAAAAGGTATTAACCATCAGGATATCAGCTAAATGATTAATTTAAGTTGGGCATTAGGAAATAAATGCCGAAAAACGTACAGGTATCCATTGAATTGTGTGATCATAACTTAAAACATCAGTTGTTGTGCCCAGTGTAGGAAATTTTGTAATAATTTAAGACTAATTTGCAATTAATAAATTTTAAATTTAGGTGACCGACTATATTTGGTATTACGTTAAAACAATTGGAAACAATTGAAATGACAGCGACGAATAGCGTCTTTTCCAGTCGATGAATTGTGTCGTGAACCCAGACTCTCATATCGAATAAAAAGTAACATTGCCGAAAACTTATTTCAAAAAAATTGTTTGTGTACGTAATTTACATCAATAAACCTACGCAATAAATTCTATTAAGTAACAATGAAAACAAATTAATTTATTCTAGAATGAACGTATAATATATGTACATATAGGTACCAACTATAAATTTGTTTTGTACATTGATTACGTCTCATTTTTAAATCGGTAAATCCCAATATCACGCGATAATAAACAGTATGAAATTGAAAAACAGTTTTTTTCCTTAAGTATTCACGGTGTACTTGAAAACAATATAGTTTCTATTTGTAAAACATATTTAGAACAGAATAACCTGAATATTTTGACAGTCTGAAATGCAACATTGATGAAATGTAGGAATTATTTAAAATTTTATGAGGACAAAAATGTAGTTTTCATAGTGGTTTTTTCTGGTTCTAAGGTATCAGAACAGTCTATGAAGACCAATAGATATATTTCCCGACTGAGATAGAACGCTACTTTGGCTAGTGTTAAACAAAGTGAAACTAAGCCATCCAAAAAAGACAGATGAAAAACTTTCACAGACAAGGCCAGTTTGAAAATTGTGTTGGATCTTTGGTTCAAATTGTGTTGTTTCGTCAAAGAGTCATTTGTTTGTGACTTATACGATTATCAATCGCCCTTATAGCTAATTAGTTATAGTTTTTTGTGTTTTAGACCCTCTTCTTTTGGATCTACTTCATTTGGAACCCTTTTTAATTTTTTTTAAACTGAAAAACCAGAGAATAGTTAGGAAAATTTCATATAAATAACGTGTCTCACAATAGACTTCTGGCCCTATCGTCATTACTTTTAATATTTTATAATTATTGAATTTAATATTTATCAGCCTCCAGTGATAAATTATTGGGTAGTTATGCACTCACTGCACAGTGCTTACATAATATTGCAACCAATTTCAGATTGTTGTGATTATAAAAAGTAAAAAATAAAATAACGAAATTATTAAATTTACGAAATTAAGGCCTGAGGTATATTGACATTTCGCCGAATGGTTGAAGACGGTCTACACTACTGACCTACTTACCTGTTCAAAATTGTAATTTTAAAGAAGGCGGCGGCTAGATTTAATTCCCTATTCGTGCTATTATTTTGGAAGGGTAAAATTTTTAAATGCATAAATTTAGAGCGACTACCATGAAAATGAATCTTTTCTTTTCCAAAAGTATTCAAGCGTTTGGCAAAGAATGTTTTCGTATCATTAAAAAATTTGACAACACACGAATATGTTATATAATTGGACTTTGACACAATTACCGTGTCATACATGTGATCGGTTTAATCCATTGCTCCATTAGTCTTAACCTTGCACTTGCACCTTCTGTTGTCAAAATATTATGTAATTACATTTATGATTGCTATTTTGTCTCACGGTCAGATCTCGTATAGGACAAAAATGTTTGTAATAACTAGATTTTAATTTATATAAATATGTTTGGAAGGTAAAGTGCTCAGGATTATGAACTACATTACTAATGAGGTTCTTGTTCAAAGTGTAATTATTAATTAATGGGAGGCTACGACATGTTATACATTTTACTATATAAGAATTCTTAAGACGTATGTTAATACTAACGCTCATACCAAATAGTTTTAAAATTACCAGCAGATTTTAAATTGTTACATTTAATTGCCTGTTTTTATGCATAGAATTTATTTGTAACCTTTACGAAAGACAGTGACAAGAAGAAATTTCTATTCCAACCAGTTTAACTAGTTATAGTTTGCGTAAAACAGACAGTTGAGTGTTTTTTGAACGACCTTGTTGGTTGAGGTTATATACTCGTAGTATGGAAATCCCCTCTTATGGCAGAACCCATTTGGAAATGCAGTCGAAAATGTAGTCGTCAAAATTTTTGTTTCTCAAAGTTGGAGTTAAGAATTTATCAAATATTTGACATAGTGGCATGAAAATAAAATCTAAATGTATACGAGATTACCGACAATTTTTCTATCTTTTGATCATAAAGAATTCCTTTTAAAATTTTCAGTGGCAAAGGAGCATTGCAATTGAAAATATTTATTTTCCTACCAAAAAAAACTTGAGTTCAAAATTTAAAAAAAAAAATTACACATTATTTTTTCGATCTCCTGAGTCAAATCTACTAGCAAAAATCTTAAGTTAAAAATTACTGAAGAAATGTTAAAAAATAAGAGATACTATTTGCATCAAATTTGGTCCCCGGCTGTTTTTGGTAGCATAGCATGTTCGCGAGTTTGTCGGCCCCGATCGAAACTTTGGGTCACTATTCGTAGCCAGAAGTTTTTTATTTAAATTGTCGCTTAAAATTCAGTCAAATAGAAATATGGAATATAAATAAATTATTATTAAAATAAAGCCTTATAAATTTTGACAAAAAAAAAGAGTTTTATCAAATTGAAACAAAGGGAAAATAAAACAATTTGACAAACCAAAATTTTACGGTTATATAATTTGACAGCGAAAATATTCAAATATTTGAAGTAGGACAGTCTTATTCATTCATTCATCAATGGCGTGAGTGGACCATAGAGCCTCCAGAATAGACCTCCAGTTTCAAAATCCTATACGCGACTTTCAGAATATTTCTTTATTTATATCTTATAGTTTTTGGGCATTATTTTCGGTCCACCATTTTATATTTTGAAATCTAAACTACAGTTTGGCATTTAGCGATCAAAAAAATTAATTGATATTTTTTGAAATCGTTTTGAATTTAAAATTTTTGATAACAAATTTGAACTCAGAAACTTGAAAATTCTCGAGTTGAGTTTAGCGGATTTTTTTCAACTACTTTCATTTTTTAGTGAAAAGGTTAAACTATTTTATAAAATGCAGAATAGAAACCTGTAAAACAAAAAAATTGTGTAACCTTACTCGGAATTAAACCTCAATCGTAGCCAAAACAATGTTTAAGGACCGATTTGAAGGTTTTTTACCTAAATTTTTCTATTTCAAGACCAATAATACCTCAATAAAAAAATTTTACTAAAAAGGAACAACGTCATTTGGAGGTAGTGTTGAAAAAAAATGTTTCGTGTGACCTTAGTAGACAATTTTTTCAAGTAGCAAAGTAAAACTAAAGCCAGAGAATTGTTCGAATCAATGAACAATGGAACTGTGTAATGATCATCAATAGAGCAAACATAATTAAAGAGCTTATTGCTATAAGGTATGATTTCACGTGATCACATTTGGGAGTAATTGAAATAAAAGTTGTTATTTAATTTCAAAATTCAAGTGAAAATCGCCAAACATAATTTGAGTTATTCTAATTGTATTGCGAAGTGGTAAAAACGGTATTAATCAGTTATTGAATATTGCAAATGCCGTGCTATTTACTAGCGAATTAGGAAAATATTAAAAATTATTGTGGCTCATAAAATTATTTCAATAAGCCCTTCAATTGGTGGCGGCGATTGATTGTGAAAAGTTTAAAGTTAAATTTGATAAAATTACATACCATGAAAGACCTAGCAATGAAAAATATTAACTTAATCTCCTTATAAAAATTATAGCAACACTTTTTTCTGGTAAAAATATAAAAGTGTAATATTTAAAAAAAAAACAATCAATTACCAACTGATCAATTTACTCATTGGGATAAATAAAAACACCATACAAAATTGCAATGTAATTACCGGATAAAAAAAAGCCCCGCCGGCAAATATGTTTCGAACATTAAAAAACTCAATTCATGACTTTATAATTTGACATGAAAGAGTTTTTTTTGTAAACTTTTGGACTAGTTTCGTTACTTTTTTTAGTACGTTTCATTTACAATGATTCGAGTTTCATTGAATATTTTCTGAAATGATCTACGTCAGTTTGTGCAGACGAATCTGTTAATCATCGTTTATACCGTGTGAAGATCATCGACATTCCTTATACATACATATTTCTATTTATTGAATTATTTATTTTAATTCGTGGCCAATAAACAGGTAGGTTACGTCTGATATTAGCTGATCGACAAGGTGTTTTTTTTTTATTTGTAATCCTCTTTTATTTGCGTGTATGCATGGGAGCTATTCAATCTCTACCCACAGGTGATAATTATAATTTATATTTAGCTAATTCTAGCTTAGCTGTTAAACGATGTAAAATGAATTCGACTTTTATGCATTATAGAGAAAAAATGAGAAAACATTTGAATAATGAAAGTCATGTTAATTTTTTGTTTTTCGTAATTTTACCTTTTAGTAAAGATCATGATCGTTGAATTTTGCAATAAGTGTATTCTTGAGTATGTAAAAGATACCTTTAGAGTATATTTGACATTTTGTTTGTTTATTTATACAAAGGAATTGAATATTTAAATTGTCCAATGTGTTTTTAATTGCGTTAAACAATTTACAATCAAGAAAATTTATCTAACTTTGGAGCTGCTGACATTTTAGCAAATTAAATACTTGTGTAATGTTCAGATCTCAAATTAATTTTCAATTAAAAGTGGTTTTATTAGGCATTTGTTAGGATTGGAGACATAAAAGATGTTGAAATATTTTTAGTTTGACCTGTTACATTAAAACAATGTTTAAAGATACAGCCGGTTCTTCAAGTGTTGGATGCCGTTTTATTTCCCTTAGATAATATTCTGAATTCTAAACCTAATCGTTTATGTTTGACATAACTCACTTAATTTTTAATGTGTCACAATCAGAAATAGTTTTTAACCTTTCACAAATGTAAAAAAACATTTTCAATTATTTTTGTATTGAAATACTGAATGAATCAAACTACATACTGGATTTGTGTTTGAAATATGAAGGTGTTTAATTTTAAAAACTGTTCCGATAGTCAGCTTCTTCTACATCTAGTTATAACAGTTTATGACGTCAAACAGTGGGAGTTCCTGTCCAATTAAATTTTGGTTGGTGTCTTGGCTTACCTTGACTAGTTCCACGACAGCTGACGAAGTCAACGAGAGAATAGACTTATAATTTTTTTTATTGGATAAAAAAAATACAAGATTAAAATGCTGTGAATATAATGAATAATTTCATCATATGAAGGAAGCTGCAAAGGTGTGCTGAATGAAGTAATATATTTAAGACAAACACGATTATCAGATCTTGTCATTAAGTTATAAATACCATTGAAGAACATTGTTTCTTCAGCATCAAATGGACTAAATTTCTCATTACCTCTCCATCGGCCTTAAAAAATGTTTCAGATTCTTGACTTAATTTTATTTGTTTCTGTAGGGAATTAATTGAAATGGTAAAAATTAATAGTGTGCAAAATTTTAATTTTTTTCATTTCGTGCAAATGATGTACTCATGTGTTTAAATTTTGAATGGGAGCTTATCGAATAAATTAAGGAAATTCGTCCACTATCAAACTCGATATTATTTATTGTACGATTGATTTCTTAGGTTGTAAGTGCGTTTCTGAAGTTGAACAAATTTTTCAATGACTCTTGTACGTAAAATTCATGAAGGTTTCGACATATTTAAAAAAAAATTGAATTGAAGCTATTCGATGGAGTGGAATCATTTCGCAGCCGTTAACGAACTTAGCACTACATTTTTTGAACGACTGGATACCAAATTTTTCTGCTAGATCAACCGAATTTTGGATGTATTAGATCATATCCGTTCTATGCTTTACAAACTTTTCAACTGGATCCAAATTATAATAATGTACAGACTTTATCTTAGTAAGCAGCAATACTCTTAAAATAAAAGATTTTCAATCTACTTTTTCCCTCCAGAACATCCATCAATTATTCTTGTAAGTAGTGCCATTAAGAACGTTCTTAATCGCACTATTATGAGTTATTAATTTGTGACAAATAATTTTAAAATATACTCCAAGCGTGAAATAACCGTACAATTTAATAAATTTGCTAATAAGTTACGCTTCGACACGTAATATTCAATGGATGTTTTTTTTTAAACTTACACCACTTCAATTTATTAGATAAATATGACTTTAAAACACTAACAGAATTTATTCGATACACAAAAATCTAACAAATACCCAACGAAATGTGAATAAATTGAATTGAAACACGAAAAACAATTAATAAAAAATCGATGATAGTGTAAAGTGCTGTTTAATATTTGAAATAAGCTACCCGGATAGTCGTATCTGTTCTCCAAAAAAAAACTGATCCCAAAGTGCAAAATTAATTCCAAAAAAATTAACGTCATGTTAAACGCCATGTACTATAAAGAAACATTCATCATTGCCATTACACTTATCAGCACGATCTTAGCAGACGACTATCATCAACAATACAATGAGGAAGTTACACCAACTAGCCTTGACTTTTTTGATGCCGAAAATACTGATGAGGTTTTCGATCCACTTAAACAACCACCGTTTGGAAATATCTTTGGTGGAGGTCATGGCATGACTCAAACATCAGCATCAGCCTCATCATCGTTATCACCACCATTATCAGTAAGCGATATTCTAACAACAGTGGTGCCAACGTGGGATCCTTACCAAGCGATCGTACCACAACAACAACAGCAGCAGCATGACGAGGACGATTTTCTGAACACAACAACGACTCTAGCATCGGTCAGTGCCAATGAAGTTACCCAAAATCAGTATCCACTAGCTAATAACTCAGATCTGGAATTCAATGAGGAACAGGACGAACCGATCCTGACAACAATACCGTCCATATCCACCCGAATGAAGCAGGGCAAACAGATTCCCATATCGAATTTAAAACCGCACGAGGCCCTCCGGAAATTTGTCGAGGATTCGTACATTAGAACACCGCTGGCCATTCTAATTGATACCGCTTCCGATAATCTCGATCAAATCAAAACACTTTGGATCGAAGCCCTACGGCCGAATGCACCTCTGGATTGTGTTCTTTTGGCATACAATGCTTCAGGTAAATCTAGGTCTTAGACGTTTTTCGAATTTTTTTATTTATAAGCCTAAAAAAAAAGTTTCAAGGAAAATATTCTCAAGTTGTGTTCGCATCGAGTCGAGCTTTATTCTTGGGCCTGATGAACATCATTCACCACCATATCGTCTCCATGTGAAATATGACACGAGAGTTCAACAAGATGTACTTGCTGCCTTTCATATATTATTGTTCATATGGCTCTCGTGTTGATGATTATGATGTTAAGCTATATTACGAAGTTACACGCATTATGTCCCCGACATTTAGAATGATATAATCGCCGCTAACAATCGGGTTGATGGCTGATCAACAACACTTCGAAGCCGAGTTTTCGTAGCCATCTAATGGTAGTGCAGTGGTTACACTAACCATATAATCTTTTTCGCGTTCGAGTCGATTTAAAGCAAATTAACAGACTGTGACAGCGTTTTGTTGGGAAATTACATAGCCGGGTGTTAGAAGACAGATTTGAACATGCTATTAACAATTTAATATAAGAAAGATGGCAGTTTTGAAGGTAATTTCCATTTAGAAGCTTTTGCTTTCTTAGGTCCTATTACGGTAGTCGCCGTACAGTCACGATGAAATTAAGTCACCCGAATCGTTGGATTTGCATTGCGAAAGTCTGGTGCCTTCATGTATATTAATTCCTCACCTGTCCCGATGGAGGTACAGAGCAGGAAGGAACTACTCCACAAGACATGATCATGGGCGATAGCCTTTATATTACTTTTTTCGTCTGAATTTGTTCATTGGAGGACCCACTACACGTCTTCCTTCTTTCATGGCGCGACAGCCCAAATCGGGCCTTAGTCTCTTCGATGATCTCTCATTAAAGTTGGGATCTTTCAGTCGTTCCCTAATTAAATCCTCCAGAAATCTGAAATTCATGCGGATAATTCTTCCAAGGCAGTCCTTATGACATTTTGCCCGTTTAGGGTTATCGGTGTCCTACTGTCTCGACCCATGTGTATGTATCGGATTTTTCGCACATTTGTTACCTGACCCGACTCCTTACATTAAATCCTAGGAACTGACTTTAAGTCCGAATTGCTTTATGCGAGTAGACACTCGACATCAGCATAGTCAGATGACTCAGAACATGAAAGAACCTCCTTTTAAGCCTCTTTTCGCCTCACTTCCCTGTGTAGCTTGTAGGATGTCGTTAATTACAGCACCAGTCACCGCGTCGCATTGCTTAACGAGCGTGCGTCGTGTTCACTATAATTCCACTTTAAAACCAAAAAGGTGTTAACCTCGAACCATCAATCCATTGATTCATTGAATCCATTCTTGCTTGGATCAAACTTTTAATACAACCACTTCTATTTGTAATCAAATTAAACATAAAATTTAGACAAAATTGAAAGTATACAGAGAACTAATGAAATCCTGAACCAAATTTTTGGAATTTTAGTCATTACTTTTCCTAGAACGAAACAAGCAGCAGGTAAAAATTGCATTTAAAAGGAAATAAAATCTTAAAACGGAAACGGCTTCACATCTAAAGGAAAAAAATTCGAACGATGGTCGATATTAGGAAAAAATATAATATAATAAAATATAAGTTGCTATCGGATATGCATAAAACTTTAGATCAAGATTCCACTATTGATTCATATGTTAGACTTTGATCTTGATGCGATATTAATTCGATGGTATTTAAAGCCTTCCGTCATCATTTTTATGTTTTCCTATCATTGGTCGAAAAGATGAGCTCATAATAACGCAATGAATAAATTGCCGATGAAACTGTTTCGGCAGAAGTTTAATAAACCCCTTAAATTCATGATATTTAAATTCAGGCAAAAATAGATTTAGACAAAAAAACTGATAAGAAAACTGAATTACATAAAACAACTCATTACTGTGATTTAAAGGGCACAAAATTACAATCTTAATCTGTTTATATAAATTCCATTGATGTGACTCACCATCCGAAATAGTTTATTTAAAAAAAACCATAACAATTTGGAACTGTGGTGGCATGGAGATATAAAGACAATAATTCCGGTTCAAAAGATTACGAGAATAGTCAAAATGTTATTATACGAGTAGTCACTGATAACAACATTACATAAAACAATTTAATGATGATTGTGATTTAAAGGGCACCAAATTACTGTTGACTTAAAATTCATTTATATGACTCATATAATTCGAAATTAATTATGAAAAATAAAATAGAACAAATTTGATATGTAGAACTGATTTTTTTAACACAGCCGATTTCACTTAATTTAATTTGAGCTACTCCAGTTTCATTCAGTTTTATTGAACCAATATAAATATTTAATTACACTAGATAGAATTTTTGTAAACACACAAATTACACCACTTTCCAACTTATATTTCACTTTCTCTACAAAAATTTTACGTGTTACTCGCTCGAGCTCTACTGAACCTTTAAGCCCTCGAAAAATCAAATATTCGAAAAAACTATTGGACGCATGATTTTTATGAACATCGTGTTCGAAATTATCTTGTGTCATGACTTTTTGACCGACAATAAAATTCTTTTATAGATAAGAAAAAAAATCATTATTTTGTCGACATTATTTTTGTTTACTTAATACAAATTCTACAGCTCAGCGAAAAGAAATAGAAACATTTTTATCCAAATCATTTTATTGAACTGAACAATTTATTCGAATTTTTTTCACTAGGAGTTCCGGTAACGTATAATTTTACAAATACACGAATGCTATTGGCTGGAGTTAATAGCATAAAAGAATCGGAAAATGCCAAGGGAAATGCCTTTTTCGGAATAATCCGAGCGATCGAGCTGATCCCTTACGATAGTGCGGTTTTTGTCAGCACCGCTCTTTTGCCTGCCGACATTAATTTATCGCAATATGCAGCAACATCATTGCTCAAAAAACGAATACGGGTAGGTGGCATCATTTTTTTTTAACTAGTAATTAAGACAAAATTTTAATTTGCGTGTATTTTCTTTTCAGTTGTATTTGAATTGGTTCGGCGATGAACCGTCGAGTGAAAATGAAACTCGCGAAGAAGCTGGAGATGTTCTAGGAAGTGTGGCAATCCGATCAGGAGGAGAAGTCATTTTGTCTGGCGATCTCAGAAATACTGAATATCTGAATGATGACTATATGGTTGGTGCCCAAACTTCTAGATAGCATTTTTTAACGTATCAAAGATAAATTAATATCGTCAGATATTTTGTAAATAAATTTATTTATAACATTTGTTATGATAATTAAGATTACTGGAAATACTTCGTTTATAGTACGGTTAAAATCGAAGGGGAGTTTTTGCCATGCAAGTCTATTAAAATCAACAAAAACCGTTCGGAAGTTCGCACATTGGTCACTAATATCTATTATTAAGTCAATATTATTTTTTTAATTTCTCCTGCGACCAAGCAAATTTTTTTTAATTTTGGAACATATAATTTATTTTTAAGTGGTGAAAAAAAAACAGAAAAAATTCCTCTCATTGGTTTGGGTTTTTGATGATCGAAAATTCTCTTTTGAATTTGATCGCACTAAAGCACTCAACCTAAAGATTCAGCAATGGTGAATTGAAACGAATTTTGTACGAAGCAGTCGGTAATATAAAAAACATCGTGCTTGCAGTTCATTAAAATACGAGTATCTATATGATTCACGTACGAGCCACCTAAATGATTTATTTAAGGTCCATCTAGATGATTCATCTACGAATAACACAACTGAACGCTCAGTGATTCACATGTGAACACACTCATATGAATCCAATAAAAAGAGAATACCAAAGAAGCTTTACATAACATCCGATTAGTGCCTTTAAATTTTGTACAAACTGTATAAAGAAGATAAGAAAAATAAAATCAATAAGGATTAAATCTCAATCTTAAGTGCAATTCTGTGACGTTAAAACCATGTTAAAAAAGCTCATCTAGAAGCAGAAATTTCAGTTTTTTTTGTGGGATAAATCAAATATATGTAAACGATACAATAAAACTTTAGCAGGAATCTTGACGTCAAGGGGAGAATCGCATTATTTTTTTACAAGAACAAATAAATAACAAGAAATTCTTTTAAAAAAAATGGTTATGATGTCAACCAATTCAAGGACGCTTGATTCAACACCATAAAAAAAACGAATACAATAATCAAGAATATTTATTGCGTCGGTTGAAATAGTACTAAGTGTTCAAATATAGCAAAATTGAAGGTTTTTATTTGTATGCATCACACAACTCTGGATTGCTCTCTATTGCGGAAGACACCTTTATTTATGGAAATTAGTGGACGTGGTGGTCAAAAGTTGAATTGCAACTTTTTTGTCGACACTGGAAAGCGGCGACAATTGAACTGGTTTTTAACCATTCTTCATTACGCCTGAAAGACCTTGAGGAGAAAAAGGAGATCCCACCCGCGTACAAAATTGTGTGAAGCCTGCAACCTTCAGGAATCGTCATCCGGAAGAAAATCAATTGGGGTATAAAAAACCAATAAGTCTGCCAAGGGCTGATGCGATTCGTAAAGCGTGTATAGGATTGAACTCAAACTGAGAAAATAAAGTTAGATGCATGCAGTGTACCTCATTTTGTGGAACCTCTTTGAATTACCCGCTCCACGATAATAAAATCAAAACTGCGCAGCAATACTGGTTTATAGGCAACAGTATTGACTAAGGTAGGAAGGTTGGCTAGGTAGGTAATATGACCCGGTGGCCATGCTGATACCACTATTTGGTTAGAGTCCTACTCGAAGAACTATTTGGAGCTACCAATTAAACACTGGACAGCTCCTCTAATGTCTAGCCAAAAGTCTACGCAAAATGAATATGATTATAATAATTTTAAGGCTTTTTTAATGCCTGAATATCAAAGGTCCTTCTTTTCTTACTTTGCTTAGAGCATCCAGAAGAGCTTTTGACACTTTTCCAAAATGATTTTAGCTTCGTATTTACAGTGTCTAGCTTCACAATATTTTACATCAAGAGAGAGGTAGTGTGAAAGGTTGAGAACGTCTTTAGCACGTTGGTTCAATATATAATTCCTAATAAAAACTTGCAAGTAGCAAGTTTTTGCAGTCCATACTACTTCAAACTCCAGCCTTGTTTGATTACAGAACTGATGACACTTTCATTCAAAGAGTTAATTTTCTCCAACTCCATGCTGGGATTTATAGAAAGAAATTCTAAGAAAAAACTTATCAGACCCATTTTAGAACATGTTTGCATCGTTTGGGTCTCGTTTTACTTTGTTCGCATAAGCCAAAAGTTTCGCTAAAGATCAACTGGACTTCAGGTACACCTTCTTACGATACGAGATACCCTCTAATTGATTTGCAGCCGCTTAGTTCGCGTGGAATGATTATTTACATAATGTTCGTTAGAGATATTTTTACGAATTACGTTAGGTCCTTTTATAATCCGGAACGACCTTTGAGGCAGCGATTGATTTTTCAAAGGAATCACATAGAACCAATTGCCGGCCTAATAAACCGTTGCGTCGGTTATTATAATTCCGTTTGCGCTAAAATTTACTTAAGCATAGTAAGCCGAGATATATTCAAATCAATTTTCGTAAATTCTGTCTAATCTATGTTAACTATTTTCTGAGTAAGATTCAGTAGGCAGCACATAAATAATTTACTGGATCTCAAAGGATAATGACTCGAATGTAATGAAAATTTGTATTTATGCTATTGAGGATAACCGAATAATGAAAATGATATTTATTGTAATTAACAACGCTATTTCGAGAACTTTTCGTATAAAAACTAGAATTGTTTTATTTTCTACACCTCGTACTCTTACGTACCGCGAACGTAATCCTCTTGCCTCGTGGGAGATAGGGCTAACGCAGAAATACCTACTCTAGCAAATTCGAGAACAATTTACAAGTCAAATATAAATAAACTAATACACTTTAATCAATAGATTGTACATAAATAAAAACAAGTTGTTATGAGCCTAAAACATGTGCTGGTACCCTAAAGCAAGACTTGTTTTCCAATTTCGAAAAATTCTTAATCATTAGCTAGACCAAACGTAAAACACCAAGTTATTATCAATGGGTAGGAGATAGCACACCCACAAATCCTCATTACTTTTCAATGTTTGATTAGCTCATTTTGATAATCTTAAGTGCATTTTGGTATTATTATTGATCAGAATATTGAACTCAGTAATTCCGGCAGTAATCAACAAAGGCGATGAAGGGTTCAGAGTAATTAATTTTTCGGAAACCAAATTACTTACGTATCGATAAGATCATGGAGTACCTAAAAAACATTGCAGCGAACGAAAATAAAATTTAACGTAATCTGTTTATTCTACTTCCAGGCTGTTCTAATGTCCGAGAATTTTCAAGGACCGCAGGATTTGGAGTTGACCCTTGAAACGACCGTGTCCGACCTTTACATCAAGGCCGACACGCCGATGAAGACGGCAACTTTGGAAACCCCGAACGGCGGTTAGTTCGCAACTCCACCCACCCTTTTCGCACTACTTTTTTGTGCTCAATAACTTTTTATGTATTTTTAATTAACCAGAGTACAAAACAATTTTATGTATAGTAAAATATAAATAAAAACAAACAAAACTAATATTAGTAATAAAAGCGAACAGAAAAAAATGTTCAACGAAAAAAAAAATAATATTTAACAAAAAAAAAAATGTATGTTTTATGTGTTTTTTATCCCGAGCATTGAGAAAGGGATTTAGTAATATTTTTTGTATTTTGTCCTTGTGTATTTTGTCCGCTTTGAATATAAACCGCAATTCAAAAGAAAACGTCCTTTTAGCACGGAACCAGGTGAAATTTTCCTCGCCCTCGTTCAACATACCTTTAGAGCCGCAACAGCTTCCCGGAAATCTGGTAATTGTCAGCTGGCTGTAAGCCTTTTTCGTTTTGCAGTCAATTTTACAATTTATCACTAACACGTCACTGTCTGTAAATTTATTCGTAGCTTTGCTTTAGCACAAGAAGAAAACTTTCTTTAGTAGTCCAAAGAAATCTTGCAAAACACTTTTTTTTATTATTTTATTGTTTGACACAAAGCCGCACTCGTTATACTCTCGTACTACTACGAGGTTGTCAAATTGACATATGAATGGCATGCGCGCCAATCACCCACACACTCACGCTATCGCCCATATGATTTCTGTTTTTATGTCGAAGGGGAAATTTACTATGCGCTTTGTTGTTGCAATTTCTGCACACTATGCTAAACTGTTATACTCGACCGATTCGAAATATCTTTTTGTTATTTTTAATTTTTTTTTTCACTCGTGTCTGCAGAGATAAACTTGAAAAATTTTAATGCGAAGAAACCGAAACACAGCATCGAAGTAAATACAGAAGACGCAAATGATACGACAGCAGCGGTGGCAGTGGTCATCAGAAATCGTCATATGACATCACAGGAGCCAAAGTCCAACGGCAAACAACAACAAATCGTCCAAGCCGACTTCCATCTAAATAAAAAGTTGAGTCATCCAGTCAAATTCTATCTAAGATTGCGGCCGGAAAGTAGCAAAGATAAGTACCGAGTTAGGGTACTGGCGCGGAATGGATATCGATGGAATAATGGCGGCGGCGATGCTTTCGAAATTGGTGAGTGTATTCGATCGGGTGCAGACGAATGAAATTTAATTTTAGATAAACTTTATGGTAGCTGTTTCTGTTTGGTGGGGCGAGTTGCGCTATTGCTTTGAACATTGAGCTGACATCAGCTCACTACTGTTTCAATGCTTTTCTAGATTCTCGTCATCGAAACCATTGACCTGATCGTGGATCACCTCATGCTTTTTGTTTACGAAAATCCACTGATAAGATTAATCTGTTATGAAATTAGACGAATGACTAAAACAGACAGTGAGATACGAGAGGACTTGGGACATCTAAAGTCATCTGAGAAGAAATGGAAGCGCAAAATCTTTCAATACTCGAAACTTAATGAAGACTTACTACAGAAATGATCCTGTGACTCTTGCCCTTCGATTAACACAATTTACAAGTGGGATAGTCTTTTCAAAGCAGATACATCGAGTCTCAAACACGATCCCCACTCTGGAGACGATACCTGCAACTCCTGCGGAAACAGTCGCAAAAATAAAAATGCATCAATATGCGGAGATTTTGAACATCCTGCGTAATCATCTTGGTATGTCAAAGGTTAACGAAAGATGGGTCCGTAGAATGCTCATACCATTTGAAAAACGCAAATGAGTCGATGTCTAGAATTTTTGGTCGCTCTGCAGCGACAAGGATGACGTTTTTTCCGAAAAATTGTTAATGCTGATAAAACCTGTGTTCATCGTTTTGAAACTGAGTCTAAACAGGAGTCCCACTTCCACGAAGTTTAAGGTCGACTGGAATAATCATGCCAATTTGTTGAGATATGGAGGGTATCCTGTTGGTCGATTATAAGGAAAAGAATAGCAACATGGCCTGAGAGTATTACGCTAACGTACTACAATAATTAAATGTGGCTGGAAAGGATACTACAGGTGTATTGATTTTGTAGGACAATGGAACAGTTCGCTTCCAAACATTGAGCAACTCACCTTGGTATGGTATGGTGTGTTGGGTGATGATGTTGTCATCCTCCTTCACACAGACGTTAGTGTTCGTCCGTTGTGCTCCCCGTTAGAGTATGTAACTCGTGAAAAGCCACTCACCTTATAATCCATATTTAACCAAGCGTGATTATTTTTATTCAAAAACTTGAAAAACGAACAACAGGGAGAGAGTTATCGAGCGATGAAGAGTCCGCGCTTTCAGTCCACTTTGAAAAAAAGGACGAACAGCATTTTTACGATGGGATAGCCAAATTATTCGAAAGATCTAAGAAATGTATTTGTATTGAGGGAAATACATAAAAAAGAAAAATACATTTTTAATCCATTTATTATCGATTTCGAAAACTTTTTAAAGTTTCCAAAGTTTCGAGTGAACCAATACCGGCAATTTGTATAAAAAATCTCTATTAATTTGTCGACAACTGCCATTCTGCTTCGGCCACAAAAATAAGGAAACAGTCTTGTCTCGCAATTTTTTTATCGCATTTTTTTTCTTGCCTAATGCCATAGGATTAGAGTTTACTTTATTTTATTATTTTTCATTTTTTTTTAATAATCTAGTATTACAAGGTCGTCTTCAAATATCAAAAAAATCTATTCTGAGAAGATTTATTTCGTTATATCAGTGTGAAATATTTTAATTTTTAGCCTCTCCATCTTCACCGGCCAACCCTCACCACAAATAAAATAAATATTTCTAGCCTTCTCGAAGGCGAACACAATGCCTTCAACAGACTGCTCCAAGACTATCCATATCCATATTATGACCAGCAAAGGCTAAACTTTGCGGAATCCAGGAACCCAGATTAGTACACTTCAGGAATGTTCGTTACAATGTCGAAACGTCTGTTAAAAATATTCTAACAATGATCTTGGATCCAGAGTTTATGCAAAGAATTTTAACAATCAGTCAATGCATCAAATTTCAAGTTCATTGTTCTAACGCTTTAGTAAATAATCAGAGTGAAATATAATTTTGCATAGATCGCGGTTTATTCGTTCATTATTTCGGGGATAAGTTAGAAAACTAAACTGTCGAAGCCATCTCTTCCGTATTAAATTCACATGACTGATAATTACAGCATCAAAAACATCACTAAACTCTTAAACAAATATTTACCTCAAAACTATCCAAGAACTAATCATAATTACTTTCAAACTCGTGATGACAAAGAACACTGCTTACATCAAATATTTAAATAAAATTAAACGTTCACAATAAAAAAATGCTATGACCTTAGGACCACTTTCAGAGGATGAGTAACAATAAGATCGAACCTTTGTAATGCTGATTCGTGTCGTAGTTACGAAATTGTTCTTATGTTTTTAAAAATCACACATCATAAGCACAAAATATCTACACCAGATTTCTTTATTGAATGTTTGACTGTACTGATCTATTGAATAGTAAGTTAATCGTACGGTAAACTGGCACATACTAACTATTACTTAGCTTCATGAAAATGAAAACTAGCGAAAGTAAAAACAAAACAAAACAAAAATGAAATTTCGTCGGTAATGGAAAAAAAAAGTTGTTGCATGTTGCACGTAAATCGAGTTGAGGTAGTAAGTACCTGAGCATTCTGAGCATAAGCAACTTATTACTTATTGCAATTATAAGATAACGTTTTAAATACTCTAGGAAATGTTTATATTCCGTATCGATGTGTGATTAACAAGTTTCTGAACACGTGGTGTTACTTTCGTCACGTTAGCGGCTCTACCTTTTTAATCCCGCCATTGATAATTTATTGTAATTTAATCATAATTGTTACACTTTAACTGATCATCATTTTTCATTTGTTCATTTACCTGGTGATTCGGGTGAAAAAAGATATTTGTGGAGGAACAAATTTAGCACAAGCTCATGAATACAATCGGGGTCAATTTCAGCCTAACCTTTAACTCTTCTATTCAGGATAAATTTAATATTAGAAATACTCCTCTAATTATATCATGGTTTATTGTTTAACTTTTTTTTAACCTGCCAGAGAAAAATATTGTTGAAATGTTCTTCTCTTTTAGTGTAGTTATATTTAAGAACCTAGTTTCAACCTTAGACCGATCAAGTAGAAGCTGTTCTTTCGAGCATTTGCTCATCTTTCTCCCGTCTCGCGAACTCTACTGAATACAGCGTGCAGTTATTAGAAAAATTAAAGGAATTCATCTCAAAAGATTCTTGAGATACGAGAGATAATTTTCAGAAAATAACCCAACTTCTTTTCTAACATAAAAAAAACTATAAAAACACAACTTTTTAGTTTAAAGGCCGGTTTACATGTCGAATGCAAGTAATTTTTACTGAGATTGTGAGTGAGAAGGAAATCTCTAATGAGAAACTGATCAGGAGTGAAACGAGCAGAGATATATCCAGTAAAAAATACTGACGATATTTCTGTGAATGTGTTTGTGCCAACATTTTTTGCAGTGGTTGCTTCTACTCCATTGAAATTCGATAAGCTAGCTCCCTCACAATCTCAGTAAAAATTGTTTGCAACCGCCATGTAAATCGGCCTTTAAGGCTGGATATAATATCTGTTCGTTTCACTTCTGATCAGTTTCTCATTAGATATTTTCCTTCTCCCTCACAATCTCAGTAAAAATTATTTGCAACCGTCATGTAAACCGGCCTTTAGCTACTTCTGTTTCTGAGATATAATTTTTTTTCATTAGTTCCCTCCCTAGATTGCTTTAATCCGAAGCATATCCTTCAGTCACGTCAAATCGGCTTGTACATTTTCTGTGAAGTTTGTATCTTAATTTGTTTAAATATTATGCTTAATGTTTCTGAATAAATAAATAAAATTGACCGGTGCAGAACCAGAGGAGTACTAGTGCGAATATTGAGTTGATGGTAGGAAATGTTTATTTAGAGTAATCCCCATTCTTCAATCCTCTGCCAATGGGACAACGGTGCTAGAGTAGCTTAGTGCTGCTATCTATGAGGATACAAAACAAAATAAAAATACGATATCGTTCCATTCCGTGATAAGAAATTGGATATATTTCTTTATTACGATGCTAGGCCTTATACAGTGCAAGTTTCCAAGCCCAGGTAAGCGAATTGGTTGGACCATAATAGCAATAATTTTTAAAACTTAAAAAAAAAACTTTCCCATCACTTGAAACAAATTATACTTGACCTCTTCTCTTGGTTCCAAAACCGACAATTATGTTGTTCAATTTAAACTGCAACTTACCTTGTATTTAAAATGTAATTAAATTATTTAACGCTGCAATCACGATAACATGAAAGTTAGCTTTCAAACATATTTTATACGTAGCCGATATTTTTAGACAGGAAACTCTAACGTCTACAAACAAATGATAATAAACTACGACATACACATAAGTTCGCGCACAGATTAAAATATTTGTTTAGAATAATCCTTAATAAATTGCGTAAATCAAAGCAATTTACATAACACACTTACTTTATCTTGGAACAATGTTTATATTTTTTTCGAAATAGAGCTTAAGCTAAATAAAAAGAAAGGGTGAACAATATAGCAATCCACTTATTGAATTCATATGTGCTCTTGTTAAAAAAATACTTTTCACTAAACAATCCGTTCAAATGACCGAGAAGAACTAACATAATTTCAAGTAATTCGTTTCATTTAAATTCTTCATTACGTACGTTGGCTGGTACACATTTTAATTTTTCCCGGAGGGAGATAAGGGTGACGTACATTTTCTGATTATTTTTCTTATTGAAGTTCAATAATTGTGTTTTTTTTCTACTCGCATTCAACTTGATTTTGAATTTTCAGGGGATTTGCTATCTCGGAAACTGTTCAAATCGCTTAACCTCGTTGACTCTGAGATCAATATGAAACAAGAGTTTCCTTCACGCAATGACAAAAACCTATTCGGATTTAGCCACGATAGTATTCGATTTCCGGACGACAATAACGCAACAATCGATGTTAGTCAAATTATTGAAGTCGACAAAAATGTCGAGAATAATACGATGAACGGTCGACAGCAACAGACGACGAACAGTCTACAGAATATTGGAACAGTCGTTGAGATGGGAATTCAATCGCAACTTCTTCTTGGACCGGGCACTACTGGACAGCTTTATTTCGAAATTACAAATTATCGAAATGAACCGGTTTTTCATAATATTCAAGTTACAGGCGAGCAAAGGTTTTTAATTGCGATCAATCAGGAGAGGTATTTCTTTTAATAGAATCCATAGTGAAATAATAAATTCTTATTTTTTATATTTTAGATTGCAATTAGCAGGTGGACAAACTGCAACGGTTATTGTTACTGTTCGTGTACCACCAACAACGCAAATTGGAATCAAAGACCAAATAACATTTACGTGTCAAGGGTACGGACAATCGTCGAAAATAGCTATTCTGAAAGTTGTACAGCCATCGGAAAATCAGGTAATTAGTAGGAATTGAAAGGCTTTCGTAACAATCCAAAAACATTTTTTGTTTTCCTTGTCCTGTATATGGTTTGTTTGCTTATCAAAAAAACTTTAAATTGTCGGCGATATCGTAGCTTCTTTTTGAAGCTATATCAAGAACACAAGAAGACATTAGACCGATTTAATTTCCTATACAACAATAACTATTCGATGATAAAATCAAAAATTTCATTGATTGCTGTATGAGATACAATGCTACAAAATCTGAACAGAAAAATTCCGAAACCGCAAAAATATTAAAAAAGACACAACCCCGCTGCGAAAACTATAGGCGGATTTTGAACACAATACTACAAATATGCTGACAACAATAACTGAACGCTGCCGTCTTATTCTATATTCAGAATTGGAAAGTTTCGGCCTTGACTTAGCGGCACATGATGTCAGTTTATATTTTAACGAAAAACAAATAAAAAACATTGACCCTACAAAAAAAAAAACAGAAATTGGACAACATGTAACATGTTTACAACTTTATATATACGTAGTTGGGGGTTAATTAGCAAAAACAGTATTAAACAAATGAGGGTTAGGCGCGGATCCAGACATTCAATTTCGGGGGGTCACGGTCTCATCGGACTTAGATGAACAATCATTTTCCTAATCTCAGATCATACCGTTATTATTTTATTTTTAATTTACTCTCATGCAGTGTTTTATCTTGTTTGAAAGTCCAATAAGTTCTATTCATTAACAACCTTTAATTATCGTTTTTTCTGCAGTAAGTTTTAAGATTCCTTTTTGAAGGAAGTACAAAAATTATCTTAGGTCGCTTGAAGTTATGGGCGCCAGCAGGTGGAGGGAAGAATATTGTTCTCCACCCACTGGCGAGCTAAAGATCTCCATATACGACACGTTCTTACTGTCGTTTTTGCTCTTCTCTGTAGATCGTACTTCGTTTGTGTGGGAAAAAATCGGCTCAGAAATTACACTGACATATGATCGACAGATTTATCAGTTAGGTAGAAATACACGATCAGATTAGGCTCTCGTATAGGGGGCCCCTTAATACTAGTTGCATTAATTCGAGCTTCACATGGAAAACGATCAAATGAAGTAAATAAATAGCAAAATCAATTGGATGCAGTACGATAATTCGGTCCCACACATTCTTACAAACAACGAAGACGAAAATATTTAAAAAGAACAATTCATTCCCTACCAGGAGAGTGATCTAATCAATTAGTGTGATTTCTAAACGAAAGGATAAGTTAAAAATTATCAATACAAAAATTGTTTACAATAAGAATTTGATCTAATTGAGTTTTGAATAGTACGATAAAAATGTCTCTTTATTTTTTTAGGATACTACACAGCCGTACCTCCACTGGAACTTTGGCAGCCGTTGTGATGGCAATAAGCTGGAGACGGGCATCTGTTCAGATGCAATTTGGTCTGTCGACGTTACAACGCACGACTGGGGAACCGGCTTAATGCGAATTCAATCGAATCCCCGGGGAATATTCGCACGAAATTCGTACACAGCGGGCACAACAACGCCCGTGACGGCCGTATACTCAGCAAATTGTTGCCAGCCCAGGGTTACCATCAGCGCTCACGACTTGGCCGGCAATTTGAGAACGGCAACTATCGATGTTCGCGATATCTACCTATCGGAAGGATCAATAGCCGCTATAGTTCTCGGCGCCCTGCTCCTCATCGTCCTTATTGTTCTGATTGTAGTTGCGATCGTTTGGTGTTGCAAGAGAAGACGGGAATCTCGCGATTTGCCGACGTATCGAAGTCGTTCGCGAACATCGACGTGAAACCTGCAGACTACAGCAAACAAGTCTATGCCGCCAGCAGCACTATGCCAAACAGTTTAATTGTTTAAGACTTTAGTTACCAGGTTTCAGGGTAGATTTAAGAAAGAACTTTTCATCGCAAACTACAGTTAAATAAAATTTATTTATGGGGGAGTGCAATCAACAAGTTGATTCCCATCTGTCAAATTGGAAAATTTTATTTTTGCGGCTTCGTTTCCATCTGCAAGAGTCAGACTTACCTTTTGCTGACGAATTTAAATCCAGAACAGGCGGAGAAGGTGGCGCTCGTTCGATTGGCGGTGCAGCCGGCAAAAGAAGCGGCGTACAAGAAAAGTCGTCGAATGTTAGCCCGGTGACGGAAGCACTAAGGAGCGAATTTTTCACAACACGCGACGTGTCACCTTTTGATTTCTCCGACATACTTTACGCGGGCGCGCTCGTCTCGATTTGAATAGGAGGCCGAACCTACACAGTCAATTGATGAGCCGTCAAAAAGTGATCAATTCTGACGACCGATAAGGAAACTTTTTACAAGAGAATTCGATTGAGTTTTTTTACCTGGCGATGACCACAAATTCGAGTCTGATTCTGATATGTTGTGTACCCGTCACTCCGTCTGCCCAATGACATGATAAGATTATGCAGGGTTGCGCAAAGCCGGACCTCCCGACCACAATATAAAGTTGGAGGGAAATTTAATGGATTTTACAGGGTAATTAGTTGTGGCGCGAAGATTTTTGAATTATGATGTTGATTTTTGAAATAGGCTGCACGACGTCTGCAGTTAATTCAATTGTCCCGTCACGTCACTTCGATGCCGATTCAACGTGTCACGTCGATCGAAAAAAGCGATTGTGTACCCAATAGGAAGGTTGTACCTATAGAAAACTAATCGAAATTCTACACATTTTCTACAGCCATTGAGCTCCATGTGTAAGAAAGGTACAGCGAACGAAAACCGTCTCCGTAGAACTGTAAGTTATGTTGGTTATACAGGCCTCGCTCCTCACCGAACCGGCCACTTCAAGATCGTGCTACCTCCTCTACAGAGTCCTTTAGGCTTGGTCATCAGGTCTCTTTTCTTAACATCTTCTCCGAAACCAATAGCGCTGTTAACCCTGACCCACCTGTCTTCGTTGATTTCTCCACCAATCCCTCCGAGGTGGAGTGCTTTTTCTCGCTGATTAACGGTAAAACTTCTTTCGGCCCGGATGGCATCCCGAATAAAATCCTTAAAAGGTGCAGATCTCGTCTTGCCCGCCCACTCCCCATATTGTATAACCACTGTATAAATAACGGATTCTTCCCTGTAGCATGAAGGAAGGCCACGCTTATTCCACTTCCCAAGAAGGGATCGGACAACCAAATCGCTGCCTTTCGTCCCATTTAACTCCTTACCAATATTGGTAAGGCATTAGAGAGAGTGATCCTTCCACGCTTCAGGGACTTTACGACCCAACTCGTACCAGACTATCAATTCGGATTCGAACAAAACAAATCCGCCGAACAAGCAATAATGATTCTCCACAAGCTGATCTCCGATAAACTGCGGAATAAAGAATGCACTGTAGCTTGCGCACTTGACTTGGAGAAGGCCTTTGATTCAGTGTGGACTGAAGGCCTTATCTTCAAACTTATCGAGTCCGAATGCCCTCTCCCCCTCTCTAGAATATTAGTGGACTTCCTGTCTGACTGTTCCTTCTCTATTTCCATCGCGGGACATTCGTCTGGGGCTATATCGCATCCCGCTCTGGTGTCCCCAGGGCTCCATCTTAGGTCCGATGCTCTTCAATTTTTTCCTTTGGGATATTCCGCTCCCCTCTTACAATAGTGAAAATTCACTCTCCCCCCTCCCATCAGTAAACTTGGGTAGTTTAATGTACGCAGACGATATTTTAATTTTCGCGTCCGACTCCTTTCCCTCACAGCCGCAATCCTTACTACAAGAATCTGTTAAAAGAATCACCACGTTCCTGGAAGATTGGGCCGTCAAAATCAATCCCGCCAAATCTGGGACCATCTGCTTTAGGAATGCCAGCGGCAAAGGACATAAGGGTGCCGTTCCGGAAAGTAGAAACGTGTCTATTGCCCTGAATGGTGTGCAAATTCCTGGGCGTCAACATTCATCATAGGCTCAAATTTAATCCACACGTTAGGGCGATTCTCCTGAAAGCTAAGGCAGCGACGGCCATAGTGGGATTCCTCCTCGCGTCTAAATCGGTCTACTCGAATACCAAGCTCCTTATATGTATATAAAACTCTAATCCGCCCGATCATTACTTACCGTTTCCCCGTCTGGGTTGGCATATCCCCAACTGCTGCAGAGGAAATTAACATCTTTGAGAGGAAAATTCTCCGTAAATGCCTGTCTAAATATAGAAGACCCAATAGGAAATTCTACAAAAACAGAGTACTCTATGCAGAAACCAAAATAACTCCAATATTGCACTATATGCTTCAGACCAGCAAGGCTAGAGTAAGTGGAACTCACACCCCCTTCTCATCGTCGATACGAATTTCATCGCCAGTCGTATTTGTACGGATTTTATCACATTATATTATTTTTACAAAGTTTCAGGATATCCCAAGGCTTGATGAGCTGCATTCATCTCTTTTTTATTTTCAGCTTCAGGGCATGAGCGACAAAGGTTTCGAGTTGGCATCGTATTTTTGAAGTCACATTTCAGGTACATTTTGCATACTCATTTTTATTACTTCTGTCTTACATTTAAAATAGAAGGATTCGAAATTTGGCAGCAGGTTCAGCGTCAGGACTTCATAAGTCAAATTTCAAATCCTTCATTTCTCTATGCAAAAGGAGGAAATAAAAAAAATGCGCGAGTTAATACGTTGCACCACTCGTAGAAATGGAGTGAACTTTGTACGTACAAAGAACGTACAAATGTTATGTATAAGAACCTAAAATATTATACGTAGAATCGCCGTAAATATTCTACGTATAGTGCTCTTCCAAACTATAAGTATAGTGCTCTTCAAAACTATACGTATAGACATACACAGCGGCCGCGGACATCGTACCCTAGAATCTACGGTCTTTATCAGCACTTTCTACGGTCTTTTCTTTAGTATAGTATACGAAACTTTGCCTGCTGGGTGTCGATGACAATCGACATTCACAATCGCTTTTTCATGAGTCTATGTCGAATCGGCATCGAAGTGACGTGACGTGACATTCACAATACGGTCAATTATCTCATAAAACTTAGATATTAAACGAAATTTGTGAAAATATAAGCACTCCTTTTCATTTTTTTATTACACTGCTGTACGTCAAATTTGAATCTGAAGCTATTTTACGTGTGTCCTCCAAGTTTCAACTTTCTAGCATAAGCCAAAAACCGTTGCGTTCTTTGAGATCTTAAAACGTGAAAATACAGAATCAGGGCAGATAATTTTTTGATGCGGTAATTGGTATTTGCTTCGAAGGGCTTTTAATGCAATTGCCCAAAAATTTAAATCACGATTTTTTTTCATTTCCAACCCGAAGGAGGTGTAAGGGAGTTTTTTATGTTTTCCAAAAACTATACATCATACAGTCCTTTAATCACTTTTAAGGAATTAAAATATGCCAGTCGTAAGTAAATTATGATTAGATATAAAATTCTCGACAAGATTTTCGGGCAATGTATTCATTGCTCGTTGATAAAGTGGACTCATATTTTTCGGTTCGCCGAAATCTCGTTCAAATTTAATGTAATTAATCCAAACGTCTGTCTGCTTCTTACCAAAATAAAGTGTTGTATATTCGTGACATTCACGCCATGCTTGAATGTCGGGCGTGATCTATAAAAAAAAAACAATGTTAATAAATTGACAAATAAAATATTTACAAATAAACAATTACCTGCATCGACTCAATTGCAGCCATTTTTTGAAATAAATTCAAATTGGGTGGCGGAATTTTTATCAACTGCTTGTAAAGTTTACGTGCATCAACGATCGACCTCGTAAGTGCCACCCATTGAATATATTCCCCTTTGTATGAATCGAAAGATGGCGAAATCTGTTTCATAGCCTCTTCGTAGATATCATCGATTTTATTTGCGTGATAGGGATTTCCCAGATAGTGTTGAATAATTAAATCCCAAAGAGGTTTTGATTCGAATGCCAGCTTTTTTATTGCTCGACGAAATGTTGTGTAAGCTTTTCCATCTTCGTCTTTGCGTAAATAATATCGCAACCATAATTTCCATAATTTTATACATCTTGGAAATTTTGTTATGGCCTTTTCTAGAACCTTTAAGAGTCCAATTTTACGGTTAAAATAAAAAAAAATGATTTTTTTAATAACTTGCCTCTATCAGAAATTCTTCCTTAGCAGACGACAGTGTTAGCATATCAACGTACTGAATAAAGTGATTTAAGGACATATGACCGGCTACGTACGCTTCTTTAAATGCAATTCCCAACGTTTTACGCTTGAACTCCTGTTGTGTTGAAAGATCCTGATTCAATTCTAGCATAGCTGTTAGATATAGTTCCCACATTTTATCGGTATTTACCTGTGTGTTAATGACGTCTTTAAAAAAAAAATTTTATTTTTAAGATAGAAAACAGAAATCTTACTTCTTTTACAGCGGATTGATAAATAGCGAGTGTCAAGTCGATTCGCTGTTTCAATGTCTTGTTGGTTCTTATTTCAGCTTTTGTATCCGTTTCCATTTGGTCTTTTGTGTTCTTGTCTTCAGTCAGATAAGCCGTGTGGTGTCCTTTCAATTCCCGCTGTGCCAACGTATGCCAAACAGTTTCGTTAGTTGGAGATAAGTTTATCATGTGATCGATTATTTGTTTTTGTAGGCTTTTAGTAAACGGATACTCCGTAGCAGCATTCAAAAATTCAACAAAAAAATCAATATCGCAAATTTTTTTCTTCGAGTTCTCGTAAATCGCAAAAACACGCTGCAATCCTATCGACTGAAAAAACATTTGTTTCGTTCGATAGCAACAAAATAACAACGTTTGAAAGTTACCTGCTCCGATTCTTGATTGTTGTCAAGAACCAATTCACTGCTCATTTTCGCCGCTTCCTTGAGCATTGTTTTGAAGAATTTCATATACAGATCTTGATTCTCTGGATGTCGTTGTATGCCGCGAAGTAGAAGGTCTTTAACACGATCGATATTTTCCGCTTCGTAGTATTCCCACATAGCAGCACGAAGCCAAGTGTTTGGCTTATCGCCATGATACTAAAAGTAATATTTCATTTCATTTATGTTCTATTCTGGATCGATAAATTTGCTGTTCCCACGATAAAAAAAACTGCTCTTACCTGTAACATTTTTTCAAATGCACTTGAACCTTTGCTTATGTTATTCGAAAATTTACAAAATTTTACATAATTTAACCATAGACGTTCTTCTGCTGGAAATATAGCCAACGAATCTATATATAAAGTCCTAATGTGATTTATGAGTGAACTTTTCACGTTTTTTATTTGTTCAACATTTTGGCATTTAACCTTTTCATTAACTATACTGAGAAGATTTCGTTCGTATGTAATATATTCGCAGTAGCTCTTTACTGATTTTGTTTGTTGGCCAATTTTATATTCAAACGATTCGCGCTTTTTTATTATTTGTCTGAAAAGTAAGTTGAAAACAATTAAAGCTTAGATTGCCAAAGTAAAACATTTTTTAATCGTTTTGTTTAGTTTGTTCAGGACTTTATCGAAGAAATACTGTATTTTTCCGTTTACAAATTCAAGCCTAGCTTATATTCCATAGAAACATGTGAAATAAGTTAACTACATATCAAATACTCTTCCCACTTTTCCTAAAACGACATGGTTCGCGGATGAAATGGAATGGTCGAGCAGAAGAGAAGCGTCTGAAGTGGTGGTAGACGATGTTTTTAGATTTCTGAAGGTTATACTTATCAGGAAACACTCTACTGATCTTCGGCGAGGAAAGATTGCCTAAATTACACTGTTCGTCACGAAAGGGTCTGAACAGTGTACTCATAGAGCTTGACAAGTGTTACGGCCCCGTGTATACCAAAACAGCATTTTTGTTGAAAATAAGGCAAACGGGATTCGCGAAATCTCCAAAGCAGCAAAAGATAGGTCTTTTCTGCTTAGACAAATATAATTAGCAATATGTGTTAAAGTTTCTGTTGATTATTGTTTTTTGAAATTTCGATCATAAGAAAAATTATAAGCGATAACGTCGAATAAGTTTTCGAAATTATTGAAAACACACATTTGGTAATTGCGATTTTGGAAACATTTCTGAAGTGATTTTCATTATTTTTGCTTTCACTCAATTAGGAACGATTCAATCTATTTTTTTTTTTGGAATTACAATTTTCGATTTTGACTTATGTTTGGAAATAATACATTTTGAAAACTCTGATTTTTAAAAAAAATTATGTTTTTTTATTATTAAAATTTTCTATGAAAACCGATTTTTTTTTATTTTGTTTTTTCTTATGTTACTTTATCAAAGCGTTCTAAAGCAACTTAAATTCAAAAGGCTTCAAAAAAGTTAGTATAACATTGTTTTTGCAACGATTTTTCAAACTACATTTTTCAATCAAATTTTCCATTCACACCACTCGCAGAGGTCGAGCTGATCGGACGTGTGGCTATGTCGAATTTTTTTTCGGCAGGTTTGTTTTTATGTTTCATTCGCTGAGAGTAAAAAGGTTACGATGTTCCCCACCCTGCAAGCCTGCAGCACACGATTCGAAGGCATAGGTGTGTGTGTGTAATCGGCATAATGTCTATTCGCCTGCTCAGAATGAAAAGTGATTTTTAGCTTTTCTTCTTTCTATGTGGCAAACAGGGCAAAAAGTAAATCGAAAAAAAGAAAAAAAAATCTGCCAACAGTCTGGGCGCAACTTTATTATTTTTTGGGTGGAAGTTCGGAACGAGTTTAATTCTGAGATGCGGTGTAGGTTACTATGTGACTGAAAACCTAAAAAAAAGTTCGGGAAGCGGTTAGAATGGGGTCGCGCTAGAATACTTACGCCGCTGCCTCATATAACATATTGTTACATGTAAACCTGGCAACCGCGCAACCGTGCAACTCGATCGTTTCACATAATGAAAACAACAACAACCGAATACCTAGTTGAAAAATAACCCAATCAGAAATAAGGCGAAACAGCACGGTTGTATCTCTCTTCTTATCGAATGCTCTCCAATGTACTAGAATCCAATTAGAATCAAAGTCGAAAGATCTCAAGCTCACTTGAATCTTCTACACACACCACTGAACGAAGATCGAAATCGAGAGCTCTAAAGCTTTCGAGAAGGTTCTACACTGAACGAAGATCGAAATCGAAGGCTCTAAAGCTTTCGAGAAGATTCCACAAGCATCGAAGATTCAAGTAGATCCTAGACTGCAACCGGCTAGTATATAAGCAGGTGAAGCTCTCAGCGAGGACACAGTAATTTCGATTACGTCGACTGCGAGTATACGCGACCGTGTTGAGAGAGAACGAAAGTGAACGAGTTAAGCGATATATGGTATAAGCGGGCGGTACTGCCATACAGTGCGAATTATTGTGCGATTATAATTCTGAGAATTAAAGTGCGGATAAATAAATTATCACTTATTTTTATTTTAACCGAATTGTGTTTTACTTGAAATCCCGGCGAACCCCTAGCTCGCAACAATTGGTGTCAGAAGTGGGATTTCAAGGATTAATTCGGGTTAGAATCGTGAGTGGAAAAAGTGAATTTAAAATTCTCGAACGGACAAAGTGAGAATTTTGTGCGCGAATAAAGTTTTCAAACTGTAAAGTGATGTGAAAATTCTCGAACGGACAGTGAGAATTTTGTGAAACGGAATATTCTCGAGTGCTCTAGTGAGCGGTAACTATAATTAGTGAAGTGGAAAGTTCTCGTACGGACAAAAAGAGAACTTGAATGAATTTGTATCGCTGAAAATCTTTAACGGACAAATAAAAGATAGTGAAAATGCCGCGTTATTTAAAAGACTTAAAACTAATGGAGCTGAAGGAAGAGCTCGGTAGACGCGAATTATCTACAACAGGGAACAAGACTGAACTTGTCAGCCGAATGATCGAAGTGCTTGAGGCTGAAGGCAAGGACGCAAACAATTTCGAGTTTCCAATCGAAGAAGCTCGCGCAGCAAGCAGTGATGAGTGTTCCGAGACATTAGACTCTCTAAGGCAATTGATGCAAATGATGAACCAACAATCAACGGACCTCAACCAGACGTCGAAGGACATTAATCAGAAACTGGACCACCAAACTCAACAACACAATCAACTATCAATAGACATCAACCAAAAATTGGAACAGCAAAGCGAACAAACGAAAGAGCTAAAAGAAGATCTAAATAACAAAATTAAAGATCTGAGCCAGTCGATGGACACCATAGGTAAGACAATCGAAGAAAATGTAGAGAAGAAACTTCGAACCTTTGAAGAACAAATGGCGGAAAAGACATCTGTGATTGTGGAGGAAGTTGAACGCCTTAAAAGAGACTTTGATAACGTGAAAGCGACTGGGGTCATCAAAACAGAACACGTTACGCACAAAGATCTCAAGGCTCCAATCTTCGATGGACAAACACCGTGGGCTATCTACAAGACTCAATTTGAGGCTGCCGCGAGAAATAATCATTGGAATAATTTGGAACGAGGAACGGCTTTGATATTGGCGCTAAGAGGTCCACCAGCAGAAGTTCTCCAAACAATTCCGCAGGAGCAGCAACAAGATTTTTCGACGTTGGTACAGACATTGGATCTTCATTACGGCAGTGACCACATGCGAGAGATCTACAAAACACAACTCTACAACCGAACCCAAAAGAATGGTGAAACACTTCAAGAGCTGGCACGCGATATTGAACGACTTACACTATTATCGCTTCCCAATGCGCAAACAGAGCAACGCAACGACACAGCTGTTTTCGCATTTAACAATGCTGTACAAGACAGAGAGCTGCAGCAGGCGTTAAAATTGGCTGGTAAGAAAACGATTGGCGAAGCCTTAGTAAAGGGTTTTCCAATAAGGACTTGACAACTTTTTTTCAAAATAAAATGCAAACCATTTGAGATATTTCAAAAACTTTATTATCGGGTTGAAGTACAATCAAAACATTTATGAATGGAACTCGACTTCGTTCATATGGCCACCGCGGGCACGTTTGCAGCGGTCGATTCGTTGGACCCAATTTTCGATGACTCGGCCACACATTTCGGCCGAAATGGCTGCTATTTCGTGTTCAATGTTGGCTCTGAGCTCTTCCAACGTCGTCGGCTTGTTGGCATAGACCAACGACTTGACGTGGCCCCAAAGAAAAAAGTCCAGAGGCGTTAAATCGCACGAACGAGGCGGCCAATCGACTGGTCCATTTCTTGAGATAACACGCTCATCAAACTTACTCTTCAATAAATCGATTGTAACGTGTGCTGTGTGGCTTGTGGCACCGTCCTGTTGAAACCACATGTTGTCCAAGTCCATATCTTCCAATTCGGGCCAAAAATAATCGGTAATCATGGCGCGATAACGATTACCATTCACAGTAACGTGACGATCATTATCGTCGACGAAAAAATATGGCCCTATGACGCCGCCAGCATGCAAACCGCACCAAACAGTTATTTTTTGTGGATGAAGTGGTCTTTCATGAAGCACATGTGGATTTTCACCGGACCAATAACGCATATTTTGCTTATTGACGAACCCACTGAGCCAAAAATGAGCTTCGTCACTGAAGATGATTTTGCGATGAAATTGATCATCTTGGCGCATCTTTTCCAGAGCCCAATCGGAGAACGTACGTCGCTTCAAATGGTCCATCGGCTTCAATTCTTGAGTCAGCTTGATCTTGTATGGGTGTAAACCAAGATCCTTACGCAAAATTCGCCATAACGTGGTCTGGGCGATGCCCAACACTTGAGAACGCCGTGGAATTGACTGATTTGGATCATTTGCTACGGACGTTTCAACGGCAGCGATATTTTCGACACTTCGACCAACCCGTTGTCTCACTGGCACGGCAACATCACACAACGAATATGTAGACTCAAATTTTTGCACTAAACTTGTTACTGCCTGTCTACTAGGGCGAGAATTACGACCGAAAATCGGAGTTAACGCTCTTAAAGTAGCGGTCACCGACTCCGAATTTCTGTAGTAAATTTTTATAATTTGCAGACGTTGTTCCTTCGGGTACTTTACCATGATAAAAATGTTAAGTTTACTGAATAAATTGACAGTGACAGTTCGATGATTAGTGAAAGGGTGCGTTCACAAATTGAATTCAAAGTTGTCAAGTCCCTATTGGAAAACCCTTTATATGGGCTTACGTTCGAAGCTGCCAAGCAAAGCTCGCGAAATAACTACCGAGTTCGAGAAATAACAGAGGAGTGTGTATGTCAGAGAACGGAGTACACCAAACGGAGCGAAGGATCTGGTGCCCTCCGATGTTGGAATTGCGGACAGGCAGGACACTTAAGACGCGACTGCCGAAAACCAAGAAAAGCTACCAACTATTGTTCCGGCTGCGCTGCTAAACAAAAGGGAGAACGAGGCGAACCGTCACGAGAGCACGCTTCGCCTAATGATAATCCGGGAAACGAGTAAAAGCCAACTTCATGGGGCAGAAGTTGGCTGGTGGAATCGACGCCCCCGGAACCATCATCGCAGTTTCTCGACTACATCGTGGTGAAAACGATTTATGCATGAGTGGTCGAGTCGGAAAATTAAACTGCATAATGACAATTGACACTGGCGCAACAAGATCAGTGCTAAGATCCGATCTCGTAGACCGTACTTGGCTTCACAACACCAAGAAGTACGCACTTCGCACTGCTACAGGAGAAACTACTACAGTCCATGGAGAAATAGCCCGTGATATACAGCTTGGAGATTTGACATTCTCACATGTATTCGTGGTAGCTGATATTACCGATGAGTGTATTCTTGGAATGGATTTTCTGAAACCACACGGTATCCAGCTGGACCTAGGACAACGAATAATGAAGTGGCGGAACATCGAAATACCAATGGAAATAACATCCTCCAACACAACCAAGCTGCGAGTTATATTGTGTGAAGATGCGGATATACCAAAGTCATCAGAAAACGTTATTTGGGCAGAGCTCGATGGTGATCCCGGGAGCCACCGATTCTACCTCATCGAACCAGAAACGACACCGGCATTACGAAGTCTAATATTGGGAAAAACGCTAGTAAAAATAAATGAGAAGATGATTGTACCTATAAGAGTGCTCAACGTTTCGGACAGCATTACCAGCGTAAAGAAAGGAGATGTAATTGGCAGCTGCGAACCAATCTCGGCGGTGACTAGTATAGACACTGAAGAACATCGTGAGGTAGCCTCTAAAAATAATTCAAGAAGGAAGAATAGTGTAACATCAGCAGTTCTTCAGTCAAGCAACCTTAAAGGAGCACAACACAAGCAAGCAGTGGATTTGATCGAAAGATTCAGCGACGTCTTCTCCACCGGCGATGAGGACTACGGCAGAACAAACCTAGTGAAGCATCGTATAGATACCGGAACTGCTACACCGATACGTCAACCCCCAAGAAGAGTACCACTAGCAAAACAAGGAGAAGTAAATTCAATGGTCAAGACAATGGAGCATCAGGGAATAATCGAAGAATCAAAGAGTCCGTGGATATCGCCAGTGGTATTGGTAAAGAAAAAGGATGGCAGTACCCGATTTTGCGTGGACTACAGACAACTAAATGATGTTACGAAAAAGGATAGCTATCCACTACCCAGAATCGACGATATCATGGATACCCTGACAGATGCTAAATGGTTCTCAACGTTGGATCTGAAAAGTGGGTACTGGCAAGTGGAAATAGAAGAAAATGATAGAGAGAAAACAGCATTCTCTGTCGGCAGCGGACTGTGGCAATTCATCGTGATGCCGTTTGGCCTGTGCAATGCTCCAGCTACTTTCGAAAGACTAATGGAATTTGTTTTGCGTGGCCTGAGTTGGAAAACTTGTCTCGTTTACCTGGATGATGTGATCGTTATCGGCAAGACCTTCGAGGAGCATCTGAAAAATCTACAGGAAGTCTTTCAGCGACTGCGAGCGGCAAAATTAAAGCTGAGTCCAAAGAAGTGCACTTTGTTTAGTGCAGAAGTAAAGTACTTGGGTCACATCGTTTCAGCCGATGGTGTAAAGACGGATCCAGAGAAGATACTGGCAGTGAAAAATTGGCCTACTCCGAGTGATAAACACCAGCTACGCAGCTTCCTAGGATTAGCGACATATTACCGTCGATTTGTAAAAGACTTTGCCAACACGGCAAAATGTCTTCATCAGCTAACAGAAAAGGGAAAGACATTTACTTGGAATCAACAGTGCCAGGAAGCATTCGAGAAAATAAAAGATCAACTTTGCGACTCTCCAGTTCTGGCGTATCCAAAACCAGGTCACGGTTTCATCATAGACACTGATGCTAGCAATGTCGGTATCGGAGCAGTACTATCACAGGAGATCGATGGACGAGAGAGAGTGCTATCATACTACAGCCGAGTGCTCTCAAAATCAGAAAGAAACTATTGCGTAACTCGCCGAGAGCTATTAGCCATCGTAGAAGCCACAAAACATTTTCACAAATATCTCTATGGTCAAAAGTTTCTTCTTCGAACGGATCACGCATCGCTTAAATGGCTACTTAACTTTAAGAATCCTGAGGGCCAAGTAGCAAGATGGATAGAAAGGCTGGAATCCTACGATTTTGAAATTGTTCACCGAAGAGGGAGAATTCACGGTAATGCCGACGCGCTCTCACGTCGCCCTTGTCCACCAAACTGCAAGCATTGTCACCGCGTAGAAGAAAAAGAAGTCAGAGAAACCATTCAGCGAATAACGACCGAACCAAAGGATGGATGGAATCAGCAAGAACTGGAAGATGCCCAACGAAAAGATCCAGATATTTCACCGATCATGGCATGGAAGGACAAAATGGAGCGGCCTGAGTGGAAAGACATCTCACAATTCAGCGAAACCTTAAAGAGTTATTGGGCACAATGGTACTCCCTCCACCTAGACGGTGGGTTATTAAAACGGAAATGGGAAACCGCTGACGGAACATCGCATCTCATGCAAACCATTGTCCCGCATTCTAAAGTCGAGGAAATTCTGAAGGAGTATCACGAAGGTACTTCCGGTGGACATTTAGGTGTAAACAGAACCTTGGCAAAGATACGAGAGAGGTTCTATTGGATCCATCTCCGAGATGACGTCGAAAATTGGTGCCGTAAGTGTATTACCTGTGCATCGAGTAAAGGCCCGCAACGCAGATCAAAGGGAGAAATGCAGCAATACAACGTGGGAGCTCCATTCGAGAGAATTGCTGTGGATATTGCTGGACCATTTCCGGAATCGGAAAATGGTAATCGCTACATTCTTGTGGTCATTGATTATTTCAGCAAGTGGCCCGAAGCTTACGCAATTCCAAATCAAGAAGCAGTTACCGTCGCAGAACAAATTGTTACCAACTGGGTGAGCAGATTTGGAGTTCCACGTGAACTACACTCCGATCAAGGGCGCAACTTTGAATCTCAAACATTCAAACACGTGTGTCAAATGCTGGGAATAAACAAAACGAGAACAACTCCACTACATCCACAGTCCGATGGAATGGTGGAACGTTTCAATAGAACACTGAATTCGAACCTATCGAAACTCGTCAGTGAAAGGCAACAAGACTGGGATCTACACATTCCTCTATTTGTAATGGCCTACAGAACATCGGTACACGCAACAACAGGAGAAACTCCCTCCCGAGTCATCTTCGGGAAGAACATTCGAGTCCCCGCGGAATTAATGTTTGGAGTGCCACCAGACCAACCGACCCATCCAAAAGATTACGTATCGGATCTTCGACATCGACAACACACAATTTACAACCTGGTCAGAGATAAAATTAATTTGGCGACCGATCGGATGAAGACGAGGTATGATCAACGGGCGAATTCATCAGGATTCCAAGAGGGTGATTTAGTTTGGCTATACAATCCCAAACGACAGAAGGGCAGGTCGCCGAAACTGCAGCGCAATTGGGAGGGACCTTACCAAATCATCAACCGGTTAAATGATGTTGTGTACCGTATTCAGTTGCATCAAAAACCTCGTACTAAAATGAAAGTGGTACACCTCGATAGACTAACGAAGTACCATGGCGTCCATGACGAGGGGATCGATTCTGTTCGGGACGAACAGGAACTAAGGAGGGAGTAATGTTACATGTAAACCTGGCAACCGCGCAACCGTGCAACTCGATCGTTTCACATAATGAAAACAACAACAACCGAATACCTAGTTGAAAAATAACCCAATCAGAAATAAGGCGAAACAGCACGGTTGTATCTCTCTTCTTATCGAATGCTCTCCAATGTACTAGAATCCAATTAGAATCAAAGTCGAAAGATCTCAAGCTCACTTGAATCTTCTACACACACCACTGAACGAAGATCGAAATCGAGAGCTCTAAAGCTTTCGAGAAGGTTCTACACTGAACGAAGATCGAAATCGAAGGCTCTAAAGCTTTCGAGAAGATTCCACAAGCATCGAAGATTCAAGTAGATCCTAGACTGCAACCGGCTAGTATATAAGCAGGTGAAGCTCTCAGCGAGGACACAGTAATTTCGATAACGTCGACTGCGAGTATACGCGACCGTGTTGAGAGAGAACGAAAGTGAACGAGTTAAGCGATATATGGTATAAGCGGGCGGTACTGCCATACAGTGCGAATTATTGTGCGATTATAATTCTGAGAATTAAAGTGCGGATAAATAAATTATCACTTATTTTTATTTTAACCGAATTGTGTTTTACTTGAAATCCCGGCGAACCCCTAGCTCGCAACAATATGAATTACATAATTGGGTCATACACCGGGACGAGGTCTAGTCCTAGTATAATATCAGTTGTTACGCCATTAGAAGGTTTTTCGTGATTTGGTTTTGGGACATTACATGAAATCGGAAATGCGTTTGTAGGCGATTATATAAAAAGTCTGTGGAAGGTCAAAACAAACTAAAATCTCATCAATCCTGAGAAATATATCGAAAGCCTTACGTCCTATTGGAGTTGAATAACAAACATCCTGAAATCAACTTTTTGAAGATTATGTAGGAAGCCTTAGGAAGTAAAAATGAATTCGATATCTCATTAGAACTAAGAAAGATGTAAGAATTTGTGGAAACAGATACAACCCTTTTGCACCCATTTTGGGATTGAATATCCAAAAATCCTGAAATGAGTTTTTAGATATATACAAAGAAAGCCAGAGAAAATAAAAATCAATCCGATGCCTTATCACTCCTAAGAGATATGACGGAATTCGTGAAAACATGTTCAACCCGTTTTTACACTCTTAGGGGTTGAAAAAGGAAAAAACTTGAAAACGGGTTTTAGGTGATTATTAAATAGGTCCGTGGGAGTAAAAAGTTATTCGATATCTAATCAGACCTGAGGGATACGGCTGAATTCGTGAAAATGTATACATCCCCTTTACACCACCTTGGGGTTGAATTTCAAAAAATCCTGAAAACATTTTCTAGGTATTTATATGAAGAACCCGTACAAAAAAAAAATTAATTCAATATTTGGAAAGACCTAATAGATATGACGAAAATTCTAAAAATATATGCATTTCTTTTTCACTGATCATTTATTTCACCCCCTTCCGAACGCCAATGGCTATTTTAAATTTTTTTTATCTAAATTACTTTTATAGTTGATTTACATATACATACCGAGTTTCAACTTTGTAGTATTACCTGTTCTATAGAAAGGAATTATTTTTTTATCTATTTGTCTCACGAAACAATTGCACTCAATTGTTTCGTGAGATATCGTAATCTAAAGTTTTTCACTCACACTCGAAAATTTGTTTCCAATCTATTCTCCTAGTATACCTAAGATGTTCATCAAGTTTTAATTTCGTGACATTAACCGTTTAGGAGATATGGATTTTAGAATGTGTCGATCTCGGCTTTTTTGCGTTTCGGACGCATTATTTTCCTCCACTCCCACACTCCTTCACCCATATTTTGTACCCGATCCCCTTGAAATCCCAATTTGGTTTTTTAATATGTTTTGAAAAACAAAATAATATACAAAATATAAAAAAATAAAAAAAAAATAAAACTACGGATTTTGAGATATTCAAGGATAAAGGACAAAATCGTTATCCTTGTAAAAAAAAATTGGAGGACAATTTTTATTCGTATTTTTTTATGTTGCGACAACATTCCCCTTTAAAATAAGCCCTATTTTATTATTCTATGATAAAAATTACCAGAGATATGAATTTTCAAAGAGAACTCGGACACCATTTTTGCGAAATCCTTAAATCTTTATAATTGAGATAGAAACAAAAAAATTAATTTCACTAATTCTTCAAGTACAAAAATTTTCAAAAGAATCGGCGATGGTAAGGTCCCAAATTTCATAATATTTTGCGATTCTTGATGAAATTACCCAATATGCAATAATACGGAATTAATTCTATTTTAGTCCACAATTGCCTATAAAAACATGAATGGAGACATGTCTCGTGCCTACATAAATATACATATATACTATGTCATGCGAATGTCCAGAAATCCACTGTCCACAGAAAATTAAAAAAACCCGAGACGTCAGGTCAATGAATTTTCTTTCGAACTTTCGATCGGATTGTACTCCTTTCCGTTCATACTTTCGCTATTTTTCTACATTCCGTTTTTCATCATTTTGCATCTCACACACACATCCAGGTCCGTACACACAGAGCTGTGTAGGGGCATCGCTTGACGGTTGTATTGTTGTACATCGTGCGTGATCGTTCAGATTTAAATTTCCGATGCTCACGAATAATTTCTTACGCTCTCGAAATGAAATCAAAGCAAAATAGGTGAAATTTTCGATTTTGGTTTGGGACTCACGGGCCCTTACGGGGCGATAGTTTTAGTTCCTTACAACATTTACCATGGATTTATCGATAGTAAATACAGATTACTACGACGTTTCAGCGGTGAAAGAAATCTAAAGGGTTATGTAGTTGTTGATTTTTGCGCCGAATAACGTGAGGTCAACTCAATTTGTACGCCACCAAAGATTATATTTGCGACCGACTGCAGAACATCTCGTTTAAGGGACAGATAACTGGACTGCGTTTGGGAGGTATTGAACTCTACTGTTTTTCTTTCCCCATTTCAAGATAAGATTGAGTTTTTCCTTCAATGAGGACATCACTCACATCCTGTGTGAATGCTCAGGGATCGCTAGAAGGCGACTGAGATGGCTGGATAGTCTTTCTTCGATAACATCGAGGATTTGAGGTCAATAGGGGTTGACAAACTGGTCAGGTTCTACAGGGAATTGGAGTGTTTTTGAGGGGAGGGAACAGTACACTAGAATCTGAAGGGATCGCAATGGGCCCATACGGCGCCTAGTGAGCGCGGTGGTTCTAGCACTGCGCCCCTTCTTAAACCTAAATATACTTCAATGAACGGAATAACTCTGTACGGTAAGAGGAAACGGACGTGCCTTTGCAGCAGTTCTGGAAGCGCGTGTCGATTTGGCTGTCAAACATGCTCCAAAGAGAAATCGTTTGGGAACTCCAGAACAACATCAAGTGCGGTTTGAACAAATTGCCGGTTATTGGATCTCGAGATTTATAAACAAAAAGGAACAACTACAAATCAAATATGTGTAAATTCCAGTAAACTAAATATGTAAAAGCAAAATTGCAACACTCCGACTAACCTTATTTCATCGTCGAGGAACAAATTGCTTTTTTTCCATTGATCATATTCAGGCAGCATACGCTCCTGTTTCAATTCCACAATTTCAGCCATTATACACCGTTATTGAACTGCACCGTTTTATTATATCAGCAACAATTTTTTTATATGTAAAACTCCAAAAATTACCACATTCACTCAACTATCAATTCTTTTACATGACGTCCGCAACATAAAATTTCACAGCATGCGCATTTCAGTGTTGCTGCAACATCATTGAAGCAGAAATAATTTTTTTAAATTTTGCAATTAAGTTATTATAAATTAGATTAGTGGAAATTGCGTTTTTATCTATTTAGGAATTGGCCAAACATATACAAATTTACTTCATTCGAATCTTTATGCAATTCGTTTAGCGTCAGGACTTCATAAGTCAAATTTCAAATCCTTCATTTCTCTATGCAAAAGGAGGAAATAAAAAAAATGCGCGAGTTAATACGTTGCACCACTCGTAGAAATGGAGTGAACTTTGTACGTACAAAGAACGTACATATGTTATGTATAAGAACCTAAAATATTATACGTAGAATCGCCGTAAATATTCTACGTATAGTGCTCTTCCAAACTATAAGTATAGTGCTCTTCAAAACTATACGTATAGACATACACAGCGAATCTACGGTCTTTATCAGCACTTTCTACGGTCTTTTCTTTAGTATAGTATACGAAACTTTGCCTGCTGGGTGTCGATGACAATCGACATTCACAATCGCTTTTTCATGAGTCGATGTCGAATCGGCATCGAAGTGACGTGACGTGACATTCACAATACGGTCAATTATCTCATAAAACTTAGATATTAAACGAAATTTGTGAAAATATAAGCACTCCTTTTCATTTTTTTATTACACTGCTGTACGTCAAATTTGAATCTGAAGCTATTTTACGTGTGTCCTCCAAGTTTCAACTTTCTAGCATAAGCCAAAAACCGTTGCGTTCTTTGAGATCTTAAAACGTGAAAATACAGAATCGGGGCAGATAATTTTTTGATGCTGTAATTGGTATTTGCTTCGAAGGGCTTTTAATGCAATTGCCCAAAAATTTAAATCACGATTTTTTTTCATTTCCAACCCGAAGGAGGTGTAAGGGAGTTTTTTATGTTTTCCAAAAACTATACATCATACAGTCCTTTAATCACTTTTAAGGAATTAAAATATGCCAGTCGTAAGTAAATTATGATTAGATATAAAATTCTCGACAAGATTTTCGGGCAATGTATTCATTGCTCGTTGATAAAGTGGACTCATATTTTTCGGTTCGCCGAAATCTCGTTCAAATTTAATGTAATTAATCCAAACGTCTGTCTGCTTCTTACCAAAATAAAGTGTTATATATTCGTGACATTCACGCCATGCTTGAATGTCGGGCGTGATCTATAAAAAAAAAACAATGTTAATAAATTGACAAATAAAATATTTACAAATAAACAATTACCTGCATCGACTCAATTGCAGCCATTTTTTGAAATAAATTCAAATTGGGTGGCGGAATTTTTATCAACTGCTTGTAAAGTTTACGTGCATCAACGATCGACCTCGTAAGTGCCACCCATTGAATATATTCCCCTTTGTATGAATCGAAAGATGGCGAAATCTGTTTCATAGCCTCTTCGTAGATATCATCGATTTTATTTGCGTGATAGGGATTTCCCAGATAGTGTTGAATAATTAAATCCCAAAGAGGTTTTGATTCGAATGCCAGCTTTTTTATTGCTCGACGAAATGTTGTGTAAGCTTTTCCATCTTCGTCTTTGCGTAAATAATATCGCAACCATAATTTCCATAATTTTATACATCTTGGAAATTTTGTTATGGCCTTTTCTAGAACCTTTAAGAGTCCAATTTTACGGTTAAAATAAAAAAAAATGATTTTTTTAATAACTTGCCTCTATCAGAAATTCTTCCTTAGCAGACGACAGTGTTAGCATATCAACGTACTGAATAAAGTGATTTAAGGACATATGACCGGCTACGTACGCTTCTTTAAATGCAATTCCCAACGTTTTACGCTTGAACTCCTGTTGTGTTGAAAGATCCTGATTCAATTCTAGCATAGCTGTTAGATATAGTTCCCACATTTTATCGGTATTTACCTGTGTGTTAATGACGTCTTTATAAAAAATATTATTTTTAAGATAGAAAACAGAAATCTTACTTCTTTTACAGCGGATTGATAAATAGCGAGTGTCAAGTCGATTCGCTGTTTCAATGTCTTGTTGGTTCTTATTTCAGCTTTTGTATCCGTTTCCATTTGGTCTTTTGTGTTCTTGTCTTCAGTCAGATAAGCCGTGTGGTGTCCTTTCAATTCCCGCTGTGCCAACGTATGCCAAACAGTTTCGTTAGTTGGAGATAAGTTTATCATGTGATCGATTATTTGTTTTTGTAGGCTTTTAGTAAACGGATACTCCGTAGCAGCATTCAAAAATTCAACAAAAAAATCAATATCGCAAATTTTTTTCTTCGAGTTCTCGTAAATCGCAAAAACACGCTGCAATCCTATCGACTGAAAAAACATTTGTTTCGTTCGATAGCAACAAAATAACAACGTTTGAAAGTTACCTGCTCCGATTCTTGATTGTTGTCAAGAACCAATTCACTGCTCATTTTCGCCGCTTCCTTGAGCATTGTTTTGAAGAATTTCATATACAGATCTTGATTCTCTGGATGTCGTTGTATGCCGCGAAGTAGAAGGTCTTTAACACGATCGATATTTTCCGCTTCGTAGTATTCCCACATAGCAGCACGAAGCCAAGTGTTTGGCTTATCGCCATGATACTAAAAGTAATATTTCATTTCATTTATGTTCTATTCTGGATCGATAAATTTGCTGTTCCCACGATAAAAAAAACTGCTCTTACCTGTAACATTTTTTCAAATGCACTTGAACCTTTGCTTATGTTATTCGAAAATTTACAAAATTTTACATAATTTAACCATAGACGTTCTTCTGCTGGAAATATAGCCAACGAATCTATATATAAAGTCCTAATGTGATTTATGAGTGAACTTTTCACGTTTTTTATTTGTTCAACATTTTGGCATTTAACCTTTTCATTAACTATACTGAGAAGATTTCGTTCGTATGTAATATATTCGCAGTAGCTCTTTACTGATTTTGTTTGTTGGCCAATTTTATATTCAAACGATTCGCGCTTTTTTATTATTTGTCTGAAAAGTAAGTTGAAAACAATTAAAGCTTAGATTGCCAAAGTAAAACATTTTTTAATCGTTTTGTTTAGTTTGTTCAGGACTTTATCGAAGAAATACTGTATTTTTCCGTTTACAAATTCAAGCCTAGCTTATATTCCATAGAAACATGTGAAATAAGTTAACTATATATCAAATACTCTTCCCACTTTTCCTAAAACGACATGGTTCGCGGATGAAATGGAATGGTCGAGCAGAAGAGAAGCGTCTGAAGTGGTGGTAGACGATGTTTTTAGATTTCTGAAGGTTATACTTATCAGGAAACACTCTACTGATCTTCGGCGAGGAAAGATTGCCTAAATTACACTGTTCGTCACGAAAGGGTCTGAACAGTGTACTCATAGAGCTTGACAAGTGTTACGGCCCCGTGTATACCAAAACAGCATTTTTGTTGAAAATAAGGCAAACGGGATTCGCGAAATCTCCAAAGCAGCAAAAGATAGGTCTTTTCTGCTTAGACAAATATAATTAGCAATATGTGTTAAAGTTTCTGTTGATTATTGTTTTTTGAAATTTCGATCATAAGAAAAATTATAAGCGATAACGTCGAATAAGTTTTCGAAATTATTGAAAACACACATTTGGTAATTGCGATTTTGGAAACATTTCTGAAGTGATTTTCATTATTTTTGCTTTCACTCAATTAGGAACGATTCAATCTATTTTTTTTTTGGAATTACAATTTTCGATTTTGACTTATGTTTGGAAATAATACATTTTGAAAACTCTGATTTTTAAAAAAAATTATGTTTTTTTATTATTAAAATTTTCTATGAAAACCGATTTTTTTTTATTTTGTTTTTTCTTATGTTACTTTATCAAAGCGTTCTAAAGCAACTTAAATTCAAAAGGCTTCAAAAAAGTTAGTATAACATTGTTTTTGCAACGATTTTTCAAACTACATTTTTCAATCAAATTTTCCATTCACACCACTCGCAGAGGTCGAGCTGATCGGACGTGTGGCTATGTCGAATTTTTTTTCGGCAGGTTTGTTTTTATGTTTCATTCGCTGAGAGTAAAAAGGTTACGATGTTCCCCACCCTGCAAGCCTGCAGCACACGATTCGAAGGCATAGGTGTGTGTGTGTAATCGGCATAATGTCTATTCGCCTGCTCAGAATGAAAAGTGATTTTTAGCTTTTCTTCTTTCTATGTGGCAAACAGGGCAAAAAGTAAATCGAAAAAAAGAAAAAAAAATCTGCCAACAGTCTGGGCGCAACTTTATTATTTTTTGGGTGGAAGTTCGGAACGAGTTTAATTCTGAGATGCGGTGTAGGTTACTATGTGACTGAAAACCTAAAAAAAAGTTCGGGAAGCGGTTAGAATGGGGTCGCGCTAGAATACTTACGCCGCTGCCTCATATAACATATGAATTACATAATTGGGTCATACACCGGGACGAGGTCTAGTCCTAGTATAATATCAGTTGTTACGCCATTAGAAGGTTTTTCGTGATTTGGTTTTGGGACATTACATGAAATCGGAAATGCGTTTGTAGGCGATTATATAAAAAGTCTGTGGAAGGTCAAAACAAACTAAAATCTCATCAATCCTGAGAAATATATCGAAAGCCTTACGTCCTATTGGAGTTGAATAACAAACATCCTGAAATCAACTTTTTGAAGATTATGTAGGAAGCCTTAGGAAGTAAAAATGAATTCGATATCTCATTAGAACTAAGAAAGATGTAAGAATTTGTGGAAACAGATACAACCCTTTTGCACCCATTTTGGGATTGAATATCCAAAAATCCTGAAATGAGTTTTTAGATATATACAAAGAAAGCCAGAGAAAATAAAAATCAATCCGATGCCTTATCACTCCTAAGAGATATGACGGAATTCGTGAAAACATGTTCAACCCGTTTTTACACTCTTAGGGGTTGAAAAAGGAAAAAACTTGAAAACGGGTTTTAGGTGATTATTAAATAGGTCCGTGGGAGTAAAAAGTTATTCGATATCTAATCAGACCTGAGGGATACGGCTGAATTCGTGAAAATGTATACATCCCCTTTACACCACCTTGGGGTTGAATTTCAAAAAATCCTGAAAACATTTTCTAGGTATTTATATGAAGAACCCGTACAAAAAAAAAATTAATTCAATATTTGGAAAGACCTAATAGATATGACGAAAATTCTAAAAATATATGCATTTCTTTTTCACTGATCATTTATTTCACCCCCTTCCGAACGCCAATGGCTATTTTAAATTTTTTTTATCTAAATTACTTTTATAGTTGATTTACATATACATACCGAGTTTCAACTTTGTAGTATTACCTGTTCTATAGAAAGGAATTATTTTTTTATCTATTTGTCTCACGAAACAATTGCACTCAATTGTTTCGTGAGATATCGTAATCTAAAGTTTTTCACTCACACTCGAAAATTTGTTTCCAATCTATTCTCCTAGTATACCTAAGATGTTCATCAAGTTTTAATTTCGTGACATTAACCGTTTAGGAGATATGGATTTTAGAATGTGTCGATCTCGGCTTTTTTTCGTTTCGGACGCATTATTTTCCTCCACTCCCACACTCCTTCACCCATATTTTGTACCCGATCCCCTTGAAATCCCAATTTGGTTTTTTAATATGTTTTGAAAAACAAAATAATATACAAAATATAAAAAAATAAAAAAAAAATAAAACTACGGATTTTGAGATATTCAAGGATAAAGGACAAAATCGTTATCCTTGTAAAAAAAAATTGGAGGACAATTTTTATTCGTATTTTTTTATGTTGCGATAACATTCCCCTTTAAAATAAGCCCTATTTTATTATTCTATGATAAAAATTACCAGAGATATGAATTTTCAAAGAGAACTCGGACACCATTTTTGCGAAATCCTTAAATCTTTATAATTGAGATAGAAACAAAAAAATTAATTTCACTAATTCTTCAAGTACAAAAATTTTCAAAAGAATCGGCGATGGTAAGGTCCCAAATTTCATAATATTTTGCGATTCTTGATGAAATTACCCAATATGCAATAATACGGAATTAATTCTATTTTAGTCCACAATTGCCTATAAAAACATGAATGGAGACATGTCTCGTGCCTACATAAATATACATATATACTATGTCATGCGAATGTCCAGAAATCCACTGTCCACAGAAAATTAAAAAAACCCGAGACGTCAGGTCAATGAATTTTCTTTCGAACTTTCGATCGGATTGTACTCCTTTCCGTTCATACTTTCGCTATTTTTCTACATTCCGTTTTTCATCATTTTGCATCTCACACACACATACAGGTCCGTACACACAGAGCTGTGTAGGGGCATCGCTTGACGGTTGTATTGTTGTACATCGTGCGTGATCGTTCAGATTTAAATTTCCGATGCTCACGAATAATTTCTTACGCTCTCGAAATGAAATCAAAGCAAAATAGGTGAAATTTTCGATTTTGGTTTGGGACTCACGGGCCCTTACGGGGCGATAGTTTTAGTTCCTTACAACATTTACCATGGATTTATCGATAGTAAATACAGATTACTACGACGTTTCAGCGGTGAAAGAAATCTAAAGGGTTATGTAGTTGTTGATTTTTGCGCCGAATAACGTGAGGTCAACTCAATTTGTACGCCACCAAAGATTATATTTGCGACCGACTGCAGAACATCTCGTTTAAGGGACAGATAACTGGACTGCGTTTGGGAGGTATTGAACTCTACTGTTTTTCTTTCCCCATTTCAAGATAAGATTGAGTTTTTCCTTCAATGAGGACATCACTCACATCCTGTGTGAATGCTCAGGGATCGCTAGAAGGCGACTGAGATGGCTGGATAGTCTTTCTTCGATAACATCGAGGATTTGAGGTCAATAGGGGTTGACAAACTGGTCAGGTTCTACAGGGAATTGGAGTGTTTTTGAGGGGAGGGAACAGTACACTAGAATCTGAAGGGATCGCAATGGGCCCATACGGCGCCTAGTGAGCGCGGTGGTTCTAGCACTGCGCCCCTTCTTAAACCTAAATATACTTCAATGAACGGAATAACTCTGTACGGTAAGAGGAAACGGACGTGCCTTTGCAGCAGTTCTGGAAGCGCGTGTCGATTTGGCTGTCAAACATGCTCCAAAGAGAAATCGTTTGGGAACTCCAGAACAACATCAAGTGCGGTTTGAACAAATTGCCGGTTATTGGATCTCGAGATTTATAAACAAAAAGGAACAACTACAAATCAAATATGTGTAAATTCCAGTAAACTAAATATGTAAAAGCAAAATTGCAACACTCCGACTAACCTTATTTCATCGTCGAGGAACAAATTGCTTTTTTTCCATTGATCATATTCAGGCAGCATACGCTCCTGTTTCAATTCCACAATTTCAGCCATTATACACCGTTATTGAACTGCACCGTTTTATTATATCAGCAACAATTTTTTTATATGTAAAACTCCAAAAATTACCACATTCACTCAACTATCAATTCTTTTACATGACGTCCGCAACATAAAATTTCACAGCATGCGCATTTCAGTGTTGCTGCAACATCATTGAAGCAGAAATAATTTTTTTAAATTTTGCAATTAAGTTATTATAAATTAGATTAGTGGAAATTGCGTTTTTATCTATTTAGGAATTGGCCAAACATATACAAATTTACTTCATTCGAATCTTTATGCAATTCGTTTAGCGTCAGGACTTCATAAGTCAAATTTCAAATCCTTCATTTCTCTATGCAAAAGGAGGAAATAAAAAAAATGCGCGAGTTAATACGTTGCACCACTCGTAGAAATGGAGTGAACTTTGTACGTACAAAGAACGTACATATGTTATGTATAAGAACCTAAAATATTATACGTAGAATCGCCGTAAATATTCTACGTATAGTGCTCTTCCAAACTATAAGTATAGTGCTCTTCAAAACTATACGTATAGACATACACAGCGGCCGCGGACATCGTACCCTAGAATCTACGGTCTTTATCAGCACTTTCTACGGTCTTTTCTTTAGTATAGTATACGAAACTTTGCCTGCTGGGTGTCGATGACAATCGACATTCACAATCGCTTTTTCATGAGTCGATGTCGAATCGGCATCGAAGTGACGTGACGTGACATTCACAATACGGTCAATTATCTCATAAAACTTAGATATTAAACGAAATTTGTGAAAATGTAAGCACTCCTTTTCACCAATCATTTTTTATTACACTGCTGTGCGTCAAATTTGAATCTGAAGCTATTTTACGTGTGTCCTCCAAGTTTCAACTTTCTAGCATAAACCAAAAACCGTTGCGTTCTTTGAGATCTTAAAACGTGAAAATACAGAATCAGGGCAGATAATTTTTTGATGCGGTAATTGGTATTTGCTTCGAAGGGCTTTTAATGCAATTGCCCAAAAATTTAAATCACGATTTTTTTTCATTTCCGACCCGAAGGAGGGGTAAGGGAGTTTTTTATGTTTTCCAAAAACTATACATCATACAGTCCTTTAATCACTTTTAAGGAATTAAAATATGCCAGTCGTAAGTAAATTATGTTCAGATATAAAATTATCGACAAGATCTTCGGGCAATGTATTCATTGCTCGTTGATAAAGTGTACTCATATTTTTCGGTTGGCCGAAATCTCGTTCAAATTTAATGTAGTTAATCCAAACGTCTGTCTGCTTCTTACCAAAATAAAGTGTTATATATTCGTGACATTCACGCCATGCTTGAATGTCGGGCGTGATCTATAAAAAAAAACAATGTTAATAAATCGATAAATAAAATATTTACAAATAAACAATTACCTGCATCGACTCAATTGCAGCCATTTTTTGAAATAAATTTAAACTAGGTGGCGGAATTTTCACCAACTCCCTGTAAAGTTTACGTGTATCAACGATCGATTTCGTAAGTGCCACCCATTCAATATAATCCCCTTTGTATGAATCGAAAACTGGCGAAGTCTGTTTCATTGCCTCTTTGTAGATATCATCGATTTTATTTGCGTGACAGGGACTTCCCAGATAGTATTGAATAATTAAACCCCAAAGAGGTTCTGATTTGAATGCAAGCTTTTTTATTGCTCGACGAAATACTGTGTAAGCTTTTTCATCTTCGTCTTTAAGAAAATAATATCGCAACCATAATTCCCATAATTTCATACAACTTGGAAATTTTGTTGTGGCCTTTTCTAGAACCTTTAAGAGTGCAATTTTACACGGTTAAAATAAAAAAAAAATTATTTTTTTAACAACTTGCCTCTACCAGAAATTCTTCCTTAGCAGACGACAGTGTTAGCATATCAACGTACTGAATAAAGTGATTTTTGGACATATGACCGGCTACGTACGCTTCTTTAAATGCAATTCCCAACGTTTTACGCTTGAACTCCTGTTGTGTAGACAGATCCTGATTCAAATCTAGCACAGCTGTTAGATATAGTTCCCACATTTTATCGGTATTTACCTGTGTGTTAATGACGTCTTTAAAAAAATATTATTTTTAAGATAGAAAACAGAAATCTTACTTCTTTTGCAGCGGATTGATAAATAGCGAGTGCCAAGTCGATTCGCTGTTTCAATGTCTTATTGGTTCTTATTTCAGGTTTTGTATCCGTTTCCATTTGGTCTTTTGTGTTCTTGTCTTCAGTCAGATAAGCCGTGTGGTGTCCTTTCAATTCCCGCTGTGCCAACGTATGCCAAACAGTTTCGTTAGTTGGAGATAAGTTTATCATGTGATCGATTATTTGTTTTTGTAGGCTTTTAGTAAACGGATACTCCGTAGCAGCATTCAAAAATTCAACAAAAAAATCAATATCGCAAATTTTTTTCTTCGAGTTCTCGTAAATCGCAAAAACACGCTGCAATCCTATCGACTGAAAAAACATTTGTTTCGTTCGATAGCAACAGAATGACAATGTTTGAAAGTTACCTGCTCCGATTCTTCATTGTTGTCAAGAATCAATTCACTGCTCATTTTCTCCGCTTCCTTGAGCATTGTTTTGAAGAATTGCATATACAGACTTTGATTCTCTGGATGTCGTTGTATGCCGCGTAGTAGAAAGTCTTTAACACGATCGATATTTTCCTCTTCGAAGTATTCCCACATAGCAGCACAAAGCCAAGTGTTTGGCTTATCGCCATGATACTAAAAGTAATATTTCATTTCATTTATGTTCTATTCTGGATCGATAAATTTGTTGTTCCCACGATAAAAAAAACTGCTCTTACCAGTAACATTTTTTCAAATACAGTTGAACCTTCCTTTATGAAATTCGCAAATTTACAAAATTTCACATAATTTAACCATAGACGTTCTTCTGCTGGAAATATAGCCAACGACTGTATATATAAAGTCTTCATGTGATTTAGGATTGAACTTTTCACGTTTTTTATTTGTCCAACATTTTGGCTTTTACCCCTTTCATTAACCATACTGAAAAGATTTCGTTCGTATGCAATATATTCGCAGTAGCTCTTTACTGATTTTGTTTGTTGGCCAATTTTATATTCAAACGATTCGCGCGTTTTTATTATTGTTCTGAAAAGTAAGTTGAAAACAATTAAAGCTTAGATTGCCAAAGTAAAACATTTTTTAATGGTTTTGTTTAGTTGGTTCAGGACTTTATCGAAGAAATACTGTATTTTTCCGTTTACAAATTCAAGCCTAGCTTATATTCCATAGAAACATGTGAAATAAGTTAACTACATATCAAATACTCTTCCCACTTTTCCTAAAACGACATGGTTCGCGGATGAAATGGAATGGTCGAGCGGAAGAGAAGCGTCTGAAGTGGTGGTAGACGATGTTTTTAGATTTCTGAAGGTTATACTTATCAGGAAACACTCTACTGATCTTCGGGGAGGAAAGATTGCCTAAATTACACTGTTCGTCACGAAAGGGTCTGAACAGTGTACTCGTACAGCTTGACAAGTGTTACGGGGCGATTAAGAGGGGAGGTATTAGTAGTTTTAGTTCCTTACTACATTTACCATGGATTCATCGATAGTAAATACAGATTACTACGACGTTTCAGCGGTGTAAGAAATCTAAAGGGTTGATTTGTTGATTTTTGCGCCGAATAACGTGAAGTCAGCTCAATTTGTACGCCACCAAAGATTATATTTGCGACCGACTGCGGAACATCTCGTTTAAGGAACAGATAACTGGACTGCGTTTGGGAGGTATTGAACTCAACTGTTTTTCTTTCCCCCTTTCAAGATAAGATTGAGTTCTTACTTTAATGAGGACATCACTCACATCCTGTGTGAATGCCCAGGGATCGCTAGAAGGCGACTGAGATGGCTGGGTAGTCTTTCTTCGATAACATCGAGGATTTGAGGTCAATAGGGGTTGACAAACTGGTCAGGTTCTGCAGGGAATTGGAGTGTTTTTGAGGGGAGGGAACAGTACACGAGAATCTGAAGGGATCGCAATGGGCCCATATGGCGCCTAGTGAGCGCGGTGGTTCTAGCACTGCGCCCCTTCTTAAACCTAAACCTACTTCAATGAATGGAATAACTCTGTGCGGTAAGAGGAAACGGACGTGCCTCTGCAGCAGTTCTGGAAGCGCGCGTCGATTTGGCTGTCAAACATGCTCCAAAGAGAAATCGTTTGGGAACTCCAGAACAACATCAAGTGCGGTTTGAACAAATTGCCGGTTATTGGATCTCGAGATTTATAAAACTTCAAACATCTTTATTGAGACTTAAATAACAGGGTTCGTATAAATGAAAAATAGAAAGAAGCTTGACAACGAGCTAAATGTCAAACAGCACAACGTGTCAAAAAAAAAAAAAAAATTACCGACCTTCAAGTCGTACAATGGGTTGTAATTGACAGAGTTAGTTAACAATGTACCAAATTGCTCGTTTTGGTATATGACTTATCAAGAACTTAGTCTAAGATATAAATAACTTAACCTAAAAAAAAAAAAACAATAACAACGGACAAAAAGAAAAAAGAAAAATCACAATTTCTAGAATTGGAACGTAAGCCAAACGAGAGGCCGATTATAAGTACATCTGACCTTAAATAAAATTTTTGAATTCTAAATTAGAACTATTATTACATTTATGATTTATATATAGACGGATCACCGAATATGTTGAGATATAACTCAGGAGTTATATACAAGTCTTAGGTAGTCATGAACTACGGCTAACTATACTTCTTATAGAAGATTCAAACTTACATAGTAGGCTTGCGGTTTACAGATTAAGGTTTACATATTTACTACTAGTAGATACAGAAAGTATTACATTAATATTTACATGATAGTTAGCAAGTCCAAACATATAATGAAATAGTGATAATGAAAATGAAAGGTTCTTTCAGTGAACACTGAATTATTAATTGAACGAAATTCTCATATGGGCACCAAAGGAGAGTGCAAAATTATTTACATGGTACTAGCTGGAACTGAACATATAACAATATAGTAACTTATGAGTTACTTAACGAAAGTGAATAAGTTGGAATACTCCACGGATGAGGTACAAAATCTTATGATCTAGGCTTCTGTTACGGGAGACTATTCTCCATAATAAAAATTTACGAGGTGTGTAGTATTTACATTTTATATCTTATATTACACTTGACTTTTAAGTAAAACTATTTACAGAGTTACTATTACATAATGCATAGCGTTAACCAAAAAATAAAAAGTGAAGTGAAGAATGAATGAAAATGATCTAGTAAACTTAGATAAGGTCCCACGACGCGCAGGAGCACCTTATGCGAATAGGAATGAAGGAGGTTATACAGCAGATAACTCCAGGTTGTGTGCTACAAAGTAGAAAGCCAAGCGGCGGCAGTCTCAGCCTCTATAGGTGTTGATTGGGGGATGAGAGTAGAAGCACGGCGAGGGGGGAGGGGGGCCGATATCCATTGGAGGTGGGGTGTAGTCAGATAGGATCTTGATCGGGTCGACATAGTAGGAGTCGTCTGGCCAGGGGGGTTCAGGGAAGAGTGAGCGAACCGAGAGAAGGGTGTGGGTCCTCCACTTGTCTATACGGGATTTGGCGGAAGAAAGCATGTAGTGTAGTATGGGGATGATCTTGGATTCGGTGTAGAGAATACTATTCTTGTAGTATTTTTTATTGGGTCTGCGATACTTTGAAAGGCACTTTCGAGATTTATAAACAAAAAGGAACAACTACAAATCAAATATGTGTAAATTCCAGTAAACTAAATATGTAAAAGCAAAATTGCAACCTCCGACTAACCTTAGTTCATCGTCGAGGAACAAATTGCTTTTTTTCCATTGATCATATTCAGGCAGCATACGCTCCTGTTTGAATTCCACAATTTCAGCCATTATACACCGTTATTGAACTGCACCGTTTTATTATATCAGCAACAATTTTTTTATATGTAAAACTCCAAAAATTACAACATTCACTCAACTATCAACTCTTTTACATGACGTCCGCAACATAAAATTTCACAGCATGTGCGTTTCAGCTGTTTTCCTATCAACTTTTGCTTGCCAAACATAGAGATATATATACTGGAGATGACAAGCAGCGATTGAGTTCAAGGCGGACGTCGCATTCACTTGCACCACCGCCGACTTAAACTCAGGCCGCGCACATATGACAGTTCGTCGTGAGAAATGCCTCGTTTTTTATGTGATGTATGACGTCACGGATCAAAACGAGAAAATATACCAGTTCATTGGAGAATCTTTTTTGGAATGAATTCGTAATCATATTTTATTATGCCAAAGCGCGGTGTTTTAATACAAAACTTTGGAATTGACGAACCCTCTAGAGTCGATACTAAATAACAAATGTTCAGAATCATAGCAATATGCAATGTGTTTCATATAACAAAAATTATCTTTCAAAAAATAAGCAATTTAACTGCACATTTTTTAAATGGCGGAATGCCGACATTGCTGAAAATTGCGATATTTTTTTCAACCTAATTTTTTCTATGAAAACTCCATTCCAGATGAGAAAACTTGTCTAATTCTCATTTTTAAATATGTTTATAAACTATTTAACTTTGCTTTGCCTAACAAAAGCTTGCACTTTAATAGAAAACTTGATTTTTATCATCTAAGTCATGCACCCGCCATACAAAATTGTTGCGATTTGTATGGAGCTGTCATGTTTGTTATGACTCTGGTTTTTTATGTTCAATTCAGCTGCGCGGCTATAGTTCAGAGGGCTCTGCTTGCACGCAAAACAACAACAATTGACATAACGAACCTGTTTTGTCTCACTCACTCTCACGCGAAAACAACAAAAACGACCCTGTTTTGTCTCACTTCTAATCGTGTTTTTGGCTTCAAAGCGCTTTATACAAAACCGGTGGCTTGTCGTCTCCAGTAGCTCTATGTTGCCAAAGTTCAGTGTTGCTGCAACATCATTGAAGAAGAAATAATTTTTTTAAATTTTGCAATTAAGTTATTATAAATTAGATAAGTGGAAATTGCGTTTTTATACAAACATATACAAATTTACTTCATTCAAATCTTTATTTTGGTATCTTTAGAATTTCCAAAGAAAATAAGAAGAAGAAAAACGGCGCGAAAAGTAGTGTGTGTGAAGTCAACATTTAACGAAAATTAGAAATATTTGTTTGTCTTTTATTTCTGTACCCGGTGATTTTTATTGTAAAATGTCGTTGTGGGTAGATAAACACCGGCCAAGAGAGCTCTCGAAATTGGATTACCACAAGGTAGGTGCTTTGGTCAGTCAGAAATGGAGCATTAATAATTACAAATTTCTTCAGGATCAAGCCGAACAGCTCAAAAACCTCTCACAACAAGGCGACTTTCCGCATTTGATGTTCTACGGGCCTTCCGGTGCCGGTAAAAAAACCCGAATTATGTGTCTTCTCCGCGAACTGTACGGTGCCGGTGTCGAGCGCCTCCGAAATGAGACCATGACTTTCACCACTCCATCGAATCGTAAAGTCGAAATCATGACGATCGGGAGCAACTACCATCTCGAAGTAAATCCTTCCGATGCCGGAATCTACGATCGTGTCGTTGTAATCGATCTTATCAAGCAAGTCGCCCAGACACATCAAATCGATCCGTCGGGTCAGCGCGAATTCAAAGTTATCGTTCTCTCGGAAGTCGACGATTTGACCAAAGATGCCCAGCATGCACTGCGCCGCACCATGGAAAAATACGTTGCCACCTGCCGGATAATTCTCTCGGTCAATTCTACATCTCGAGTGATTCCAGCGATTCGAAGTCGATGCCTGGGCATTCGCGTTGCCGCACCAAAAATCAACGAAATCACAAACATTCTGCACAACACATGCCGTCGCGAAGGTCTCAATCTTCCCGACGAATTAGCCCAACGTATTGCTACGAAATCCGAGCGGAATTTACGTCGAGCAATTCTGATGATTGAGGCGTGCAAGGTACAACAGTATCCGTTCACGGCAAACCAAGATATCACCGATCTCGATTGGCAAGTCTATCTTAGGGAGACCGCCAGTCAAATTGTTTTAGAACAGACGCCGGCACGTTTGGAAAAAGTTCGCGAACGATTGTACGAATTATTGTCACAGGGCGTACCGCCCGATGTAATTTTCAAAGGTCTCGTTCAGGATCTGGTGAAGAATTGCGATATGTCGTTGAAGGCGAAAACTTTGGAATATGCGTGCCAGTATGAGCATCGGATGCAGAACGGTTCGAAACATATTTTCCATTTGGAAGCGTTCGTGGCGCAATTTATGAATATTTATAAGAAATTTATGACCGAAAATATGATTATGGATGAGTTTTAAAGCGAATAAAGTTGAATTTTGTAATCAGTAAGCTGTTCATTTAGTAATTGAGCAAAAACTACGACTACACGTCTTTTTGCAGGACCGGCCAGCCGTCTGAGAGAGATGGGGCGGATATGGGGTCAAGTTTTTAAGGGATGGAAAGTCAAATTTCTGAAAAAACCTAATAATCTTAAACTCTCTTTAATTAAATAAAAATTGGCTACCTTACAAATCTTATTTCTATGGTATTTCGACAATTTGATACGCTGCCGCTTTTTCAATATCATCTTCGGCCGTATAATCCGATTGCAATTCGATAATAAGTTCGTGATCGTAATTCAACGCGGTCTCTTCCTCAATTTTTATAATTTCTGCGTTATTTACGAAAATTTTACCATGCATTTTTTTCAAATGTGCTTTGTACCTACAGAATAAAAGTTTATTATTTATTTTTTTTATGAAAATGTCCATTCAAAACATACTTATCCCTTCTAGTGAATGTCGCAGAACAGTCGCCACAGTGAAACGGTTTCTCTTCCGAATGATCGAACATATGAATTTTAAGCGATGAACGTTTCGAATATTCCTTGCCACAAACTGAACATTGATGTTTAATGCCGAAATGCGTATCTAGATGCCTGTCCAAATGGCTTTTTTGCTTGTATCGATTCGGACATTTGAAACATGCGTAGGGTTTTTCGCCAGTATGTTCTCGTTGGTGGAGAATTAAACATGACGGACGACTGAATTTTTTATCACACGACGGACATTTAACGGTCTTTCCCGTGTGCAGTGTCATGTGCGTTTTGAGTATTGTATTTTGGTTGAATCGCTTGCCGCAGATTTTACATTCGTACGGGCGCTCGCCTGTATGAATTCGTTCGTGGCACTTGAGAGCGTTTGCCTGTGCAAATTTCAGACCACAAGTCAAACATTCGTAGGGCCTTTCGCCGGTATGAATTCGAATATGATTGCGTAATCGAAACGGTGTGGCGAATTTTTTTTCTGAAATACAAAAAAGAAAAAAGGGTAATGCATTTTTTTGCGCGATGATCATGTAACCGATTTTCTTACCACAATACGAGCAATTGTAATTCCTTTCGTCGGTATGGACAAAGTGATGAACATCAAGACGTTGTTTTGTAGCAAAACCTTTTCCACATATCGAACACAAAAATTTTGAGGGTTTATCGCCCTCGTGAATGCTCATGTGTAAGTGTAGTCCATTTTTCGTGAAATATTTTTTATCGCATTGCTTGCACGAGAACGGTTTTTCGCCTGGAATATAAACGAATATTTTAAACAGAAGTTTATATTGTGTTATGTAGGAATTACGTTGGCTTTTCACTTTAATGAAAAATAAGCAAACTGTGCTCCTCAATATTTTAAGAGAATAGGTACGTTTTGCTTCGGCGGAATATGGGCCAGGAATAGAAAGTCACAATCCAGACAGAAGCAGACACCAGCAAACACAATTGGCGATAATATTACAAGCAATATTCTCATGATATCGTGAGTTTTCACCTTCTATCGTCAGCACGGCTCGTCAGAGTCGGATCAAGAGAAGCTGGCCTCGAAGCCACATTTGGAAGAATCTTTACTCGGAAGAGTAGACTTCTTCTACCCAACGAATTTAGATCAACAAAGTTAAATTTTAATCTCCAGACCGTTTTAGATTAGCAAAACTTGCAAAACAGATATTGCTCTACATTTTCATAATTTGCTGTTTCAAAGGGTGGCCATGAATTTGAAAAAAGTAAGGCAGACATAGGAATGAAAATAAAAAAAGAGAGAAACAAACTCAAACAGTTTTACGATTGTACGCAAATCGCGGTACAATAAACGGGACTGTCTCACAGTCTTAAGACAGGGCTCCGGCTGCTTTCCAACAGAAATTTAATCGAGTTTTTTTGCGTGCACATTTCTTCATATTGTTCGCATTGCGTTTCCTTCATTTTTCGCCCCCATCGTTCGCCGGAGCATTCGTATCGAACTTATCGTATTCGGAAAAAGAAAAGAGAATGCTAATATTGTAAATTAGCTGTGTCTTGAAATTCGTCGAAGCACATCCGTCCAAAAAATGTTATCCCCACTTTTATTCTTCTTGTTTTCCTTTCTCATGGTCATGGGACAGTTTTCTATCGTTTTTCCCTTCTATTTTCTTGAAGTTCAATATTTTAAGTTACTAAATGAGCTATCCTCACCTCATTTTCCATTCTAGGTAGGGTTATTAATGACAGTGAAGCTATAAAAATTACTAACTATAGCAAGACCAATGGGAACAGATTCAACCTATTCTGACACAATCACTAAACCTCGATGGATTCAACCTATCTCAAATGAATCGTCCAAAGTAGATCGCATGATAAATCTGTTTACAAATTCAATCTTATACGTGGGCGATAAAGGTGCACCTAAAATCACAATAAAAGGAAATAATCTTACGCTAAGTCCCAAAATAATAGAAATGATTACTTCGAGAAATATTCGTCAGCAATGGCAACGGACCCGTGGTAGCCATCTAAAGTTCGAAATAAACCAACTACAAGAGCAAATACATAAACAAATTAAATTACTGAAGAATAATAGCTGGAACAATATGTTACTCCAACTCGTCAAAGGATTCAAATAACGTTGGAATCTCAATAAAATATTTAGAAGAAAAAAGACCGGTATACCTGACATTCAATATCATAATGACAAGGCGGTGTCACCAAAGACAAAGCCGAACTCTTGGCGAATTGCTTTGAATCTGCCCATCGAATCACTCAAAATCTTAGTGACGTAACTACTACCAACCTAGTAAATATGACCCTGCAAAATATCGAAATTCTTCCCTCCAATCTAGATGCAACAAATTTATATAAGCCTAAAGAGATCAAAGCTATTCTACGAAGAATGAAAAATAGGAAAAGCCCAGGTATAGATCAAGTTCCAAATATCCCTTTCAAAAACCTTCCCTGAACGGGAATAGTATTCTTGAACGCTATATTTAATAGTTGTTTGAAACTAGGCTACTTTCCGGATAAATGGAAAAAAACCTATAATTATACCTCTACAAAAACCTGGCAAGGATGCATCAATTCCATATAACTATAGACCTGTTAGCTAATACTAACCCGCATGCTTAGTCATACAACAACAAATAGTATTAGTATTTTATCCAACTACCAACTTGGATTCCGCCAAGGCTGCTCCACGAATCACCAATTATCAAGAGTAACATCAAAAAATCAGTGAAAAAAAAAAGAATCGGTAGGGATGATTACTCTTGATATTGAAAAAGCTTTTGATTCGGTAAGGCACAATGCTCTGATATACAAACTAATCCAACTGTCATTCCCTATATATCTGATCAAGATTATACAATTCTTTCTCCACGACAGACAGTTCCAAACAAGAATCCTGTCCACCAGGCGCGAACGCAGGGGGGTGTTGGGGGTTCAAACCCCTCCCGAAATGATGTAATTAAATACTCACAACTAAATGTAACTAATACGCGACGCGTAAATTTGTCTGTAAGACCCCCCCCCCCCCCCCCACGCGAAATAATTTTCTGCGTTCGCGCCTGCTGTCCACCCTTTCAGCGAGTCGACATATTCCAGCGGGAGTCCCTCAGTGATCATCTCTTAGTCCCCTATTGTATAATATTTTCTGCTGTGACCTACCAGCAAATTCTGACTGCGAAATAGCAGCCTACGCGGACGATCTGGCTGTTTATGCCAAGAATGATAACCCAAATCTAATCATAAATACCCTTCAAAGACAACTAACCGAAATAGAATTCTATTTTGCCAAATAGAAAATCAAAATAAATACTTCCAAAACTAACGCCATCTTCTTTACCAGGAAACGAGCCGCTAGATATCTCCCTAGCCCCAGTTTAAATATTCTTGGAGACTCCATAACTTGGTCACAAAATATCAAATATTTGGGATTACACCTAGATAAGAAACTTACGTTCCAAAACCATTCTATCGAAGCAATATCGAAAACAATGAAGGGCATTCGAATACTGTACCCTCTTATTAATAGGAAATCCCATCTTTCCACCGAAAACAAACTGATAATTTACAAGTCAGTTATGCGTCCCATCCTTTTGTATGACGCACCGGTTTGGAACTGCTGTTCTAATACTCAAAAAAAGCAAACGCAAATTACCCAGAACAAGTGCCTCAAGATCATTCTGAATAAGCCCTGGCATTACTCAACTTGCCTACTGCACTAATTAGCAGACCTACCGCTAGTTCAAGACGCTATCACCAAATACGAGTTAAATTTTAAAAATAAATGCGAATCGTCAGACAACCCGCTGATTCTCTCTCTGCTTCCTACAAAGGCGCAAATGTAGCAAACTTGTAATTACCGCACTCCCCAGCTCTTACTATAAGCACTGGATAAATTTATGTTTTTATTTTTATTTTTTATTTTATTTTCTCCATACAAGATTTTTGCTAATTCCTTTTCCTTGTGTTCACTATATTCTAATACATAATGTAAGTAGACTACTCACACTTCAATATTAATTTATTCAAACTGCATGGATGCAAAGGATTTATACTGATCACCAAACAATTTATAATAATCATAATCATATTGTTATTACTAGGGAATTAAATAAAGAATTTGAATTTGAATATTTTAAGGTAACCACGTAAAAGGGAAACTGAACAGCTAATAATAGTTCGGCGACTCGGTTAATGAGAACAGCTAACCGGTATTCCACCAACTTTGAGTTTTTCCACACTAACGTCAACAATTTAGGAACACCGACTTACCAGCGCATCGAAAATTTGGGATAGCAAAACGTCGCATGTTAAGCGCGCTACTCAGCCCACCCTACCAATCCAACAGCTACAACTAAAATAAACAACATACCTTTGTGTTGCAGTATATGGGAGCTCAGCGAACCTCGCGTTGCACACGTCTTTCCACAAATATTACACAACAGTTTGTTGTTTCCGTGCGATTTTTTCAAGTGCGCTTCTAAATCATCCGGCGATTCTAAATTTACAAAAGTCGAGTCAAATTCTTAAGCGTTCTTTCGTTTCGTTTACTTACTGAACAGTTTTTTGCATTGACTACATTCGAACGTCATTTTAGCGTGTCCTGAGCCGTCCATGTTTTGCGGATCCTCTTCAACAGCTTCTTCCTCCGACAAACGTTCGATTTTCATATTTTCGTGTGTTTCGGCACCGAAATCTTCTTCGAAGTCTTGATAGATCACTTCAACAGTTCCGTCCTAAAAGTGAGTACAAGGAGAAAAAACGTTAAGTTTCTGGTACGATTTAGAACTAGCAGTAAATTACATCTTCGTCCAGCTTCAAATCGGAATCATTTTGTTCTGCAGGAAAGAAGAAAAGTAGTTAGAGGGAAAAAATAAAACCACTTTCGTCCTACTTACCGTACGGTTCGTCGTCGTGCACCAGTTGATAGACGCCTTCTTTTAATTTAACCCGGAGAAGAACGTCCGCATCTTGGGCCTTCCGTACAAAATCATAGGCCAAACGCAAATTTTCATTGCAGGAAATACACAAATATTTCGGAAGTTCGTCGTCGACCACAGCATTTAGTTGCGTACAAGCATTGAAACTTTCCAGGACTGTAAGCGGTGAGGTTTCTTCCATTGCGGTCTCCAAGTCGATTAATTCCATTGAGTTATTCAAACACACACGACATATTGGTGAATTTAAATCCATTTTACAAGTCTTGGAATGAATTGTCTTTTCATTCACAAAAATCCATTATAAAGTTTGACGTCTTACTTGACTTGTCTCATTTATTTGTACTGTCTTCTTCTTGGTTAAATGTTTTCGGTTTGTCTAAACAAAAACGGAAAACTGGAAACATGTTGTTGAGTAGTTTCCTTTTTTTTAAATAAAACAAATTTCAAAGATCAGAACAAAATTATGGGGCAATTATTTAATTAATGATAGGAAAAAAATGTCTGTATTTATAAATCAACTGTGTTAAAAGTTTGAATAATTTTTTTTAAATAGGCATTTAACCGTTAATGCCTAATGTAGAAAGCGAGCTGTCACTGTCACTGTCATTTCATAAAGGCGCAATAATTCATCGTTAAATTCTTAGTTTAAAGTTGTTTAATTTTCAAAATGAGTAGCGACGAAGACGATCGCGCTCCATGTGTATCGCCCACTAGTTTATTAGTTCCAGTAGCACGTCTGACAGTCGCACATCCTGGTATTACACGAAACCAATTCACATACTTATTCAAAAGCGGCTATCTGCCTGAAAGTATTGCGACTGCTATTAGGACTCTGGAAGATTCACAGTCAAACGAGAAACAAATCACTGAAGTAAGACTATCAAATATTTGCCCTTAAATACAATTTAATCTGCACCATTCAACAGCTATGGAATCACCTCAACAATTTCATTCCTTCGACATTCGAAGATCTAGTCGCACTGTACAAAGTGACGTGCGCTCTAACGCTACTTGATACTTCTATAGATCTCATTCCACTAAAAATCAACGTAGTTCACAACGTTTACAGGCAAACTGCAAACGACTGGGACATTAATCCCGTACATGTACGTTTTAACAACAATAGTTTTCGTTCGCACGTGCCAGACCGCTAACTATTTTGAATTCATGCTTCCATAGATTCACGTAATGTGCCAAGAGCTGCATCCCTGCTTGCTGAACAACCGCAATCTCATGTACTTTGCCCGCATGACTTGTACAATCAGTAGAATGTCGTTCTATATATCAGTCAGCTTGGTATGGTCTTCGCTACTTTCCCTCTTAGGACGCGACGTAAATATGTACAGGCTGCACGACGTAAGAGCGCAAAATTTCATCATTTTATTCTAGCCCATTCTTTTTTTTTTTAAGTTTCAGGATATGTTGGATTTGCTAAACGACATCGACATTCCGGCAAAGAAATCGGACTCTGAACTGTTCTATTCGTTGCTCGAAATCGTTGCCTTTCTTGTAAATATAATCGTTCCGGCGAAAATGGACGAAATGATTTGTACTCGGTTTCAACGGTATTTTACAAGTAGTCATGAACAAGTCGATAAATTGTTGCTGTGGGCGTATCGTGTGAAGAAAGCATTCAGCTTTTCTCACGCTGTCGAAAACGAAGATTCAATTGTGGTTGGTTTTTTTTTCCTACAAAGTGCGGATCGATTGAGACCTTTTTTTATATTTAGATCACGGAACTTCTTGATTTTGATATTATACCACCACTGGAGGACTTGCTGAAAGAAGTGGATGTTGACCATATTAAATGAATAATTTTTTTTAAAAAAAAAACTCCAGAATATAACGTCTTTACAAATTTGCATTCAGCTCTGGTCGAACATTATCTTTCAGAGTTCGGATTTTTTTTTAAGAAACAACGAATCACGCACCTCAAGTTGCTGTGCTACGTTGGACTCCTCAATTATTTCACTCCTTTCTAGCCGTAAAGAGATCACAATTATAAGCGCATCTAATAAATTTGTACTAACCATTTCAGTAACATAAACCCATTTCATTTCAACATTTTAAAAGAAATTGCCATCAAGGCCTTACTAGTCCTATGACCTTGCCAAGCGAATCGCGAGTATCGAAATTCAACAAAGTCGATCACAAAAATGTCCTTGATGACCAGATTTGTGATTTCGGGCCAAGACGGACGCAAACATCACCGAAAACTAAAGCGACCTTCCATTCTACAAAATACAGTAAACAGTTCTGGACTTCGAAAAATCATATTATTTGAAAGATGCTTAAATTTCTTAACGTAAGAAAATTCAAAAATCTTGCAATTTGAAATTATTCGCCATCAACGATGTCGTCCTCTGCTTCTGGTTGAATGAGGCGAACTTGTTGCGTAGTTATGTTTCGGTTGTGATACAATCGTATGTGCTCAACAAATCTGAAAATACGAATACAACATTAATTAAAAGCCTAACTATCTGTTCCGGAACCATAAGTTCTTGCCAAACCCACGCCCGATCAAACTTACTTATGTTTTACATTAAACGTTTTTCCACATTCATTTTCCGAACACTTGTAGATCGTGTCTTGGTGGTATAACATGTGCCGGTACAGATATCTGTAGTCGGTGTATTGTTTTCCGCAAACTTTACAGATAAACGGTCGCGAATCTTTGTGTGCTAGCAAATGTTTCTTATATGCAATACGATTTCTTATATGCTTACCGCATATATTGCATTCGAATGCCTTTTCGCCGTGTTCTAATATTCGATGCATTTTATATTCATCGGCACTGTTGAAATTCATATTACACAATGAGCAAACGAACTGATTTAGTTCGTTCCATTGAGGTGATGGGTTTTTCGACGTTGCCGGATTATCTTTGACGCGATGATTTAGTCGGGTGTGTAACTCTAATGCTTTTATTGTGAAGAAACTTTTCTCGCAATCGTCACATTTATGAGGGCGATCTGAAATTCTTTTAAGTACATCGGTTGTCTTGTGAAATGGATTGCTTGGCACTAACCCTGTATTGAAACTGTGAAATCGACCAAAGCCTTTTCAACTGCTGCATCACTGACGTAAGCAATGTCTGGTTCTGTTGATTCACTAGCAGCGGGGTCTGCAGGTAAAATGTAGAATTTATTGTCCTTGTTAAATTTACCTAAGCTATTACGTACCTGAAGTAATTGGCACATTTTGATCAATACATTCTACGCTGTTCTCTACATCGCTATCGTTTATCGAACCAATTTTATTATATTCCACGTATTTAACCTCTTCAGGCATGTCTTCATCTGAGTATAATATTTGTTCCGCCGGCAGTTGATCATCTTGGCATTCTAGAAATAAATGTCAATTTATTAATGATGGAGATTTAGTCGATTTAAAAGAGACCTGCTCAACTCGAAACGGCATAATTATAGTCAGCAAGCGAAGTCACTAACATACACTTGAAAACTAATCTAATTGCCACATTCATACGAGTTAGTATTTGCCAAAAATCTTAATTACTAATTGCTAAACTATAAAAATAATAAATCAAGAGTCCATAATTTTCAATAAAAATGAGGTACAAGGTCATTGAAGCAAAATATGTGAACACGACGAATGAAAACATAACAAATTATATTTCATATAAAATTAAATATGTACCTATATTACAGTGACCATATATTTAAAAAATTGCTAACTATCTTCTATGAAGGACTGTAGAACATGTTGTCTACTGGTTCGTCCTTATATCCTGGCGGTAAGGCCATATTATTTTGAGAATCGTCAATACTATTCTCTGTTTTCGGCGTACTGGATATCGGCGGTACACTTGATTTCCTGCAAACCAAAAATAATAAAAAAAGGATTTTGTTACCAAGTAACTGCCTTTGAAATTTTGCAACTCGAAAATTTATAGCTCACCGTTTCCGCTTGAGTCGCTGATTGCTATGCTTAAGCGCACTATTTTGAACAAAATAATCGGAATTTTGTTGCGTAAATGTCCAATCGGCCAAATGAATAAGTTCGTAGATTAAATTGCGAATTTTCGTTAGAAGAGAAAAGGGTAATTTGTTACTGCCCTGAACACCACGCCAGCAATATTTGGTAAGGAGTTCGTCACTAAATAAATGCTTAATTAAATATAGTCCAATTTTGTAGCCACGTTGCAAACCACTCGTTCCGCATATTTTCGATAGGTTCTTTACCTGCAAGACGAAGTCTTTTTTTTCCATCACGGAAATACTACAAAAATATTTTTTTCTTACCATAATTTTACTCAATTCCGGATTATGAAGATAATCTTCGAGCTTTTTCATTTCATCGATTGTTGTAAGCGGAAATTCGAAATCATTCGAATTTAAATTCAAGTCGGAATCATCGTCGTGCGTTGTATCGCTCAATTCCATGCGGCAACTTTCGCGAAAATCATGTTGTGATAGTAAAATTGCCGTTTGATTTTCGATCAAATGAACAAGATGTTCGACTTTTTCTTTAAGTCCCGATACGTCTTTTTTGGCTGAAAGTAAAAATTCTTTTATTGTGGGTAGTAAATTTTAAGCAGCTTTTAAACTAAATATTACCGTCAACGAATTCCGATTGGAGAATTCGTATACTATTGGCAGTTTCGACTTGAATATTTGCCGGATCTTCAATCGAAATAACAGACAATTGTTGTTCGCCTAGAACAACATTGTTATTTTCGGATGAGGAAGCAACCATCACCGGTTTCTCGCAGCTTCGGTGGATTATTGTGTCTGTAAGGTTATAGTATCTTGATAAGATTGCAGTTGCTGCTGTTTCAAGATTAGTAACATTTGTGTTTTTATTTATGTCCGATTTAAAGCATACCATAAAACAAATATTTAAAATAAACAATTTATCACATTTCTTCACTATCCAAATCGTAGAGGAAAATGTTTTATTACCGCCCAGTGCTTTCAAATAACAATCGCATTTAGTTTCTATATCAACCATGGAGCTTTAACAGCTCTTTTGGATAGACTCTATTAATCGTTTTTCTCTTACCACGCATGAGAAGCGAAGGATTCATGAATGTAAACTCTGCCAAGGTGTACACTACACCAATAAATTCAACCGACTCGGTGAAGTGGTAGAAAAATGATCCATGCAGAATTGCGATAATGGAGGAGCACTCAAATCAGTCCCAAGTCAGAGTATGAATTTCGTAAAAAAATCAAAATTTTTTCGTAACGAAACAGTGTGATATAATGGGCCTGTTCATTATTGACCCAAATGCCGACACCCCCGACACCCTTGCCACACTAATAGCAGCAAGTTTCATATATATTCTTATATTATTGCATCATGCGCTTTAGACTACTCGGTGAATTGTAGTAGGAAACATTAACATTGCGAAAAAGAATAGCTACCCTTTACTTAAATAATGAAATTTATCAAATTCTTTTCAGCCGTTTTTCCATGATCGAACATATCCACAGCCAAATAATTAAAAAATATTTTTTTTTCTTTTTATTTAAATGAAACGTATGTTAGGAAATATTTTAAAAGCTTAAATTTATATTTGGTTGATCCTCCATTGGCTTGTATAATAGCTTGACACCGTCGTTGTATTGAAGTCAAATAAAGGCACGCAACCTCGATTACAGTTTTCTAATCTCCAAAAATTGTTTGCCTTTTCCTATTGATCTCAAACTTCTTTTGAACATAGATATTCTCAATAGAATTGATCTGAACTGGAGGCTAATCAAGTGCCGTAAATGCTACAAAAATCAGTATGGTTGAATAGATTAGATTGTTTATAATTAATAAAAATGAGATTCGTACCTGTCGTGCCGTATGGCAGGGAGCATTGTCCTGCTTTGCCGTTATTATTAATTCTTTTTAGCACGGAATATTGAAAGTAACGGCTTCCAGCAGTTGCGGAGTTAATCACCCGAAATTAACTTGATTGCGAAGACACCTCTATGAACATCACGTCTATCGTCAAGCGTCTCTATAGGAGACACTCTTGCTTGGGAGGCAGATCCAGGGAAGACTTTCAAGTGCAAATCACAAGAATCTTCTCTGAATCGATTTGAAACTATTTTTATGTAAATCATATTTTGGAGCCCACACCAGGCAGACAAATTTCAAAATAGAACGGACAAAAGCACGATTCAAAATTACTGTGCTATGCGCATCATTGAAATCTTTGTTTTATCCTCTCCGAAAGCCCAAAACAGAGTTAGATTTACCGAAAATATAGGCAAAATTGTGATTAAAAGTAACTTCAGAATTAATATATGCGCCTAAATCGTGTACAGGTAGGCCTCCTACAACGCGGTTGATACGTTCCTAGAAAACGCCGCGTTGAAAGAAATCGCGTTGTAGGAGATATGAAAATATAAAAACCGGCGTTCGGTTCTAAAAAGATGAATTTACTTTTTTTGTTTATTAAATTTTTTAATAAAAATAAGCATTGTTGAAGATTTCTTTTAAAATTTTTGGCTCTCTCCGTTAAAGGATCATTCTCAATAAAGTAGCATTCCAACTGCTTCGCTATATCTAAACCTCTTTCAATACCTTTTAGGGTAAAATTTTTGCTTTCTTCTTCAGAGGAACTTTGACTTGGTAATATTTTGGTTTGTGCAATCAAATCAGCTTCATTTATTTCGTCATCAATGACTAAATCTTGGATGTCATTAATTGTTATTTCATCGAATCCATCATCTTTTATTTCTCGCCGAACGTTAGGATGACTTGAATCAGGTGGATGTGAAGGTGCATTATCCAATAGGAGTAGAACTGGAAACGACAGATTTTTTTAGGACAACTAATTTTTAACATCAGGAATAAAACAATGATGGAACCAATCCTTAAATAAATAGTCATCCATGCCTTCTTCGAATATATGGGAAGGTTAGATTATATTAGATTTCATCGGAGGCGGAGGGATTCCTCCAAGCACCGCGATTAGTGGTCTATTGTGCCTCATGGATCTTTCTCCAGTTTCAACCTAGAGGTCCTCACTCAGCTTTATTTCTCTTAGGAATTGGGAAGGTTATTTTTATTGCAGCTTTTCATTGACCGTGGATTTTGTGATCGGTAAATGCACATTGGTTTAGTCACAAAGTCACCAGACACGTCACTGCATAAAAGTAAGGTTTAGCAGCTTTAAAACCTGGAGCGGTTTTCTCGTTATTTGATATATAAGTCCTTGAAGGCGTTTTTTCCACCACAATCCCGTTTCATCGGCGTTAAACACCTGGTCTGCCAAATAACCCTGTTCCTGGATTATTTTCGCAAGCTTTGCTGGATATTCGCCGCATCAGCAGACGCTTTGTCTCCTTGTAATGTTAAATTATGCATTGAGTATCGTTTTTTGAATTTCTCAAACCAACCATTGCTAGTAAAGAATAGATGACTGGTTACATCAGTTGACGACTGACCCATTTCTTTCAAACAATTAAATATTTTAAGTGCCTTTTGCTTAATTATACGTTTATCTAAAGGTAAACGTTTTGTAGTCTTATCTTCCACCCACACTGCAAGCACTTCCATTTTTTCCATTATGTTAGGTCTTGGACGAGCAGCAATTTTGGCAAGTACAGACGATCCGAATGCGATGGAACCTCTAATTCTGTCTTCAGCTTGCTTAATAGTTTGTATTGACGGTCCATTAAGATTAAAATGTCTAGCACAATCAGTTATCCTTGATTGGATACCTGAGCAGGCACGGTTTCAAGTGTCACAAAAAAAGAGTTGAAGGAAGTTTTATAAATTATCTGAACCGCGTTGTAGTGAGACCGCGCTATGGAAGTACCGCGTTGTAGAAAAATTTACGCATTACCTGGACCGCGTTGCAACGAAACCGCGTTGGAAAAGTACCGCGTTGTAGGAGGCTTACCTGTACTTTATCATTTCTATGTAATGGGTTTCCTTCTAAAGTTTCTGAAGAAGAGAAGTTCTTATGCCGAAGGCGCCCAATGCGCTGACAGCGTATTAGAAAACCTCAAAACATTTTGAGGAAATCCCAAATAGTGTAAAGAGGTAATTGACAAAAGATGTCGTTCTCGCAGCTGAAGAAAACAAAATAAATAAAGAAAAATTTGAGCAGCCCAGTTCTTTGACTTTTTCCGGGTTTCCGGAAAGCGGGCACCCTGTAAATGTAAAATTTTCTACTTTTTTGGTAATTTTTTATAACGTTATTTTTTTCATTTCGAATGGTTGTACATTTCTTTAGTTTTTGATAATTTTTACACCGAATATATTCCCTGCGTAAATACGACATATTTATTTCTGTTTTAATTTATGTATGCACACAATCTAAAAATTTGGACAAACAAATCACGAGAACGCGACGTCCACTTTATTTCGTAAGTTTTTTTTCAACTTCAACTCTGATTGATTAATACTTTACCTGTATTGCAAAGAAAATATTATCGCATACCATAGTCGTGGAATTTCAATTATAATTCATTTAGCGTTTTTATCTAAAAATGAAAACAGAGTAGATGCCGCACTTTTGATTTTATGACGATGGAGATAAGATTTCAAACTGGTTAAGACTCAACACAGCATAATGTCGCATTCGCGATTAATCTATATATAGGCTTAAATCTTTAAATCAATTAAGATAGAGGACAGGATAATTTTCATAACAAGTGGCTGAATCTTGGTAGTATGGGTCTGTTTACAAAGCGGTTACTAGAATTGCATATTGGGGTTTTACAAGGTAGGCGGCCTAGAAAAGACCATATCAACGATTCTTTTCAACTTATCAATCACAAAATAGATAGCTCTACTTTTCACATTACTCACAAAAGAGGCATCACCGCGCCGCGCCTACAAATTAAAAGGCTCGTCAATCAACAGGAATATTACGCTTTTTAATAAAATAGAGCAATTCGAAAGGGTTTACACTCGACAAATATGGACCTTTTTTAAATGTCGGTAGTCCCGTCTACCGACGTTTAAAAATGAAAGTTGTACACATTTTTATCCTGGCTCGTAGAGAAGTTCTAGGTCTGGAATTTAACTGATGACATCCGTTCGCTTGGGTCAGTGAAATAAGGTTTAGAAGAGTCTTTGTAATATCCTACCATAAGAGAAAATGTTTGTGGACAACTGGTGGTTTATTACGAAGACGAGGTTTAGTTGTTTGTAGTCACGTTTAATTCACTCCGAAAACGGAATGAATTTTGTATCACGCAGAACATATTTCAAGCTTATTCTAATAGGAAAAACAAACAGTGGACAATACGTCGTCAAGCAAACCCAACTGACAACCAAAAATCACAAAGCTGAGTAAGAATTTCGCCCAAACGTTAGCAACCTTTGCCTTAAAACAATTTTACAAAAAACAACAAACTTACGTGGTTCCACTTTTATGTCCGATTTTGTAGTGCTCGGTTCCCGCTGCAGGGTTTGAAATTTCTTCATAAATTGATTGTGCGATCGTTCGCATTGTTTGCGAAATTTAAAGGCTGTCTCCAATTGTTTCGCGCACGAATAGCAAATATTTTGCGGATAGACGTCCGCTTCTTCGAGCTCCAAGGCGGTACAAACGGAAAATTTTTCGCCAAGCGTTGGTTCGTCGTCGTCACAATCGTTCGCAAACAGATTCAATAGATTCGTTCGTTCCGAATTACAAGCGCGACAGATTTTCGCAAATCCCGTCATTTTAGGCCAGCAACAGACCGCCAGACGAAATGTTGTCAACGTTTTGTTACGAAAACGACGAAGAGAAGACGATGCAGTTAGCACTGACAGCCGACAAATTGGAATGTCGGCAGTGGTTTTTAGTACACAGTGTGGTTCGTTGAAATGAAGTACTAATAACGTGTGTTAAAAAAAACATTTTTTCAATGAGTTTAAATTTTTGCGCAATTTACATGATCCCGATTCCCGATTTACTTCAAAAATGTATCTAACTTAGAATCTGTCTTATTAAGTGCACCAAATTAAATCTAGACACGAATCAACACCAAAATAAATCTAAAAGGTAATTTTCTGGGTAATGAAGTGAGATGTTAATGGTAACACTAATAAATTGAGGTATTTTTCAAACTGTCAGTCAGTTTGTTTACTTTCAACTTCACGTAAAAATGTTATTTTTGAAAATTTTCTTTTCGCAAAGTTTATTCGGTTAGCAAAATAATTTCCGAATATTGCAAGACCGCAGAACTTTTTGAAAATTAAATTCCGCCTATAGCATGGCTCGGATGGTGTGCAGTTTTAAAATTTAAAAGTTGTAAATAATTTTGTTATTTTTTTTACGTTTCGAGTAGTTAGGTTCAAATTGATAAAAAATTTCTTATCATTGACACAAAGTCGTCTAATCAATTGGCCGGCATGTAAATCGACCGGAAAATAAAACTGGCAACAAGTTGTTCACTGTGTGTTTTGTTGTTGTACTGACTGAGCAACAAGTGTCCGCTTCGCACTCGAGTACTGGAGGTGCAAGGTGCATTTTGTGCGATTTTTTGTTTGAAAAAATGCTTTCACCGACCAGTTTTAATAGTATTGTGCCCGGAGTAAACATAAACGAGCCCCTGTTGGTGATTTCGGAACCGGAACAAGAATATCTCGAATTGCTAAAAGACTGGCTATCGACGAATCCGAAAATTAACGCTCGAAGGGATGATGTGCATTTACTGTACTTCCTGCGTGGCTGTAAGTTCGATTTGGACAGGACAAAGGAAAAGATTAAAAGGTAATTGAATCGTAGTTGAGGTGATGCTGTTGTGAGTCACTTGTAATTTGAGATTTCGTTTCGAAAGGTTTCTAGAATTTCAGGCGGAATTTCATCGGATTGATGATTAGCAGTTTGTTCACTTTTATTATCAACATAATTTTAAAATCGTATCAGTTCGACCTTCAATGCAGCTGGTGTTCCACCGCTTTATCGCTTTTGTTGATTTATTTATCGTGTCTTCAGGCCCAGATGGCATTTTCGGTTCTTACGTAAAATTGAACGCTAATGATCTTTCTTTACCGCTTTCAATTCTTTACAATAAATCAGGCGCCTTAAAAAAGAGGACCTTGGAGAAGTATCAAGCTATTGGACAATAGTGATTCATTTTGCGCAAATATTTTTTTTGCCTCAATCAGGCTTTGACCTCAAGAATTATTTTGAATAACACAGTCCAGGACTAAGGAGCTCATCTTTTAACATCGCAGTAGTTAGACACAGTCCTGGTCGATGTGTGTAGGAATAAAACGCTTTTTTGCTCAACTATACGTAAATACGTAAAAAGTAGAAAACAAACGAGTTTTTTGTCTAGAATTTAAACAAAATTGTCTGCAATAATTTTTACTCTACACTTTGGTCTCACTTATGTAACAACCTCATTTCGAAAGCCTTATGACAAATCCTTGGCAACTCGCACGAAACCACGAATACTCGCACTCTGGAACCAAAGAGCTCAAATTTGGATTCGTCTCTCCAAAGTCCATTGTCCACTTTTCATGGAAAATGCTTGTTTTTATTTTGAAGCAGCAGAACGGGCTTTCTATTTGCTACTCGTCTTTACAAAGTAATATTTTTACTGTATTAATCGTAAAAATAATTCCGAAAAAACTGCGAAAATACTAAACTACTTTCTGTTTTGTCTCGCATTAGACAGTAGAGAACATTTTTGTACAGTTGTAGCATAGTATCTATTTGACCTAGTTTCTCGGAACGAGTGCCCCAAAAAAATATGCAGTAATGTTGACCTAACATTTTCAGACAGAATAAGCTTTGCAAGTTACATTGAGCCAGAGCTCATCATTCTTTAGACAAGAAACTAAACAGTATATTTTTTTTTAGATTTTATATAATGAAAGCTGATCGAACCGAATGGTTTTCAGACCGAAATCCCCTCGCTCCAGAAATACAAGAGCTCTTAGAAATTGGCGTTTTTCTACCATTGAACGTGAAAGACGAACTGAATCGTCGAATAATCGTAATACGAACAGCCGCACACAATCCAAAAATACACAAACAAAATGACGTGTTTAAGGTAAAGCATTTTTTTCAAATTTCAAACTTAAACTTAAACGGACTTGCAGGTTGGTAAAATGATTTTGGACTTGGCATTGCAATTGGATCCGGAAATTGCAAGTCATGGACTTGCAGTAATTTTCGATATGCAAGATGTAACTCTCAGTCATGCATTGCAACTGAAGCCGACTCTAATCAAACGAAGCGTAGAAAGCTGGCAAACGTATCCATGTAGGCCGAAAATTTTGGAATTTGTTAATGCACCGCGACACGTAAATGTTGCCCTGAACATGTTTCGGTGATTTTTCGTTATGCCATGAAGTTTTCGAATGATTTAATTAATTTTTTTTAGATTATTCATGTCGACGAAAATGAAGAATCGCGTTATTGTGCGAAAAGGAACATCAACAATGAATGCGACGCTGCCTGTGGATTTGGGTGGAACCGGCGAAAGCTATGAAGAATTAGCGAAACATTGGAAGAAACTAGTCGAATATCATACGAAATTTTTCGAAGAAGATGAACAATATAAGTATAGAGATGTGTGATTGATTTTTACGCTCTTAAAAGTAGAAAATATGTATATACGATTTTCTAGTCTAACATTAGTTTTTTTACTCTTATTAAACCTAAGGGATATGTGAGAATTTAAGAAATTGTTCACAACCACTTCACAGCCCTTTCGCGATTGAATATCGAAAATTATAAAAACGCTTGAGTTCTTCCTGGATAACAATCGCCTCACCACAGAATACATAACACCGTTCTAACACAATCTATGAATTCTCCACATAGATATCACCTAATACACATTCTCTACGATAATTATCTTCCCGCGTTGCAAAAAAAAATTCAAACACAACGAATAACTGTCTACTTAGAATACACTGCGCTCCAAAGTGAACGACCTTCTTTAATCAGCATGGATGCCGACTTCAATTTTATACACAATAAACGTACAATTCCGGGTCAAGTGCGTTGAAGGGATTGTGTCAAAAACACTTCATATCGAGGCAAGAAATCAGTAGAACCACCGTCTTAACAAGCAAGAATTTTAAGAGATAACCGAATCCAATGTGTATCATCAATAAGGATACATTTTTCAATTGCTGTGGGTGCAGAATGTTCAACTGATTCAAAAACGAAAGGAAACCAACACAAAACATCGCCTAGAACGTCTGAATTGATATGGGGAGTCGACTAAACGAAGGATCGAGAAAGAAGTTCAAGAAGACTGCGTCTTCAGAAGTAGTGGTCACATATCTGAAGCAATTGAATAAAAGAAAAAAATGTTGGTGCGATCCAATTGTGTCGATAAATAACTCGACCTTATATTTTTACTGGGCCTTTTAAAAGTCTCGATTTTTTTTCAATTTAATTTTTATTCTCGTGTATTTAAAATATGCTTTGGGCGAAATTCAAGCCCACTCTTCCCTGTGTTTTAAATTCATGTCAATTTTCTTTCTCCAACGTAAACAAATCTTTGCTTTTTCACTTTATTATTTAGTACAAAAATCGGTATACAAATATTCCTCTTCGCGTTTTTTTCCATTTGTTTATTGTATTTTTTTAAGGAATATTGAATCTTTGTTCCGCAATGATTATTTTCGATTTTTCATATCATACGAGTAGCTTAATTTAATTATAATAAGTCGTGGGTGAAAAAATATTTCATCTTTTTTTTTAAATACTCTGGTTTTTGTTTAATTTTATATTTCTAAAAGATTATTTAACCGTGTTTTTCTACAGGTTAGTATCAAAATGTCTGAATATTTTTTCTTTGTTTAGCGGCAACAAATAAAAAGCGGCTGTAAAACAAATGAAATCGATTTGTAGTGGAAAAATGCGAAGTGATACGAATTCTTATTTAAAAGCTCTATCGAAAATTAAAATAAAATATATTATCTAACTTACGAAGCAAAAAATAATAAATAAATAACAGAATTATAGTAGGCTTAAATTGAATAAAATAATAAAAAAAACTATCTGGTATTTTGCTTCCTTACGATATTATTTTGCAGTTTTTATTTAAACTTGTTTCTTTCAGTTCTGAACTTATCTTTCGAGCGAAACATTTAACACGCCAATTATTAGAGTGTGTGCGAATGAAAACGATGTGCTCTACTAATGTTTTTTTTGCATACATGTTTACTTGTTATTTATTCCCGTTTATTCTTCCGGCTTATAAGCAATACAATTTTCACAAAAAAAAACAACAAACGTAAAGCTTATAATTTTTTCACAAAAACTGCTGCTTTGACAATTCATTAAATTGCATATCTGTTTCTAGTTCTACACTAAAGATGCCAATATTCCGTTTTCGTGTAGAAGTAAATGAAAATATTTTGCATTCGAACGGATCAAAATTTGGCGACATTTATTCATAAAAATTAACGCAAAAGCCATCTCTGATTTTAGTTTTAACTTAAAATTAAAAATTATGTCATACTTGTGTCCGGTTATGTCGTCCCAAAAAAAAAAAAAAAATAGAAAATTTTACTCTCATATTTGCCGATCATCTTTTGCTGTTAATTTATCGATCAGTTCTTGAAGCGGTGCCAATTCGCGACGATCAATCAAACTGAATTCCTGAACGAAAAATATGAAATGTTTGAACGACGTATTTAAATGAGCCTCTTCGCCAAGTCGCACAACTTCAGAGAAATGCTGGTGGTAAATGTGAGCATAAACGCGAAACAATCGTTTCAAAATTGTCTTGGCGCTTGTTAAGAAATTTTTAGGAAACGGTACACCGATTTTCGACGGAAACAAGGTTTCATCGTCCAATTGATCTTGTACCCATGTCATTAAATAATCGATATATTTTGGAGCACTGCATTTAATTGGTTTCTTAACGGTTTGTCCGTCGGCCCAATGATATTCGTATTTCGGACCAGCCGACATTATACCACAGCTTTCTTCGGTGCAGAATTCTGTTATTGTACCGTACAGCATATTTATTTGATTAAAGAAATCGACGGCTGTAAGAAGAGCGTTTTGATAATGTGTAATTTAATTTCTTTTATTTTAAACGAGCACACAACTTACTGTTTACTGCAACCCATTCGTTTAGATCTTCGCCATCCGGCAGGGCAACGGCATTGCGTAGATTTCCAGATCCTAGCGTTGCTGCGGCATGTTTCATAAGATCATACTGATGTGTTCCCTCCGGTATATTTTTCTTTGGCTTGAAAGTTTTGCTCGAACGGGAGCCGCTGTAAGGGTAATTCATTATTTTTTGTTATCATCAATCATTTAACCGAAAAAGGATGTAGCAATAAATTCGATTCATACAGAACAAATTTACGCACACAAACACTTTCAGCAATAAGAAACGAACGGCGAGTAAAGACAAAGGATAAAAAATGTTTGCGAAGTTTCTCGAAAAGCAATAGCCTTGCACGGGCGACTTTAACTGTGCAATCTACATAGTCTCAAGTCAGTCAAGAATTAAGGTCTGCATTACCTTACTCTAGCGCCCAATGTAGGGTTAGAAAACATTTCTTTGAAATTGAGAGCTAGTGCAGACTGCGGTCTATACGGTTGGGCAACTTAATAATTGGGTCGAGCTCCGTACTCGCTTTTTGCACGACTAATCTATTTAATCGATGCTCCAATCTGCATTATATCAGACAAATTGCTGCGTTGGGTTGTGTGTCGTGTGTAGCGCTGCTCTCCTCGTTGTTTACCCTTCAGTTCTGCCAATACGCAATGGATACACATTACCTTTCAGTGGTGGCCAACGTAGTGTCGAAATCCATTTCCCTGAGATTAGAGAGTATCGAGCTCAACAAACTTTGTAGACGTACTACGACCGACAGAAAATGGATATATGAAAGTAAATTCAAGATTTAAAAGTTTTCGCAACATTTTCGTGACCGTGTCTCGTAGTTAAGAATAACCTTAAACTACCCGCTAATGCACTGATTATTTTGACTTGAAATAGTGAAGAATTGGAACAAATTTAACGGCCTTCGATGCAGAACCGAAGTTGATCCAAATTATGGACATTAAAGTCGTATGACTACGAATCATGAAACGACATCAACAAGAAAAAAAGTGGAGTCGGACGTCCAAGAAATACATGGCAACAAAAAATTGAGAAGGAAATTCGATAAGTCCGCACTACAGGCAAAGAGTATCGCCCAGGATCGGAGGACACACAGGTATTGAAGTACCTGACAGAAGGGCAATTTTTATTGGCTGTGGTTGCCTTCCACAAGGGCAGAGAAATGTGTTTATATGGACTGAAATTTGTCGACTACATGGGCACAGGCCCATGTTCCGGAAGCCAAAAGTATTTTTTTTTGCTAAAGCCTTTCCATTCAAAGACACTATCTTAGGTTTCATTTGATTCTTTTGGCACGTGTGATAACTTTATGACCTAAAGCCCAGATGCCAATTTTAGTGCAAGCCACTATTGGGATGAGGGCTAAATTTTATTGCTATGGCCTTGAAGGATGAAAAATCAATTTCTCCGCAAAGACGTAATCAATCGATTTACAAATTGGATGAGACGACAAAAACTATGCAGAGGATAGAAGCTGTAGAGTGGGAGCCTGAAGAACAAAGAACCCACCTTTGGTAAAGGAGCAACATAACCCCACGTCGAGTGTTTTTTCTACGCATCGCTATACAGTGAGTCCATTAAAATGATTACAAATACAGCAAAAAGTTTACACGCTATCAAATCGAAATAAAGCCAAGAACCAGCAACAAACTTGAGATTAAAATTGATTTCAAGCAAAACAGGTCATCAAAGCGGAACTGGTGAAAACCAGAAGCAAAGAATTGCGATAAGGCCAGACGGCCGAGTCTCTTCCCAGACATGAAACTTATAGTCTGCAGTATTCAGTGAATTTACTTTGTTTGCAGAAAATCCCCCCGAGCGCAATCTACCGAAAACTCGTAAAGTTTTCAATGCAACTGCAAAGCACCAACAAACCACAAGCGTGAAGCGATTTTAAAGTCGCGAAATAAATATTTTTTTGTACACTTTTCTCGGTTCAACGGTGTACTATTAACTAGCGTAGGTCATAGCGTGCGACTAACGTCGATTATTTCTACTCATCGTCACAAAAACTCGGAAATAGAAAGGCTCCACTCCGGTCAAGACGTCGCCACGGACGAGTTCGTTTTTCCAATCATTTTCTTCCGAATCTCGGCACATTTCTTCAACATTCGCATCGGTATCCCGAAGTAAAAATATTTCCGAACCACTTAGTCAACTCGATTTGGTAAACAAAACGAAAATTTCATCGGAAAATTATAAACAAAAAAAATTTATTTTTACTTACAACAAAAACTCCATATTTGTGGTGTCTCGGGAAAACAGCCGCTGCGGATTTCAATAGTAAGCTGCTGCGGCTGCAAATTTATCGCGTTGAAAAAAGATGAAACTTAAAATCGAAAAAAAAAACCCGAGAAAATTCTAAGTTCCTTCGCGACGACAGGATCGCCGAAATTCAAAAATTCACGAAAATGTCAAAAAAAATTCGTCCGCAAGTTCGTTCGGACTTCTTTCCAGTGAGGAGCTACTTTTTAATGAAGTGAACTCAAAAAAAAGAACTTCCAACCCATACTAACGCATCGAGATGGTTGGTGAATTTTTGACATACGACAGGTTGGTGGCCTCTGCTGGCATTGCCATGTTTGAAGTTTGATTTAAACGAAATTGTTTGAATTGCGAGTTTTTTTTTACAAAATGATGTTTTTAATTTCCAAATGAATGCAGAAATCAATAAAAATTAGTTTCATTTCAACATTGACGAAAAATTTGTATTGAACGAACTTCACCAACGGACTACGTTGTCACATTTTATACCAATTCAGTGATGGACTGAGAAGAGAACCGTCACTTTGATGTGAAGTGTGGATTTCAATGCACGTGTTGCGGCGTATGAAAAGTTCAAAATAAAATAAAAAACAATTTTTAGTACAATGGTAAGTTTCTTTAAATGCTCCGTCCTTTTTCCAATCCCTGACCTAATCACCAAACACCGGCATCTTCTCTTTATCATAAATAAAATTATAATCAAAAACAGAAAAAAAAACATAACCTTACTTCACTACCTCACTTTTCAGAAACATTTGTACGTCCTGTACGAGCACGCAGCCGGCTATGGCCTCTTCAGCGTCTCGGAATTCGAGGAAATCGCAATGTTTCTGCCGCAAGTCGAATCGTCTGTGACCGATTTGGCCAAGTTCAATTCGCTGGTTAAATTGACTGGGTTCTCGCCATTCAAGACAGCCGTTGCGGCCTTGGAAAATGTTAACTCTATTTCCGAGGGTATTGTTCCGCAGGATTTGTCCGTTTTTCTCGACGGAATTTTCACGAATCTGAAGAAAAAGAAGTGCACGATTGGCGTGGCCGATGCGAAATTGGGTGCAGCCATAACCGAGGCCATTGGAGTTTCGTGCTCGCATATTGGTGTAGTTCCTGAAGTTCTCCGTGGGATTCGATTCCATTTTCATCGTTTGATTAAGGGTGAGTAGAATTTTTTTCCGTTTTTTAATTGTTTGTATATGTACTTATTTGATTGGGATTTTTAAGTTGGTGGTAAGATGCCGAACGAGCGAAATACCTCGACTGGCTTATCGCTTTTAGGGTTTTCTTCGATCGATAATAAGACCATAAACACTAGGTCCTCTTTCGACGACTGGTCAAAAACTGGTCGCTGACTCGAATGTTGCACTCTTTACAGGATAATGAAAATGTGTGAAAAAGTAAAGTAAAAAAACATTCCGTAGTCATAATAGGCAGAAAGCAAAAAAAAAGTTATTATATCTTGGGGGGCTAATCTAGCAAAAGACAGGAACGAAACGGACGAAATCAAACGACGGATCATGCTGGCAAATAAAACGTATTATTTGGTACTTCCAATAATGAAATCCCAGAAAGTGCAAGGGAACAATAAGCTGTGAATATATAAAACTAATATACGACCTGTGCTCTGTTATGGCAGCGAGACATGGACATTAACGCGAGCTTCCGAAAAAGCAGGTAACGCATTCGAAAGAAAGGTCCTCCGAAGAACTTTGGGACCTGTGAATGGACTGGTGAATAAGATACAACCATGAGCTGTATCAACTCTTCGAGGAGCCACAAGCTTCAACGTTCATCAACCTACGTAAACTGCAGTGGCTATGTAGAGCGAATGGAAGATAGCAGAATCCCCAAACGTACTCTTAAAGGCAAAGCGAGTGGTAACATGCCAGTAGGCAAACCACGCAAGCGATGGGAAGACTCGGTTGATGAAGACATCTTAAAAAATCTGCCAACAGTCTGGGCGCAATTTTATTATTTTATGGGTAGAAGTCCGAAACGTGTTTAATGATGAGATGCGTTTAAAGCTTATAGAAGTAAAAGTGAATTCCAAATCTCAATATACCTTAGAAATATATCAGAATTCGTGAATATGTACACAACCACTTTACACCCCCTTAGGGGTTGGATATCGAAAAATTTTGAAGATCGTTACTAGGCGCTTATATAAATAGCCCGCAGAAGTAAAATTGCTTTGGTAGCTCGACATGTTTAAAAGTTTTAACGAAGTTTGTGAAAATGTGGATTCACGGACTTTTTTTTTTCTCAACCTCTGAACGCCAATAAAAATGTGAACTTTTTTTTGTTTTAATTACTCTAATAGTACATCTACATATATGTACTAAGTTTCAACTTTCTAGCATAAGCCGTTTCTGAGATATAAAAAACCACCCCTCTCCCCCGTACCTTGATACCCCTATCAAAAATTTTATTTTTCTAGAGTGTCTCTATAGTGGCTCTATATAATCCGAAATTGTTAGCTTTCTATTCATTATGGTTTTCGAGAAATAAAAATCAGAATGTTTTCCTTTCTACCCCCTTTCACCATCACCTCTAACACCCACACCACCAACATTTTTTTCCCTACTAGAAGTTTACCGACCCCAACTACTGTAAAATTTTCAAGATCATATCTGATACGGTTTCTGAGATATAAAAATTATATTTTTTGAAAAATTGCTGTCTCCCCACTTTCGTGCTCCATCTCGCCCCTCAAAAAATTTAGTTTCGTTAGACTCCTCTTGTGATCCCATATACAGAAACTAAATTTTATCTTCCTGGTGTAATTGGTTCGGAAGATATTGTAATCCAAATTTTTTCACCCCCCACCCCCACACCTCACCACCCCTCTTAAAAATTTTAGCCCTTGTCTAATCTTGAAGTATCCCTAAGGACAACAACAAAGTTTCATTCTTCTGACATCAATTGTTCAGGAGATATCGATTTTAGAATGTTTCAATCCCGTCTTTCATGCGTTAAAGACTTATAGTTTCCCCTCCCACTTCCACACCCTTTAACCAATATCGACAATTTTTTTTGCAATTGAGTCCATTATCATAGTACTACATAAGTTCCAAGTTTCAGCCTCCTGGCATAAGTAGTTCCTGAGATCTAGAAACCAAAATGTTTCGTCTAAAACGCTCCCCTCTCCTCTCCCCTCGTACCCCCACCCCTCGAAAATATAACAGTCGTAGGGGTTCACCCAATCTACCCACCATAAAAATTTCAATTTAATATCTCAACGGGTTTGGGAGCTACGCGCCTTCAAACGATTTTGCGTACGGCGTCTACGGCGGACAGACGGACATTTTTTTTTTTTTTTTGCTTTTTTGGGGTTTACTAGTCCTAAAACGTGTAAATACAAAATTTCAGGGTAGCAAACTTTTTTGAAATTTCAGGTCGATCACAATACTTTATTATTAAAAAATAATAAAGTAAAATTGGCAGCTGGAGGACCACGTCCATGGCCCGATTTGGGCTGGCGCGCCATTGATGATGAAAAAAAAAGTTGAACTCGAATTTTTACTGCTTTTTTCTGTACGTTGTTTCTTTTTGGTTGTCTGTTTATTTTCTCTTGTTATCTTTTTGTGTTGACCTATCTTTTCCGGATTATTTTCTTTGGGGACTGATTAGTTTGAGTCCTAAGTGAATAGTTTTTTTTTTGTTTTTTTACACTTTGGAAACAATTGGTAGAGGCCAGAAGAAACATGTTGAGTCCTCGAGGAAAGTCCCTGGGGGGGGGGGGGGATGCATGACGAGGCATATATTAAATTATTATAATTTTTGTTGTTCAGTACTAGTGTTTGAGGGCCTTATTATCGAGCGATGTACCGTCCACATGGTAAAACAGATTTTTTGAACGTGGGACAAATGATACTGAAAGCACCCTTCTTTATTAATTTCAATTCTTAACTTATTCCTTTAATTGGTTACAGGTTTCACAGACAGTAGTGCAGGGATAGCGCAGCTCGGTCTAGGTCACAGCTACTCGCGTGCCAAAGTTAAGTTCAATGTTCATCGTTCCGACAACATGATCATTCAGTCGATTGCATTGCTCGACCAGCTCGACAAAGACATCAATACATTCTCGATGCGGATCCGTGAATGGTACTCGTACCACTTCCCAGAGTTGTTCAAACTCGTACCGGACAATTATATGTTCGCAAAGGCCGCTCAATTTATCAAAGATCGCAAATCGCTGACCCAAGATCGACTAGAAGAACTCGAAGAAATCGTAATGGACTCGTCGAAAGCTCAAGCTATCATTGACGCATCGAAAATGTCAATGGGTATGGACATATCCGTTGTCGATCTGATCAATATCGAAATGTTTGCTGGTCGTGTTGTAAAATTGTCCGAATACCGAAAGAAACTTGCCGCATATTTGCACAGCAAAATGGAAAGTGTGGCACCGAATCTTCAATCACTTATTGGCGATCAGGTAGGCGCTCGACTTATTTCGCATGCCGGCAGCTTGACAAATTTGGCAAAGTATCCGGCATCGACTGTACAAATTTTGGGTGCAGAGAAGGCTCTTTTCCGTGCACTGAAGACAAGAAGTAATACACCGAAATACGGTCTTTTGTATCATTCGTCGTTTATCGGACGAGCCGGTCTAAAGAACAAGGGACGCATATCGCGATTCTTGGCAAATAAATGTTCGATTGCGTCACGAATCGATTGTTTTATCGAGAATCCAACATGCGTTTTTGGCGATACACTCAAACAGCAGGTCGAGGATCGTTTGAAGTTCTACGAATCGGGTGAACCGCCTCGTAAGAATATTGAAGTTATGGCCGAAGCTATGGAGTTAGCGTCGCAACAAACACCCGCAGAAAATGGCCAGAAGAAGAAAAAGAAGAAGGACAAGAAGAAGCGAAAATCGGACGCGATGGATACGACAAACGGTATTGATGAAAGTATGGTAGTTTTGGAAACAACAATTCAAGCAGAAAATTGTGAGGAGGAAAACGGCGAGCCGAAGAAGAAGAAGAAAAAGAAGAAGAACAAAGCAAGCGAAGAATAGTTTTTAATTTTAAATACAAAGTTTTCCAAACTTGACACATTTATTTTCAATTTACCCTTTTTTTAGTATATTAAACAAATAAATAATAAATTTAACGTGACAAACAAAAAACATTTTGATATTAATTTTGTGGATGCAATTTTTTAGGAACCGACTGCAATATGCCAGCAAGTATCGTACTTTGGATGTAATTTAACGATGTTACACGGTGCGATAAATTAAATTATTTGTCCCCAACCGCAGAGACCGGATAGTCAATGTGAAACTCATTCAAACGATCATTTCGGAAGTTCATACATGAGGCCATAGAAGTATAAAGCCTTTTGTTGTTATAACGATATTTATGTTCGTAATTTAAGCACAAAAATTGTAACTCGGTAACGTTCGATAACGAACCGGAATTCCGGGATTTTCAGTTTCCATCTGGTGCGATAATGTGACTTTGCCTTGAAGGTCAAGGCCTAGAAAAGAATAATTGAAACAGGACCAGCGCTTTTAACGATAACAGCTCTTTAGGCTGATCACGAGTTCGCGTATTTTGAAGTGCAGTGCTTCTGCTGATGAAACCCCATCGAGAAATACACTGAGCATACATTATTTGTTTTGACTGTACAACCACACCTTTTATATTTTTTGAGCTGCTGTCTGGGAAGTGGCAGTTATCTTTGAGATTTCTAAATTTTCCGTTCTTTGAGGATTTCAGTTCAGTTTAAGAACGCTTCCAGCTTTGATTTCCTTAAGGGATGAGCTAGCCACCTCCGTATCTCATCTTTGATAATCGTGTTCACTCCAAAGATATTTAATGGAGATGTCATCTAAAAAAGGGGTAACATTTTTTCCGTTTCATTGAGTTGAGAGGATGTAGTGGTCCGGTCTGGCTGCAGCTAGGCTATATTTGAGTTGGCCTGGAATATGCTAGTATTTAGGTGAAAAAAAAGAATGCGATACAGAATTTAAAAAACTGCTTTTAACGATTTTAAAATCCGAAGAAAAGAATCATGACTGCCAGAAGTTTGAAACGTTTTTAACTATGAAATTTCGCCTTTTGCTCTACTATTTCTTGTAATACCATGAAATCTTCGCATATGAGCTCTTAAATTTCTTTTATGTGCAAACCTTTTCGGACAAATTTCACATTGAATCGTTTTCTCTTTACTTGTCCGTTCGATATGTACTGTTCGCTCGTGTTTTTTTAAACTGTGCGTATATCGGAATTTCATTTGACAAATTTCGCACTGATAGGGCTTTTCTTGGGTATGAACGAACATATGCCGACTTAAATCACATTTACTAAGGCATACTCTCGAACATACCGGACACCTATTCTTGTTCGTAGTTCCATCGCCATGCTTCATTTGCATATGCATCTTCAAATTGGATTTATATCGGCATTTTCTCAAACAAATATTGCACTGATACGGTATGTCGTCGGCATGAACTATTCGATGCCGCGTCAAATTACTTTTAGTTTTGAATACTTTCGAACATATCGGACATATATGTTGGACGTTAATCGTTGTCTTATCGGAATGTGCTTGTCTTTCGACCGTATGAATTCGCATGTGCTTTTTCAAAACGCTTTTAAGTCCGAATGAAGTTGAACATGTAGTACATTTGAATTTTCCGTTCACAGATTCGTCGGTGTGTTCTAGTTGCATGTGCACCGACAAATCCGTTTTGTATCGAAAAAATTTCGAACAATTTTCACATTTAAATTCCTTTTCGGTCGAATGACTTACGATATGGCATTGTAGTGAGTACTTTCGATCGAATATTCTCGAACAAAGCGGACATGGAAAATCGTTCGTATGAATTTTCATATGTTTGATTAGTTCGACTCTTTCAGAGAATTGTGTCGAACAAATTTCACAGTTCGTCGAATCGTTACCCACATGCTCGGCAGGATGAAAGAGTAGCGTATGCACTGTTAAGTCGGTTGGATAGGCGTACTCTTTTGTACAATTTTCACATCTGTATGATGGTTGCTCAGTCTTAATTGCCAACGTTTCTATGTTGTCTGAATCAGTCTTGCTACAATCGGCATCTTCCGTTCTAAGCTCGATTTCGGGTTCTTGATTTACTTCTTGCACGAACGATATTTCTTGTTTCGCAAGTTCATGCCGTAATTCCGGTAAATTATCTTCAAAGTTTTCATCGCATATTGTTTCATAGTTTCCTGTTATTTCTGTTTTGATTTGTGCAATGCTGACTTCAGAGCAGTGTTCATATTCGTAGGGAGCATTTTCCAACCCATTCGCATTTCGATCATCGACCGTTAATTGCCTGATAATGGCTTCAGAATTTTCGCATTTTACCTTGAAAGCAAACGTTTGATGAAGTTGGTCGACGCAATCGCTACAAATCTTGTCGGGAAGGCCATCGTTAGGTGATACCTGAAAATTGAATATGAGAAATTTATGAAAAGTGTTTGCAAGTGTTGCTTTTTCGTGCAATAGGTAAGATTCGTTGACGCGATCGACATCGAGTGTGGAAAATTTTTTAAAGAAGCAATTTAGAAGTGTCGATTTCGACATGCGATTGGGAATCATATATTTTTCTCAAAACTGAAAAGATTGTACGCATCTGCGAAAATATCGAGTCAAAAGATGAAAGATTTTAAAAGATTCACAGAGAAAGCGATACCAATCGAATTTTTGCACGGCAAAGAAATATAATAAGACAGCTAAGTTTTAGGACAGTTTTGGTAAGGACGGAAACAATCCAGACGATATGAAGAAGAGATGCGAACAAATATCGCTGGTACCATATTCCTTCTACATCCGAACTTGTGGGTTGAGTGAAGCTGAAGCAACGTTCTTTTTCGTGGGTTAGGAAGGAGGAGAAAGTGTGAAGGAATGTGGGAGCACAACGAACCCAGTGTCTCGTTAAAGAGAGCAGTCATCTACTTTAAGGTACAATCTGGCTGGTACTGCCGACCGTCGCGGTCAGCAGTAACTGTCGGCAGTAGACTACTGCTTCAAGCTGTCATATCTGTTTGCGACTGCTCGGCAGTTAACGGTTGTGAGTGCAAAGCAGCCGCGGTGAGCAGTTGAGGTTGGTAGTTACTGCTGGCCGCGACGGTTGGCAGTACCAGCCAGATTGTATCTTTACCTATCTTCGAAGAACGCATAAATGAGATAGTGGATGAGCTAGCCTCTGTGTGGAATAACATAGTTGCCTGTGGTCAACTTAAGGTGTGCAGGCGATTACGAAGAAAAGCAAGTTCCGCTTATCAGCCGCAGTATACGCAGGACATGGTAACCTTAGAAAAGGTTCCTCAAGGTTAAGTCAATAAGGAAATTGGAGGACAGAATTCACAAGCTTTATTGTGTTAGAAACAAACCACACAAACCCCCATCTACTTTTTGGCACGCGTATAAGGAGGCGGTTGTCGAGATAGAAGAAAAAAAAACCCAGAGGAGTACGTTCACAACTACGTTAAATTAAACACAATTAAATTACCGAAATTTCCGTGAAGAGTTTTAATAAATCAAGAAGTTGTTTAAACTTTAAATCTGGCACTTGAATCGAACTAAAAATTGAAGACATATTTTTGCTGGGCAGCAAACAAGTTCTACACACTTCTCTTAAATTTATTGATTTTACGTTTAGATCCATTTTAAAGAATATTAAAAGTTTTAAATCATCGAAATTAATTTTGTTTACAATTGAAATACATCTGTCACTTGCTTCCGCGGAATCAGTTTTCAGATCGGATTTTTGATTTCAGTTTTTATTGCGGAATCAAGAAATGTCAAATGTTCCACAAATTGCTTTCAGCGCTCGAAATGCTTAGAACAGTGGCTAGAAATACAAGCACAAAATTTAAAAATGGGTTTTTTCGTTTTCAAAAAATTTATGTTGTATTTAATTTCTTTTAGTGTAATAATTAAAAAATTAAACTTTCATAAAGTTTAAGCAATGTGAACTTTGTTTTCATTAATTTCGAAATAATCAAAATTTATACAGTAGATTTTGCAGCACATCCGGACTCCAAGCGCTAGAAGCAGTAAGAGGGAAATCACAATCTCACTGTCACTCTGACAGTCTTGCCGCAAATTAGAATAGGAAATAATAAAAATACACTTGATAGTAGTTTTATTTAATACAGAAATTTCTAACCACAAGACAAATTATAAAATGTACCAAAGTACCGATGTTGTGAATTTGAAGGAAGTGTGCAGGACTTGTCTACTATCCAGCGAAACTATGTCGTCTATTTTTAGTTTGATTAAAGTGCCCAATTTGGAGTTCAGTAAACTGCAAATTCTTGATTTATTAAAGCTCTTCACGAATATTTCGGTAAGTAGTAGTGATTATTTTTGTTTTTGTCATAGATCTAATGGTGGGTTGTCTTGCTAGTTATGAAGTACATACTCTTTGTTATGGCCATTCCTTGTCCCTAAAAAATCAAAGATTCCTTCCCAATGGTTTTCAGATGGGGGCTTAACGCAAAAACTCTGTGGAATTAGTGCTCCTCCACAAGGCACAATTGATGATGATCATGTGTATCTTGGACGATTCACTTCACCTCTTCCTTGTGGGCTTCAATCCAGAGCCTGTTTGAAGATGCTTTGCTCTGGCTACCTCAAGGTATGATCGATCACGGTATTATTTTTGCTCTTTACATACACCGAGTTGTGTTTGAACTTATCATTGGTATTCCTTCCTTCATTCCTTAAGCTGGAGATTGACGATGAGTCGTATCTTGTGACTTTTCTTTCATTGCTTTCTACAGGACAATATTTTTTTTGTGGTCTCATGAGACGCGGTGTCTCAAGCACACCACAGGCCACGTATGTATCTTTTTGTGACTCCTGCTTGCGGATCCAGTTTTCTCTCACAATTTTCTACCCTTTCTGGCGTAGATCGTACCCACGTTTTAACTGTGAATTTGTGTATCAATAACGTAGTATATGTATAAACAAAATAGTACACTCGCTACGGTATGTTTAATTTTGTAGGTATCCTAGAATCGAAGCATTCAGCGGTTGCTCAGTTTGCCCATACGTTAGACGGCTCTGCCCCCCATTCGTTGATTTCCCAATAGTTTCACGTAAAGAATTTCAAATAGAAAAGGTTTTCCACTCCTTCGAGTTGCCACCATAAAAAAGGCATGGAAAAATAGCCTTCTCATGTCGTAAACGTTTGAACGGAAAATTCCTGCGAAAATAATTTTTAAGTAGGAAATACAAATGTCCGAAAATTTTATAATACTGCATTATAGTTTCTACTAAACCATAGAAAATTTGCTAAGCACAAAATTTTTACTGAATCTCAGCTTCTGAATGAAATATCAAACACACTTCCAAATTCTTTTCTACTTAACTTTCAGGTGTCTCCAAACGATGGTCTTCCCGATAATATTTGTCGCGAGTGCATTAAGAAAATTCATCAAACGTATACTTACAAGTTGAAATGTGAAAAATCAGAAGCCCTTTTGAAGCAATTAAAGGTTGATGAAAAAAGTGTAAACGATTTGAAAAAGGCCGCAGATCAGCACGAACAATATGTCGAAACGGGTATCGAACCAATAAAAACTGAACCGACCGAATATTACGAGGCTTTATATAACGAGGAATCAAAACAAAGTGATTTATCGGGGAATTTCGATCACGAAAATAATAGGCAAGAAATATCTCTCGTTCAAGAATTTAAACAAGAGCCCGAAATCGAAATATACACAGAAGAAGTCGACGAATGTTTAAAAAATAATGCAAAATGTTCGGTTTGTTCGAAAGTCTTCAAGAGCAAACAATATCTGAAAGTTCATACCAGAATTCACACAGGAGAGAAACCATTTAAATGCCATATTTGCCTAAAAGAGTTTGGATTTAAGCGCAATTTGAAAAAGCATATGATTACCTTACATGCCGATGAAACAACCAATGAAAGCAAAGTTACATGTCCGATATGTTCCAGAATATTTCTCTATAAATATTTATTGGATCGACATATGTTAATGCATACGGCAGACAAACCATTTCAATGCAATATTTGTCCGAACAAATTTCGATATAAACATGTTTTAAAAAGTCACATGGTAAAGGCACATTCCACCGGAACTACGTCGGTTAACAGGAAATTTAATTGTACGACATGTTCTAGAGCATTTGGAGTTAAAAGCGATTTAAATCGGCATATACGAATTCATACAGGAGAAAAACCATTTCAATGCGAAGTTTGTCCAAAAAAGTTCCGTTTAAAAAAAGATTTAAAATCGCATACGCAAAGAATACATATTTTAAAAAAGGAAAAGGAACGTGCTGCCGCCGGAAAAACAAATAAACGAAAGTTTCAATGTCCGACATGTTCGAAATTCTTTCAGCATAAGTATCTAATGAATCAACATATGATACAACATTCGAATGAACGACCATTTCAGTGTGATATTTGTATGAAAAAGTTCGGTTTGCAGCAAGCTTTAAAATGCCATATACAAAACGTACATTCCGACGGTACAATGATCAATAGAAAATTTAAATGTTCGATTTGTTCGAAATTATTGCGATTTAAAAGCGATTTGATGCAACATATGCGAATTCATTCGGGAGAGAAGACATTTCGATGCGAACTATGTCCAAATATTTATCGGTTCAAATCGAATTTAACGGTACATATGCAACGGACACATATCCGGGGAACTACGAATAATCGAACTTTTAATTGTACGATTTGTTCGAAAGTATTCGGAATCGAAAGTGATTTAAATGAGCATATGCGAATTCATACAGGCGAAAGACCGTATCAGTGTGAAATTTGTCCAGCTAATTATCGGTACGGTCGTAATTTGAAAGAACATATTCAAAAAATGCACGTTGTTAAGGGAGAAAGTGATACGGTTATAGGTGAACAGCAATCGGCACAAGGAGATGTGCCGGTGAAAGAATAGAGTTGTTATTTTGTAGAGTTTTATTTTAAATTAATTATAATAAAAGCTTCTATTTACCGACCTGAAATGTTCAGTTTATTTATTAATCATGGGAAATTGTGGAGCTATCCAAATCTTTTGGGTTCCTCGGATACGTTCAACAATTAGAAGGTAAAAGCAAAATAAGTTCAGAGTTCATTATTATTTGTTAGTATTTTAAGTTCGCACATTGACTCTCGAAAGCCTGGCCGTTTGAGATTGGACACAGTAGACTTGGAACTGATTTACATTGTTTCTCCTCCCCGCTCCTGCGGATGTCCAAAATCCGTCATCCGCCAATCGTCGAAGTCAGGTCTGAGTACGCCACTGTAAAAATTTTTTTCGATTTTATGGATTTTGAAATTTTCTAAATTTTTTGGTTTAGAGGTTTTTCTGGATTTTTGAGTTTGTGTATAGTTTGTGCTAACTTAGCTATAAGTCCAAATTAAAATTTAAAACAGATCGCTAAACTTTTCCCTCTCCCCATCATAAAAAATTTTCTTAACTCAAAAAATTCACTAAATCTCAGCTGCAGAATGTTATAAAAAAAATAGTAATCCATAATCATTTAAAACATACTTTCAATCTTACCTATTAAACTTTCAGGTATCACCTAACGATGGTATCCCAGACAACATTTGTGGCAATTGCCTTGGCAAATACATTAAACGTATACTTTCAAATTGAAATGGGAAAAATCAGAAGAAATTTTGAATCAATTGAAACTGGGATACGAAGAGTGTGCACGAATTGTAAGGCTTCTCAAACGAACACTTCCCGGCAACGAATGCTGAAATAATCATCTGATAATTCATACCGAGGAACGACCATATCAGTGCGGTCAATGTTTATCTAATTATCAATATAGTCGCAATTCGAAACACTACATGCAAAAAATGCATCGTACTTAAATAGAAAGTATTAAGCAGATGGAAGACCAATTGAAAAAAGGCCCCGAAAAACCACCAGGCTGTAAGGGCCCGCAAAAAACATCGGGCTGAAAACCAGCAATTAAGCATTTTATATTTCGTTTTAGTTGTTTGTTCTATGTAGGACTATCACACCAATAGCAGGGATTTATTTAGATTGTACTATTAGGTACTTGCCTCGAGATATTTGTTATAGAAGCAACTGGAACTAAAAAACTGCATTTATTTTCTTGTTATTTTTTTTATCGTTTTTCAGTAAAAACTATGATTAACTGAACATAGAGACTTCTTGTTCAATAAATATTCTTGTTCAGATTCATATTTATATTCAGTTGTATTTTTCAGTTGAACCTAACGTTTTGTAAAATTTAAACATATTTCTGGACTTTTTTTTTTCTTTTTTTAAAATTTCATCATTCAATCATCAGTCGAGTAAAAAATAACAGGTATAATAGAAATGCACGTCTCTTAGTCATAAAAGGATTGCTCCAGTATTTCCGATTGAACAAATAAAAGGTATGAAGTGAAAAAATCGGAGTTAAATGGTTTTCGTTAAATGTTTAAATTATTTTTATTTTTTTGTTGGATAAGATTCCCAGTCGGATATGAGAACTAGAAAGTTTATCTCTGAACACGGCTGGCGCTGTTGTTGTGCACAATCTAGTCCCAATCTAAGCCATGCTTTCTTCGTCGTGCATTATGCATGACCCCAAGAAAGAAATTAGAATACGCATGTCTCTAAACGAGAAGATCCATCCTTGATTATTTTTTTTTGTCTTGTTGACTCCAATTTTGTTATCTTACTTATTTATTAATTTTTTTAAAAAGTGTTACTGTCTTATATTGTCGATCATGTCCATTTGTCTATTTTTTTGTTTGTGTATTTAATTTTTACTTTCGTTTGTTTCATACGGTTTTTTTTATAATTTTTCTTGGTGACTGTATATTTTTCTACTTTTCTTTTTTGTTTAATTGTTTGGGCTTTTGAAAACTTTTCGCCGTCTCGCCCTCCTTTTTCTTTTTTTCTCTAAGAATTCATCACAAAAAACTCTAATCAGCTTTTGCTCCGTACCACCCACTGAATTCGATCACCGATTGAAGTGTGGGGCAGAAGGTAGAGCCACAACCAAGACAGTGATCGCCAAGACAATACTTTCAGTTACAAAAAATTATAAAGAGGAGCAATTTAATTAGACTGGCATCTCATGAGGACTTATGCTAAGTTCTTTAAGTTGTTAGTTTTGAAGAGAATTTGATTTCAATAATTAAAAAAATTACAATTCTTTTTACACATTAAAATTTCTGCCTGATTTATTTTAATTTTTATCAATAAATGCCAAAAATACAATAAGTTAAACTATTGTTTTTTTTCACATTTTATATGACAACATTACGACCGACAAAATTAAAGAATCAAAATAAGATCAATTTTCAAATAAGGCACATTATGTATTTTATACGATAAAAATAAAATGTGTTTCGTTCATAAAATTATATTGATATTATTTCTTTTTTAAATGTTCAATTTAATTTATTATTGTTTACATTTTTCCCTTTTTCGTTTTGCAGTATTTTTCGCTTTCCTCTTGTTTTTTTTTACAAAAACTATTTTCTAATAATAAAATTGTTTTCACCATTGCTACTATTCTATGAATTATATGTACAAATAGGCGTTCTTGTTTTATGTGATATATTTTCTCGTTTTTCAGTATAATTGAGTTTACTATTTTATTTAAGATTTTACATGGAAGGTTTAGCTTTTTTTCTCCTCAAAATAATTATTTAAATTATTATCTGTATTACAATAAAAACAAAACAGTTCGTATAATTATGAGCAAAGCTCGATTTAGTTTATAATAATTTTTAATTTAAGTTTTTTTTAATACATTAATGCAATGCGCACGGTTTTTTTTAAAATTATATTTGCATTCAAAAATTTATTATTACTTAATACATAATTGGGTTTTCATCCGTTTAACGTTAAAGGAATGCGTTTTAAGAGTTCAAAAGACTATTCAATATGCCGTCATTGATTAAAAGTGTTCTTGCCTGTTTTAGTACAAATTATCGCTGGCAATTATGCGACGCGTAACTGACAAAAATTTTACAGAAGCAAAAAATCATTGAACTGCTTGCAGTTGAGATTAAAATCGGATTTTAGTGCATAATGCAGCTGTAGAAAATCAGGACATTTATGTAGAAGGTGTAGGCCGTGCTACCAAAATGTTTTTTGTTGTTAAAATGTGAATTCGATCAAAAATAGCAGTAACGTTTTGTCACATAATTGCTAGCGTTATAACAAATAATCAGGCGCGTAGCGTGAATCTTCGTAGGGCTAGCGCAACGATACGATCGCTAAATTTCGCGGAATCTTTTGATTACTTCCTGGAATTTAGCAATCGAAATTTTATTTCTGAATGAAAATTACGTGTTTATGATTATAGAATTCATAGAATTTCATGATCGTGTTATTGCGCTAGCCCTACGAAGTTTCACGCTACGCGCCTGCAAATAGAGGAATCTCTGCATACAAAATACATACATAATTATTTTAATGCGATAACAATTAGTGTTGTGCTTTTCTCCTAGAAGCGATAAATTTTAACCCATGTTTGTATGACTTTGGTTCGCGCTTTACCATAAACTTTTCGATTTAAAAACATGCGTTAAATTAAAGTAGACAATCTTAAATTTGATGGTAGAAAGATTCATCACAGCACCAACAATTTTCAAAGCTCTGTTTCGAATTGTTTTCTTTTTGAGTTCGCAATCAAACGATCTATCTATCATATCACACACGTTTGCCAAACGTCAAATTTGATCCGAATGCACAACACTATGTATTACAAATAAGCATTTCAATTATTTCAAACCATTCATAGTTATTAATTCTGGCATAATTACTGAAAGAACTAACAAAAAAAAAATTAAACTAAGTAGTGTGCTATGGAGACAAACAGAATTAATAAATTTGAAACTTAGATCCGACACCATATAAAAACAACATACATAGTAAAGAATCATATAACGGATAACGGAAAAGTTTCATTAACATATTTATAAATTATTGTATTAGTTAATCTACACTTCTAGCTCTTCATATCTATGTAACTTGAATTCTTACAAAAATCTTGATATTTTTTTTTATTGTAGCCGTTTTCTTTCCGATTTGATACAAATTCAAAATTCTGCGTTGAATTTCCGAAAATCTGAACAACCGGAAACACGATATGAGATAAATTTGTTTAAATAATTTTAAAAAAGATAACAAAAGTTTTTAACAAACAAATTATTTTTAATAGGGGAAACTAGCTACACAACATTTATTCGTTTTAAAATGAATGAAAAGAGGAAAAGAAAAGAAAAGAAAAAAATTATCATGTAATATTGCTTGAATAAAATTGCTAAATTGCATTCATTATAAAAACAAATAAACAAAAAAATCATATTTATGTATAACATATCGATTTTATCAGTTTTAACTTCTAAGCAAAAAAAAATAATTTGATAATATTTTGTTATTAAAATATAATATAATTTCGCATCATTGAAATCAATTTATTGCTATACTAATAGAATTGATTGTGGGTCTGTGTGTCGTATCTCTTGTATTTTTTCATCTTTCTTTTAGTAACAATCATTCGCTTGCTTTTAATTATTGGCTATGTATCATTGAAAGGCATTGAATGACGATTGATTAGTAAAATTGGAATTCGGCGATTGATGCAAAGCACTAAAATTTGGAAAAATTTGATTTTGTTGTTGATGCGGAGGTGATTGTATCGTGGGCGGAATGTTACTGAAGCCGGGGCTCGTTAATGGTGAAATGCCACCAAATCCCATAATCGGTGGCGATTGTACACTTTGTGATGCTACTTTTGTTGGACTTTGTGTTTTCAATTGATTCATTGTTGGTGCTGGACCGTTATTTTTACCATTTTTACTCGACAGTAAATTGTCCAAATCGAATTTAATATTCCCCGAATTCGACCATGTTGCACCAACGTTCAGTTCTTTTGGATCGTCAGTTTTTGTTTGAATGTTGTTGTCGTTCAAGTTTGTTGGTTGTAGCAAGTTGTTGGATGGTTGAAGAATATCGTCTGAAAATGGAATGAAAGTTGAAATTATTTAGTGTGGTTGAGATTGGACGGTTTTTATGCGAAAGTTTTCAAAAGTTAAATCAAAAGGGTGTTTTGACTCCAATTGATTTGTTATTGCAGTGTTCATTCCTAGAAGGTAAAATTGAGCCGGAATGTCTATCGAAGAGCAGAAACCGACGTATTGTGTTTGGAAAAGATAACATGTTCTAGAGCCATTAAAATTATTGGATGCGCCTAGCTTCATTGCAGGATTGAGTTGGGGTTGGAGTATAAATGACCAAATAACTCATGGGTTGGGTACGACATCACGTTTATAAAAAATCCCGTTTTCAAAACCCCATTTAGTGAAATCCTGATTTAAAAAACCCGATTTAAGAAATCTCGCACGATTTATCCAAGGACCAACGTTATTTTTTCGTACCGAATCAAATGTAATCAAAAATAAGAAAATAATTTCGAATCAACAAAGTTACAATTTTATTTAATAAAAAAAGCAAATCAAAAAACCAGGAAACAAAAGGTTCATTGAGTTTATTTGTGATGCATGTTTGTATTATGGATCATTTTTTAATTCGGTTGACACTCTAGCTGATTTGAACTGTCGTGACATCTACAAAAATCTCAGAGAAAACGGCGCTCGTAGTCGCAGAGTTCGACATTCCATCCCAAATATTTAATATTTTTAATGTCCTCTAACAGGCGAAAAATCAAACTTTGTAAAAATAAATCACACCAGAATTTCAACGAATTACTAATTTAATTTTCAAAAATTTCACAATCTTAAGACTAACTTAATATCTGAATTGATAGCTCCAGAATTTTGCTCGCCAATTCCCTGCAATCTTCATTCTTTTCGCCATTCACAATCGAACAATTCGTACATTCTTCAAGCCACTTCTCAATTTCAACCGTCTGATTATAGAATTCATTTTGCAATATAAATTTCGGAACTGTACATAAAACAGAACCGATCAATTGTAGAACACTTAAGCGAACCATTGGGTCCGAACTAAACCGAATAAATGTGTACATTTCGAAAATTTCCAGTGCCATTTGTCGCAAGATTGGTGAATTTTGTGCACAAACGACTATAACCGATAGTGTGTTCAAGAAATGTACTAATAAATCGGAATCGATTTTATTTCGTGTGCTATCCGTTCTGATCGAAACGATTTGTTCCTTACGTTCGCCGCGAATCAACGGAAAGAAGAACGAGCCGGCCAAATTCGAAAATTTATTAATTTTTCCCTTCGATTCTACGATTTGATTTGACGATTTCGAAAAATATCGTCGTGTTTTCAATTTAATACGATCACGAATGATTCGTTTTGCTTCTTGTAGCTTTTGATTGTCGTCTATTTTTGGAAATTTTCGAAAATTAACATTGACATTAGATGATTTGGGTTTCGTATCAGTTACTTCATTATTTTCGGCTAGAACTTTTGCACTTTGCGCTAAAATATTGAGCATTGTAATTCTTGCCGCTATCGAGTAACTGCCATTGTCCGAATGAAATTCTTTGCATAAATATTCGGCACATTCTTTGGGATAAATAGTGCAAATTGTTACACAATTCATGCACTTTAATTCTTCGAAATTTTCGAAGTAATACTTCTTTTGTAGATTTAGGAATAAGTTTATTAGTTCGATTGCTAATTTTGCATCATTGTTTGGCAGCTGTTCTCTGATAATATCATTAGAGCACTGCAAGCTGCTTTGATATACATCGGCTTTATCTGTTTCCATTAAGGCATCTTTTAGGTCTAGAAGAAAACGTGGCCGTTTTTCCATTACAGCAGGAGTGTCGTTGGTCATGTCATACGGTTCTAGCTCGTCGTCGGAGTCAAACTCTTCTTCAGGCTCAATTTTAACAGTCGGTTTGATTTCTTTAGGGCTATCAATCGTCGGTTTCGTCTGAATTAAAATCATATTATCTATTGTCTCACTCCGAGGATTAAAGAAACGTTCAAACACTACTTCCATTTGATTATCATCTTCAGCTGAAAATTCTCTAGGCATAGCATTTGCAAATCCGTCACTAACTTTCAAGGCCCGCATTGTGTCCAGCAGTTGTGATTCTTTTCCACTCAAATCGGTATATTCAAATTTAAGCGGTTCGATTGCCGGGTCGGTTTCGAGAAGTCCGACTACAATCTCAGCGGTTAACATTCCCATTTGACGTAAATTTAAATTCGAAGATTGCAACTGATGCTCTAAACCATGGAATATTTTCCTTTTGATTTCCGACCTCTCGTGATTGCTTAACTTAAAATTCCGCATGAGATTCAAATGTTGTACTGACGATATAATCTGCTTTGTTATGTAGGTATGCTGTTGCATGCTGCTTTTAAACGTTGAGCTTTTGTTCGACCAAATATTTAAGAGTTCAAAGAGTAGATTATAAAGCGCTCTGTTCCCATTCTCATCAACAATTTGATCCGACACAATTGCAATGTATTCTATCAAATTTGTCACACAGTTATTTTCTACGAGAACGCAAAACAACGGAATCTTTTTCGTTAGGCAATAGTTCCAGTCATGTGATTTGTTTATAGATGAATCTATGATGTGAAATAACGGCATGTTTTCTTGTATCATAAGCAAAGCCATTGGCTGTAAAGCATTTCGATGAAGCTCTAAAAAGAACTGATTAACCAAATCTCTGTAGCTTTTATCGTTACAAAGATATGCAAATATTCTTAGTGCAGAAATTAAATGAGATTTTAATACGACGTGATAGTCGATTGTAGCGCGACTAAATAGCTTTGCTAAAAATCCAACTTCGAATGCGTTCTTTGCTTTGAATTTAGTTTTAGCTTGTGCGATAAAGTAAAATGCCTTTACGATTTGTTTCAAAAGTAAATGCCCATATTGTTCTGGCAGAAAGCACATAGGCGTCGTAACTTTCAAAGCATTTGCAACTTTATTTGGTAATGTGATTAAAATTTGAACAAAGTCATCTTGAATTTGCTGTTGCAATGCCGTTAAATCTTCTTTAGCACTAATGTCTACAAAAGAACTTGCCAGCCGTGTCTCATCTTCAATTATATCTTTCAAAATAACCGAAAAGCCAGTCTTCTTCTCGGTCAGGCACTTTAGAGCAGTCGATATACTCTGATAAACAAGCAAATAATTATGATCAAGCGCGAATAATTGCAAAATAATTTCCGAGCATTTCTTATCTTGCACAGGCCAGGAATTGTTAAATTTTTCCGAAATAGCAGCCAAGACTTCGCGATATTCGTTCAGAGCAAATTGGTTCCAGTCGACTGTTAAATCTATGTCAATTTTCAGTAGCTTTTGTGGTGTTGAAGGTCCGGGTAATTGGTCCATTAATTCTTTGATTTTGCTCTCAATGATGTGTATGTCTTTTTCGGATGTGATTTTGTCCATGTTCCGAAGAATCGTTAACAATTGGCGAACCGAACTGTTAAGATGTTTCACGAGTACGGCTTCGTTCGTTGTAGCTGTAAAGGGAAAATATAAACATTTCCCGATCGTAATATGTTTTCATTTGTGTATTGTAAATTTAATATTTTTTTTAAGAACAGAGTAGAATTAATGAGTTGCTCAATTAAGAAGCTGATAAGTAAGTCGAAATTGTTCTGTGTAATTATTTCTTTGAATCGTAGGCCAAATCAAATCATTAACTGCCTTCTTATGAAGGCTTCGGGTCACAGTAATTTGAGAAATCTTACGTTGTGATCTCATGTTCACATTTTGAATATCGTTTCAGCATTCCTGCGAAACACACAGATGAAATATATGTGAAAAAATCTTAAAGCTGGTTTCGGAGTCGTCAACTCGAGAATACGAAAATTTTTATATTCAGGTCTTTTTAAATTATTTATATTAAAACGACATTGGGGCGATATCTAATGAATTTTAAGTGGGTTTAGAAGGGGAATCCAGTATTATACGATCTTCAACTTTCCATGCAATTCAAACTTAATTAACACATAAAACTATGTATTTAAAATGCAAAAAAAGAAAATCTTACCGTGTAATACACTCGTACTAATTGTTAAATCTCCTAATCCTGACAAAAGATCAGCGGTTGGCATTGATGCGGAACTATGACTCGTGAACAAACTCATCGGATCTTGAGTAATATTTGAATTGGAAAATAGAAGATCATTGCTGCTATCGTGTTTGATATTTGTATTATTTAGAGTTGGCTGTTCGGCGGGACCACTAAATGCAGCGAAATCAGCAAATTCATCTTCTTTAATGCCTACTATATTCACAATACCGGTTGGAATTGTTGGAATTGTCGAAATTCCACTGGGAATAATAGTAGCGGCCGCCGGAACAGCAGTTGTACCACCAAAGGCACTTTCAAAATCACCAAATTCCTGAATATCGTCAACCGCACGCGGATTAAAATCATCGAAATCACCATCATCGCCATCTTTCAAACTGTTATTCGGCGATGCTACTGTTGTAGGCGATGCGCACGTCTTGAAAATATCGTTCAATGCACTGTTCATATTTTCCGAAATTTCTGTATTATTGTTTGGCGAGAACAGGTCTTCGGTGGGTGTATCACGATGCGTCGGTGAATGTATGCCAAGATCTTTCGGTTTACCGAAATTCGATGCAGCACCCATATCGATTTTTTTACTAGTTAATACTGGTTTTGCGGTTGTAGCTGATGCTTGCGGTTGCTTGACAGTCGGTTTTATATTCATATTTATTGTTTTATTAATTTTCGGTTCGGCAATAATTTCAAGCGGACTCGATCTGTCTTTATCTCGATATCTTCTGAAATTTCGAAGAGTTGGTTTAATTGCGACGGACATTAATAACAGTTGCAATTTACCTGGCTGTAGATCCGGGCGATTCAGTTTCGGAATCTTCTCGTTCGCCTTCGTACTGGTAGTCCTCTTCATCGTAGCGACGTTCCGCTCGACCTTCTTGTCGGCCATCGGAATCTAAATGTAAAAATAAATTAGGTCACAAGCTTAACGAAAATATTGCAAAGCTACTTACACCAATTTTTATCATCGCTTCGCGTTGTATTCCAATTCTCATTATATCCTCCCGAATTGAATTTCATTCCTGTTGCGTCCGAACTCATTCCGATATATTTATCCTTATTTTTCTTCGCTTTTTTCCGTTCATCGCGCAATTTTTCATCGTCTTGTATGAAGTCGATTAATTCACGTACCTGGAACGTAATGGTTTTGTAAAATGAGCAGAAATAATTTGAACTGAACTCACTTTATGCCGAACATTAATCCCTGTATCTTTTCCGTTTTCATCGGTAAATGTATAGTTTTCTAATGATCTTAAATCGTAGATGTGCTCTCTAGAAGACGTCACAACCCTTTCAGATCCATTTCGTACTAGATAATTTAACAGCAATAAACTCTGAAACGTAGATTGGTTTAAAATAGCCAAGTAAAATGAATAATAAGAAAACTCTGGTCATTACTTTGTAAGTCCTTCTCCAGTTGGTTTTATTGTCTTGTAACATACGTTTCCATAGCATTGACATAACTTCGGGAAAATGCTCATAAGTAAATGTTGAATGGGCAAGCTCTTGCATTAGAGGACCCGTAGGTCCCCATGGATCATCATTTGTTGCTTCGCGTACTTTGCCCTCGATTTCAGTGTAATTCATAACCACATTCGTTCTATTTAAAAAGATAAAAAACGAACAATTAATTTTCGATCACTGTGACATGTATTGCACATGATAACAATGTGCAGATAAGATAAAAAAATTATTTAATGTAAAAATTAGTTTTTATAAATTGTATTTGGCGTAATTGATCTTTTTCTGCAGGTTTTATAGTGTATGCTATATTATCTAATTGATTTTGAAAGCTTATCGTAGGCTTTTCTAGATTTCCTGTTGGAAAGATCGTCTCGCTTTTAATATTCGGTATACTTTAACATTTTTTTTCTGCTATGAAATTCTTATCTGTTATCGACGTCAAGGCTGTTATATAAGTTACATACACACGCTTCACATAAAAAAATTGTTCGAACAAGGTAAATATTTAGATCTGATGCAGTTCACGAATCTGATGACTGTGTGGATTTCACATTATAAAATGTGCCAAATCGACATGAATATTATTTACCAACATTAATGTCGGTCGCAGTTGTTACCTAGATAGAATGGAAATTTATTTTTTTATTGGCGTGAATTTCTGTTTTATTCAAAGATACTGCAACACTTTATCAGATGCTGTTACCTCCACCATATTTCTTCAGAAAAATTATTAGCATGGATTAGAGAAATACTTAGGGACTTTTAATTGACATGCATATTTTTATTACAGTAATTATAAGAAAGACAAGCATTATGTGTACATTTTTGCCCATGCCAATTCAGTCGATCAACTCCAAAAATTCGACGCATTGGTTGGGAGTATACTAACTCGAGTACTCTCTCGTGACAAACTATAACCCCCCAAAAGGAGTATTGTGGTGTATAGTAGAATTACGCCGAATTGTTTTAGCAGGGAGAAAAAGAAAACCATTATGGTCTCGGGGACTCGAAACAACCGAACCACTGCATCCAAAGTTCGAATCTTCGTATCTCGACTACTGCCACTTGCCACACTCAGTTCAAGACGGGGAAGTTCAGAAACAAAATTAACACTCCAATCTTTCGTCGCAGTTTTCGTGTGCCATAGATTTCAAAATCCGCGCCACACAAAATTTTCTTGGTTTTCTGGCAAGGTTTTTTTCATTCGCGCAGTATCAATTTAATGCTGCTTGGAATTTCTTCATTGGTTTAGTGTCAACTACCAACGGTTCAGTTACGCACAAGCTAGAGCGAGCTGTTATGCAGGTTTCAGCTACAATCTCATCGCTTATAGTTTTCTATATTTCAAGAACGGTAGTGGAGAAAAGTATGTTTCATTCGTGAACTGAAATTTTCTACTCTCTCAATAGGACAATGAACCAACAGAAAGAAATATGCAATAAACGATTGGCGATCTCAATCACGTTAAAGTTATTCGCTCGGTATCCCTCTTCCAATGGAGAGATACGAAATATGCACATCTCATTACAGGACATATTTTCGGAATTATTACAAATAAAATCATTTATTGACCCGCTTTAAAATGTGCTTAACAGTTTTTTATTTCATTAATTTTCGATATACCAAACAACTATTTACTTCACACTTTTCACACGTAGGTGGTAATTATTTTCGCAAATTCACGCGGTATCATTTATTTCGGGCGTAAATATCTTTTCTCTTCATATTGAAAATAAAACTGTTGATTGTCGGTTTATTTTTAAGAAGAGCATGGGATCGGCCCATTTAAAATCTTGTTATGATTTGAGATGAGATCAAAAATTTCACGGAATGAGGTGGTAGGGTGTGTACGTATCACATCGAAAAAATTGCTTGCCGTTCGTTTCGATATAAGTGGAGAACGTCACAAATAATTCTTCATAATAACAAAAAGAAAATGTGTCTTATCCCAAAATATTTTTAAATTAATGAACAAACAATAATCGTTTGGGACAAAATTTGAATTGTGGCAAGCGTGATTTAACATTTTTTTGTTGCATTTATGAAAGATTTACAATCATGTGAGAGTAGCATTCCATAGTACTCTCCTCTCGCCCTACATAGCTTTTTTAGGTATTGCAGCTGCTTGACATAACACTCTGATCCTTCCTATTTACATCAGACCAATCACCGTACTTCTGACCGTGTCCTAAAAAGGAAGCCAAGAAAGTAGCCTCGGATCGGACGGACTCAGAGGCAACGAGTTATGGATGCTAACTGGAGGACGTGGTCTAAGGCTAGATTTTGTTCGAAGTTCTTACGACCGGCGAAATAGCTTAACGAGTTCACCCTGTAGATCATAAAAGGGTTAGGCGGGGGATTTTGAGTAGGGGAACGGAAAGGAAGCTTTGAAATGGCGATGGACCTCGTTTTTGAACGGTTGAAATTTTCATGTCTCATGAAAGACTGCTCAAGAGTAGTTGAAAAAAGCTTCAATTTCCCAAAATTGCATAAAATGTTGAATCCTCTGTTCATTCTTCTATGGCGAGATAGCCCAAATCCAGCTTTAATCACCGATCGAATTTGATCTTCTCTTCTAAAGTTTCTCACATTTTTAAATGTGTACCGCCGCAATCGAAACCGCTCATCATTGACATCGAAGTTTCCAGAGAAAACTACAACCTCTCAATATCAAATTAGAATAACGTAGAAAGGGAATAGTTGCCAATAGTGTGATAATTGAATGCGATTTATTTATTTTAATCGAATTGTGTTTTTATTTGAAATTCCGACGAACCCCTAACTCGCAACAATAGCTTTTATTTCCGGGTAGCACATCGTCAATGATTCCATCTAATTGCAAAAAAAAAATTGTAAAGGGAATTATAACGTTTACTTAATCTATCGTCATTTACGGTTTGCTTAATGTAAATATTATCAAGCCGTAACCTTTACAGTAGGGTACAGATTATATTTGAATTTTCATTGAACAAATATTTATCATTCACACCTCATACAAATATTTATATGCTGTCGATTTTTTTTCTATTTTCAAAAACTGTTGCATCGTGCACTCCCCGCGCATTTGCATTAAATTACAATAGCATTATGACTTCCGAATTGAAAGCCAACGAATGGTGAGAAGGAAAAAGGAAGTCGACCGGAAATGTAGTCACATAAGTACAAGCATTAAATAAAAGAGCAATTTACTAGCAATCCATGCACCTATGCTTTTATAAGGTAGCTGTAAATCTTAGCCTTAAGTACATTGTCACACACGACGTCAATGTAAACAAGCAGTTTGTTTGCATTATTTTGTTAGCCGAACACGAGCCAAACTCGATGCGGCGGCACTGATAACCCCATCCAATTGCCAAATAATTTCTTTAAAAGACCCGCTAAATTTACCAGCATCGGCTTTATTTAGCTAAATCGAATTTATATGAATTATTTGATAACAAATACTTACGATGGTAATTTGGTTTCGTATTATTTACGTTTTGGGAGCTTTGAATTATTTACGTTTGGTTTGAGAGAGCTACTCTTTCGAATTTCTTTCGTGCTTAGCGTTTTCCGTTCAGCATAAATCGAATCGAAACAATAGAAAAATACAATTATTATGCACACCATGGCTGTAGTTTATTTGTACAATTATTTCTTGATAGTACAAATACATGTGGAGCCATTACTTCTTTGATGGGTCATAAAACTTTCGTATACGAACTTATGAGCTCTGATAATGAAATGTTTGAATTATTTATGGAACGTAAAGTCATTTATCAAGTTTTCTTATCATTCAATATTAGTCCTGCCTACCCCACCGCACTTGTTTCGATTGTACTTAATGTTTTATTTGATATTGAAATGATAGAAATGTGGAGGAACTGTTATATTGCAGTTTAGTTGAAATTATAGCGAGTAAGGCCAAACAAATCTTTATCATTTTTAACATGCAATCAGATTTGGCGAAGTGGAGTTTTGGAGAAAATTCATAAATCAATTTTTTTCGCAGTTAAATTAAAAATGAATTAAAAAAATTATTTATTGGGGTCGAAATTAAGCCACCAGTTACGTTGCTCTCTCGTGCAACTAGAATGTGGAAAGCACTAACTGGCCAGAGCTTAGGGGATCAAACGTTAGTTCCCTCGTTATTAGACACAGTCCTGATCAAGGAGGGGATTAATAAATCGGAAGTTCTGGGATGGTACCTCAGGGAGTGATGAAGAACATTATCTGAAAGCTAAACTGGTCGGCGAACACATAAGATGGCAATTCATTTTATATTCGGGTGATTAAGGATTACGTCTGTCGACTGTGTAAAAGTACCCTGAATAGTAAACTTGTGTGCTTGAGCATCGAGCAAGTGTATGACAAATATACATTTACCGTGAAGTGGCTGTAGTAGCTGCTGGGAGCTTCAACATTTAAGGGCGTCTGTAGAGGCCCTCATGACCATATCTCTAATCAGTTAAAACACAGGAGGGAAGAAAGAAGACATTCCGATGTTTAAGCAATACTGAAGAGGTTTGATACCGTTTCTCATTGCAGGGTATGTATAAGAGATGGAAGACCTCTGTTATATCAAAAGTATTGTAATTAAATGCGAAAGAAGGAGTAAATGAGTCGTATTTACAACGATTTAGTACGACGATAATAGGATATAGTAACAATAGTTGGTTTACCACTGCAACTGACAAAAAACTAAAAGTGCAAAACTGTGAATAGGATTTTGGAAAGATGTGTTCTGCGTTTGCTGAAAGTTGACCAAAAACAAAACGCAGAAACATTTCCAAGTCTGGTTTGGAGTTAGTCAAGTGGTATCGCTAAAACAAACGAATATTTTGCAGTTTGATAAAAATTATTTTTTGGAAGGCTTAAAGTTGAAATATTCTTAGGCGAAGTGTATCGAGCTAAAAGGGGAATACGTGGAGAAAAAAAGTAAAATATTTTGTGAAAAAAAATAATTCAATAGTTGCAAAGTCGCGACTTAAATGTAAGCTTTCACCAGGCGGTGATTATCATCATCAATGGCGCGACAGCCCAAATCGGGCCAGGGCCTGCAGGATACATTGCATGAAGTCATCTCGGTTCAGCGCCCGCGTCCTCCAATTTGTAAGAAGCGATCTGCAATCTGCGTCAACTGAGTCCTCGTATCTTTTCCGCGGTTTTCCCACCGGTCGTTTGCCATGAGTTCTACCTTTCAGTGTGCGTTTGGGAATTCTTCCACATTCTTCGCTCCACATGACCTGCCCATTGTAGCTTACGAAATTTTATAAGGGTCGATGCGGCTGGGTCGTCATAGATGTTATACAACTCGTTGTTGTACCGTATACGCCATTCAGTGCCTTCTCTTACTGGTCCCAAAATTCTTTGAAGAATTCGTCGTTCAAAAGCGTCTATTCATTTTTCAGATGCTTGGGTGAGAGTCCACGTTTCGCTTGTATATAGTAGCACAGGTCTTATTATGATCTTGTATATGCGAAGTTTGCTCAGCCTGTGCACTTTTTTCGATTTTAAGATCGGGAGAACCGTGAAATACGCCTTATTTGCTAATGTGATCCGTTGTTTTACTTCGTCCCGCTCGTTGCCGTCTATTACAAGGTGTGATCGCAAGTATGATCAGACCAGGCGGTGATCACTGGCAGCGTTTTGCAAGTACTGCAAGAAGACTCTTTCTCCATCCGCGGCCTATGGCCAGATGGTCAATTCGTTTTTCAGTGGCATAATCAGGAATCTTCAACAAAATCTTTTATGGTGGAAGAAATAGTTCATTCGAGATTTGATGAGTCGACCCAAGAACCTTGTTTACTTACTCCGAGAGCTCGTCGAAATCTGGCACTCGATTGGCCGTAGAGCTCGTTTATATTTTCAGGTGTGGCGGCGTTTTAATTACGTGCATTGCAGGATTGTGTTTTCAAACTGGCGTCCTAAGTGTTACGATGCAATTCCGAACGTTCATGAATCATTCACTGTTCGTTGTTGACAGCCAATACCGTAAGATTTACCTGTATTAAGAGGCAATGTTCCTATTTCAAGTGCCTAATTAATTCTTAAGGCCAGTCGTGTTTAAACTTATACTTAACTTTTTGAGCAGCAAAGGACGTGTGGGCTTCGTTCTCAATGAGAAGGATGTCAATTTCTCAGTCGTCTAACAGAGATGAACTAGCCTGTGAACTAATTAATCCTGTGCAATTTAACCGCTAGCTGACAAAAGACTTGAAACAGCCTTCAAGACTTTAGCCAGCCGGTGTTAAAAAAGCAATTTTTTGGGGGAAAAGCAATTTTTTGGGGGAAAATCAAAGATTCATGTTCCAAAGTCCTAGATTTTTTTTTACATTAAAATTGTAATAAAAAATTTTTAATGCAAATTTTGAAGCGTCTGCCGTAAGTTGCCCCTAAATTCAATTGATGATTTATTTATGGCCATGGCTAGTTACGAGGCTTTCTATAGCCTCATTTTGCGGTCGACAGCGGAAGAACCAGAATTCTTATCACCGAGACCTTGAAGCAGAAATTATTAAAAAAGACGATTTATCTTTAAAATGCTGAAATCTAAAAAAAACGCTAGTCTAAACGGAAAACTTTCGTCGATTACAACACACCCGCACTGCCAGACTTCTGATATCAAAAGCGAGCTGAGATGTTGCACAGTAAAATAAAAAAACGGGTACCACCCGATACCCGCACAAAATGTAGGGCACACTCGTCGCACCACGAAGAACTCAACCACGACAAATTGCACTGCCTCGGGGCACGTACAATTCGATCTTCTGCCGAAGGTGAGGCTCCTGATAAACCGCACCAGTCGTCGCTAAATGTCTTAAAGAAAAGTCTAATTGGGGATCTGAAGAGTGGAAGCGGCCAATGCTTCATCGTGGCTTCGAGCAGAACGTTAAGCAAGCGGTTATACCACGATTCGAACTATTGCTCGACGGAATGGACAAAAGCGGGCAGCTCAAGGCCTTCCAACAAAAAAAACTTTCACGATACAAAAAAAAAGTTTTTGATCGTGTAGCGGATCGGTCGGTGGGATTGAAATGCCGACTGGAGGTCACTTATTTCACGTTACTTTGATTCATGTGGCGACAATTTCAGCTTTGAAAACGCTCGGACCTAACGAGCACAGGTGGTTGGGCGGAAGTGCACGCTTCCAAGTGCCCGTTTACGCGATTTTTATTTCGTTACACAATCGACTGTTTACCGAATTCCAGCTATGGATGTCGTACGAAGCTAGAACAAAAATTCAAAACGGCTAGCAAATCGGACGGATATTGAAGTCGTCGGAAAAATAAAGAAAACCTGACGGACGGAGACTCAGTCATGAGTGTAAGTCCTCAATGAGCGCGGATTGTCGACCTGTCGACTAATTTTCGGGGGTCACCCAACGTCCCTAATACTTTGAACTGTGCACTTGACTTTGGGTTGCACAAAACCGCCGAACCAAACACACAACATTTTCGCAAAACAGGGAAAACTGGAAAATTGTGAAAAATTTCTGGTTGTAAGTTTTTTTTTCAAAAATTTGACGTACACTTTATCAGCGAATTCCCGCACTTTCCACAAGCTTATGAATTTGTCGACCATTTTACCGACCGTTTTCGTTCTGTTTGAGTTTCGTAGAACGCTTTAGCACACTTTACACGCGTTTTGGAGCACAGCACGCGAATTTTTTGCCGTAAAAAGCAATTTTGAAAATTTCTTAAAAAATTTTGGTGATTTGGCTGCCGTCATTCATTGCACACCAACACTTCGATGGAACTGTTCGAAGAAAATATGTGAAGTTGGTTGTTGGTGGCGATGCGAAATTTTTCATTTTTTATTTTCTGCTTATCGAATTTATTAATTCATTTAGATTTTATCGATCAAAATTTTTTCAATTAATAATTCAGTTTAGTTAAGGCGAGATGAAATTCTCATTTCCAGACTAAAAGTTTTAAATAAAACACGTCTTTATTCGAAATGTCACTCTCCGTGTAAACTAGACCGCAGCCAGACTGGTCTAAAACACGAACTTGCTGCGGTAAAAGGAGAGAAAAGAGGTTTTTGCTGTCTCTGTCGTTTTTGGCATTTGCTGTCAAATGGAAACTTGACAATTTACAGCCTCGCCGATAAATTGAAAATTTCATGTTGTGCGGCAGTGGCTGGCGCTAAAGAACTCCCCGGAAGTGATTTGCAAAAGTACGTACTCGACCGGGAAGACTTGACCTTGGCGCCTACGCCCTGTCGTCGATCGGCCCCTTACCCGCTGAGGTTATGTAAACATTTTGTGTGTGTTCCATTTCAGATGTTGGTGCTGCAAAAATTGTCGCGCGGCCTCACGGCGCATCTTCTGCGAAGGACGAGTTCGTCGGCAGTGACAACAGCAGCGAAACTACCCTTAGAGCAGCCCGAGACGAAAACGAACGAAGCGGACGGAAAGAAGTCGCGCGGTAAGGATTCATCCAGGACATCACGTGTTGTCCTCATTCTAAAGAAAAAACATCTTGTTTCAGGTTCCTTGGTAGCCGCAGCATTCGAGTCGCTCAAGTCCGAAGCTCCCACAGATGCTGCCTACGCTATGCCGGCGCAACATCCGCTCGACGAAAGGATTTTGAACGCCAAAACAGTCAATGGTCTGCTCTCGTTGACCGAAAACAATGGCACGGCCTTGACGCGAAAGCATGCGCTAAAAGTGGTCTCGATTTTGGCCGAATGGAGCTCCATAAATCGCGTGAAGCTGTCCGAATTCGAGAACGATGCACGCTTCATAAAGTTGTGTCGGGTTTTGGGTCGAGCGCTGCCGAAAAACAGCTCGAACGGAACAGTGGCGCACACGAAACAGATTTCCGGATTTCGAACGGACGATTTGAATACGGTGCTGGGCATTGCTGGTGACGATGAGGCTGCGAAACTGGTCGCCAGTATAAGTATAACGCAAATGGTCAAAGTTATGGCGGCTCTGGCACAACGCAAGCGGCGAAGTACGCCGTTGTTGCGATCGTTGGCCTTCAATATCAGCAGCAGTTCCGAACTGTTGGACTTAAAGCAGTGCGGCGATGTTTTGTACGCGATGGCAACTCTAAACTTTCCCGATCCAGTACTGACGGCAAAGGTTTCGGCCGATATTCAGTCCGGTCTGCCGAGAAATGTCGATAAGCCGGCTGCAGTTGGCTCGATTTTGACTAGCTTGGGAATGATGAAGTATCGCGATTTGGGTGAGTTTGAATGCATTTTTGGGGGCATTTTGGTGGTTTCTTTCTTCGTATCTTTCGTTTTATTCATCGGGTAGTTTTTGTCCTGGATCCAATGGAATTGTTTTGTCCTGATCTGACCAATGTCTGTTGCGCCTGTCTTTTTCCTTCTCCCTTGGAATTGTGGAGTGTTTTAAAGCCACAGGTGATAAGCCCCTGGTTAGGTGCGACTAGACTAGCGCGCATAGTTCATGCATCTTCTACACGAAATCCAACGTTTAAAATTATCTCGCGAAATTCATCTCCACAAAATCCAAAACGGGCGGAGGTGAAAAAGGATGGGAATGAATTTGGATTCAGCGCCAAAAACAACGATTGAAAAATGCGTCTATTCCTTCCGGAACAAGCTTCTAGTTAGTTGGGAGTAACAATTTTTGAATTGATTGTATTTATTCCGACGTGTTGGAAATTTATCAAATTGGCTAGAAACAATTTATTTAAACTTTTATAATTTAATTCGCTTTCAGATTTACTCGAATCCCTGGTGAATTGGGTAATAAAAAACCACGAAATCTGTCGACCACAAGATCTAAATGCACTCTTCCTAACAATGGCCGCATTAAATTTCAAATCGGCCAGCATTGAAGAAATCCAAACGAAATTGGTTTCACCACTAACCTCCGCCGATTTCTCGAAAGCTTCTGATTGGCTCGGACATGTTTGGGCTCTAACCATTCAAGGACTTTCAAATAGCGAACAAATTAAATCAGTACTCAGGTAATTCGAATGAAGTTGTGAAGTACAAAAAGGAAAATTGCTAACGCTTGGTCATATATTTTCAGCAATGATTTTGTCAACGGATTGGAGTGCGACAAAGCTGGTATTACTCCAACAATGAAGATGAAGTTGCTGAATATAAACGCTTATGCGAAGAATATGGTTGACTCCTACAGTGGACCTTACTTGCAACCGAATAGCACAGTATTTTCCGTACCAATGGCTCACTGTAAGTCGAAACAAATCGTTGTCAACGGTATGCTTGACGCTTTAAAAAGTCTTCTGGCTTCTGGTACGTACCTTAAGACATTAGTTGATTCAGAAATGGGCTTCGTAATTGGTAAGCGCGATTCGTATTTAATTTTTTGGCGAGTGTACTTTATGGTCATTATTTCTAGACGCTGAATGTTTGCTGGACGCAAAATGTAATCCATTGCCGGTGGATAAAGATCAACCGGGTGCTGTGAGGTAAATTTGAATGAAACCCGATTTCTCGACAATTTCTGAGTTTGCTTCTCTTGTTCCAGGGTGGCGATAATGGTAGTCGATTTCCATGACACATGTCAAGGAACACATCGTTCGATTTCGGGAGTTACTAATTTAAGTTTTGAACTTCTAGAAAAATGTGGCTATAAGATTATAAGTGTACCGTACAATGAGTTCAGTACAAGCGATAAGCTACTGAAACGAGTGCAGTATCTGGAAGGGAAATTGAAAAAGATTGTAAATGAAAGAAATTAGAAGAATATTAACAAATAAAAGTTTTTGTTTTAAAGCAGCGGCTGTAAATTATTTGATGCAAGAAACTGTTGTGTTTAGTCGAGATAGCGATTGGACTTTAAAAGTATCAAACTTTTCGAATTGGAAACGTTTCAAGATAAAGTTATTTATTTAATGTAGCCGTGGACATCTTGTAAGCAAATATTTATAGTAGAATATCGAATACGTAGCAAAATATAACTAAAGAAATTCGAATTTAAATAACTTTCGCTTCAACTCCAGAATCCCACCATGTTCCCGGTTCAACATATCCAATGTCGACATCTTTGAGCTTTTTGAATGTCGATTTTGCCAATAAATGTTTGCCCCGAATGTTCTGAATCATTGTGTCCCTGTAGGCATCACTCAAGATACTGATATGTTCATGTGCACGAGCTTCTGCATCCGTTAGACAAATACAATTCCACGGTGACCAATCGTCGCTTTTTATCCAGCGTGGAAGTCTACGAATGAAAGGCAAGGTAATTTTCTGAATATTGTTTTGAATTGGTTTTTGTAAGTAGTATTTTATGATCTTAATTTGTATTACCTTAACTGAGCAAGATCGTTGCATTTGCTTATAAGCGAATGGCCGTGCCAAATTTTGTCCACTATGAAACGGACATCATCTTGTTGCATAATAAAAGCATAGGATGCAAGTGTTCCACGCTTTCGTTCGTCGCGTTGCACACTACGCAGAATGGCTTTATAAAGTGAATTATCCGATGCGGTTCCCTGGATAGGGAAAAAATTATTTTATCGTATTTAGCAAGTCGGAAATAATTTTTTGTTTTGTGTTAATTTACTCGTAAATAGTAGCAATACTTGCAGACATCTACAGATGATTGTTGTGTTCGTAGCGCAAATTTAGTGATCGGTTTGACTGTCTTACACTTTTCACACATCTTTGATTCGGGCTCTAAAAAAATGTTGGGGCAAATGTAAAAAAATTAGCAAAATGAATATTTAACGCGGGAGGAACGAACGAAGTGTCGTACTTTCTGCTATGTATTCCTCTTCGTATTTGATTACTTCGACGAATAGAACTAATTGCCTTTTCCTTAAAGTATTCAAAGTACAATTGCTCATTTTCGTACAAACCAGAAGGTTTTTTTCGCGTTCGAATAAGTCCAGCAGCTGCAAGATTAATTAGTATTTACCTTCTTTCATCTAAACCCTATTTTATATACCTCTCCAACAATAGGTCCCATACGTGGTTTTTGATCAAGTTCTTTTTGTAGAACCTGGCAGAGTTTCTCTATCAAATTCAGTCGATCCTCTTTTTTCAGGGTTTTTCTCATCGATTTGTACAAATCGGTTAAAAATCGAACACGTTGTGTTCGAAGCAAATCCATTTCAACGACCATATCTGCAAAATGAAAATATTTATAAGTACCTGGCAGTAAAATATTCGACGAGTTACCTCGATATCCAATCCATTTCACAGGATCGCCAAGCTTATGGAGATGCTGTTCATCGCGAAAATCCTTTAGAGCTTTGCGAACTAGATAACGTTGCTTTTCTATTCCGCTTAGCAGTTGGATTTCTTTGTCCAACAAACAATGTAATTCTGCTAGTCGAGGACCCCCAGAGTTCATGCTGTTTATTCGTTTAATCTGTACGAAATAAAATTTGTGGAACTCAAAAATGGAATTTTTAATTGAAATTTTTGATCTTGAATATTGAAGAAGTATGATGGCTTGAAGTACATCCCCATGTAAATCATATCTGGACTAAAATCCAACTTCGACCCTATAGCACAGCAATCTTGAGCATATTTTTTACTGTTAGGTACGACGCGCTATATTCAGCGCAATAATTTTTCCATCTCAATTTGAGAATAAATAGCCGCAGCAGTACACAAAAACAAAAAACTGAATCATTTACCTCAGCATCTTTCCACCGCTGCACTTGAGCATACAGCAAATCAAAATCTTCTTTTGTTTTAGGAAATGTTTTCATAACGCCGAAAGGATTGGCTTCATTTTCGAAGAATAATCTTTCGCGACGATCCTGTTCGGCAAGTAGTCGTCTAGTTAATAAAATAAAATTTAATTTAAATATAAATTTCGCCTTATAGTTTTTAGATTGAATGCTTGTTATTGCCTCAGAATATCGACAGTTTCCTTATTCAGATGAAATCTACAATATTTCCGGAATGTTTAGCTATATCAAATGAAGTGTAGGAAAGCGGTGATGTTCAAAATTACTGAATTTAATTATTTAGACCATGATTACTCCAATAAATTACATTAACAGTAGCCATTAATAGTAGCCATAGTGGAAAAAAAATTATATTAGTCAATAATTCTAGACAGATTAAGCTTTAGGTACGTTAAATGATACCAAAACTAAGTGCTCTGCTGCTTCAGAGAACATACACCTGAGATGTTCACGTGTAAAGCTAATCCAAATCTGATAATGTTTGGATATGCACGAGTTTTAGGAAAACAGATATTTTTTTCAGTGCTTTAATTCTTAAGTGCGTTCATGAAAAAAAATTATTTGAGATGAAGGATTTCTACATACAATATTATTTATTATTAACAAATTGTATTTAAAATGTACCTGTATTCCGATGCAGCCGAACGAATAAATTTCCATAAAATACAACGCCTCAAGTTCCGCTGGATTAAAATTATTTTCTCGATTTTATTTTCACGTTTCACTTTCTGTTCGTACGTTTCGTACGATTTCGATTTAATGTAATAATCCGAGACTGATGCGACGTAAATTAAATTTGTTGCATCGCCGAAAGCTTGACACGAATGATCATCAACTGTATCCTATAAAAAAGGTATCAATTTCGGAACAATAAGCTGATATTAAAGTTAATAATTAAGTAAAATTTAATTAATCTGTTTTTATGACTATGCATACAACGGCTTTTGATCGAAGTTCAGCAGTCTGGGTATCTCGACTTATAATTCCATCGAACTTTATTTGATTCGGTCCGGTTTGGGTGAAAGCATCGAAATATTCTTTACCTGAAAATTTAAAAAAATTGTACAAAAGACTCGTTCATTATATCTGTTCTAGATTAGAGAAAACGCAAAAAATATAAATGTTAGTATTTTAAACTATCAAACGCTTAGATCTGGTCTCAAGAATGTAACAAATGTTAATCTCCTTGGAATTTGTAGGGAAACTAAGCAACTATTTCGAGAAAATTTATTTATTAACATATTCTACGCTTGGATCTTGGGGCTAGGCATTTTATAATCAAGAATTGAAATGTACCTATAACAGTCTGAATAATTACCAGTTCTAGTATCTCGGTGTCCTCCCAAATATGGTTTTTCAATAGCTAAATTCTGTATCTCTACAATAATATCTCGGCCAGGACATTCCGGATTATTTAAATTCGGGATGTTAACAGTAATAAAGTCAGCTAACTGAAATTTACTAAAAATATCGATAATCAGAAATTCATTCGATCCAGACAAGAAAATTGAAATCGTACTAACTTGTAATAAACATGCAAGTCCAGTTCAAGTTTTTCTTTTTCCAAAATATTATCGTCAATTTTTAGAAAAACCTCGGCAATTCCAAACTCATTTTTCACTAGTTCGTCGACTTTAAGAGCATTCTGGACCTCGGTATTTTCCTGACAAATCACCAAATACTCGGGATTTACTTCGAATTTTTTCCCCAAATCCGACTTGACCTCGGCTACAGTCAAGCAATTAGGGTACACCTGAGCGACAATTTGAGAATCGGATATTCGGAATTTAACGGTGAGATTTTTGTAGTCGACAATTACATCTTCTTCGGGTGTTGAAGGTCGTTCTTCTGGTAACATTCTTAAAAAAAAAAGTTTTATTCTGCGTGTTCGAGGAATGACCTCAAACTGCTTACTTCCTCGTTGAAAAAGATACTTTGCTTGATTGCTACTACCACGGTTGCTTGGATGCAAATTATTCAATCAAATCGAAATATTTACAGGTGAAAAACTCGTTTCCTTGTCAATATCGATTTGGTGTCTTATTTCGAGATATGGGTACCCTTTAGGGTAATAATTTGTTAATGCAGTAAACAGAAAAAAGTTAATTAACTGAAAATTAAATCGAAAGTCGAAGAAACTGTTTCATTTGTATTTTTAGTGATAGTGAGTTGCAATTAAATACGAACTAACATCTCAGCTAATGAACTATTTAACATTCGATTGGATATCGAGATTTCTTTTTTTCTTAAATTGGATCATAATTAGGAAATAATAAATGAACTTGAATTTGAAATGCTACTTGTTTCTTGTGCAGATTGATTGCAAATAAACAAAAAGCGGAAAAGGAAATTGATGATGGCATCACAGGTTATAATTGAAACTTTCTAAGTGATGTCTGACGAAGAGAGCAAATTTGGAGCCTTTTCGGTGAAATCTTTTTGAGTGGTGCTAGTGCTGTTTTAGACGAAAGAGAGGGAATTGGGGATCTTCTGAATGGTTCATCCTGCAAAGTTGAAAATTCGAGATTATTTGTAGCCATACAAAGCGAGGATAATAAAAAAAAGTTATATAGAGAGTATTTCAGTCGGTGGTGGGTGCTAAACGAAAGAACAACTAGAGTGTTTTTTTTCTATCCTAGGAATGGCTAACGCCTGAAAAGGGGTTGAATATACGAACCTGAAGAAGTGACCACCTTCCTATCTTGACCACTTGCTTAAAGTTGCCATTTTTTCCGGTCCCGATGTAAATCAGAAACGGATTAATTATTTTTATAATCTGACCAATCGAATAAAGTGACCAGTTTTGCACAGTCCTTTGTGTGGTCACTATATAGAGGTTCTACTGTATTATTGTCAGCACCCAAGGGATTGAATATGTTTTCACGATGTGATATCGAATTGGTTTTTATTTTACATACACCGCAAAATTATTTATAGTGTTTTTCGATATTTAATCCGCGTAGACATGAAAACGGGTTGAATATACTTTCACAAGTTTCGTGATTTTTATCATACATCTTCGGACTATTCATACAAATGGTTAAAGAAATTCAAAAAATCCTCAACGGATTAAATATGTTTTCACGAATTTGGCCATACCTCTTAGGTTTTTAGGATATTCTAATATTAAAACCCCAGAGCGGAGAAAAGGGTTGAATGTGTTTTCACCGATTACAACACACCTCTCAACTCTAATTGGTTTTTACATTTCCGGGCTCTTTATACAAGGGGTTAAAGAGTGGTTGATATGTTTTCACAATTTCCGCCCTTGATAACAAATTGGTTTTTATTTGCACGGGATTTTTCTAGAAACGTGGAAAACCAATTTCAGAAATTTTTGATATTCAAGTTACAAGTGCGTGAAAAGCGGTTGTATGTATATATTTTCACGAATTTTGCCATACCTCTTAATTGGTTTTTACAACTTTAAATATCTTCTACAAACAACTAAAAATTGATTACGAGATTTTTCAATATTGAACCGTCAAGAGATTAAAATTGCCCGTTTCTGTTTTCACACACACCATAAATTTTTTTTAACACCAATGAGATGTTTTTCTCTTCTTCGATCAGTTTGTTTTTAGTGTCTTTTTTAACGTGAAAGCTAGATCTTAAACAAAAAGCTAGAAGGTATGCAATTATCTGCATAATATAATCAAGATAGCACTAACTTAAAGAGTTCTTCTCTTCCCTAACCATGTCTTAAACTTTGCTCAAAAATTAATAAAGTCTCAACAAAAATCTGCATTTTTTATATAGATACAACCTTGAAGCTTGAAGCCGAGCCAAAAATTTCAATTTAAATCAAAATTTGGTATTATAAAAAATGATAATATGTTTTAGTCATTTATTTATTTGGTTATTTATTTTATATTTGTTTATCCATTGAAAACATTTAATCTAAAACTGTTAAAAAATGTATAACGTATAGAGGCAGCCCTATTTGAAAAGTTAAAGTGTAGTATAATTTAAATTTATGATGGAGCCAATGTAATCTAGAGGCTTAACGAGACAGAAACGGCATCGATATCTTAATTTGTGCTATGCTATATTAAATTGAACAGGTTATAAATCTATTTGATTTACGTTATCATAATACGAATGGAAACTTGAGAATTGCATAATAATAATAAGAATATATTCGGTTTGGGCTATGTCTAGCCAAAGGTCGTTTCTTTGCTGTTATGCTGATATTTATTTACAGCTTCTATATAAAAATATAAATTTCTTTATAGTAGATATAATGATAAGTTAAAAAAATAAATAAACTAACACCCATAGTTAAAAGATAAATTCCATCGATCAAGTCGGAAATGAGAAAAATATTTATGATAAAAATTTGATATTTATTGCTATCAGATAAATTGAGCAGCGAAGCTGTATGATAATAAAATAATGTTGTCTGTGACCCATTTTAAACATTCGCATCCTTTCATACGTTTGAAATTTATTGAAGCTATTGATTTATATTTCATTGTGGTAGTAAAAAATATACAGTTTTAATGCTACGAAATCAAATTTATGAAATAAATAAATTTTTTTTATTATGTCTGATAAAATTATGTTTTTAATTATATCTCAAGTGTATAAGCTTTTTCAGTTTATGGTTTAATAGCTTTTATTTTGAGAATTGTGAAGACTATGTCCATTGTAAAAAAAATTACCGATAGGGTGAACTTTGGGGTTTGTGGATCTTCTAAATGATCAATAACAAACTGTAGCTTTTGATGGTTTAAAAAATATGTTGAAAAAATTTGAAAAAAGCGGTAATTTTCAATTTTGCTACTAGCGTCACTTAATATTGAAAAAAAGAGAAATACAGAAAAAAATCAAATCATCTACTGACTCAAATTGCGCCTGATATTTTGTTCTCACTCTGGAAATAGTGCAATGACAATAGATTCTTGAACATGTGTAGGTACCTACTTAATAATTTTTTTTTGTACAATAGATGTGTACTCGAAATTCCGTATTGTATTTCTTCTCTTAAAGGTCACTATAAAAAGAACCATACTTAAATACGATTACTTGGTATTTCTTTTATAATTATGGTCTTGAGTACACCTCAGGAATTACCCGAGGAAAACCTATAGCGTGTGTGTGCGTACGAATCTAACTGGAAGCACCTATTTTTCTATTAACTTTCACTGCAACTGTTAACTCCTATAAAAATTCATTGGTCGTTAATTACACTACAAGCTGTAATAAAACAATTAAAAGTTAAAACTTTTAATTTCGCAACTTTTCGTATCGAAACAAATTCGGTGAAAATGAAAAGTGGTCTGTCCGCAAGTATGAGCTTACAGTAAAAGTTTATTACTTCATGGTTTATATTTTTCTTGGCATTGAAACTTATCGGACCAGAAACTTAAAACATAAAAATATTATTTCAGGTCAATATATGTAAATAAAATTCTTTAAGGTACAATCAATTTAATAACTTTATATTATTATGTGAGAAAATTCATGTGATTCGATCTCGAATTCTTCGAAGTGGTTTTTGTTGTAGATTACTAAGAAAAATGTAAACTATGCTAATTAATTCTTATTTTTTTTAATAAATATTTCACGAATTTTTATTGATATGTATTAGCTTCTTGTAACTCACTAACTGTCTTAGAACTTACTCGATTTTAATAAATTTATATATACAGCAACTACATTTTTATAATATTATCTCTACTATTTGAAATGAAAATTTGAAAAAGGAATACGATATCTCATCAGACCTAAGAGATATGGCGAAATTCGTGAAAACGTATTCAACCCATTAACACCACCTTATGGGTTAATATCAAAAAATCCTGAAAGTGATTTCAATGCGATTTTCTGAGGAGCTCGTGGAAGTAAAACTAGTTTGATATCTTAGAAGATCTTAGAGATATGGCGGAATTCGTGAGAGAGTGCATACCCCTTATCATCAGATTTTCACCCCCCTCCGCATGCCAAAGTAAATTTGGTTTTTTGATTATATGTACTTATATTACTTTTCTAGTAAAACTAGAAACACTCACCAAGTTTTAACTTTCTAGCATAAGCCGATTCTTTTCGTAGAAAAATACACCGTCCCCGAACTCTGCTCTCCACTTTAGTAGGAGAATATAAAAATAAGAATGTTTCATTTTAACCATCCTCCCTAAAAAAATAACTGAAACCTACAACTTAATAAAATTGAAACCTCGAAAAATAAAATAATAAAAATAAAGTTTGAGAAGAAAATAGAACCCTTAAGCATAAAAAAGTAAAACAATTTTATTAAAAATCTGGACACAAAATAAATATGTTCTACAAAATAAATAAAATTTTGAAGCAAATAGAAATAGAAACCTAATGATCCTAAAAACTAATTTGTCAACTAAATAAAACATAAAAGGAAATGCGAATTAAATTAAATAGAATATGACAACTTAAAAAAAACTTTCAAGTAAATAAAGCTTATAAAGAAATTATTTCATTTATATTTAACGTAAAAACTGATTAAAACTAAAAATTATAGAATTTAAAATCTAAATAAAACTTAAAATGGAACACAACTCAAAACTGAAAAAAATTAAACTCAATAGAACTTAAAATTACCTTAAAACGAAACTTAAGAAATTAAAATTATTATCTAAAATTTTAATACCACTTAAAAGTAATTAAAATTTTGGTACACTTAAAAAATCAAACTTAATTAAAAAAATTAAAATCGATTAAACTTGCTATAGAACTTAAAATTTAAAATAATACAACTCATTTCCTACAGGAATTAAAAAAAAATCATGAAAACTAAATGAAACTTTCTACATTAAAAAAAATTAAGACAATATTAACACTTAAAATTAATTAAATAAAGATGAATAAAATAACCACCAATTTATGTCTAAAAAAAATTAAAATAAAATTTAATTAAATAAAACTTGTGTTGAGTACTTATGAGTGGATCACATTGGATCCATAGAGATATCTAATGATGGAATTTGGCACATTGCTACATTAAAAAAAATCTAACCTAAACCTTCACCACTATTAAATACATATAGTCTAATAATCAGTAGGTATATGACGAAAGTGTGTACTTCAGTAAAGTGTTCCTATATTATGTCAGTGATTCTTTTATCGTACACTGCAATCCGCCGCTTCCATCAATCCGCCGAGTGCTTGGTTTCCGTGGTGGCGGATCACCGAACTTGTACTGTACTTATTAAGAAAATTTTGTTTGTTTTGTTTTCCATGACGCGATAGCGTAATTCGTGCCTTGGACTAATCTACAATATTTTCCCTGATCGAATTTTGTACATTACTATGGCCCCTTCGCCCAATCTGAGTTTTCCTCATGAATCTAATCAACCTAGGTTTTTCTTCCGGGGACAGGTTGTTGGCCTATTGCACAACCCAAGGTAGTAGGGGTGTATGAAAGAAAGTGGTTTATTTGGAAATTATTGAAAATTAAGAAAAAGTGATGGGTTTAATGAAAATCTAGGATTATGTCATGAGTGCGGTTCGAACCTACGTCCGCTGGGTTGATAGACTATAGAGCTCACACTAGGGTACCGAAGCTACTATTTACCTTTTATTTTCTTATATGTTATTAATAAAGTTTATCGTACCAGCAAACTCGGATTATATGTCCAAGGTTAATATGTGGCATCGGCTACGTAAACTAGCAATCAGCTGTAACTAATTCGCATAAGAAGAATGCTTTCATCCGTGATCGGTACAGGTACAGGACATACTATTTTCATCGATCCAATGAAGCATAGACAACGCACTTGTGCGATTTCGCCATTCGAATAGGCGGACGTCGAGCGTATATGGCGGTACTTTCCTATCTACAGGTTGGCTGCGGTTTAAACAACTGAATAATGAAGTTATAACTTGATCATAGCACATCGGACTGTATGCAACCCATAAGCAAGTACTCGTATGAATTCTTATTAAGAACTGACCTAAGATCATTTATCTTCGTTCAGTTAGCAATAATAAGCAGCGGCCCACCGGCGGCCCACTGCGGCCACCGCGGGTTGGAGCACTTTTCCTCCTCCGGGCTTATCAGAATGGAACCACCATGTAGTAGCTTGATGGTCATTTCGCATATGAGTGAAATGTGATAGTCATTCGAGTGCGAATATTAAAAAAGAAGAGTTTTTACCTATTTTTTTTTCTTAATTTTTTGCACATATTATCTATAGAAATGGATAGATAATTCGTGAAGGTGTATACTAAGTGATGGAGACATCTTTTCGAGTTGTATATTGGAAGTCACATCTTTTACTTAGTCTTGGTCCAAATCAAACTCATTTCACATCGGACAGTTGAGGTGCTCAGTTTGTTGGTCAGTTGTATCTTTTGATATTGTGTGAACTTGTGATAGCTTCGCGATTTGCGAACAACAAATATTGTGTATAATTAAAGCAGATCTGCATAAAATAAGAATTCAAATAACGGACTGAATCTGTGGATCTTTTTAAACTAGTTTTAGCGGTAAGTTAGCATGCGCTTCAAAGTGGTTTGCTTAGTGATTAAATTGTGATTTATTTCAATTATCGTAAAAATGGGAAACCAGAAGTACAATGAATGTAAAATTTGGGTGTTCCTTTTTTTCTGATTTCTTTTGTCCACTGACAATTTGCTAATACTGTGTTCTATACAAATTTTTACATTATCTACCTTCGTAGCATGTTCTGAAGATAGATCCAAAGAGTTTGACCACGTTTTTTAAGTAGTTTTGTATGGAAGTACAAGGATGGCAGTAATTTAACCCTAACTTAGAGAAAATAAGTTTTCAAGTTTTACGTCTTCTCGAATTGTACCGAGTTTGGGGGCGAATGCAAGCCATATTTTTGTGTGGTACCTACTCGAAAAAGCAAATGGTAACAAGGCATAGTGTACAAAGTTTTATACTTTATGTGTTATCGTTGTATTAAGTATTGCCACGTGATTTAAGGTCATTTATATGGAAATCATTCGAAGAAGTGGGAGATTTTACTGACTGATGAAGTCGAACTAACTTTTTACTCGAAAATAGTAAAATTCGACTTCTGGTCTGAACTATTTCTTAGATTATAGTCGATTCCGGCAAATCAATGCACCAATTTTCGCGGGCTTTTGTTTGGAGACTAAACGAAGGAATCGGCTGATTTTCTTCAGATTAAATTTTATTTACGTAAAACTGGGGGCTCAATTGAGCAGATAGATTATTTGTCCGAATCCCACCTAGCCGTGCCGTTATCACCAGTTTTCTAAAAATATTAAATGATTTTTAAATTAATAACAGGGGCTCTGAAACCCAGAAGGGATCATATGTGAATATGAAAACCTTAAAAGTATTGAATAATTCATAATGCACTTATGCCAAATAAGAATTACTTGCGTAAACCGTTCTGAAGTTAGGGCAAATATTCGTGTATAAGTGTTTAAAGGACTTTTGTATAGGAGCAACACGAATGGAAGTTATCGTTGCTCGAATTTATCCTTTTGACTTTCATTTAAGGGGTGGATAACTCTTTATATAAGCGCGCTCTTAAGTTATCTTACGTTTAAACGGAAGAGAAGATAAGGTGTGGGGGGGGAGGGGGTTAAAAGAAAAGGACCGAGTCAATAGTGAGATTTGAGCCCACGATCCCTGATATGATGTCCTAGCAGAAATACTGATGACCCATGGAGTATCAGTATTTCATTTGGGCCTCCGTGGCATCAGAATTCTTGACTAGCATCAACCCGATCACATAATATCTCCAGTTCAAGTTCACCTCTCTACGATTAACTAGTTGAAATAGTTTGTTTCGAATAACTCCCATACAAAAGTCTTTAAAATAGAAGGTCAATCCCAGTAATCAATTTAGTGATGGTTATTACAGATGAATGTAGCTGAATACTGCACCAATTCAGTATGTGATGAATCTTAGCAGATTTATAAATTTTTACTGCAGTTAAAAAAGTTGTATACTTCACCTATCATATATTAGACAGATATGTATTTACTGAATTTTTACCAGGAAGAAAAGAATGAAGAAAAAAATTAGCCATGAAAACTGAATAATTACTGAAACATTGTTTTTCTATCACATTTTTTCAAGGCCGGGGTACTGACAAATGGGGACCACTGTAGGGCTGACTAAACACGCTAGTCTACAAATACTTAAGTCGTGAATCCACTTGCAATATTTTCGGTTTGCTGAAGTGATTACATTTTTTATTATGTCTATTTCGCAATAGGTATGACTTTACAAATTAGAAAAATATTCGCACTCCTTCGATTGGCTAACAATAATATCTCCACATTGCTTTGAAAAAGTTGCGATAACATGTTCATGATCGGGATGTATTTTTTGAAAGCAGTTACTAAGGTTTGCTCGGTCGTCCAGGTTTCATTATTTCGTGTTAGAAAATATGCTGCGAAATAAAAGTGGGGCAAAATAGAACCTTTGGGGTTTGCGTCAAGCTTACATTTAAATGTATTTCTTCTTTTTTGTCCCATTCCATAATAGGGGCTGGACTGGTCATCAACTGTCATCCCCTACTTTAATTTACGCCAAGGTATCAAAGCAGTCTTTTCATACGAGGCACCATTAGAATCAGACTGAATAACTGTATCGATTCAGGGATGATTCAGGAATGATTCAGGGTGATTGATAGTCTGCGTAACAGGGGCCATTCTGAGTTCTTTCAGGCGCTCATTGTGGAATGATAGTTTGCATAAGATTATACAAATTAATTATGTAATCAAATCAGATCTACATGGGTACTGAACGATAAAACATTATCTTGAATTCAATCAGTTAATTCGCTTAACGGATTTTGTTTACTCAATTAATGAAAATACATAAATGTATTCACATATCATCCATCAAAAGTACTTTGCTCACAAAATACGGGCCCATTCACTCCACTAACTAAACCAACAATCATAACAAAAGCGAAAGAAATGTAACCTTCCAAGGTCGGTCGTTGTTGGGTTTTGTTGTTGGATAAATCCATTCACCTGAACAATTTTCAGAACTTCATCATTTCACTCCGTATACCTGTATTATGGTCGTTGCTGATGGTACTATGAGCCGATCTTTTGCCGTTTTCTTTATCTTGATCTTTGGTCCATCTTGAAGGTATCGCAGGTGAGGGATTCTAAATAAGAATTGCTGTAATCAGAACGGACATTGAGTGGTAGCTTGGTTACCGGTCGGAGGTCCATGTCATAACTTAACGATTTATTTCTTCGATGATTTTCTAATCGGCTTAATATTTAGCAAAACTAATAGCAACATAATTAAATCAATTTGTTGCAAAATCATGTTGCTGCTTCTCTCCGATCAGATTAAAAATCGTATGGGGTCGTTAAGAGCGTCGAGTTGATCTTCTGTGGTATTTCGTCGCCTTTTATATCTTATATCTTTTTGCACTGCAGATACTGTATCTACAAAAGCTTCTGGGTTTGTGCTTCAATTGATATTGTCGTTTCTTTTTCGATAAATTAACCGTCACATTCCTCGGAATCGACGAGCCTAGAGCGAATTTGATCAAAAAATGGAACAGATCGTCTGAATTATTAGCCTTATTGCGAATTGTTTAATTCGCGAAAGTCCGGTTTTTATGCGAAACTAACAGTGAATAAAGTGATAAGCATTTTTAATTAATTTCTTTTGTAGTGCCGATGACAAAGACTTGTGCTGATTTTTTTTGTCGATTTTTATATCTTTTATTTACTATTAGAGGTTAACATATTTAATGCTTCTTGTGGGAGCTGAGTATAAGATCTCTAGGCGAAACGATACAAAAAAATCAGAAAAGAATGTAGTAGCTGTGATCGCACAAAACATAGAAAATTGTATCCATAAAAAATTTATGTTTTTGAAAAGAAATCATAAAACTATGGTTTGTTCTTTCACGTTTTATGATGGGAAACAATAAATTTGATATTTTCACGGCAACCTACTATTTATCGCACGCTTTTTCACATTTCCGTTACAGCACTTATATCCGTATTAAACTCATATCATATTTCTAGACTTTCGATATTATAGTAAAGAAGTTTGAAAAAAAAGTTCGCTAATCCGCCACCACCAAACCCCAGGTAGATAAGTGGAAACAGCGGATTATAATGATATGTATGCGATTTGAAAACTGTATTGACAGTAGATATATATATGGATTAATACTTTTGGTATTAGATGCCGGACTATACGACTCAAGATACAGAAGACCGGCGGATTAAAGAATTTTGTATTGTGCCGAAAAAATGGCGGATTATAGTGTACGTCGGGTTTTCGAGCGATGGATTATTGAGCTTGTATTGCATGTATTTACAATTTGGTAAAAAGATACTCAACATTATACCCTTAGAAATTCGGTGTACCCTATACAAATATTTATTGAAAATCTGATGAGACGTTTTCAAGTTATACGAGCACAAACAGGCAATCAAACGGAAACGCGTCAACAAAATTTATTTTTATGTTCCGTATTTAAACTGTACACATAAATTTTTAATGTTTTGCCAAACGCTCCAGATAAAAAAAACTCCCGATAAAATAAAGTTAAACTTAAAATAGTAAATAAATAAACATAGATCTAGATTATGAGCCAGTAAACAAAAACAGAGTTAATATAAACAAATTTTAGAAAGAAAATAAATTCATAAATCAAGTTATAGTACAATGCGCGCTTTTCAACAATATAAGAAAAAATATTAATTTTATGCATAGTATTGAATTTAAAATTTAAATATTTATAAGATTATTATCAATTTTAATTTCAAAGCGGGGTATTAATGTCTTAATATTTCTTTTCGAAACGCCTATAAAAAAATCCGCATAACAATATGGAGATTGTGCGGAACTTTATTATTTTTCGGGCAAAGTTTGACATGTGGTTAAAATTGGAGTGCAGGAGATTTTTATGTTACACTATTGCTATGCTCTTTAGCTGAATTAGCTTTGCTACTGTACTGAGTAGGTATTGGAAAAAATCAGGTCAGATGCATGTAGTTGGTGCATTTAATTTAAATATGTGTAAGAGATATGGATATCATCTGTCTTGAAAAGCGGGGCCGGTTCTCTTCGAACAGGCCCCGCTTTTATATATATCAGATATTAGACAGATATGTATTTACAGAATTTTTACCAGCAAGAAAAGAATGAAGAAAAAAATTAGCCATGAAAACTGACTAGTTTTCTATCACATTTTTTCGAGGGCTGGATGCTGAAAATGGGGTAGTAGGGCTGATTAAACAATACTTAAGTCGTGAATTCGAATCGAACTTAGCTAGGGTCTTATCACCTGTTCTCTAATTTAAAAAAAAATAATATTTCCGGTAACAGTAACTAAGAAGAGCACTTTTACTGCCCCAAAAGAGGATTATTGATATATACAATTTATTTTATTTCATGTGTAGGTTCGAAACTAAGACAATCATTCAAAAACTAGAAGTACATATACAAAATTTAATCAAAATCGGTTGAGCGGTTTTCACGGTATCTCAGCACCAACTCACATTGAAAAACTTCTCAAATTTTATTTATACGAGTAAGTAGTGAGTAATAGTAAAGCCCATTGAGACCATTCCGTCAAGGTCCAGATTATAATACAGTAACTATTCTTGAAATTTAATATTTGAATATTTTAACGTTTGCCGTTCAGTTGTTGCGAGAATTTTTTTCAAATGTCGATGTTACTCCGTGCTGCTAGTCTATCTTAAGTTTTGTTCGTGTGTAGGCTATTCTGATAGACAGGACGAAGATTTTGGATTAAGATAAAAATGAAGCATTGGATGGGTTCAGAACTGATGCATGCGATCAGTGTTTTGATAAGCAATTGAAATCATCATGAACCCATGAACTCGAACTAAATATCACCGTTAAAAAAAAGACAAACTCAAGACTGAAAGCAGTAAATTAAAAGCGGCTACCTCATGTTGGGAAAACGACAACCGTTTTCATCTTGATCTTAATTCGATATTAAAACATCGAATTAAAAATTTAATAATGCTCATCCATAACGATTAAGAAGAAGCTGTTGATCGTTCTATCGCCGAAAATGAAACGATATCGCGAAAATACCGCCCATGTTGAACATATATTATACCTTAGATTTCGCATTAACATATATGTTTTTGTTCATTAGTATTCTAATCTTTTATTAATTTCATTCTGTTTTTGACGAGTGATTTTCTGGTCTGATATTTCGGATCAACTTTGAAGAGTTAATTTGATTTTATAATTGCATTTCTTCAAGATTTTGAATTATACAAATTGTTTTGAACTAATTTCCATAATTATTAATTAACTGTGTTTCAGTTTCGTTGAGTTTAATTTATTGCGATTAAATTGCTCTTTTAATGAGTGATTTTGAAACGAAACAGTTTTTAATGTTATGACGTACATATCAAAATGATATCAATAAAATTAACATAATTTACAAATTGTTGTTGAAAGATTTATGTTTTCCAAATTTTTGCTACTGTTTAATTAGTGTGAGAGATTCAGTGAACTTTGTGAACTTTGCATAATTTACCATGAAGGTGGGCAGTTCAATAACACTGGAAAAAATTTTGCTCTTAGTTTTCTTTGCGAGTGCATCAGATAAGGTCGTATGGCTAAAAAGCACTTTTTGATATATTAGGGATGTTGCAGTTATGATCTAAGAAGTGACCCACCCTTACCTCTAGTTCCACTTATCTGAAACGCCTTTAAGGTATGTCAAAATTTAATTCTTAATCTGGGGTTCTATTGTTTTCAATTTCCTTATCAAAAAGGATATTTTTTTCTTTAATTATACTCCGTAATTTACCATATTTAACAATAGAAATTTCCTTTTCAGTTATGGCCGACAAGAACCAAAAAGTAAAACATCTTGTCTTGATTGGAATAATATTATTTATACAAACATCAAATGGATTGCAATATACAAAATTCAAAGTGAAATCAGGCAACGACTACAATCAAAATTTAAATTATTTCCTCCATAACGACCAATCAAATTCAAACAATATGGTAACAGCACCACCGAATCAAATTTATAGCGGGCTTTCGAGCCTACCAATTCCATTCTTATTCAATTCTCTGTACAAGAAAAATAAAAAAGCAATGCACAAGAAGAAGCTGAAAGAATCAAATATTTTCTACATTCGATTGCCGGCAACTCCTTACATGATGGTACCTGGATTGGGCTATGTATCACAACCACCGAACATTAATCCCTTACTGGAACCTGTACCGAATCAAAATCATCACCAATTTGATTACGGCGACAACATAAATCCCCAATTGGATGATGCACAAATTCAAACTTCCGCGCCATTTGATTATGTTAGCAGTTCGGAAAATGATGCTCTCTATCCTGGCTATGATATCACGAAGACAACTTTAAACAAAAAGGAATTCAAAAATTCTAAAATAAGAAAACTTCGCGGATTGTTCTACTTCAATGGACGACCAGAGAAAGTATATATTTTACCTAATAATTAAAATGTATTCTCTATTTATTTATTAATATTAAATTAATTTTGTTGTAGTGTAGATTAAAATAAAGAGAATATTTTTATACAAAATTTTTCTGTTCTCATTTAGTTTAATTGTTTCTTTTTATTTAATTTAACAAAGTGAAAAATGTTGTTATTTTTATAGTATTTTAGCAATATCACGAAAATCACGAACTTTGATTTTTGGTAAAAGTTTTGGAAATTTGCACAAATTATATTGATCATAATTTTTAGATCAACGTAAATGATTTTCAGCTCAGTTCGCCGTTCATACTCTACTGTATAACTTTAATTTTCGCAAATTACAGATAATTTTAAACTTGATAGGACTTATATTTTTGAAGGTAATCATCTTTTAAGTATACAACTCTCAGTGACACATTATTCTATAAATACCCCGATTAGATAGAAACTGAGCAAAAAAAAAATAAGTGGACACTTGTACGTACATTATAATGAAGTAGTTTAGACTTTAATAAGAAGTTGAAGTAGGTACTTCAAATACGTGTAGATAAACAAATCAGAACATGATCACTAGATGCCGAAGAAAAATGAATAAGCTAACCTTGTAAAGCCACAATTGTTTGAAGACATTTGAAAAGATTCTAATGGGCGGTAACGTGGTATAAAGTCTGAAAGTCAAGAGTTAGATGAATGCTGTCTAATACTCTTTTTGTATATGAATTCTAGAGTTTAAATTCGATCCAAAAGCGGAGTTATGGCTAAAACTGCTTGCTTACGTGATATGTCTATCTCCGTCTGAAAAAGAAAGAAGAAAGAGAAAGGAGGAGCGCAGTGGCACGTGGGGGCATAAAACTTTTCTTATCTACTCGTATTTCTCACAAATGGCAGATGGTAGAAAGTTGGAATTTTATGAGAATTGAAGGAAAACAAGAAGTGACAAGGAATAATAAGAATCAACAGAAAGCAGAAAACAAGGTCACAATACTGCTGAATTATTTAAAATGTTAATACAATTCACACAACTCCGATTTTAAAAAAGACAAAAAATAAAAATGTTGTATTCCGAAACACCAATTTTTTTAATTTTTTTATTTGTTGAAGTTTCACTTATTTTTGAAAACTTTATTTATTATTCGTAAGTATTAATTACATATTTTTTTTATAAATTTTACTTTACAGTTTTGAGTATTGCGATCCATCACAAAACATTTCAATAAAATTACCAACCTTCAAATTTTTTATTTTTATTAGTTTATTCAGAAATTTTATCAATAACGTGATTACTACCATCTATCAATTACAAAGTAATAATAATAAAAAACACTAAATTATCATTCAAATACTTAAAAAAAAAATTACTTTAAAGAAATTAATAACTTCGTAACTAAACAAATAAAATATGTAACAAATGAGTTAATTTCCAGGAGATAATTAAATTACTATAAAAAAGGTAGATAATATTTGAAATGATAAATTAAATATTTTCTGGAGAAATAATTTGAACTACCCAAACTCAGATTAAAATTCGTAGTAGACTCCAAAAAGTAAACAGAAAAAAGTCCAGCCGTTCGCCGTATATGCCTCAACTCAAAAACTCAAAACTCTAACACCGCCCGAGATATTAGCTTAAAATTTTCATAAATTGTGCGGGTGGTGAGGGATTAAAGCGAAAACTTTAGAATTTTGTAACTCTCGAATGACCAACGAGATAGGAATATGCTTGGAGAGCATAACAAAAAAATTAGTTTGTATAATATACTAAATTACTAATTGAATACATCCAGATTTCGAACCAAAAAATAATAAAGTTGCACTCAGACTGCTGGAAGTTTTTCACTTATATTCAGTACCTAGTTACCTGTTATTAATTTTATTTATCTTATAGGGGTCATCCTATATGATGGCCAGTTTTTTCCGCTTTTTTGGGGGAATTTTTGTTTGAAGATTATAAATTACCCATTCTTGAAAGTTTTACCACATATTCGATTCCGGCTCTCCTATTCATCTGAAATTAAAAAATTAAATTGATACTTCATTTATAGGCCTCTAGCTATAACTGGTACAAGAATTAAGTCAAAATTTTGAAAATTAAAAAAATGGCTTAACTTAGAAATTTTTTTTTAAATTTTCGCGTTTTATTCGATGAATTTAGCTTCAGCTAAAAAAATTATGACAGATATCGCTAAGATTTTGCTACCAGTTGTAACTAGGGATCCGCTGAACATGTTATTCAAATTTCAGCGCAATCGGTTCAGTAGCTTTTTTTGAACCGTGGCAGCCAATTTGAAAAATGCAGTTTTGAGAAAAACACAATTAAAGATCGGTGGTTGTCCGGGCGAGCTTCGAAAAGATGCTCCATTATATGGCTATTACTTTATAACGACTTCGAATTCGGAGAAATTCTGTTACATACATATTCTAGGGATGATTTGGAAGTAATTTAGTCATAAAGAAAATATTTTTCTGACTCGGCATATAGTACGACCCCCTTAACAGTTATATGTATATTATAAATTTTATTTATTTTTAATAAGAATTAGTTGCAAATATTTTGAAATTTTTTGTTTATTTTTTTTTGTAAATTTTATTTATTGCACTTAAATTTTAGGTTTTTTGGCGAGTTAACTTTATACATTTTTGTTCGTTATTTTATTTTAAATTTATTCAAATTGCATTTATTTGATTTAAGTTTTATTCAAGAGAGACGATATTTATATTCTTTTTTTAATTTTTTTTCAGTTGTAAAATTTACAGATTAATTTCATATAATTTCATTCACGTTTGTACATTTTTTTTGTCTAGAAATTTTTACTTTAATATTCTAATAATAAAGTATTTTTATTCTTGTTCGCTTTATAATATTATTTTTTATTGAGACCTTCGCATTTTCTACGAAAATTGCATTTATTTATTTTTGGAGAGAATTGATACATTTCGAAAATTTAATTATTTTTTGTATTTGCTTTTCATTTTGCATAAGTGTTATTAATTTCTTTTAAATTTATTTTGCTTATGTATATTGTTTCTTTCTACATTTTATTAAACAAGTTTTAGTTCTGGTGGATTTTAAAATTTTGACAAGGTTATAGTGGCAGCCATCCAAACTATGGATCGACTCACTTAGACCAAATTTTGACAAACTCTTATGTATACATTTTTGTTATTTTATTTAGTAATTTATTATTAGTTAATTCATTTTTCTTTCATATCCAATAATTTTGGTATTTTTCATGGGTAGGAAATTAATTGTTGTGTACAATACTATAGATTGATAGCAATTCATTGGTTTCTATACTATTTATAAAAACCTTCCATGTGAAATAATGAGATCAAACAATGTTCGTAATAAAAGTCTTATTCGAGACCGCTAGGTAATAAATAAAAAGTTTGCATTATTTTGGTTCTATTTCACAGAATTTTGCATAGTTTTTAGCTGTTTACAACAGATATAACTCAATTTCGTTTTTATTCTTCGTTCTAATTGGAGTAATGTTATTATTCTTACTTTTTCGCACTATCACTTGCTTCTAATTCAGTTGTAATTGTTTTTCTTGTAAGTGAAAAACCGTTACGATGAGAAAATAGTAAAATTGGGTAGATAATTAGACTAAAATTTTTTTATGACTGTGTTAATTTCAAAATTTTACGAGGGCCATTAACAGAGGAATAAATAAATTAGTCAGGTACAGATGTTATATTGCGTTTCATGTCGTTTGTTGCCATGTTTATAGCTAAGGAGCAGAAAACTTGCCCTTTGAAAATCGGACCACAAAATTTTAAAAGCCACTCGCTATTAAATACTTTTTATCAAAGGTAGAAAAATGAAGGCGAGGTTTTCCACTTTAATATCGGTTATACACACATCACCAAGAGCCTGTAAAACTTATTATTATTAAAAGTGGCGCTACAACAAGATTCAATTTTTTATTAAACCGAACAATTATTTCTTGAGCTAATATTTATATCGTCAGAAAATTCTGAAATTGATAGGGCCTTCTATCTTCAAAATGGAATCTTCCGAGCTACTGGATAGTCATAAAGTAAAATTAACTATTCATTTTCATATTCATGTCACTTTATCAGATTTCACGCTTATAAGAAGTTCCAGGGTCGCAATTCAAGGCACTACGAGGTTCTTATAGCTTCCTGAATACTTAGAATTGTTCTCACCGGCCGTTCTGGTCCGGCGGGATGAGATTCTCAGTTGGCAGCTTCTCCCTTATCTTAAGCGTTCCCATCCGTTCAATTGTCCAATTATTACCAACGAAATGGCAATCCCACATATGCAAATGACATTATGAGTGCAATGTAACGGGTTCCGGGGTAATAAGCACTGGTTCAGCCGATCAGCACATCTTCACACAGTTGTAGAGAGAACCTCCAAGAATTACTGAAGATTAGGGAGACACCATTTCTACAAGACGCTGGCTGCATAGTTCTACATACGGCGGAGTCAAGAAGAGCCTGAGATTGTACTGTTGTGCCTATTACCTTCTTACCTATGTGGCTCGCATCCATGCATACACTTCGGGCATATCTTACTTACTTGTTACCTGGTGCACCTTTTGTATGCGCTTTACTTACGCCAATTTCCCAGATTATATGCATACGATCGTCGGCGGCCAGATAATTATCGCAGATTCATTAATTCTGTGTATTGTGCTGCTATCACGATTCCGTAAATTGCATTTTATTTGGGGCACTTCCTATTTCTTTTGCGGCTTTGGATTTTCTTTTACGTATAAGTTTAAGAATTTATGGCCTATTCGGAGTAAAATCATTGCATTTCAGATATTCGTAGATAATCCTTTCATGGTTATTACTTATCTAACAGGAACCAATTATTCATTACTTTATTGGATAGCACAGCGTTAAAGCGTACCATTTTCATTAATTGATTACTTGTACCTATTATATACATTCTTTGTACCAAACAATTTGATGAAGATTCAATGCAGGTGAATCCCACCGAATTTTGTACGAAGATATCAGAAATATGAAAAATATTATTATACTTAGGAAAAATTTAAGAATATTCACTTTTGGTGAAGAAAAATTGAATTTTAGATGAAAAATATATATATTTCGTATTCAAAAGCTCTATTAAGTTTTAGACGAATTGTTAAAGTGGTGCACTGAGATACTTCACATACGAACCACCTAAATGATTTATTGCGGTCCACCTACATGAATCACTTACGGTTCACCACATGACTTACCTACTAACAAGATACTAAATAGATCGCACAATGGTTCACCGAAAAATCGTAAGAGAATTTAATTGGGAACATTTACTTCACCTAGGTGAATTGTTAGCGATTCACTTAAGAATCCGAAGAAAATTTACCTGCTGACATATACTTCCCCAAGGTGAATCGTTTGTGATTCGATGCTTTTGGTTTGCTTGGTATTCAATACATTTTGTTTAATAGTAGAGCTGCTTTCTATTACGACAAATAATGTTTATATTACCAACGTAACATGATATTTTGATTGATCAAGACATTGATGTACAAAAATGTAGGCGAAGCTTAATTTCTTTCAGTCAATATTTTAATTTAGGGGAGAGAAGTTAAACTGAGCCCCCCTAAAATTTCTAGTTTGCAATAGCGCCATCTCTTAGAAAAATAAATTATAAGATAAAGTTTCATAAATTGATCACAATGCACTATAAACGAAATCCACTTTAATTACAGTTCCTTGAATTTTTCTCATTTTACGATTTTGGTACCGTCTGATGTAAATATCAGTGTTTAATAATTGCATTAAAAAGAATTGTTAGCGAGTAAAAATTGTTTGGAACAGTATCCTTAAGATCGGCGTACGGATTGTGATTTGATGATTATTTAAAAAATATATAAATTTTAGCACATGCCTGCTGTTTAGCGTTCATTCGGAGCAAAGTGAGCCCCCGGCACACTTTACCCCATACCAATATAATTTCATTTGATAATTAAAAATAATAATTTCAGCATAGCTAGAACATACAACAGAAAATCAATGCAACAATCGTGGACTGAAGTTGCGATGAAAAATGCAATAGCTTCTGTTGCTGAAAAAAATGTACCTAAAGAAAGCCAGTAAATATTTTGGTGTTCCCAGGGCTAATCTTCAAAGCAAAGTACGCTCTCAACACACTTAATTTCGTTTGAATTTATTAAAATCACATTGTTTGTCTTAATTGATCTATTGCCATATTCTTTCGCTACAGTTTTGGGTGAAATTATTCTATACCCCTTGGAAGGGCTCACTTTACCACAGTAGTGTGGCAACGTGGGCACTTTGAAGTATGTATAGAAAGGAATATATATATTTTTTATCAGCAGCAATAATTTAACTTCACGAATATATGACTAAGCTAACATCATAAGCTATCGATTTTGCGAGAAAAGGATTTTACAAATATTACCAATTTTACAGAATCTCGTTACATACCTTGGGGAGCTTACTTTGCCCCACTTTTCCCTACAATTTTAATTTCGTTTATTGTACTTCATATTTACAAGCAGGCATAGAGATGGAAAACAAATGAACTTTTCATTTTAGCTCCCATAGAAATGCATTTAAGAAATTAGTGCATCCTTTCGAATTTGAAAACACGTGGAGGAAAATAATTAAAAATTAAAAATTTTAATTTTCGGATTTTTAACATTAGTCCTTCGGTCTTACGATTTTTGCATACCTATCCAGTTAAATTTAAATGTATATAATAATTTATCTTATTAAAATAGGTTTAGTTTAGGAAATTCGAAATGTTTGTAACTTTTATGAAATTGGAATAACACAATTATTACCTACATACGAGTAGAACAAACAAATTAAAGCGATATCAATAAATTTAATTTCATTATTAAGTTTTCGTCTGATTTAAATAAAGATAAAATTAATATTTCAAAATTGAATCAATTTATCATCCAAATTCGTGTTCACATTAGCGACTGAGACACGGTGGAGGTATTGCTCTAAATATTCCATCTAGTTCTTATTACCTTCTTCGTAGAACATTTTATTAAATAAAAATCGTGATGAAATCGAACTGAAGAAATAACTTAACATCAGTCAAAAATTCCAGAACGTGAAATAATATTTTTTGTTTTGTTATTTTTTTATAGTTTTAAGAATCGTTCAAGATATATATCTCAATTTAAATCAAATAAAAAACACCGTAATAGATTTTTCTCTCTTTTTGCCCTGTAAACGAACTTTTATTTATTTTAAAATTAAAAAACAACCGATACGCGCATTCACCTGTACGTATGTGAAATTTTTCCTCTCGCCCATACATCGGCACCGTAATGTTTGCAAAATATTTTAAAAGGAAAGTAAATCATCTTTAGACTAAATCACCGAATAAATCGAATTGCATTTTTTCAATGATGAAAAGTCGTCAAAGTGGGTCCATGGCGGCGACGGTGATTTAAAATTAGACATTCTCAAGACGCAGAAAAACAATAGAAACAACCGGGAAGCGACTTCATGAGACTAATTCATCTTGCGGTAATTATACCTTTCTTTGATGAGAATGTTACACCTGTCAGGTGCTTGACTGAATGAGTAATTGTTTGACATCTGATGTACCGTACAGGGTAGCAAAGCAACTCTCGGCCTACAAAGTGAAATCACAAAAGATTATACGAAACTGATGCCGATGATGAGCATACTCTCATTTAGCATAGTTATGACAGCATTTGCCCGTAATTAATTGCCTTCTTTAAGACCGACCAACTAAAACCATCAGTTGCCGTGCATCGTAAAGAAAGAATCTATTTAATTTTTTTTTAAATTGACCTTTGCTTTCACCTCCACATATCTGCCAAAGGTATGAGATAGTTATCAAATTCGAGCCGTTATCAATCTCTTCGGGCATATCCTCTTTTTATAGCTTCGAATTATTTACGGACTTGTTACGCTACGAGAAGTAAAAAGTCTTTCTGGCCTTGAATTAATTAATAATCGCCCAAGAACTAAGGCAGTGTTCCAACAATGTGATTAGACTACAATGCATAACACATTAGACAATTTGTGGCTTGTCAGAATTCGAATAAAATTATTTATTGTAGAATGTTAATAAGACAGGTTTGTTATGAACCACGAACAATGAAACAAACATATCTCCTTGTCATATTTAACAAGTAAAAAAGAACAACACATATTCACTTTTGATATTCAAGAAATGTGGTCCAGTTATTTTCACAAAAAAGTTGTAATTGTAACTTTTAACACTGTTGGCGAGACAGCTCGTCGGTAACCAGAGAAAAGACTCCAAACCAAAAACATTCAATGCGATCTATTAATTAAAAAAGAAATTTAACAGCAATTTTTGGGGATAGCGATTTTTGAAAGAAACTCAATCTGAAGAACCACACTGCATACGATCTTAAAAATTGTATAGGAGTTAGGCCTAGTAGGCCTCTAGCAAAGAAAATTTGATGGTCCGGGTGTAGGGTTGATGGTGCGAGGGGGTGGAAAGGAAAAAAATCTGATTTTTATTTCTCAAAAGCTGCAAAGGATAGAAAGCTAAAAATTTACAAATATATAGAGCCGCTATAGAAGCATCCTAGAAAAATAAAATTGTTCATGGAACTACGGGGTGATTTTTTATATCTCAGAAACGGCTCATGCTAGAAAGTTGAAACTTAGTTCGTATATGTATATGTATTACAGGAGTAATTAATTGGGGTACAGACGTGGAGTAAAAAAAAAATCCGTGTAAGAGGGGTTTTACACATTGTCATAAATTTCGTTATATCTTTTAGGAATGTCGAGTTACCAAATTGATTTTACTTCTGTGGGTTCTTTATATAAATGCATAAAAATACTCTGCACTTGCCTTCAGCGCACCTGGTATCAGGTTCGAATCTGCTTGGCGATAAGTAATTTTCGAGAATGGGATTGGGTGCCGGACTACCAGTTCACTCAGCTGTAAATGAGTACCTGAGTTAAAAATCGGGGTAATAATCACGGACGAGCGTGTGGCTTTACCACTTGACCTCGTAGTGTTCCGTTGGTTAAGTAATGAAGTACATATAGCATTACTTTAAGGCCTAGGCCCAATTTGGGCTGTTGTGCCATTGATTATTATTATAAAAATACTATCCCAAATTTTTCGATAACCAACCCCTAAGGGGGTGTAAAATGGTTTTGTACAATACATTTTCACGAATTCGGTCTTAGGAATTAGGTTTAATGAGATATTGAATTCACTTTCACTTCCAAGGGCTTTAGATATAATCAGAATAAAACCGATTTAAGCAGTTTTCAATATTAAACGCCTAAGTTCAAGTTTTCACGAATTCCGACAAATCTTTAAGGTTTAATGATATCGAATTCGCTTTTACTCCTATGAGCTTTATATATAATGATCTAAGAATTAATTTCAGAATTTTGCGATATCCAACCCCTAAGAGGGTGTAAAATAATTGTGTGTGGTTTTACGAATTCCGATATAAGTCTGGTGAGATATCGACTTGTTTTTTACTCAACCGGACTTTCTATATAATCCCTAAAAATCGGTTTCAGAATTTTTGGATTTTTTCGGGTATGCTAACCACATATATTGTCCGGACTATGCTCGAATTTGAGGCAGGCCTTATCCATGAAGGAGCCGGACATGGATACAATCATTAAGTCCTGGTATGCTACATATTGCTTCGGTCCTAAGAAGATTTCACAATTCCCTTGGGCAATTTGAATGGAGAGAAAAATTATTGATTAATGCCAAATTGAGTCATTGCTTGTCTTTCCTATATCAAAAGGTAAAAAAGAACTAAATACCCAAAAGCGTTATTATGACCTGTTCGTATCCCCCAGGCTTAATTATTGCCTATCAACAACCCATTGAGACCATCTCCGTATAACAGCGAGATTATGTCTGGTATATTGAAAAATTATTGGCCCATTAATTTATTTCATTGCAATTAAAACTCTTTTATAAGCGGTCTCCTGGCGATAAATTTTCAAAAGGACGGAGAAAGTATTGGAACCATTAAGCCTCTTTTGTTAGCATCGATTGGCCGAAAGTATATTGTTCACTTTCTAAAAGTCAATAAAAAAAAGTCCAAGTATTTCGCACTGTGACTGTTGGATTGTTGATGTTGACTACTCGAAATTCTCGACTACAGTGACCAGTCTACGAAATAGACCAACATTAAAGACATGTTGTAACTTTAAACAAAAGGCCGATTCGTAAAGAATTGAAAGTCACTATTAGATTTGGATTGGTCAACTCTTCCAGATTATGATGTTGCAAAAATTTGTCCGATAGTAGGACCATTCAATATTCGAAATATGACGGAATAACCCGTTTTATTGTAGTCGTATTTATAGTGGAGTGGCTAACATGAATCTCAAAATTGGCAGTTTTGTGCAAATTTAATTGGACAATTAGATCTTCTTCATTTCATTAATGGCATTTTAACGTTTAATTTACAGCATGGTGTTAAGAATTTTCTTTGATTTCTTATGAATCGAGAAGCACTTTTGTCTTTCGGAATTATATTTTGAAATTCATAGTGACTAGTTGCGGTTTAAGAGCGATAATTAGTGTAAAAGAGGGTCTTTCTTGTTTTAAATTTCAATCAAAAATCCTTTCATTTTATTGGCTTTTAAATAGGCAGACAAGTCAGTGAAATATCTGTATAGCGCCGAAATTCCGATAATGCCAATGAACTTCGATAAATTTTCTAGGTGGAATGGAAGCGAAAAAGTTTATCGACTTTTTTTTTAAAGATTTTATCAATGTCCAAAGTAGGAGTAGCTGTGATCGTGTTAAATTGTGTATTACTGTTCGATGTACGTATTTCCGGCTCCTCAGGCAAAATTTTACCGTTCGTGTCAAATCAATTTGGGATTAGATTTATGAATTTTCGATAAATTTATTAGTGATATCTAATATCTAATTTTTGCTAGTCGCGTCGCGAAATAAAATGGGTTAGATTCGAGATAAAGAAAATTTCTGCATTCCGTGGAATTTTAAAAAGCAGATGAATCTACGATTTATGGACATGGGTGAACCAATGTCTTCGGTGCATCTTGGTATTATTCTGATCAGACTGTTCGAGTTAGGCATTGAGATTGAATTGGCTCAAAAAGGCATGTGGTGCCTCAACCAAGAGACGTGGCTACAATCGATAAGAGTTTACTCTCCATCCTAAGTGAAAATTGAGTCATATACCTCCAAGGAGATTTTTAATTGTTAAATGTTAGTCAGGGAAACCTATAGACGGGTAAAATTTAAAAAATCCAACAAATCTATAGTCGGCCAAAAAATAGTCGAGAAAAAGATTAAATCCCGATATTTGTATACCAAAAAACAAAATTTTGAAGATATTACCGTATCTCGAAGAATTTCGGGATTTTGTAGGCCGGTATTTAAAATTCTGAGCTTTTCCATTTTTTCAGATATTTGGATTTTGGACTTTTTGATATTTCGATTGCGTGAATTTTGTAATCCGCCATTGCGTACCGCCCCAATATTCTTAAATTGAATTTTTCTTCAATTAATCTATCTCTCTGCCAATATACACGGCAGTGGTTTGTTCTACGATGCTATAAAAGGAAAAAATTCCAACATTTAGATTTTCATAGAAATTAAAAAAAAGTTGTGCACTTCTTCTTAGTAGGGCCTTTCTATTTTGATGCCCTAACCACGTGCGCTTGATACCTACAGGTAAATCCAGAGCTGATTGTTATAAGATTTTTGATTTTATTAGAAGCAAAATTGGTTTTTGGTGACAGATTGTATATTCTGGAAATAGCGCACTCAATAACACTATCGTTTGGCCAGTAATGGTACGATTCTTTTAACTATTCCTGGAACAAACTTCATAACTAACAGACATTATTAATGAATCGTATGTACCGGCCATTTCTTGCATTACACTAATCTGCATACTGCCGATACTCGTGCATAAATCATTGCGAAATTTATTTGCTTTTTAGTGGCACGAAACAATACAAAATGATATTATCATATTCATTGATCATGTTCATCTTGCCGACAATTTTTATATTGCCAACTGCAACATAAAAACAATTTTAATGATCGCGCAATGAAAATTTCTAATGGCATAGAAAAAAACTTCATCGACAAGATCAATTGAAGAAAAACGAATACGTCTAGAGTAGCCACTCCTGGCTTCCCATATAATTACTTGCAATAAAATTTCATTAGCAGCTCAGTACAGATTGTAAATTAGTTGATCGCCAAAAGGTAGCAGATCACAATTAAGCGGGCAAAATCGTTTCGTGAAGCTGCCATAAAAACGGTGCAACTATTCTCGTCCGTTGTTTAGTTCTCGCGGGATTAACACGTGCAAATGTAAATTAGCAAGTCCGCAACGTCTTTACCTGAATGCTGTGCCAACAAACCGAAAATAATCGCAAAAAAACCACAATTGCACGTATAGTTACAGGTGTAATTAAAACAGCCATCCGGCTCTTTTTTTCCACCTACCATGCACTTCTTTCCGATGGAAATGACTAAATTTAGCTTAGAAAGTCAGCACGGCAGGTATAACGATGTCGGCTTATTCATTCGCTTCGAAGTGCTTCGGTCCGGTCAAAGACATGATCTCGTCATTATGCGGATTAACGTAAAAAGTCTGCACATTGACCGGCCTTGGAAGGTCGTTCGTCGTTCTTTGACTCAAGAGTTGTTTGTTGGCACGGCTAATTCGTCGGACTTCTTTACTAGGTGCCGAGTAGAGAACCAACCAGAAGTGGTATCGCAATTCCAGCCCCATTTGGATAAAATGTAAGAAAGATTCCTTTCGAGGCTTGAAGTCTTATCCACATCTTGGAACTATCAGGTATCGCGATCAGCCGGATAAAATACATGAAGCTAATGCCGCCAGTCCTCATTTTGTGTGCAAATGGAAATCAGTAAGACATTACAGTGCCTAATGAAGATCACGTTTGCTGCTAATAACAACAGGAAGATACCAAAGAGATCTTCAAGTAAGTGCATAATCCACGGCTGATATCGTTAGAAGATCTTCAGATAATATGATAAATTAGCACAACAATAGTTAAAAGCTGATTCCCTGCGGCTTATCGCGTGTCCTTTAATTCAATTTTTATAAAGATCAAATCTCGACTTACATCAAAATCATAGTTGCCCACATACGATAGAATGATGCACGACTTATTGAAATAGGAGCAAACTAAGGCAGTTTTTATTATACTCATTTACAATAATGTTAATGTTCATAGAGTGATTAGATTAATTATACCCTCAAACCATATATTTTTATACACATTCTTCTTTACACATAAATTTTTTAATGTTTTTTCCTTATTGCTTGGAATCTAACAATAATTACATAACAATAAAATGTTATTCATTGAGGAGATTTTACGAGTGTGAAAGGGAAAAAAGTGATAGTAACTCAGACGGAACCAATGTTCCGGAAGGTTGAAATCGTCATAAAAATCTATCAGCAGTCTGGGTGTTAAGTTAATGAATGCATCATTTAAAACTGAATTACGGTGCAGGTTAGATACTATGTGACTGACAACCTAACACAATAACGTGCCAAACAGCCTTCTGGTTATTCGCCAGTTTAAATTTTGGGGCATGAACCGTTCAGATTATATAGATTTTAAAATATATCGATTCCAGCTCACACCCCCCGCACAAATTTTGAAATTTTTTTACGCAAATCTCGCTTCTCTAAGCGAGATATAGAAAACATTTTTTTGTCTGAAACACACCCTCGATTCTTGCGTCATTCTATCCCTTCAAAGTGATACCTTTTTGGGGATCTACCCAGTCTACCCACCAAAAAAAATTAGAATTTTTTATCTGAACGGGTTTTGTGAGCTCAGAACACGTTTGTGTACGACGTATACGGCGGACAGACGGATTTTTTTGGTTTTTCTTTTTTTTCCTACTAGCTTGGAAACGTGAAATACAAAAGTTAAGATTAGCAAATTATTTTTTTAAATTTCAAAAATTATCAAAAAATAATAAAATAAAATCTAGGTTTAAAACTTACTGCAGTCACGATCGGCTGCAAGCCATTCATATGATACTCTAGATGAATACTGAACTCCGATTTATATTGTAGTTGGGGATAAATAAGAATTACATGTGTACATGTTGTATGTCCTTTATTAAAAACCCCCATTCGGTTGCTACATGAAACTAAAAGACAATATCGGCAGTGTTTAATTTCATATCTTGAACTGGGTGAGACACCGATAAAAAAATTTCCTTTTTGAAGGACATGGTAAGTGCAGAAAGGACTCACTCGATTTCTTACATATTTATCCTTTTCCTTGGAACCATTTAAAAATGGATGTGTACAAAATTTCAAATTCGTAGCTTGAAGCGTTCAAAAGTTATCGGAAAATATTGTTGAACACGTGTCTTAAGAATATTTTGTATGGAAAGTACCAGAAGGAGTAAAAGGATTTCGCTGGCTAGTAAACTCGAATTTCGTTTTCACTCAAAACTAATTTGTACAAAATTCCGAATTCGTAGCTAAACGATTACTTGAGTTTAAGTGAGCTCCGTAAATTAAGTGAAGACATTTTGACAGGATATTTGTATGGCAGCTACACGAAGGATTTTTTCATAATCATACGTTTAGCTCCAACTATTGGAAAATTAACACATAGAAAATTTCAAAGTCGTAGCTTAAACCCTTCTGAAGTTATCGGCCAATATTCTTGAACACGTGTTGTAAGGACATTTTGTATGGCAGCTACCTGAAGGAGTAGGACGATTTGCCCGTTAACGAACTTAGCCTTATAAATTCAACCAAACATCCAGATTCTAGATGAAGGCGTTCTTGAGTTATCGTGCTAACGGACAGACAGACAGACAGACGGACGGACGGACGTCAAACGGATTTGGAGTTTTTGGCCACAAATAAACAAAAAATAATATATAACTTTTTTTCGTCCGCGGCTTGGTTCTATGCGTTACAAACTTTTGGGCTGGATTAAACTTATAATACTCTATATGATTTTATCTAGAGTATAAAAATGTAGTATCGAATCTTATGTTTTTTGTCGCGTTTCTACGAATTTTCGTTTGCCATGTTATTAAAAAATAATTTTATATATAGTTTTTCTTTTTCGTTCCTTACTACATAAATTTGTTACCACAAGCGTCAATCATGGGTGTACACTAGTGTACTGCCAACTATAATACCATGGGTATACTCAACACCCATGGGGATTCCTTAGCTACCATTGGTTTACTTGGGTGTATATACATGGGTGTATGTACATGCAAGGGTGTTCCTCAACTACCATGGGTGTTTGATTTGAATAAACAACAAAATTTATTTCCTTTAAAGAAAAGATCGATTATTGTTACAACTATTATAAGTTTTAAATGATATAAAATCTTTGTTTGTAGACAAGATACTTCCTTCGGCGACATATTTTTCTTGAAGTATACTAGTATTCTAAATTAAGTAAGGACAACATTTTATAAAGATCGGAGACAGCCAAAAATTTAACAACTTTTGGTCGTTTTTATTCTACCACAAAAAACTTTCAAATTTATGTCCGTACATATGTAAATGTTCTTTCTTTCCTTCGTTTATTTTTTTTATATTTTTCAATTATATTTAATTTTTTGTTTTGTAAAATAGTTATGAAAATTTATTATATGGTAGCAAAGTTGTTACAATTTTCTGAATAAAATATCAAAAAAATTCTCTAAAGTTCTAGAATTGAAATTTTTTATTTCAAAAACAAATAATTATTTTCAATAATTTTTCTTAACTACTACATTATGGAAAACAATATTGATTATTTTAATATAGATAAATCCCTAATGTTCTTAATTCAAACCCACAAAATAAGTCATCATGAATTTCATGAAAATTATAAGTACAATTCCACCGTTTCTCGACTTGGGCTACCTGATAATTTTGTCTAAAACAGATTCAATTTGAGTTTTTTTGAAGCTTGTTAAAACAGTGTACTCCCAATGGGATAAATTTGCTTTGATACGATTTGAGTGGCGTTTCCTCCAGTCAAGGATTTCGTCAATTTGTTTTTCCGATATTGCCTTGATACCGAAAATACAAACACAAAATCGTGAAGTTGACTTCTGTAGGAAATCTGACACTGCCATCAAATAGGACATCCTTGCCAATAAGAAGTATTGCATGCTTGGATTTTTATACTATTTTAATTATACTTCAGAAGGAATCACACAATAAAAAATATAAAATGATACAATTACAAAAATATCTAGTACACTACATTTAAAAAATTTATCAATATTTTAACAATTCATTTTTGATATGTTGCTTGCCTGCTTCTTCACACGACCGTGAAAATCCTTTAAAAAAATATGTATTTTAAAATTATTGTTTACGAAATCAGCTATATAAAAAACTTTAAGTTTTCAGCAGCAGCCGTTCTCGAAATTGAAAACTCCGCAGATATATGTTCATCAAAACTTTCTCCTTACTCGTCAAAAACAAAAAGAATTGTGATTTAATTTATTTTAATTCTACGGATTCTTTAGATCAATGCCTAGAAATAATTAATTATTATCATAATTTATTATTTATTTAATTTTTTTTAATTCGACCGCTAAGGGGGTGTAAGGGGGTTGCATACATTTTCACGAATTCTGCCACATTCCTTAGGTCTGATAAGATGTAGAAAACGTTCTTACTTCCACGGACTTTCTAAATAATCACTAAAAAACCGTTCTCAGGATTTTTGTTATTTAACAGCCAGCTAAGAAGGTGTAAAAGGGTTGTAAACGTTTTCACTAATTCCGTCATATCTCTTAAGTCTGACAAGATATGAAATTGGTTTTTTCTTCTAGAAGTTAAACCCGGACTTATATAGGCAGATTTTTTGGAGTATGCATCAAGCTTCAAACTTAAACTATTACTGAGATAGACCAACCAAAACCCCTGTACTGATTATTTTTTCAAAATAGTTATAACGACTTCAATACACTAGCGCCATAGCCCCAAAACTATTTCTTTTGGAAGCAAAGTAGTAGTAAGTATCTTAAGAACAGGAGGATTTAAAAAAATCTGTTTGTTGTACTATGAGGAACAATCTAAAACGTAATCAGTATGTTAACAAAAATAAGACGAATATATGGTTGTTTTTCTTAAATTGTATATTTCATTAATTTTATTCAAGTCCTTAATATAATCGGTATTCTTGCTACAAGATTTAATCGATAGTAAAATAATACTAGTTCTAGGTGCTACGCTCGAAGCCAGTCTTGTGTTAGTTGCTGCAATGGTAATTTGCTAGTAGTAAGGATTAAATCGGCTCGTATACATGGAGTTCGGATGGCTGTTGGCCAAAACGAAAATTTCGTTGGGACGTCCGTTGAACAGAAATTGTCCTTTTAGTTGTGTAACCTCTGAATCGACAAGGGATGGTTTCGGTCTTAGATGTGGTCGTTGTGGACGGGGTTGCTGGTACGTTGGCATTCCAAATTGCTGTTGGATACTAGCTGGTGGGGGCATTGTATATTGCGGTTGGATGCTGTTTCCGAAGTGAATAACTGAAGTTGGTCGGGCATTCGAAACGAAATTCAGGGGGATGCTGATGAAGGGACTGACTGGTACTGGTGCGACTGGTGGTGAAATCGGAGGAATCGGCATCATGGGATTGAAAGAGGGTGGCTGCGATACGTATCCGGAACCGGGGACAAACATATATGGTGTCGGTGGCAATCGAATGTAGAAAATTGGAGAGTCCCGATATTGTGGTCTATGTTGTGCTCCAGGTCGTCTTTTAGCCATATTTGCACGTGAAAGTACGTCCGGTTGGTATTCGTTTTCGTCCTCGTACTGGGGATAGCCGTCGTAGTAGTTGTTGCTGTAGTCGTAGGGTATGAATGCTGCTTGTGGAACATATGGTGAATTAAAGTAGTCGAAATAATTGAGCATTCGATTTTGTCGAGATGACGATTCTGGTTGGATGTCGGATTCGGGGGCAGATAATTCAGGAACATTTTGTTCGCTGATCGGTGGTTGTGATTCGGTAACTTTTTCGGTGGATAATTGATGAGTAGTCGATATATGCGAAAGAATAGAGACGAAAAATATGCAAAATGTCTCCTTTGTAAATTTCATTTTGGAGGTAGATTGGTCTGGAAAAATAAGTAGAATACGGGCATTAAATTTTTAAAATTTACACGATATGTATTGGTTAGTTTTCTTCTTATTGTTTTAATTTATTTAATTTAGTTTATATTTTATTCCATTTTCTTTTTATTCATAAGGATATTGCTACTAATAATAATAAATAAATAAATAAAAATGTGATGAAATTTTTAAGTTTTTCAATTTTTGTTTTTAAGATCCGAAACATTGATGAATTTTTTTTTAATTTTTTCCATCACACATGTGACCCTCTGCCCATATTAAAATATGCAATCAATTGACATGCTCCTTTAAAGACCCAATCAATGGTTTTTTATATGATATGATTAATCAATATTAAAAAAGTTTTTCTGTGTTTTATTAAATCCCATTTAACAAATTTATTTTGAATTTTTTTATAGTGGTACTTCTTCAGTTATCTACAGTTAACCATAACTATATTTTCACATGAGTTATTCTTTTTTTTAATATCTTTCAATTATTCTATTATCGATAAGTTATCGAACTTCCAACAAATAGTAATACAGTTATTTAACTTCTTAAAAATTATTGTTCTTTAGTCCGTTCAAAGCAATTGAATTGTAATAATTGTAATTTAAGGTCTAAAAAATTATGGTCTTAAATTTCACATGCTGGTTTCTTTCTTCAAAGAAATGGTCTGTGTTTGCCATAACTTATGGAGAAGCCATAGTTAAAAGTGAACGCTACTCGAGGTAGTGATATCACTACCAATTCTTTCTTCAGAAGCGGGAGAGAAAGATCTTGTTGCTACAGACGTAAAATTTGCAGCTCAAGAAATCTGATTTTGTTGGACGTGATTTTTGGTTTTAGTTGCACTTTATTATAAAAAAGGATTTCTCTATTACGAATATGGTTTAGTTTAAAGATGAATATCGTGGAATGTTCTTAAGCTAGAGCAATGAATTTACACTCGTTTGAAGAGTGACGAAACAAGCTTCTATATTATCGGAAATAGTTAAGTCAACGATTGCGTTTCCAGTGAAATAGCCCTAAATAAAATTTTTTTTATCTAAAATGTACTATTACTATAAAAATTACTACAGGTTTTTTCTGTGTACTTTACTTTATTTTTCCATCATAATAATATAAGCTGATAATAAAGAGTCAGTTGTTAGTTTGCTTGAGGCAACTTTGCTGTTCTAGAATGAAAATAGCCAATGGGCTAAGTTAGCCGTGGTTAAAGTTATGGCCCGAGGCCGCACAAATTAGGATGGCGCTTTGTGTATAGAACGGCCTTAATGACGGTTGTTCTTTCAGCTTATCCCAACAGACCAAAGTTATTTTTATTTATCTTCATGTCCTTTGAAACGAATAATTTCCATAATACAAAATACCTGCGAGTGTAATTGTTTAGAAAATCGAGTTCCCATCCTCTCCTTTCATTGATAAATTGCTGCAAATTATTGTTAGATTTTTTCGAATTATTGCTTAGCTTCTCGTATATCGGAAATCGTTTATTTAATCACTTTATGCTGAAATTGTGAGGCCATAAATAAAATTTTCCGTGACAATGCCTCTGTGAAAACATCGTGCATTTGGCCGGCAAAGGCATTGTTCCAAACGAGGAACTAGAAAAGAGGAACCTCCAAGTCGACTCTAGATATTCACTTTCCTGTCGCCTATCGTTTTTCCTATTGTGCACATAAAAACAAACGTACGAGTATATATACATATTTTCACCCAGACATGGTTCTATCGTTTTTTTTTCACCCATTGACTGGCCACAAATCCAATTTCCATGTTGTCATATGTGTCCTCGCAATTACAATACACTCCGTACGTACAATATGTGTGCACCATGTTCAATGCATTTATCCGTGGTTTTCATGCAACACATGCATTTCGATTTCCGAATAATGTCACTGGCCTCACCAAAAACCGAGCTGGAAGCGAAGAAGAATGGTCGCTATAATTGCAGATGGGAATAACCAGTAACCACACAAGTTGGATAATAGCATTATTGCAATAGATGAACAAAAACACCAGCAGGGAAGTTTACATGCCACTTTATACTTTCACCGTTCATGTGGTTATACAACGAAGTTCAAGTTCATTAAAATTGTGGGTATGATTGTCACGAAGCATGTTTTGCTCTTATTTATGGGAAAATAAATTCATACGATTGTAGAGGTACCGAAAAGAAAACTAATCTGTTTCCAAAATAAATTAAAATCATTTAACCCCTTTCATGTTGTTCTGTTGGCCGAATTTTTATTTATTTTTTTTCCAATTTTATCAAAAATACAAGATCTTTGAATAAAATGTTGGTAAATGTAAATAATGCGGGAATAAAACCCTTTATACTCTCTTAAGAGCTGAATATCGAAAAATTCTGAAAGGCTTTTTAAGCGATTGTATAACAATCCCGAGGAAGTAAAATCCGACGAGATAACTTTAGACAACCACTTGGGGGTTGACTATCGAAAAATCTTGAAAATACTTTCTAGGTTTCAGGTACCAAGAGAAGGGTTGCAAATTGAAAAATTTGAAATGGATTTTTGGACGATTATATACAAAGCGCGTTTAAGTAAAATCCAATACGAAATTCAATTAGACCTAAATGATTTGTTGGAATTTGTGAAAACGTACACAACTACCTTACGCCCCCTTGGGCTATCAACTACTATCCAAAGATTATAAAAAAAATTCTAGACACTAGACAAGAGATTACCTATGTAAAATTGTTTCGGTATCTCAGGATACCTATGAGTCTCACGGAAAGTTTTTTTGCCACACTTCCACCAATGCAAATTTGAAATTTTTGTTTGCTTAAATTATTTTTGTGGTATATCTACATATACATATCAAGTTTGAAACTTGTAGGATAAACCGTTTTAGACATAATGAATCCTACTTTGCTAGTATCAAAAATTCTATTTTTGACTTTGCATATATTGGCCTTACACAGGTGCCAACTTTAAGGTGTCAACACCGCTCCTTCTCGCACTGTTCTGTTTATGTATAGTCCCACTTCTGACACCAATTAATTACCATTTTTTATAAACTGTACTTGAGGTATAAAAATTGAAATTTTATGCTTTACACCCTCCCGATTGTCACGCCGTTTAAGCACTGAGCCCACAATCCACGGCAGAAAAATACACCACTTACAGGAGTCAATCTACAAAAAAAAATATAACTTAATATCTCAACTGGTTTGTGAAATATCAGCCTTGCTGCGTGTTTCCTTATGGCGGACTATGTACACGGTGGACAGACATTTCTTATTTTATTATTATTATTTTTTTTTTTAATAATATTAGGATACCAAATTTTTTTAAATTTCAGGTCGATCACAATACATCATAAACTATTAAAAAATAAACATAATGTGTAACAAACAAAATGAATTTCTGTGATCTCTGCTCTTTGATTGCTTACCAGGAAAAGAGGATTTAGTGTCCTTAGCCCCGCGGGCTTGGTTCCTAGTTAAGAAGTAGTTTGGATTTAAACAAAGAGGTTTATACCATTTAGAGTCGCAAGCTAATGCAAAAGTTGATTCGTTAAGTATTAAACAATTTAGTTGAATAACTTACTTTTGATCAGCTCTTTGGGCTATAGGTGACTGAAACCGAAAAGTACTAAATGTTTTTCCTATATTTTGCCTTGACCTATGCGGAGGGTTATTGATATTGATATTGTATTGGGCGCAAAAATCTTTCTATTTAATTTGAAAGTTAATGAAGACATACTACAGAAATGATCCTGTGAAGTATAGTCTTCATCTTTTCAACATCAATGTACCGTAAATACCATTCAAATTGAGGAGAACATTTTTTAACAATTTCAATTTTGCTCTTGATGGAAATTTTGAAAAATAAGATTTTGTGAATTTTCCAAAAAGATGATAGCACTGCTGGGAGAGTATTTAAGTTCGAAATTGTTTAATTTTTCATCAAAATCTACGGATATGTATTCACGGGCACTTTAAGTCTTACAAGATATTAATATTTGAAAATATTACTTTAAAGTTTTGTTTTTATGCACTCACATCCGTACCACTGACCTCATCGACAAATTCATGTTTAGAACATTTCAGTAGTAAATACTTGTCTCTATTATTTGTTCGACTTTCAAATTTAACCTATTCCGAAGGTACATATAAACTTCACAATTTTTCACCCTACCTAGCCTGTTCCGTACACTATACCTTTCGATAATTCACCCCTAATACTAATCAAAAATTTTTATCAAAAATATTTCCAAATCGTTTGCGTATGGTGGACAGACGAACAATTTTTTTTGTCTTTTCTAAAACATGAGAATACAAAATTTAATATTTTAGATCAATCTGAACTCTATTTTATTAAAAAAAACTTCTTTCTGAATAAATTACGTCACTTCTTAATTCTCGAATTATAATTTTATCGCAATTACCCAATGTAACGAAAGTAACTTTGTAATGAACACGAAGCAAATTTGTAATGCTTTTCTTTTTTACAAAACAAAGTAAAATTAACTGCAAAAACAAAAGCAACCCGTTGATTCTCTGCGTACTCTACAGATAGTCTAATCACTTCATTTATTAAATTGTGTCCATTAATTTAAAATTAGTTTTATTAAATTTTAGCACACGAAATAGGGATTTTCCGCGTTGCCTTATAAATTACGAATAACACAAAAACTTAATTATTAATAACAGCTTGAAGCTATAATTAAACAAATATTTCAGCCTTTTTGATTTGAAATTTAAAAAATAAATGAAGGAATAAAATAAAATTAAAAGAAGTAAAATTGAAATCATAAAGTAAAAATAAATAAAATGAGTTTTTAAATTTGGTTTTTCTTCGGGAAAAAAGATCTTAATTATATTTTTGGATAATTAAACACTTTAATTGAAAGAATTTTTAAATAAGGCACATTTTTTATGATTTATAGTGTTAAATAGAACGTAATTATTTTAATATATTTAATGTTATTAACAAGGTAAGTCTTTTCTCACACTATAGTTTTTAGATAATAATATTTATTTATATAGTTTAAATTATTTAAAATTACCGAAGAATTTTGTTTTTTTTCCCCAGTAATTTTTATATCCGAATTTTATATTTGGAATTTTTAAAGTGCAAAGGACATGCGTACTAAAAATATACTTAAGATCCATGATTGAATTTTTTTTTCCAAATTACAGCTGATTTGTTGGAGAACATAAATTATTTTTGCTATGAGTGTATCGCGCATAGGTAGAAGGATATAAAATATTTTTTATGTGGATGGAATTGTTTTGTCCCCGGAAAACAATACAATTCTAGACCGTTCCCGACTTGGTAAATTTTTTTTAAATAAATAAACGTTGGTTCTTCTGTGCTTAATCCTTTTGAGAAGATTATTCCACGCACTACAAATATTTACCTGTATTTCTTTCACTATGTCGAATTCCTCTTTGCTGCTATTAAAACCGTCCGGTATTTACACAACTAATCGTCAGGTAGCGATCGTAACGTACTTAAGAATTAAAACGCGCGATTAAACCGTGACTCAGAACTTTTTGACATTGACCGAGTTTCGAAATTCGTCTAAGCTAAAGCCAGTAAAGAAAAAAAGAACACACTAAAATTAGAAGATGGGCGAATGATCCGAGTTGACGAACTGATCTACAATGATCGTTTTAAAGCGCGGCCTAGCCCATTATATACAATAATCAGAATCACCTGTAAGATGTAAGTTTACACGTTAATCCGAGTCTTACTTACTTAAAGCAACGGAAAGAGAAGAAAATGAATGGACGATTGTGAATCGCGTAGTATATTGGGGGGCTAGACTATGGGGTCGCTGCCGGGGGCCACCAAACTTAAGAACATTAGATAGAGACCCTCCATGCGATGTAAGAGTGGGCCGCGTGTGATCTTGCCCATCAAAAAAAAAAACGGAATATCGCGAATACGTGCATCAATTTCATAAGTTTCGTGCGATCATTACCGCGCCGACCCGAACTGATCGGGACTGTAATTCTTGCCCCGTCCACTTTACCTGCAATCGCACGGTGCTAATTTCGATCGGATGGGACTCAGGTGAGGAGCCACCTCGCCACAAGATCACGGTCAAGATCTTGCAATCTTGGCGCAAAAGAAGCCGATCGAATTGTCGTCGAGGCGAACATATCGTTATGCAGCGAATCCAGCCATTCGTTTACCTTCTTGAAATTCCTCTCTAAAGTGTGAAGTAATTAAAATTGTTTTGCATAAATTGTGTAGATTTTTAGCTGGGCGACATGACATAATTCAAGTGTCTCTTGTTCGTGCTGCCCTGTCGCAGTGAATATTAGCCCACCTGCAAAACGAAAAATCATGTCACAAACGACTAACGTCGTTAATTAGCGTACGTGAAGAAATTATACCTGTGCGACTTGGAAGGGTTTTTAAATCAACCGACGCGATATTTATCGCTCGCTCGGCTCTTCAAATTGAAAACAAAAAAAATAATTAAGAAAAAAAATCGGATTAAAGACGTGTGAAATGGGAACACCTTTTAATAATTCTTAGGTTTTTTTTTATAATTACCTGGTTAATTTCGATTCTAAATTAGATGCAATGTGGCGGAAATTTTTTTCACCGGTCGGGCGGAAGCTTCTATGACAGATTTCCTACCACGAAAGAATTATGTCCATAGCGAGCATTGTGCACTTCTGTTTCAATGTTTGTTCTTATGTTTTGCTAATTAATTACCAACTTGAGTATTTTAGACAAGATTTTCTGGGTCAAGAGTGTGATTCTTTCGGCTTTGCTTTGCAATGAAATATGAATTTCGGTTATGAAATACACGCGTTAATTGTGTTTTGAAGTTTAAACGTATGAAATTTTCACAAAATTAACATTTTCAGTTAGGAATTTGGAACTTATCTATGCACATTTGGGAAGTCAAAATTGCATGGCGGTTCTTCTGGTGTTTGTGTTTCGGTGAAAAAATAGTGTAAACAATTTTGTGAAGTTTTCAGTTTCCGGGAGGTTCTGCCTTTTTTTTAATTAAAAATTATAACGCTATTAAATTTTAATAATAGTTGAATAGTCTAGCATGTTTTATTTGAGTATGGGAATTAACTTTAAGCTTACTGCGTTGTCACTAATTCGTAGAATAATCAATTTTTTTAATTTAGTTTAAAGTTTTGAATTAAATGATTTGTGTGTGAATTATTTTTGGCTGTAGAGCTGCCGAACACTGTTGCAGTTAACGTATTCTACTCTAGATTATATTAAAATAGAATGAATTTTACATAATATGTACGAGTATAAGTTAAATTCAATGCTAATTTTTGAAGTACAAAGACCTCCAAAAAAATTCTTATATAATTTTTTTTTATGAAAGTCGGTTCTCTGCCTGTCCATCTTTTTATCTGTCCTTTCAAATGGTAACTAAAAAGCACCTTAACATTGTATCTTAATTAGTTTGAAATAAATTCTGTGGTAAAAAGCGATAACAGCTTATGTTGAGATAAGAAAAAATCATTTTTAAAGTTTTCAATTGCATTTTTTCAAATAAATTGCCATTGTTTGATAGATTTTTATCTCATATATTATATTATTATTGTATTGTATTATTAAATTCAATAAAATAAGATCTCCTAATATATTTTTTATTACTTTATTTATCAATTTTGATACACATAACTGCCTAATTATTTTCTCGACTTAGGCTGTTATCGCTTTTTACCACAGAATTATAAATACAATTACGTTGATACACATATGACCATACTCTCAAAAAGTACTAGAATTTGATGTTTTAAAAGTTATCAAGTTAAAAATTAAAGTTTTATTCAAAATATCGCCGGAAGTGTGCTCAGAAAAAAGTTTACACCAATAGAAAAAGAAGCACTAAGTGGTAATGTTGCTAAATCATTCGCCTTCAAAACCTTTGTAACTCCTTAACGAAGCAAACTATATTTATAACTACGAAGTTTTTTTTGTTGTTTTCCAGCGTCAGTAGAGTTTCTGGTATGAAACCCAACACGAAATCCCCCACTGTTGATTAATCGCTGTCCTTGATGACATGACAGTTTGAAAAACCTTCACTGGATAGACCAGTTTACAAGACTGTGTTGGACTAGGTCCGGAGGAGCTGTTTCGTCGTCGGATGGCATAGACTCGTCAGAGGGTGTATCATGCCTACTATCCGAAACACCCTTATAGCTGATGGTATTGCTGAGGATTTTTCTATAAAGCGATAAAGAAACCAATTTTATTATCAACGAATTATATACAAGTGAAATTCTTGCCTTCACATCCTTATACTTAAGGTAAGTGGCACTGAAAATCACCTAATATGTTTAAGTTTTTATTGTTTTCCGGCGTCAGTGGAGTTTCTGGTGTGAAACCCCAACACGAAATCCCCGACTGTTGATTAATCGCTGTCCCTGAGGGTATGACAGTTGAAAACCTTCACTGGATCGGCCAGTTTTTATAAGACAATGTTGGACTGGGTCCGAAGGAGCTGTTTTCAGATGGCATAGACTCGTCAGAGGGTGTATATGTTGGTATGTATGAAGGTATGTATGTTTTTCCTGCTAGAAGTCTACTGGGCCTAACTCCTGTAAAATTCCTAAGATCATATCTGGTACTGTTCTTGAGATATAAAAATTAATTTTTTTTAAAAATGGTTATCCCCCCACTTTTGTACTCCACCTCTCCTCTCAAAATTTGTACATTCAGTAGACTCCACTTGTGATCTCATATACAGAAACTAAATTTTATCTTCCTGGTACAATTGGTTCCGAAGATATTGTAATCTAAAGATTTTCACCACCACCCCTACACTCCACTTCCCCTCTTAAAAATTTTAGCCCTTTTCTACTCTCCTAGTATCCCTTAAGATAACTACAAAGTTTCATCCTTCTGAGGTCAACGGTTCAGGAGATATGGATTTTAGAATGCTTCAATTCCAGCTTTCAAACGTTTCGGACACATTGTTTTTCCCCCCACTTTCACACCCCTCAACCCTTATCACCAATTTTTTTGCAAATAGGTCCACTATCATAGTACTACATAAGTTCCAAGTTTCAGTCTCCTACCATAAGCAGTTCCTGAGATCTAGAAACCAAAATTGTTCGTTTAAAACGCGCGCCCTACTCCCGCCTTACATCCCCACCCACCAAAAAGATACGAATCGTAGGGGTTCACCCAATCTACCCACCATAAAATTTTTAATTTAATATCTCAACGGGTTTGTGAGCTATGCACCTTCAAACGGTTTTGCGTACGGCGTACGGCGTCTACGGCGGACGGACGGACATTTTTTTTTTGATTTTTTGGGGTCTACTAGTCCTAAAACGTAAAAATACAAAATTTTAGGGTAGCACATTTTTTTGAAATTTCAGGTCGATCACAATACTTTATTATTAAAAAATAATAAAGTAAAACTGATGTTCCATCATTTTATGAAATAAAAAATTTCCTTATTTTACTACCTTTTTATAATACAGTAATATTTGCTACGTTTCGGTACTACAATCTCTTACCGGGTTTAGTCCAAAGACTTTGAAAAAGAAAACACAGCACTCTTTATTTCGAAGATTCAAATTTAAATCTAGAATATCAAGTCCAATTGGTTGCATTTGAAGCGTCCCTCAAGGCTCTAATTTTGGTCTTATACTTCTCCCTACTGTTTTTTAGCGATGCTATTTTTAAGTATTTCGATTTTCCTATACATATACTAATAGTTGTAAGATTTTAGAAAAACATCTACACCGAATTATACTGTGATGCATAATAACTAAAATTAAAAATTCGTCTCTTTGAGTTTTGTCATCAAGGCGGAAACTCACATTTATTAATTTAATAAGCCAAATAATTACCAGCGAAATTCATACGGATACCATTTTATCTTAATTTTCAACACACTACAAATGTACTTAACTTGATAATTTTCCGAAAAATTGATTCTCACTCTGTAGCGAGAGACAACATACAAAATTTGCGGTAATTGGAACTTACATCATTCAATTTCGCGACAAACGCAAGATATAATGGAATCCAATTAGGTGGGTATCTCTTAAATTTGAAAATATTTCCGGGTATCCCAACATCAGTCACTTAAATGATGACACAAAATCTACCAACTCTCAGCTGAAATAAGGAATTCTTCCAAATTGTTGATATTCTTTTGTCATTTTGGAGTTGAAAAATTATTATTTTATTTACAAATCATAGAAAATATTTTGCAAAGTTCCGAACAAAAAATGGGTCAAAACAAAAACACGATTGGAAATTTGCAATCAACTGTAATGTGATGTGAAAAATGTTGGGAATTTGGTGCAAATTACCTAATTATGGCCTTCTACACGCCTGCTTGATGAAATGAGGTGTACTAATTAGATCAATTGCGTAGCTTAGATCTAGATTTACTCGAAATTTAAAAATATTCATAAATTGCTGTTAATCATAAAAATTTCATCCGAATTATTTCATAGGTCAGACTGTTTTTCGTTTAGTAATCCGAGTATATGTTACGTACTAAATTTTGGGTTACTATTTTCTTTTCTAAAATTTAAAAATGTTCTTAGAATTGGCGCGAAATTTACGAAAACCCGACAAAATGTGCTCCAATTACGCACATCCGCTATTCTATTCTAAGCGATTGTTGCATATGCGGCAATAAAGCGTAGTTTAATGCATTTTATGACCGTAGGAGTTTACGAACCAATAAATTAATTCGTTGAAATTTTCTAGGTTTTATAAAAATTTTACGGCTTGGAATAGTAAAACTTATAATTTGGTAAAGTGTAATCCTGTGCGGCACTAATGAGCGACATTAAAAATTTTAATGCAGTGGCAGACATCTGGTAAATTTTTTCTTCTGGTGGAAAATAAGGAAATTGATCTCGAAAGAAAAACGCCGACTACAACAGTATAAAGTTGCAATTAATTGTACGGAAGTGGCCGCGTTATAATTGAAATTAATATCAGAATCCATAAATCCGAGCACATGATAATATTTTGTTATTAGAGACTTTGTTGGCGTTGAATCAAAACGGAGGGTTCTACAAAGCTATAAAGTGATAACGGCGTTACTTTAGCGGATAATCTACATAATGCAAATCCGAGAAATGGGTCAGAAGGGAGAGAAGTTAATTGAAGAATAATGGAGCAAACGCTATAGTGGGATTACAGTACTCGTATGAATGGAATTGTGGGAAATCGTAATTAGTATTTGTGAGATCAATTTGTAGACTAAATTGCATGCACCTGTTGTATTTTTCACATGTATGTACTAGAATCAATTATGGAATATCAGTAAATGAAGTGCTCATTCATGAAAAGAAGATCAATGAGAATGAGATTGTACTGAAAAGTGAAAGCTATTACCGAAGTGCATAGATGAGATGGAGAAATAATAAGCAAGTGGTAAAGAGTGAAATTTTTTGTTGACGAATTGTTAATAAATTTTTTTGGGTATATTCCGTGAAAGATATAAAAATGATAGTAATCGATTTGTTTGAAATATCAATGATGACGGAAAAAAAACATTTGTAATGTTCCGTAGACGGGGAAGGGAATTCGGGGGGGGGGGGAATTTGTATTCCATTACAAAGAAGGGATTTTGAGTATCTATATATTCTAAATCAAATTGGTTGAATAAAACTTTTTGACAACCACTTCAAATCGGTAGCGCGGCATAACAAAAGAAGTGAAAACAAAAGAATTAAGCCAGAAACTTGATTTTAAGTCATTGATTTTACTTGATTATATTTTAACTAAAAACTCTAAGAGATATGGTTTTCTAATTTATTTATAATCCGGTAATGGTATTGAGCAGACCCCTATTAGGTGTATATTTTTTGCCAATAGTGGTGCAATGGGGAAGGCTGTAGGCAGGTTTTAAAATAGGTTTATTTCATTTCTGTATCTCAAGAATGGTAATAAAGGGTTTTCCAATAGGGACTTGACAACTTTGAATTCAATTTGTGAACGCACCCTTTCACTAATCATCGAACTGTCACTGTCAATTTATTCAGTAAACTTAACATTTTTATCATGGTAAAGTACACGAAGGAACAACGTCTGCAAATTATAAAAATTTACTACAGAAATTCGGAGTCGGTGACCGCTACTTTAAGAGCGTTAACTCCGATTTTCGGTCGTAATTCTCGCCCTAGTAGACAGGCAGTAACAAGTTTAGTGCAAAAATTTGAGTCTACATATTCGTTGTGTGATGTTGCCGTGCCAGTGAGACAACGGGTTGGTCGAAGTGTCGAAAATATCGCTGCCGTTGAAACGTCCGTAGCAAATGATCCAAATCAGTCAATTCCACGGCGTTCTCAAGTGTTGGGCATCGCCCAGACCACGTTATGGCGAATTTTGCGTAAGGATCTTGGTTTACACCCATACAAGATCAAGCTGACTCAAGAATTGAAGCCGATGGACCATTTGAAGCGACGTACGTTCTCCGATTGGGCTCTGGAAAAGATGCGCCAAGATGATCAATTTCATCGCAAAATCATCTTCAGTGACGAAGCTCATTTTTGGCTCAGTGGGTTCGTCAATAAGCAAAATATGCGTTATTGGTCCGGTGAAAATCCACATGTGCTTCATGAAAGACCACTTCATCCACAAAAAATAACTGTTTGGTGCGGTTTGCATGCTGGCGGCGTCATAGGGCCATATTTTTTCGTCGACGATAATGATCGTCACGTTACTGTGAATGGTAATCGTTATCGCGCCATGATTACCGATTATTTTTGGCCCGAATTGGAAGATATGGACTTGGACAACATGTGGTTTCAACAGGACGGTGCCACAAGCCACACAGCACACGTTACAATCGATTTATTGAAGAGTAAGTTTGATGAGCGTGTTATCTCAAGAAATGGACCAGTCGATTGGCCGCCTCGTTCGTGCGATTTAACGCCTCTGGACTTTTTTCTTTGGGGCCACGTCAAGTCGTTGGTCTATGCCAACAAGCCGACGACGTTGGAAGAGCTCAGAGCCAACATTGAACACGAAATAGCAGCCATTTCGGCCGAAATGTGTGGCCGAGTCATCGAAAATTGGGTCCAACGAATCGACCGCTGCAAACGTGCCCGCGGTGGCCATATGAACGAAGTCGAGTTCCATTCATAAATGTTTTGATTGTACTTCAACCCGATAATAAAGTTTTTGAAATATCTCAAATGGTTTGCATTTTATTTTGAAAAAAAGTTGTCAAGTCCTTATTGGAAAACCCTTTAGATAGAATGGTAAAATTTTTAACTAAGAGAAGGAAAGAACATAAATATATATACCAATATTCAACTTTTTAGCATAAGCCGATCCTGAGATAATAAAAAAGTACCCCGTCTCATGACGTTCTTTTCAAAAATATCTTTCTAGGGTTTCTCTTTAGCGGTTCTATACACTCAGAGAAAATTATCCCATTAAATTGTTAATAGTACACCCATTGATTTACTAGTTCATAAAACAGTAAATTTGTCTTATTAAAACAATGGTTTTCTAGCTTTTTATATCTTTGATTTTAATAGGAATACATTGTTGAAATTGTTGATGAAAATTGAAATAGGGTAAACTACCCGGTTTCGGGCCACCCAGCCTATTTCGGGCCACCCTGTTGCTTTTCTCTTTATACTAAGCTTCATCTAAATAAAAAAGAATTCAATTGCTAATTTGAGGTGCTTAAGATGTTCTGAATGAATTCTTTGTCGCTTTGTATACTCTAAGTAACCCATGCAATCATTCTGGAATATTTGAAGATGACACATCAAGTCTTCGCATTCCATTAGGTATTTCGCTAAGCGCGAGTTAGTTTTAACGCATAGTTTTGTAGTTTTGTTAACGGGTTTAAAAAATTAATTAATTAAATACTATCTTTAATTGTTTCTTTAATAAAAAAATTGCATTATAGTACCCTATGTTTAATTTCAACAACATTGCAATTATTTGCTATTATACAGGAGCCCGAAACTGGGCACGGTGTCTTTTCTCATTAAAATTTATTTTTTTTAATTTTTTTTTATTATTCGTTAAAATTATGATATCAAAATAGAAAAAGTACATTACGACGAATATAAAACAATAATTGTTGTACATAATGGGTACACAGTAAGATAAAAGTAAGTCTTGGAACTAAAAAAATCTCTTAAGGGGGCCCGAAATCGGGTAGTTTACCCTACCATTGACTTAAATTGCATTTCCCTGTTATTTTTACGAGTATATGGTTACACTATTATTCTGATACTACACTACAGTCATTTCTTAATAGTATAAGAACAATTAAATGTATTACCTTAAGATTAAATATCCTATTCGTTTAATGTAGTATACTATTATACTATTATATTATACTATAATTTTTAACCATTATTTTAATATATCGTAAGATTAAAACAATAGGTTTAGTAATAAATAAATACATGCCATGTTTATATTGTCAATTGTTTTCTTCTGAAATAATTCGTATATATACATTAGTAACTTAATGTGATCATGAATATGATCATACCATTGAATCAATAGGACACACATCAATTTCCTTCTTTTCAACGCTATGTTCTGTTTAGCTAAAATATTAGTGGTCAGAGTTCAGTTCATGAGTGATGTGAAATGAGTGAAAAAGTGAATTAAAAAAATAAAAAAATATACAAATTAATTACAATTACAAAACTTTTTGAAATTGAACAAGTTGTTTTATGCAAATCAGATCTTTTTTTTTGTATGTGGACATTGGCATATGCATTCTTTCAGTGAGCACTATCAAGCATATATAGTATAAAGAAATATGAATTTTTTTTCTTAACGCTTTGCTCTTGAGTTTGACGGTTCTCCAATTCACATACATCTTTTAAATAATGGAAAAAAAAGCCTGGAAAATAAAGCCTGCATTTAAATAGTTAAGTTTGTTTTATTTAATTTTTATTAGAAAACCATAAGAATAAAATAATACTTTTCATTATATATATATATATATATATATATATATATATATATATACATAACGAATAAACAATATTTTAAATTAAAAAACAATTCATTATTTCAAATTTTCAGGTACACATAAAAAACTTGGATATTAATTAGATATTCCACATTATTTATGTTTACTCACGTTTTTTTTCAATGTGATCCGTTATATTAAATTAATATGTACAGCTTTTAAGATCATTGTTCATACGATTTCAGATTTATATGGTGTACCAACATCAATCAGATAAGATTCTTATTATAATAACATTAGTCTATTAAAAACAATAAAAAAAATCCTATTAAAACAATAGTATCATTGTAAATTTTCTAGTTGTTGTTATATGATTGTCCTTTTCTTTTTATAGTCGATCCTATTAATCTCAAACGTGGTTTGTCCCATTGAATTAATATGAGCAACGTTTAAAACAATAGCATGTCCGCTTAAAGATTTACATGGTATACTGTTATTATGAAATGGTAAAACTATTAAAATAATTTGAGAATATTACTATTAATATAATACTTTGACTAAAATTAATAGGAGAAAACTGTTGAATTAATAATAAATCGGACTAAACTTATAGGATTTTTCTCTGAGTGCACAGATATCAATTCTTAGCTTTTTATCTTTAGCGATTTTCGAGAAATGAAAATCTGATTTTTTTTGTTTTCTACCCTCTCGCACCTTCACTCCTACATCCAGCACAAATTTATTTCCGCTATTAGAGGTCTACTGAGTCTAACTCCAAATAAAATCATAGCTGGTAAAATCACGGTTCTTGAGATGAATATTAAAATTTATTTTCTTGAAGAATTGTTAGTCCGCTGTTCTATTGAAAAATTTTATATTTATCATACTTTTTTACTTTAAAGCTTATCTACACAAATCATATTTTATCTTTCTTTCTACCCACATGCTTACTCATGCAAAATGTTGCTTTTTATATACGGTGGTAGTATGCTTATACATACAATTGCCAAATTTTAACCTCCTAAAATGAAGCGATTAGGAGATTTTTTAATATCTCGATCCCACCTTTGGATGGCAATGTTTTTTCCCGCCACCCTCATACCCTTTCACCAATATCAACGATTTTTTGCAAGTGGCTTCACTATTATTATATTTTTCCTGAGTTTCAACCAGTGGCGGCTCGCCACATGAGGCTAGTGAGGCTGAGCCTCACCATTTTACACAGGAAAAAGTCATCAAGTTACTAGTGATTTTTTGTTTTGAAAACGATACTTAATGACTTTCCGCAGTAAACCGACGTCCTTACTCATATTGTTTTAGTCCGACAAAGTCGTGTTTTAATATTCCAATTCAGACTCACCTGCTAAAAAAGGCACGAGCCGCCACTGGTTTCAACTTCCTAGTATAAGCGGTTATTTTTCATCTAAAACGCTCCCGCACTTTCCCCTAATATTATTAGTTCAAACTGTTTATTAGCTACAAGTTTTGAAACGCTTCTGAGTACGGAACATACGCTGGAAAAAGATATTTTTTTCAGGGTGGTCTTAGGTCGAAATTTTTTTTAAATATCACGTTGATCACAAAATTTTATTATAATAAGAATAATAACAAAGTAAAAAACTGTAGAGACCAGGCATTACTTGATTTTTTACCAATGAAGATCCTTGACGAGGACTTAAAGGTTTTGAGAAATAGCCTATAATCTTTTCATCCCAAAAATGGCTGTTAGGTATAAAATTGAAATTTCAAAGTGTAAAAATTGTTCCAAAAATAATAATCACCTAACCTAACCTAACCCAGATTTTTGGTAGTCTTTCCTAATTTTTTAACTACCATCACACCTCAAATTGTTTAAATGTCTCTACTTTACATTTTTGTGAAGTGGGAGATTTCCGAAGCAGTTGCCGACAAGGTGAGCCATATCAGTCTATTATCAGTTAAAATAACTGATGCCTTCAACCACGTTCATGGATCATGGTATATGTAAATCAAACCTCTCTGCACATCTCACCTTGTATTCTATCTTGAAGAAATTAAAATCTATTATGTGTTATAGACGTTTGTTTGTTTATACGAGTACAACAGAAATAACTTTTGTTCATCATTTCGATTTCTTCTTTTCCTCTAAAAACTGGAAGAATTTTGTGGAACAATTGTTCAGATCGAGAACCAAGTAAATTAAACTTTGATTATGAATCCTTTAACTGCTGAAGAAGTAATGCTGTTTTAGTCTAAAAACATAGAAAAATTATGGATCCATAAGTCCACTACAGCATATCGCATTCTTTAAAGAACTACTTCAAACTGTTTCAACACTAGTACCTTTTGCCGAGATAATTCTTCTGTTATGCAGACAAATTAAATGCCATAATTGGATTAATTTCCAATTTGGAAAATAGAAATTTTCTGCGGAAATCTAAGGATCATCTTCGTTACTAAGACCTAAGTTAATAATGCTCATGATATTGCAAAAAAAATCAAATCACATCAATTGAAGAATGAACGTGCACTCTCCCATATCAATCTTTGCAATTAAGCAGCAGCAACCTAGAAACCTAGTCGTATTCCTTTAACATTTCCCAGTATCGAGTAGGTACAGGTAGATCATAGACAAACTGCCACTAAATGAGTAGTAATAGCCGTTGATCTTAAATTAAAGCCATTCGCTAACGAAGTGAAGAGTGTACAACACTTTTCCAGGTCAAGTCGACCTAACTAACATGTCAGTGTCAAAAATATTTCTTTGTCTGTAATTATGGATTTTGAAAAAAAAATTATATTATATCGGTCAACAGCGCGACCGAGCCTGAAATCAATTACCTTTACCATTTTACCTGTGCGATTATTAATAGCACATTCGCATTTTTATCGCATAGTGCAGTCGAACAGCCATCTCGATTTCATTTTCCCATAGCGATCAGCATAACAATCTAGTCAAGATCTCCATTGAAAAACGGATAATCGATCTTTCAGCACCCGCGTCGAAGCTTGACCGCATCCCAAAGATTATACACCTGAGGCCTATTATAGTGCCGAAGACGAAAAAGAAGAACCAGGTGAAGCGTACGTTAACGAGCTGATGGCGTCCATGTAGATTCGGTATTAGGACCGTGCTTTATTTTTGCTTGACTGACACTAAACAGCTTCCATTATCTTTACATTTGTTGGTAATTAAACGCTTCGTCGTGAGTTCAAGTACTCCTTGGGTTCAACTCGAAATATTGAAAGAAATTTAGTTAGGACGGGTTCACGTCCGCCAAATGTATTCCCCACGTTTCGGCTTGGGAAGGTGAAAAGTGAACAGAACAACCATTACATTACCATAGCTAATAATAACAATTATTTTATTATGGTAGCTTGCAATTGTGTTATGATTTGCCACTGTGCGGACTGGAAGCCGTAGAGGTTGTCGTCTCGTGCATGTCTAAGGTACGTTATGCGTCCAGTTTATGTGCGGCCATTTAAATTAATTTCCGCGATGCTGGTGCGCAAATGATATTTACTTATTGTTTGTAATTAAGTCGGTATCCATTCATAGCACCACCACCGCAGCGATTGCCATTAGTTTACTCGAACGTACGTTACGCGGAAATACCGTATAGGATGTAATTTTCGCTGCACATTTTCAGAAAAGTGCCGCAAACAGACGATTCAGTTCCAGACCATAAAATCGCAAGACGCTCAGAGTTAAGAAACCGGGTCGAACCATAACCGGACCCCGTCGAGTTCTCGTGACCGCACTGAACTCTAACCGGTAACCGTACCTGGCTATTACTGCGATCAGTGCGATAATCTAATTGCACTTTTTATTTACAGGTAATAATTGACTGTGATGGGCGCTATGTGTTTTGGGGTGATAATGCGTCGTACATGCTTCAATTCCGTTCTGGTTAATGTTTAAATGTGTGTACTGAACACAGATCGTGCGTAAATGGATATGGAAGTATTTTCAGTTAAACAATTTTTTTCCCGCGGTCTTTTGCCTAATATACACGGCGTATACTAAATTCCCATTTAGGTTATGTATGCCACATGACCATTTAGTTTAATGGCCATTATATGAACTAAATATGAACAATTGGGATCTGGGCTTGATAATCGGTACTGTAACCATCTTTGCAATTCTGGTAGATCATAACACCGCCATTATTACTAGAAATTATTAAAACTTCGTATCAGCAAAGGCAAAAATTACCTTAAACTTCTATGAAATACCCGTACAATATGAACAACAGGTACTGCAGTACGTTAAGGATTAGCAGCGGGGAATTATAAATTTCAGTTTTGATCCGGTACTGGATAAATTCAAACTTATTAAATAGGCGTTTCAGTTCCGTATCAGTACCTAGTCATGTCCGCTTTTCTTGATTGTCATTATGCTCTTTTCCCTTTTCAATTGTTGACTGTCAGATCAGCCCCAGTTCCTACTAAGTTTAATTTTTTCCCAACCCAATTGTCAAGCTGCATATTTACATATCTCATTGGCTAAGAAGCTCATCAATTTGATTAAGCCAAACCTATTTCTTAACCAGTACAGTATCGGAATCTAAAAATGTCTGCTTTTTGACTCTTATATGGAAACTGCTAGTTAGCTCAATACAGTATTCAGAATCTGAAATCCAGATTTTAAATTTCCAGTCCTACAGTATGTAATTATAGAGATCGGAATTGGTGGCACGATATTGTAAAAATTTAGATGTGGAAACTGAAGCAATGTCAATACGAATATAGGTATATTATAATTATATATTTTGTTTTCAGTACTGTTACAATACTAAGAAGAATTCATTCAAATTAAAATACTTAACTCATGTGCAATATCGATTATTGAAATTCAAAGTTTTATGGTACTACAGTACTGTATCAGTATCCAGAATATGGTCACTCCTGTCGTCTAGCATGCATTACTTTTTAATGAGTGGTGTATAACCTTAAAACGATCGTTTTTTAGTCAGAAAAACACATGTTCTTTTCAAAGAAAACAAAAACAAATTTATTTGAAGTACTCACCTCACACATTTCTCCCATCTCTCGTGCAATTTGTGGATACCACGCCAAAAAAATTCCTTCTCTTTCGAAGCAAACCACTCATCAAGCCATTTTCGGACGTCTTCGTAAGAACCGAAGTGCTGCTCAGCGAGCACGTGGCCCATCGACGAAAACAAATGGTAGTCAGAAAGGGCCAAGTCTAGTGAATTAGCGGGAGGGGGTAGCACCACCCAGTTGAGTGTTTCCAAGTAGTTACTGACCATTTTTGACGTGTGCGATGGTGCGTTGTCGTGGAGGAAAATCACCTTGTCATGTCTTTGTTGATATTCCGGCCTTTTTTAAAGCAGAGCACGGTGCAATTTGATCAATTGTTGGTGGTAGCGGTGGGCATCGACAGTTTTACCAGGTTTTAAGAGCTCATAGTAGACGATACCCTGCTGATTCCACCAAACGCACAACATTGTCCTCCGTCCGAAGCGATTTGGTCTTGCGGTATATGTTGATGTTTGACCGGGATCAACCCACGGTTTTCTACGCTTTGGATTATCGAAATAAATCCACTTTTCATCGCCAGTCACAATCCGATGCAGAAACGACTTTCTTCTGTGTCTGGCGAGCAACATTTCGCATGTGTTTTGGCGTCACTCCATCTGCCTATCGTTCAATTCATGCGGCACCCATTTTCCGATCTTTTGAGCCGTTCCCATGGCACATAGACGCTTGGAAACGGCTGCTTGAGTAACATCCAATTGCTCGGCAAGCGTTTTTTGCGTTTTGGTTTCGTCCTCGTCCAAAAGAGCCTGCAATTGATCGTCCTCAACCTTTCTGGACCGATTTTCGCGCTTCTTGTCGCTCAGGTCAAAATCGCCGTCTTTGAATCGACGGAAACAAGCCCTGTACGTTGATTCCGCTAAAACATTGTTACCATAGGCCTCCACAAGTATTTGATGCGATTTAGCAGCTGTTTTCTTCAAATGAAAGCAAAAAAACAGAGCTTCCCGCATATGCTCTTTTGCTGGCAAAAAACTAGACATGATCAGCGCAGGACAAACGTATGTTGTTGTATGAAATTTGTGACGATGTGCACTGATTAATGTTAACAACTAACCAACCCTTAAATAAAAAAAAATGGCGTCCCTAGGTTGCTTAACACGCTCACTAACGCCATCTATGTGTCAACGATCGTTTTAAGGTTACACACCTGGTAATTAGATATAATGTTCCGATAGCATTCTGCATGTTTCCGAAAATTAAGTAATTTAATTTAGGAAAATTAGAAAATTAATTTGTTAATAAAGGTTTAATGAAACAGATTCAACATAAATATTTTTGTTCAAACAATAAACTACTTTATTAATAACTCTAAAATCTAACTAATAGAATGTTAATGGAATTGTCTTTTCTAAGTTTCTCATTTATTAATTACAAATACTCATTTACAAAATCAACTTCTTTCTAGGCAATAATTTTTTGGCCTATGAATTGAATGCCCTCATTAACGTTAAACTAAACTCATAAATTTTTACCTACAATTAGTGACATAAGATTTCTTCCATTTAACAATCGTTGTTCAAAATGTATCAAGAACTATTTGCTTATTTGGCACAGTAATCTTTCAATAAGACAATTAACCCCTTCATCTTGGACAGGCGAATCTTTAAATGACGACAGGTAACAATTCGAACAAGGCAATCGGCTCGGAAAAATTGATTGGTCGCAAAACGCCCCCAAACCTAGTTCTTCTAAAACAGATCGATTGATAAATTACCTGTGGAAATTATGTTTTACAATATTCGATTACCAAACCACCTTCAAAAGAAATTTTCGGGAGAAATGTTTAGCTCCCGTATCTGACGGCAATCTAAATTTGTGTAATTACTTCTCGCATGCGCTATGAAAAAGTGGGACAGTTGGCCACCTGAAAATCAATTATCCGAAAAATGCTCGAGTAAAATTAAATTGAATTCAGATTGTTTTGCAAAAAAAAATTCTATCAGAATGCAAAATTAATGTACCTATTTAGGCATTAAATAATTGGGTAGAATTAAATGATCATAAACATTAATGTGTGGATAAAAAGAAATTGATTAGGCAAAAAAAGGGGTATTTTCATTTCGTAATAAAGCGATTTTATTCTCCATCAGTCAAGTAGAAGTTTTATGGACATTTGTCTGGGAGCAATAGGAAAAATTGGTAGAATTTTGCTATGAAAATGAAAATTATTCTCGTTAACATTATTATTTAATTTTCCCTTTAAACATTAAGATTAATTAAAATTTTAATAGATTCATAACAATATTGATTTCAGTCCAGTGTTCTCGACCATTAGTTTGATCGGACCAGTTTTCCAGTTGGCTGCGATTCCTCGAGGTTCAGTCCATTGTACATCAATCAATTGATGTTTTAAGTTACCTTTAAAAATTTAAGTGCGTGTTCACTTAACCAATTAGGTACACTCATTACTCCACTTCGCTGGAGGTCTTTTATTATGCCTCACACCCATCACACGTTACATTTGTTCGCAAACGACCTTCATGACAGGTATATCCTCTGTTTCTTGGACATATCCAATTAGCATTGAGGAATTTTCCACGATGACTTAAAGAAGATTATTGATAAAAAGCCATGCAACCGACGATTATGTGAAAGATGTTAGCAAATCGTCGATAATTTCAATTAAAGTGTATACGCAGAGAAGTACCTGAATGTTACTGAATTAAATATACATACAATTGAGTGTGTCATTAAATAAAAATAATTGTATAGCGATTAATTGGGAGCAGGCTCTTCGTATGGCTTGTAGTGTAAAAAGTAGTTGCGTCGTTCCATCACGTTTTATTAGCTGAAATCCACTCATTCGCAATTCCGTAAATGTTATTTAAATTTAAATATATCGAATCAAATCCTGCATTATGTCTGTTTTATGGAAATAATGCATAGAAACCAAATATTTATGTTTTTCTTTCATTATATTATTTGATATACTATTTAAACAGCTATATCTCGCACGAAAGAATTTTTTTTTTCAACCCAATTGAATTGAGATTTATTAATATTTATTATTCGTATTATTTAAATTTTTACTTGTACTAAGTTCGTGATAGAACATAATTTACAAAAGAAAAAATGTTTAGTGCCACCCACAAGCGATAAAGTTCACCCAGATCCATTTTATTATTTATTTATCCGGAGATGCCTGATTTGTGCTGACTGTTTAACAGTAACTTAAATTATTTGCTCTTTTTCATATTTCTATTCATGGCGGTTATTTGCTGAATTCACTCGATGTTCTAAAATTCCTTTTCATCCATACACTGATTATTATTTGCCATACTTCTAATACCTACATTTTAAAACTTTAAAAATGAAGATTTAAAAAAATTTAAACATATTTTCTTTTACCAATTTTTAAATATATAGTTTAAAAAGTAAGTTTTTACAATAAAATTCAAAATGAAAACAAAACCTTACTTCCGAAATAAATTGCTCTATTTATCTATTTAAATAACACATTTTCTTCACCTTTCAATTGCGCCATAGTCGAACGGGTCCTCCGGAAGAATTTACGTTCAAATGTTCTTAATCTTTGGACTTCGTTTTCATACAAATTCTATTCTATTCTATTCTATTCTATTCTATTTCACAAGAACTTCGGAACGCCTTTAGCTTGGAATCTGAGTCTACAATCTTGTACATACTTCTATTTTTCAATAGTTCTTGCTAGCCTAAAAAAATAATCATTACGAAAATTTTAAAATTATTAACTTTGTTCTTACACTATTGGCACGTGTTCCAGATTATTCAATTTCAAAAGTTAATCGTTTTTGAAATATTAAAAGCAGAAGCTGTCCTCCAATCTGTTCTCTTAAATTCCAACCAGCTGAAATATCATCATTAAGAATTTGACTTAATTTTTGATGTTCCTTTCCATCGTAAGGCTACGACCTATTACCAAAATTTGTCTTTAAAATTATAAAAATTATTATGTAAATTTAAAAATTATTAAAATTCGAATGCAAGTAATTGCTGCGGTTTAAGAATACCAAGTTTACACATTAGGCATTATGACATCTGTCCGCTCCGTTCGGCAATAGTCCCTCAAAAAACTAACCACTTCACAGCCATCATCTGAAAACAAAATTTTGAAAGGAATTAATTCTTCTACTATGGCGCTATAGACCAAATCAGACCTTGTCCTCTTTGATAACATTTCTCTGATCGAATTTGAGACAATACGGTCGAACCTTAATCCAATCTGAGTTTTTCTCTCGAAGTTTCTTAAAGACCTACACAGCACTATTTTTCTTCAACATTCTTAAAAAATTATTTTTGTTCCGTTGCTGAAACTTTTCTTCGAGTAATCTTTCGTCTCGCAAATAAATTATTAAGAATCGATAATCGAAAAGCGGTTGATCCAGTATTTATACAATAAAAAGTTCAAGCTTATCAAAGAGCTTCTAATAAATCAGGACTGATTTTTATGATAAGTTTATTAAATCCTAGCCCTACCTGGGCTATTAAAAGTCTTAAAAATTTGTTGATACATCAACATTTGTACATCATTTTAATTGTCTTTCATAAGCAGTTGATCAGATCTGGAAAGAAAAAAGAATTAACCACCCTAAAATGTTGCACTTTCTTGAAGTAAATACTGAAAAAGCAAAACAGGTTGTGGTTGCATACCGTACAAACCAAACTGAAAAGGATTTGACGTGTCATAACTGAAGAGCTTCATCTTACTGCCCAGTGCTCTAACAAAAATAAATCATTGTTGTAAAGGCTTTAGATCAGCCTAATCTCTAAACTAGGAATATGTATTTTTATATCTGCAATGTACCTATCTATAAAAAAAAAACTGAAGAGCTGTTGAAGATATACCTTTCTAACCCATTCACATATCGATACATTTTCATCTTTCTTGCGTGAGTCTCTCTTGATAAATATCTCTTACTCCCCAAACTTTAGAAAAAATCATCCCTAATATTCACTGTGATAATTTAAGAAAAAGAATAATTATGCAACTTTTAACTTTTTTTAATTTTAATTTAATTTTAATTTATTTAATGCTTAGGATATATTTATTTTGGATATATTTAAATTTGTTCTTAGTTTATTTTTAATTTAAATTTAAATTCAGCTGCAAGTTTTATTTAGTTTAATTTTTCCTTGAACAATTTACTGTGTCATTTTCAATTGCAGTTGTAAAGATTAAGATCTAATCACTAAACTATTTTTACTTGTTATTATACAACCCAATGAATTTAAATAAATCATCTATCTATCTATCTTTATTTAGTTTAAAGGATTTTTTTATTCATTTTATAAAATTAATTTTTTTATTTAGCGGGTTTAATTTGAAATGTTCGGTTTGATTTTATTTATTTTACTTTTATTCAGTTACAAGTTGGATTTAGTTTCAAAATTTGTTAAGGTTTTAGGTTCTAATTTTGATCAATTTTAATATTCGTTTAAGATTAAAATTTTGGTTAGTTAAGTTTTTTCAATTAATTACATAACATTTTTTACTTTTGTTTAATTTTAAATGTTTTTTAAAGTTGCAAGTTTTATGCATTTTATAGTCCTAGGAGTTTCTAGGAATTATTTTTGTTGGCCTTTTATTTGATTTCCAATTTATTTGAAAATGTGTTATAGGTCAGAGTGCTATTTGATATTAAATTGATATTATTGTTAAGTGCGAACAATGACATTTTTTTGTAGTTTAGCTAGTGTTAGATTTATTTGGGTGGCTTGTCTTTTTCGGAGTGTCCTCCGTATTGAAAATTGTTCATCCTTCATCCTTATGTTACTGAATGAATTAAATACCCCACACCGATAATAACTATGTCTACTGCTGTAAGACATTAAAGGGAAACTGTAAGTTTTTAACGGTTCTATAAGAAAAAAATATTGTTTTTGAGGTTTTCATTTAGTTTTAGGTTTAATTCGTCAGTTTAGTTTATTTTTTTCGGTGAGATTTAAATTTTATTCAATTAAAGTTTTTTCGTCTTTTTTAAATTGATTTTTGGTTTTAGATTCGTGTTTTATCTACTTTTTTGCTGGTGTTTAACTCTTCAATATTTTATTTTTAAGTGAATGTTGTGTTCAATTATGTTCCTTTAGTTTTTTTTCAATTTTAAATTTTATTTAGTTTTTGGTTTTCATTTTGGACTTCAGTTTAAATCTTTTTTTTTGGGTTTAGTTTAATAATTTTTAATTTCAGAGATGGGTACGTAATCCTTTATTCTAAAATTCATAATTCCATATTCCAAATTACGCATTCCAAAAATGTATTTGTTTTTTTTAAAGAATAATAATACAACATAAAGTAAATTTTAAAATTGTTAATTAGTATAACGTTTTCTTGTTGAATCTAATTACGGGATTTTGTGCTCATGAGATCTAGTAATTACGGAATTTACGTATTCAGGATTTTGAAAATTTGTATTTTATACTGGATTTTGGCTTACGGGATATCTCAAATTTTATTTATTATAATTATATACATACTCGTATTTATTTCAGTTTTTATATTTAATTGAATTTTATTTTGTCTTTGCTTATTTAAGTTCAAATAAATATTAGTCGTTGTTGAGACAAAATTAGCTTTAAGGAAACTCGTGGGAACCATTGCCAAAAGTTCTCTGAAGTGCTCCTCAAGGGTGATGTAGGGTGGACCGAGTTAGCTTGTTTAGGGTCAGATCCTCTATTGCCACCCCAAGCAAGTGATCGTAGTGTTTCTGAAATTTTAAATTAGCGACATTACATTGTGAATAAAACCACATCGTTCTCGTATTTTATGAATATTTCGTAATTTAATAATAATTTATTCGTAATAGTAATCGTTTTCTTAAATTATAAGTATCAATCACAGATTGCATTATTAAACAGCTGATTTACGTATTTGTGAAATTCAGCTGACCCCATTTGAAAGACCGCCACCAGAAAGAAATTCATGTTTGAGTGTATGACGAAGAAAGATTTTAGTTCGGTGCATTCGATTTGGTTTTTCTGATTTGATAAATGCCGGTTTTTTTTATTTATTTTTTACTAAAATTTCGGCTGTTATCTCTTATCGCTAAACGCTACTAGACTTAGTAATATCCCGGAATCGGACTTTGGTACATTGGATTGAAGCCGCTCTGCAGCACGTAGATATCTTCGGGTCGACCATTGAAGAGGAACGGTCTTTTTAAATGGGTGATTTTCGAATCGGGCGACATATAGCTGGGTTGCGGTGCATAGGACGGTCGGTATGGCCTTGGTGGAATATAGGGTTGGTATTGCTGGGGTGGTGGTTGTGGCATCGGGTTGGACTCGAGCTGATAAATGTTTGTTGGCTTTCCATTCGACATGAAATTCAACGGCAAATTGATGAACGGATTGATTGCTGGTTGAACGGGCAACGCCTGAATCGGATTGTACGGCATTAGGGGTGAAAAGCTGGGAGTAAATGTAGGCGGTTGCGAATGATAGCCCAGTCCGGGGATGAACATATACGGTGTTGGCGGTAATCGAACGTAGTAAATTGGCGAATTCCGGTAGGATGTTGGACGTCTTGTATTCGCTCGTGACATGGGATCGTCGTAGTCTTCGGGACCACCTTGGAAGGGGTAAACTGCCTCCGGTTGAATGAAAACGGGATACGGAATATAAAGCGGATTCGGATAGCCGAAAAGATATCGTCCTGCTCCTCCGAAGTTATCGTTCTGCTGGTAGGGATTCCACGACGGATACGGTTGTTGGGGTTGTTCGGATCGAAAATCGTTTGTAAGACGGTACGGATCTAGCTGATCGTCGTGTGGGTGGCTTTCTGGTTTCAGTTCTTCTTTTTCATGCACGAATTGCGCATTGTTGGCTTGATGTTTCGGTGGTAATGTGGCAGGATTTCCCGAAGAAATTTTTACCGCTGCTAGCAATAGACAGATTGTCCATAATTTCATGATTGGCATATTCGACCTGTAATGGATTACAAAATTGTATTGTTAACTTTTTATTATTCACTAGTGGACTTTAAATGCGATTCAAGTGCGAGAAATCTAACAAAAACCAGGTTAATACCTTCAAGTACATGGAAGCTACCGAACTGCATAATATGACCCAACTCAATGCGACATAACCTGCACTTAAAACTGACAAAGTACCTCTTGTACCTACTCTCGTCCATCATCAAGACCAATTGTTATGGTAAGTCACATATCCCATTAACGGAACCTCGCTTCAATAGTAGACATCAACCTACAAATTCCGTGTGCTCAAGATTTCTATCGGAATGTCGATCATTAAATCACACATCCCACTCATATGATGAACTAGAAATTCGCCATGGTCAATTTGCCGCTTGAAATTTTAACACAGTTTTCTGCAAATGTTATCACATCGAAGAGTTCGTTCATCGAATTGCAAATGAACCAAGCAAGTTTAAGGCAGATTGCAGATGTAATTTTTGGCACGCGTTTCTAATACACAATCAGATATCAGAAGTATCTCTAAAGAAATGCTAATCTTAAATCCGTCCCAATTTCTTTTTAATTCTTTCTGGCTTATAGTCTTTTCCGTCTTTTGTCAATTTGAATAGCCATTTTCTTATTTTTAAAACCGGAAGAATTGTACTCTATCAAAAGCAAAGGAAATTCCTCCAAGCAACTATGTACGAATGCGGTACAACTATGAAATTATTATCGACTATAAATGTTTAAAAATTCGATCGAATTTCTCATTTAAGTAAAATAATAGTTTTGACTGCCGTTAGTTAGTTGCTACTACCACGGGCCAATAATGTTCTTATCACAATAAGAAGATCGACCAAGTTCGATCGATTTTTGGCACAAAGTCTTCAAGCAAATTGAGCTGAACTCAAAATGAGTACCACTTATTTGTGTTTGTGTACATCAAATAAGATTTGATGAATAGATCGTAGCAAACGTTTAGCTTAATTTTTTTCGGCCCAATTTCTGAAATAAATTGCATACATTGTTTGGAATTTTGAATTCTATTTAAAAAAAAAATATTTGGGTGAGTTATAAAATAATATAAAAAAGTTTATTGTTAAGTTTTGATCAGAAAATGTATCACTAAGAATTTGGTACCGGCGAGAAGAGAATGAAAGTTGGAGAATCGGACTGGGAAGAGTAGGTTATTGTTATTAGTTGCCACGCTCTGCCAGATCATTAAAATTAATAAGAAAAAATCAACTACTGTCCAGTATTGCTAACTGCATTTTTTGTGTGGTGTACTAGCATTGGATAGACAAATTTTATGGGGTACGAATAGCATATACTACAAAGTCGAAAGATGCTTCAATGTGGCTTTGTTCATTTTTCAATTCTAAGTGAATTATTTGGAGCGAAAGAGTTTGTGTGACTATCATATCTCCTAAACCGATAGCGACTGGATGTTGAAACTTGGAAGTTATAAAGAGTTATTCCTATGGCATTTAAGGAAAACGTGGCTGTTTATTTATTTTGGTTTAATATGCTGTGTTTTCTATCACCAGAATAACAAATTTGCGGTAGTATGTGGCTTCAACAAGAACAAAGTTGATATACCTATAAACTGCTGACTCCAATAAACAGTACGCCAGTAAAATGGTTGTGTGTGAATAAATGAAAATGAGGAGAAAGATTTAAAAAAAAAGAAGTTAACTTGACTTGAACTTGATTTTTGCATATAGTAAAGAATTGAAACATGTAATTATTATTGAAGAAAAGTTAGTTTATAGGCAAAATCTTTCCACTGAGTGTTTAAACTCGCATAAAATCGCGACAACTCGAGAACGCGTTCAAATTAAAAGGATTGGGTTCGAAATATTTTAAAATATCGTTCATAAAATCTCGCTAAAAAATCACACGTTTTTATAATCTCACGTGTTCAAAATTTCGAGTTTTTAAAATCTCACAAATAAAAATTTGACCTGTATAGACTTTAAGGTAATTATTGCGATATTTAAAAATATTATTTTAAATTTTACATTGGGCTGTATTAATTTTTTCTTTCAATTTTCAGATTAATAGATTGAAATTATGGTGAGATGAAGTTACAATTTTTTTGTGAATGTTTTTTACAGTACATTGTTAACTGAAAATACTATAATATTATATTTTTGCTGGTAAAATATTGTTCATTTTAATTTTTAATATTTTGTGTTATTGATTCATTCCGACTGTTGCATAAACAATTTGTATAAGTTTATATTCAGTGGAATATAAACTTATACGTTTGTCGGCAATAAAAGTAAGTAGCTGACTTGTTATAGTAAAATTTTATGTTTTGGTCAAAAGTATCAGCCAATACCACTGAAGGTTACCTTAACACCATCTGGTACCCTTTTTTCTTCCCATCCCTAGAAAGAAGGAGAAAAATAGGCTTATGCAATTTAATGGACTAATAAAGCTTAAAATTGTTGGAAGGTGGTTTTTTCCTTTAAGCCATTTCTTTTTTGTAGTTCCTAGAGAATTTATTGCTGCTTCTACACATTTTTTTTGCAGCCGAGGCAAAGTCAAGGCAAGTTGGTAATCGAAGCAAACCGATTACTGAACTTTATCACTAGGCTATTTAATGATATTTAAAAATATCGTTTCATTTCGAGAATCGGTTCAGCGGATTTGATGCAATAGAGCCATTACCCCTCGGTTGTTCTTATTATACAAAATCCAACTCGACACTGAACAACACAAATAGTAGTTAACACTAATTAAAAATGATCAACATTAGCAGGTGATACAAGTAGTTAAGCTCAGTAACACAACTTCTAACATCGACTAATTAACCGTTTTCCCGAACTCACCAACCAATCTTTTTCGATATTATCGAGAATTTTCGTAACGAATCGAACAATGGACCGTACGCCTAAATCACCCAGTCCGAGCACACTTCCATTCTCCACATGTATCTCAAGTGGCCCAGGACAGGTAATTGTAGTTAGTCCGCCAACTACAGATCGTAAACATAAGATGCCATTGATAGCTAGCTGTAAAAGCGTTCAGAAATAAACGCTAACGCCTATAAGCTATTCGAGCATGCATTCGGCCAGTTAAGCGTCCAGTTAAGGTAGACTGGTCAATTACGTCGAACTTTAATCGAGTTACGCCACATACTCACAGGTACTGTATGTGGAAGTCGAGTTCGAATGCGAGTCAGTCGATGGGCAAAAACAAATCCACTGTTAAGCGTTATGGTACCTACTACTTCTTGCTGCTGAGTTTGGAGCGATCTTCTTGGGAATTCCAACGGCACCATAACGAATTTCGCCGGTATTCATTGTAAACCTGCATCGTGTGGATCTCTTGTGGCCCATACACAATGATCTCAATATTTTATATATATGGTATATATATATATGTATATAAAAAGATCTAACAGATCAGCGCAAATTTCTTTCTGATTTACTTTTACCTTGATCTGTTTCACTTTTCATTGCACCGTATGATCTCTAGCGCAATGATCGTGCAATTACTACGCTCGCCGCACAAAGCGTTATTTCGCTTTTTCGTAATTTTTCGCAGCATTACCATAATCCGTTGAAACGAATTTTACTAACATTTTTAGTGATTGCGCCGAGGTCTGACTGTTATATCTACAGAAATTGGTAGACGGAGTGACGAAGAAACAACCTTTTTTTTTCCTCCATTTCGCGGTTTTTATTCAAATTTAAATGGGTTTATTAGCACCTTGTATACGTTGACTTCTTGTTTGTGTTCTTAACTGGACTAGTGAGTTTTGTTGATTTTTTTCCGATTTATTCCCAATGACCAGTTCTAGGAAAATTAACGCTAAAGTAGAATAGCGCAGCTAAATATTGGCAAGCGATGATCGATGTTGATCTTCATGTTTGTCATTTTTTAAATTTATAATTGATAATGTCCGTCTTGAATTCAATTAAAATCTGTAGAGTATTGGTAAGTTTAATCCAACAGTCTGCCTATCCACACAATAATTGGAGAATGCGTTGATCTACGAGTATGGGATCGACTAAATTATAATCTCCCTACCTCTCCAAGCAACTCCCTCACAAAAGCCCGAGAGTAATTATTTTAGTTAACGTCAAAACGGGAGAGTCCTTAAGTAATTAAGTAATGAAGTAACATCATTGAAAACGTATTAATATAGAAATCTGAAATTTTGGAATAAAAATGGAAGTGTTAAAAGGCTAATTACTTCTTAGTGTATTTAACATATAAATGCCCTGGAACAATTAATAAGACAAACGAACATTAATTAAATTCTAGTCAATCGAATGTTAGTATTTACCGACATTCCACCTGTTTATGAACCCCGAACAGTGAACTCAAAATTATTCTGATATTAAAATTTTCTTGTTTTTGAAGACCAACGACTGCGATATTGAAATTAGAGTTTTCACACCTTCAATGTGCCAACCATCATTCAGTTCATACAATGTAGGAAATAATGTAAATTAAAATATCCATCTTTCTTTCAGATGTGCCATTATTACATTAGGATAAATAGCGCGTTTATTAGAAGACTGAATATAGAATGTCGCATTCGGATTCTGAACACTTTTAGTGAACGCTCTGTGTTATTAGTTTTTCCTATAGGTATTCAGCGTAGTTAATTTACGAGTCAACTAACTGGGTATATTTACTGGTAGTATTTTAGGTGATTTAGTGGTTAAATATCGGGTATCGTTAACGGAGAGTGAAGAAGACGATAATATTGGAGGAAGAGGTAGAGAATAACATGGATGTACAGTACAGTGTAAACCGATATGAAGTAACTAAATGAATTGTAGGTTATTATGTTGCCGTGAATCAGCTATCACAGAGCTTACCGGTAAAGTTCTTGACAGGTTTTAGATAAAATACTGTATAGAACAGAAAAAATAAATTATAATAAAAAAGACTAAAATAGTTTTTAAAGTTTCAGGAAGAATTGTAAGTTTTTTAGGCAAATGGACAATATTTAAATTTTTTTAAAAACAATTTTTTGATTTTTCTGGATAGCTTCTGATTTTGCAAATTTTGTTTTTGAGGAAAACATTAAACATTCTTAGATTAAATGACACATAAAAATAAATTAAATAAATTTAACTATTTTTTTTTAATTAAACAATTCGAGTTTGCTTTGTTGGGTTCAAGTTAAAGGAAAAAAGCCAAACAGTTTTTAAATTTAAAGTTCGAAGAAATACAGGCAAATGAAAAAATTTATATTTATTAAGGAACATTTTTTTTGTGTTTTTCTAGCTAATATATTAATTTTATTCTTGAAAACTTCTGTTCTTGATAAATGCATTTTTTAATAAATAAATAAAATAATAATAAAATCGATTGATTGATTGATTATTGATTTAGAAAAAATTGAAATTTGTTTTAATCAATGGGCACGATGGTACACTACTGTAAATCGTTTATGATATTTTGATTAAGTGCTCTAGTAGTAAAGCTTCATATAACTTACGTATGCGCCAAGTTTTAGTTTTCCAGTCGTTAAAAAAATTCTCCTGTGCCATTACTACACCAATTATTTTTAATTATGCTCCTATCTACCCTTAAGTGCTTTTCAAATGAAAAATGAAAATTTGCCTGCGTTCAATCCGCAATAATTTTACTGTAGAATATTTTAATTTATGATCACATCTGAAATCCATTAATATGAAACAAAATGGATATAATTTGTTATAGCTGTTAATAAAACATTGAGTTTTAATTTTCTATCTTTGACTTTTCTTCATAAAATCAGAAAATATTTTTTTTTTCAACTCCCGCTCGGATGCCACAGAACATCACAAACTATTTATTTTATTTCACATGTTATAAAAACCTAGTTTAAACTTTCTAGCATGAAAGGTTCAGGAGGCATGCAATACACTCTAGAGTTCTGAAAATGATTGTTGGGATACCAAATTTATTATTATGTGAAATGAAAAGGGTATCCCAAAGAACCTTTTAATAAACGATAAGCGTTAAATTGTTCACACTAAATACAAATGCCGTCCACTCTAATACAACATTTTCTATGAATACTTAGGGCACTAAATTTTAATTTAACCAGTATTTCTAATAATTTCAGTTCTAATCCACAAATTTTAACATTTTTTGAAATGCAATTTTACAGTTTAAAAAAATACATGTTCAAAATTTATCGGTTTTAAATTAGGCCTTTTCGAAAAAAATTTTTGAATTTTTGAAACAATTTAAAATAAAATGATTGCAAGTTACTGGCTTAACCAAGTCTTTCGTTTCTTTGCAGAAATAAAAAAAAAATTAATTTGGGGTTAGTGAATTACCGTTACTATTATATTCAAAAATAATTAAAATATGAAGAGTCACTTGATCAAAAATAATTCTAAAATCTACATAAATTCAAAAAAATAATAATATAATAATATTTAAAAAAAAACCAACATGTTTGTTCGATAAATCAATTTACCTTAATTATAAACGTAACGAAATCTAACACCTTCGAATGCAAGTAACTCAGTCTGGAGCCACAATAATTTCTCGAAATTCTTGAAAAAGCACTAATCACTTTTTCACTTAAAATTAAGAAAGAAAGAAAAAAAAAATCAGAAAAATTATTTCGCTCCGTTTTCACTTTTATCAATTCACTCTTTGACGTAATCTGACGATATCATGCCACAATTGGTACTAGAAGTGACCACAAGTCTCGAAGAAACTAAAACTGATCTTAGCACAACGATCGTCAGAAATGAAATGAATCTTCAGCCTCGGCTCCGATAAATCTTATACTTTTATGTAGGAGAAGATTTTTGCCGGGTACCGGCCAATCCGCCACACATTTACCTTTTTTTTGTATTTATATATATTTTATGTAGAACTAGAAAGAGAAAAGCGAAAGAAGTTTTTCTCGAGATGTTTCCTATCCGCGGAATGTCTTAAGTGCTTCAAGTTTTCGCGCGAACAATTGTATTACGGCGGTCTGTGGCCCGTCGTCAAGTCCGTCCGGACTTCTTCTCATTATTTGCTAAATGAAGAATTTTTTTTTCTTTTGTCGACAGTTTCCCCACGTGCGAACTATTTTGGCGTGCATATATGAGAGGACCAAAAAAAAATAAAAAATTAAAAAAACAACAAAGAATTTATGGGTCACCCGCTGCGAACAGAGACCTGTACAAATTCTATAAAGTACTGTGTTATTGTTGCTTTACAGGGTGCAACTGTCCACTAAATTGAATGGTCTCCATCATCGGAATTCTTTTGCGCCATAAGACGCTACGAAAACCATAAGGTCAGGCACATTGAGAATCGATTATGGGCCTCGAAAGTCCGGCAATTCGGAACAATAGAAATGATCTTCGGATATGTGACACGAACGAGATGGCAGAATAACACACAACTGACCTCAATCTGTTTCGATTCCTTCAAGATTTTTAATAATTGCTCAAGTTTCTGAAAGCCAATCTTCACTGTCTTCACGGGTTTTTGGGATGTGCTCTTTGAAGTTCAGCCGTTCAAATTTCGGCGCGCTTCATCAACGATCCGAAAATGGCTCGTTTTTTTTCGTAAGCCGCTTATAATTAATTTTTTGATATGGATGTATATATCTTATTATGACATTTTATGAATGCATGCGAATTTCACACCAAATTATTATTTAAGCATTAATTGGCACAGTTCGGAGACAAGCGAGCTTTGTGCAGAATTAACGTAAAATGTATGTTAATAACATTTCGCAGAGGTGGTCCAGTAAACCCAACTCAAAACTACTGTCCGTTTTTTTGTTTATAATATAAACTACATTTAAACATTTATCGCCGTTAGATTAATTAGCTTTTAGTGTGCAAATTATTTTTTGAACTGTTTTATTTTTTTCGGCGGATACGACAAGTTGATTTGAATATAGAAGGCAATCAAAACCGTCATATGGAAATAAAGATTCTTACACCGGTTTTTAGTCATATCATAAATTTCGAAAAAATAGCAGTCAAGAAAAATTTTTGTGGAAATTGTTTTAGACAATTGTTTATTGTCTTTCTATTGGTGCAAAATAAAATTTAGTACAAAATTTATTAGAACAATGACCTGTAAGTAAGTTGATACGGCTTTTATTTCTTACTTCTATTTCTTATCGAAATTACATCGATCATATTTTATAAACCCATTCTTTTCACTTTTTGTATTATAGTTATCTTTCTCTTATTGCTCATCAGATAAGATTATTATTTTGTTCCATATTTTGCCAACAATTTATTATTTTATATACACTATTCTATACGCAAATTTAAGAAAATTTTCACATCAAGATGCAAGTGATGAGAAATTGCAACAGTAAAAATACAATCTGCAACGGAACTCATAAGAGCGCAATTTAAGTATGTGCTATTTTAACAATGTTTAAAAAATCACCAAGTTTTGCAGCTTCTAGAGAAAACTCTGATTTGCTGGTCGCTGGTGAAATCACGGTATCCCTAAAATTGATGGAGTAAACTCATTAGGAATTTTATGACCCGACTGGAGGTGTAGCGCCATAGAAGAAAGTTTTAAGGTTAAACTTGTTAGCTACATTAAAACAAGTAGGAATAATTACGAGTGAGTGCCTGTTCCATTTACAGAATTTTAGTTTTATTACTAAATAATAAAGTATTGTTTGAAAAAAGGGGTTTATCCAAAAATTTGCTATTTTTAGTAGGTACACTCTAAGAAGAGTGAAAACAAACCATTGTTCGGCGTATACGCTGGTACGAAAACTGGATATGGTCGTCCAATTCTACCAAGCGCGAAGTTGATATTATACTCAAATTTAATCTGACAAGCCTAAGCAAAAAATCATGATCACAACAAAACTTCGAATACCAACAACAAAAGTGAAGACAATTTAGAAAAATTGTAAAATCTAGAACTTTAAATTCCAGACAGATAAAATCAAAAAAGTCAAAAATTTCAGAAAGCAAAAATTCTGAAATTCGAAACTTAAGCAGCACTAAATCCAAAAATTTAAGAATCCCGGAACAGAAAATTCAGTTCAGAAATTCTTTGGGTTTTTATACAGACTAAATTTTGAAAACCAAACTCAGAATTATAAAATCCACAGTTAACAAAATCCAGAAAATTTCAAATTTCAAAATTCAGAAAGACTAAATCTAGAAAATTTTTAAAATTCAAGAACTCCATAGAATCCGAAAATTCAAGAATACTGCAATTTTACGTCTGAAGTTTGTTCTCACACCATTAGAAATTAGTTTCTTCCAGATATTGTTTTACATGAATTTTTGTCTTTAGCAGTTTTGATATGTTCACAGAAGTTATCAAAACCGGAAATGATTTCAAGATTAAAAATTTATTTGATTTAGCTAATTTCACTGTACTAACAAGAAGTTATGATAAGTTAGCTATTTGTTTTTTTTCTTTACAATTGTATTGACTTTTTTTAGAATTTAACTGCTTTCAAAATTATGTTATTACGCTGCTGTTTGGTTTTGTTTGTTTTTGTTTGTAGTTTTTTTCCTTTGGAAATTTTTTTATTTGTAAATTCAGGAGCGAAAATTGTGTGGTATTCTTCAAGATTTAATTTCTTTCATTTCGATTTGAAATATTTTAAATTCTTGATTTTTCATTTTTATATTTCGACCTTTTGTATTTTTAAATATCTGAAATTTGATATTTGTCTATTTGAATTTTATCCTTCTTAATTTCATACATCTTAAATTTCGCTGTCCAGTGCCACTGCAAAATGTCACCATTTACATTACTTTTCAGTTTTTAAGCTCAAATTTGATATGATAAAGTTTTGGTCAAAAATATCTCGAATAGTTAACTTACATTATAAGAATGACGACTAAAGAAATCACAAATCTTGAAATTTTAGATTTTTTGATAGAATGAAGGTAGGCCTTCTAGTAGCTATCACAGTACTTTAGTATTTCATCTTGATTCCAAAGTATAATACGATTGGCTGGTTTCTAGCGTCACATTGCCAATTTTTTTAAACTAAGTTTTAGTTATTGATTTCTCCACAATTATTGGTTTCAAAATTGCTCAACCAAGTCCTCCAAATCAGCAGGATGTTCCATTACGAAGTCCACTAAAATATTCAAAACTACTGCGCTGCGTTCGCACCTGGTTATACTATTGGACCCACCTGGATAGTATTGTAGATGTTCCTGTAGGTAATTTTGCAGGAGCCACATTATCACCAATTTTCAAATATTTAGAATTTACGTTCATGGAAAACAGAACCACTTTTGGCATCACAGTCTTATAGATAAGACTAAGTTCCAAGGTACAATCTTCCGCGCTATTGATTCAAACTTGTAAATCCGGAGTCCCATCCCTGATCACCCCTTTAATCCTTATCAGAAAGTACATAAAGTCCTAGTTCATAACAAGACTGGACGCACTAGTCCAATACTATCCAAAATTTAATATGTATGAATATGTAACTCATCGTAATAAGATTAGAAGACATCCTACATTTTACTTGTTATTAGTCTGCTGCTTTGTATGAAGGCACTAGAGAACAGAGCTGCATAAATTGGTTCTAGATTTTACATTTTTAATGCAGCCTCCCTTGACGTAAATGCCAAGTTTTATCATTTTTGCTTCTCTATTTTTTTCCTGCAGTTTCATACGATTATTTTTTTTTAATTTTTCCTACCTGGCGTTCCACATATTATTTTTATATTAATTGGTCGACATTCCGGAATTATTGATGCAGAGCCGCAAGTCTGACTAGTTTATAATTTTGTAATTTAATTTAGGTCTCTGTAAAAATTTAAATTAAAATAAATTTGAATTTAAATTAGATTGCTACTGATTGCAAGTATTTTATTTCTACTAATAATTTTCTGTATCAACTTTCTTTCTTTAATCGTTATTTAGATACTGAACGGATCTCTTTTATTGTAACATTTTCTCACTGTTTCGGACCACACAAATAACCATAAAAGGTCTCAACTTCTTTTAAATTCGAACAAATTGCACTTTCGAAGCACTAAGGTATCAGAAAATATGAAGACTTAAAGTCGATAAGTATACGATTTCTTTCAGCTTGGTACCTATCTAAACAAATTTGGAGGTTTCTACATATTAGCTATGAATTGTAACCAACACTAAAAAAAAGTGAACTTTACTTTAAGTTCGATCAATGTGATGAGCAATATTTTTATAATATTTATTTGTTGAAGGCAACACACTGGTATTTTACTCGTAATAAACTCTACAGATAGATTGTAATTTTATTGAGTTTCAATTATTCGTTTCCAAAGATATGATCACCTTTTTGAATAATGTTACATTGACTAAATAAATGCTAGGTGAGTATATGGCGGCACTATCGTTCTTGGTACGCAGAGGACCTCTATCGCTATGTGACCCTGGAAAATAAGAAAATATAATCATATAATCCGTTTGATGTATTGGAGCCGACACATACCTGTACGGGACACGTTCTTTTACTTGCAATTTTATGGCCAGGTAGAGGTTGTAGTTCAGACCATTGGCATGGGTGTAATAATTCACGGTTCTGTTAATTAAAAGTGGGTGAATGTGAAAATTACGTTTAAAAAGTGGTTTTGTGTTGGAAATTTAACATTTTTATAATACAAATAGCTAGGTTAGATTAGGTTGAGGAGGGTGGACTGAAGCAATGTGCCACAGTCCATCACGAGAGATCACTGTGGATCCATTGTGATCCCCTCGTATAAAACCGGGCTCTAGACTACTGATTCCAAATATTGCTCTTCCTTATGAAGAGAGTAGTTCTCCATAAAGGAATCATCCCGAGTTCTGATAGATCGGTCAAGGAGAATTTCCCCAAGTACCGATACCTGGTACGTGCCAGGCTTTCACATTCACACACTAGATGCTCCAGTATTGGCTCAACATTCTCATCACCACAGCGACACAAATCAGCAATGGGTATTCCCAGCCTTCCTGCATGCCTCTCAAAGGGACAGTGTCCCGTTAGGACTCCAGTAAGGTGTCTGCAAATGTCCCTGCCCAGAGACAAAATGAAGCTAGAGTTCCTCCTATAAAGTTTCGGCCAGCAGATTCTTGCTTGCCGGCATCCCAAGAGATTCACCCAGGCCCCCTCCATCTGTCTGAGCGCTTGAATATAAATCATTCTCTTTACACATTCAATGGGACATAGAACAGACTCGTCGGCCAGCTCTATGCTCATCTCCGACCCCCTTCTGGTGAGCTCGTCTCTCTTTTCATTTTCAGGGAAGTCACTGTGACCAGGAATCCAACTAAAATTGTTATTCCTACCCATCATCTGCAATATTATTTTACAATCCCACAAAGATTTAGTAATGTGCGCCTCAACAGCCTTGATGGCAGCTTGGCTGTCAACATAAATAGTTATTGTACCATTCATGCTCTGTTTTTGCACAATTATTTCAGCTGCTTTTGTCAGCGCAAAAATCTCGGCCTGAAACACGCTCGAGCTATCGAGCAAGAGTACACTCCCGAGCCCGTTCCGCTTTCCGTTTTGGAGCCATCATTGTAGATAGCAAACGTGTCTGGTGTGATGATCCCAGATCGCCTCTCCAGTCTGGTGGGAATATTCACAGCATAGGAATGTCCAAAACTGCAAGACGGTGTCCTGTAGTCGGTGCACTCCGGCATGGCGAAGCACAGGGAAATTGATCCTAGTGTGACCCACACTGCCTCCCATCCAATAGCCTGCCTCACGCAGACGCAAAGAACCCTTTGCTGCTATTGATTTTACCGCTAATTCCAATGGGGTTATGTGGAGCATTACTTCCAGAGCCTGTGAGGCCGTGGTACGTAAGGCCCCAGTGATACCAATGAGTGCCATTCTTTGAATTCTGCTCATGGCGACCCTATTAGTTCCGATCTCCAACGCATGACACCACACCAGTGACTTGTAAGTAAGAACAGGTCTAACTACCGTGATGTATAGCCATTGCACTATCCTCGGGTTAAGGCCCCAGGTCTTCCCTATCATTTTCTGACAAACGGAGTAAGCATTGGATGTCTTCTTGATCCTGTCGTCAATCGTGAGTTTCCAGTTCATTCTAGGATGGAGATAGATTCCTAAGTACTTCACACTAAGGGAGAGCGGGATGGTAACGCCATTCAAGCGTGGGAGCCTGAATTCTCGGTTTTTTTCCTCGTAAAGAGGATAAGGTCGGGTTTCTCCGGATTGATGTTGAGACCGCAGTTACAAGCCCACCTACTCAAGGATTTGAGCCGAACTTCTAGTAAATCGCTCAAGGTGTCCAGGAACTTATCTCTCACCATCAGAACGATATCATCGGCGTAGGCAACCACCTTGACTCCGGTCAAAGATAGAACCTGTAAAATTTCGTCAACCACTATGACCCACAGCAGTGGAGATAGCACCCCACCCTGTGTTACAAATAGCTAAATTTTTAACTATTTATTGTTAATTGTGGAATATTGTATGTATTAGATGAAACAATTTAGCGCAAATGAGTTGTACAAACTAGATACTTATTTATCGAGATGCCTAGACATGTGCGAGTGCATATTCAGATATTGTTTTGTATGGTTGTTTGGGTTAGCCTACATATTCTAATTAAATATTTCCTTGAGCACTTCCACATCTTTCTTATTTTTATCATGCTGTAACGCCTTATGTTAAAAAGTTGATCCTTTCCATCAATATGCAGTATTCTAAAAATAAACTTTAAGGTTGGGATAGGATGGAGGTAACACAAAATAAGTAGAGCTCCGTATATCTGAAAAACACCTATGGTACGAACTTATTATTTTTACAGTATCTAGATAGCCAAAAGTATTAATAATGCATTAGTCTATTCCTCAATAGATGTCTCTTTTTAGACGTGGAGACTTATTCCAGTCATGACATGCGCCAAATAATAGTTTTACAGGAGAACCCCGTGAAGAAATCTTTCTGCTCGGAGCTGAGACTTTTAAAATTTGTAATCAACTTTAACTGTATTTATTCCCTTAAAAGGAGATAAGTTCAAAGTTACTGTAAATTTCTTTTTTTAAGCAAAAAAAATTTGATTTAACTTCCCGATTGAAGGAAAAAATGATGAGTGAAAAAGTCCCAGAAAACTTCTTGAAAATTTTGGATAATGAACCACCAAGTACATTAAAAAATTGTTTCCATTATTATTTCTGCAAAGTTATAGTGTATGATGGGAGGCTAAGCAAGTCCATTTATATATATTCAGAGTAGATTATAGTAGAAAGTTGAAACTGATTAGTAGAGCATTTGTTACAAAATTTGCCAAAATTTGGTTTTATTTGATGAGGTACCTCTGATATTCGACGATTTAGTGAATTACAGATAGTGGTGCACTACCGGTTGAATTTAAATTTCAATGAAAACATATGCAAAAGACTATAGTTACCCTATTCGCAAGACAAAGCCAAATAAAAAAAATTAAGAATAATCTTATTTTGGGGAAAAAGTTCCAAGTCATGTTAGTTAATAGACTGCACTAATCAAGTCATTTTCTTTAAATGCAAAACAAACCATCAACCAACGAAATAACCACAACAAAGTTCAACAGAACTTCAACGAATGCTTAAATTAGGCTAATGTAGTAGCACTAATGAAATTACCTATATTTTCTTAATGTGTTTTAAATTAATTCATACAATTTCCTACAAGTGTTTGCAGAAACAACTGCCCGCCTTAAATGAGTTGGTACAATTTTGCGCGATATTAAAGACTTCTTAGACGCAACGACTCGTTACTTACCATCACGATCATTAGCATACGCTAATGACATTAACATTTTCTGTCCGTTCATCTCAATACTAAAAGGCTTAACTGTTCGTTGTAACGCATCGTAGCAAGTGCACCAAAACTTACAGGTATCTGCGGGGCCAAGGTATCGCTGACCTTACTCATAAAATCGATTTTCCAAAGAGTTAAGAAGTCCCAATAACAATATAAAAAAACAAATTAATTTATTACCTATAATAGCCGAAGTTGGAATGTTAGCGCCATCATAAATTAATTTAATGATCGAAGAAGATATGCGGTTGCAGACAACCGTAGCGCGCCGTCTTTTGGCTCCATAGACGTAATTAATTCAAAACGTCTTCACTTTTTGAAGAAAGCTTTGTACTTTCGGCCTTCCGAACTGAATTGATCCGATCCGCGTTTGAAGATAATCCCATGTCTGACGATGACTGATTACGCTCAACAATATCACGATCCACCTGTCGCGTCTCGGAACAACATAATTTAAATATTCGCTCTAATGGGTTGCGGGTGCAACATTGGGGGGTCGAGATCGGTACGAGTTCGTCTTATGGATTTCTTAGCTGAAATTATCACTGATTTATTGAGCCTGAGAAGTTATGTGAAGTATTTAGGGCCAAATGTTACAGTATCGAAAAGTCACTCCTCACGATCGATTCGAATAACAAACTTGCCATTGAACTTAAAAAAAACATTACTTAATAAAAACTTACCTAGAATTTTTTTTAGAACATCGGAATTTTATTTACATTTTGATCGGGTTAATGATTCGATCGAAGTCTTTTTATCGCATTAAGGGCGCTGGCATTTTTCAATGATTTATTTTATAGCTGGTATATTTCCATAAGATTTTTAAGGTGGAGTACGATATAAAGCGAATTTAATTAGACCTATATATTTCTGAAAATATATCAAAGGTGACTACTTAGAGCTGTTAATGATTTCTCGGTTTTTAAAAACCTAGAGAAAAAACGAAAGATTTAAGACAGTAAGACAGATTTTCAAGGAACAATTGCATTCTAGCCGCTTAAAAATATCCAGAACTTTCGAAAAAAAAATGTGAATACATTTGTGAAAAATTTTCACCATGCTTGACATCATCTTAAATAACGCGAAACTTTTCCGCAATAATGAAAAAGTTTCGTGTTAACCTTTTCACGCTTCACCATCGGACTAATAGGCGATGATGTTCAAATGTATGCAAAAGTTCAAATTATTTAATTATTGTAAAATGTTGTATGCGCCATTAAATGGGCAGGTGTCACGCAATTCACGCGGTGCGTTAGATCGATGCCACGCTTCAGAAGACCAGAACGCAATTCTTTTAATCAAAAGTGAACAGTATGAAGACGATAGCATCGTATCAGGGAATTATTTTGCACGCATGAGCCTCTTGCTTACTTCTCGAATAAATTGTAGAAAATTAAAAAAAAAATAAAAACAAAAATTCCAGAGTTTTTTAATTGTCCGGTGGTTTGAACTAATTAGAGCTGGAACATATGAAATTTCGCAATGAACAATTGAACAAATTTCCATTTAAAGTGTGTTTCATCTGTTTCTTAATAAATTATACACGATTTATCATAAATTAAAAAGTAACACGCAATGATAATTTTTTTTTTTTTAATGATAGCTTACAAGTTTTTACAAATGTGTGTTCCAAAAAAAAAATCTGCCGCCAGTCTCGCTTACCTCGATTAATAGAAATAAACAATTAAATTTTTCTAACTTTATTGTGAGTTTGATTCATTTATTAAAATTCCTTTCTGGAAAAACTATTATTTCCACTTTTAACTTTATAACTTTTTATGACTTTCTTTAAGAATATCCTCATTCAATTACGGATCTCCTGGTTATTTCTTAGGTTCTCAGTCGCATAGTAACCTACACCTCATCTCATCATTAAACACGTTTCGGACTTCTACCCATAAAATAATAAAGTTGCGCCCAGACTGTTGGCAGATTTTTTTTATTTACTTACGTATTTTTTTCTCAATAGAATAATTCATAGTAGTAAAAGCGAATTCGATCACATTAAACCTAAGAGATTTTCGGAATCAGTGAAATCTTGAACAATACCCCCAGGGGGTTTAATAGAGAAAAATACTTAAATCGGGGTTTTCCCCGACTACGTTTAAAGCTTATAGAAGTAAACGTGAATTCCAAGTCTCAATATACCTTAGGAATATATCAGAATTCGTGAATATGTACACAACAACTTTACACCCCTTTAGGGGTTGGATATCGAAAAATTTTTAAGATCGTTACTAGCCGCTTATATAAATAGCCCGCAGAAGTTAAATTGCTTTGATAGCTCGACATGTCTAAAAGTTTTAACGAAGTTTGTGAAAATATGGATTCACGGAAATTTTTTTTACTCTACCTCTGAATGCCAATAAAAATCTGAACTTTTTTTTGCTTTAATTACTCTAATAGTACATCTACGTATACGTACTAAGTTTCAACTTTCTATCATAAGCCGTTTCTGAGATATAAAAACCCACCCCTCTCCCCCGTACCTTGACACCCCTATCAAAAATTTTATTTTTCTAGGATGTATCCATAGTGGTTCTATATAATCTTAAATTTTTAGCTTTCTATTCATTATGGTTTTCGAGAAATAAAAATCAGAATGTTTTCCTTTCTACCCCCTTTCACCATCACCCCCAACACCCACACCACCAAAATTTTTTTCCCTACTAGAAGTTTACCGACCCCAACTCCTGTAAAATTTTCAAGATCATATCTGATACGGTTTCTGAGATATAAAAATTACATTTTTTGAGAAATTGCTGTTCCCCCACTTTCATGCTCCACCTTCCCCCTCAAAAAATTTAATTTCGGTAGACTCCTCTTGTAATCTTATATACAGAAACTAAATCTTATCTTCCTGGTGTAATTGGTTCGGAAGATATTGTAATCCAAAGTTTTTTACCCCCCACCCTTACACCCCACCACCCCTCTTAAAAATTTTAGCCCTTCTCTAATCTTGAAGTATCCCTAAGAACAACAACAAAGTTTCAATCTTCTGACATCAATTGTTCAGGAGATATCGATTTTAGAATGTTTCAATCCCGTCTTTCATGCGTTAAAGACTCATTGTTTCCCCCCCACTTCCACACCCCTTAACCAATATCGACCATTTTTTTGCAATTGAGTCCATTATCATAGTACTACATAAGTTCCAAGTTTTAGCCTCCTAGCATAAGTGGTTCCTGAGATCGAGAAACCAAAATTTTTCGTCTAAAACGCTTCCCTCTCCTCTCCCCTTATACCCTCACCTGTCGAAAATATAGCAGTCGTAGGGGTTCACCCAATCTACCCACCATAAAAATTTCAATTTAATATCTCAACGGGTTTGGAAGCTACGCGCCTTCAAACGGTTTTGCGTACGGCGGACGGCGGACGGCGGACGGCGGACGGCGTACGGCGTACGGCGTACGGCGTACGGCGTCTACGGCGGACAGACGGACATTTTTTTTTTTGCTTTTTTGGGGTCTACTAGTCCTAAAACGTGAAAAAACAAAATTTCAGGGTAGCAAATTTTTTTGAAATTTCAGGTCGATAACAATACTTTATTATTAAAAAATAATAAAGTAAAATAAATTGAAATTCAAGTTTTTGTTTCTATCTCATTTTTTAACTAATAAATCCAACAACAATCTTTAAAATAAGCCCTACTTTATTATTCAAGGATAAAAATTACCAGAGATATGAATTTTCAAAGAGGACTCGGACATCTTTTTTGGAAAATCTTTAACATACTATAACTAACAAAAAAATGAGATAGAAACAAAAACTTGAAATCATATTTTTTTTCACTAATTCTTCGAGTACACAAATTTTCAAAAGAATCGGCGATGATAAGGTCACACTTTTGGCGATTCTTGATTAAATGACCCTTTTTATATAAAATAATTGAGAACCACTATAATGTTCTTCGATTTTTTTGACCCCGATCCCATTGAGATCCAGAGTTAATTTTTTGGTATGTTTTGAAAAACAGTATAGCCTAAAAAATATAAAAAAATAAAAAAAAACTCGTTTTGAGATATTCAGGGATAAAGGACAAAATCATTATCCTTGAAAAAAATTTCAAGGATAATTTTTATTGCGACATTCCAGGATAAAAATTACTAAAGATATTCATTTTCAAAGGGGACTCGGACACCATTTTTGCGAAAACTTTAACATACTACAACTTACAAAAAAAAAAGATAGAAACTAAAAATTGAATTTCAATTATTTTTTTCACTAATTCTTAAAGTACAAAAATTTTCAAAAGAATCGGAGATGGTAAGGTCGCAAATTTCGTCATTCTTGGCGGTTCTTGATGGAATGACCCTATTCCCTACGCAATATGTTGTCTTGTAGTCATTTTATCATGGTGCCTTTACACTCACCCTTGAGGCGAGCCTCGAGGCGAGCCTCTACTCCCACCAGGGCATTGCAAACCGGTTTTCGTCGGCTGTGTTCTTTGCTGTGTTGAAAGCAATTTACACTCAACATGCCTTTGCGGCGCAACTTGCCTATAAGTGCGAAACGACAGAAATACGATGAGCTGCGAATTCTATGGTACCACAGTTCATTGGATGTGTGTACACATATGGAAGCGTGCGTCGGAGAAAAAGTTGAAAGAATGTTAGACTCTTGCGACTGCACGAGCCATCTGATTGGTTGATTTTATGGTGGTGATAGAGGCGCGCCTCAAACGTTGAGTGTATGGTAAATCCACCATCATGGTTCTGTTCTGTGCTTTGCATTGCACCGCAGAACTACAGTAAATGCCAATTACAGTCCACATTGCAGTGGAGTATAAAAAATCGGTTGAAGTAGGTATGTTTGTTTAGAAAATTCGGAATTACTCTTGGGGGGGGCGGCCGCCCCCTCCGCCCCCCCCCTGAATCCGCCAATGATTTGTATTGCATTCAAATCTGTAAAAAAAATTTGTTTGCATAAAAAAAAAACGATTTAATTTGGTGCATGTATAATAATAATTGTAGCATGAAGCTTCACTATATAAACAAAAAATTTCAGTTCTCATTAAAATATAAATCATTAAAAACTATTATTAAATAAATAGAAATCAAGTTAAGACCAAATCAAGGACTATATTTTTTTAATATAAGATTTCAAGATAAAAGTTCTTAATTATAAAAGTTACAAAAGTAACCACTATAATTGAAAAATCAAAAAAATTAAAAATTCAATAAGAAGAAATTTATCAACGCAATTAAATGAATATTACGAAAATCACTTACAATGGAAGTTTCATTAAAGGACATTTCTCATGAGCGAACATTTTTTCATAAACGAAAATGCCCTACGGAACGAAACCGATACTTACTACTTTTTTTTGTATCGTTAAAATTAATCAATGTATGTATGAGGCAGCTCTCACTGTGAAGGATTTTTTTCGAAAATATTCGCAAATTCTATATAAGTGTTTTCGTCAACCACTTGACACTAATCGAAGTTTGCAGAATGGTGTTATCTTTAGTCCGAGTAAAGCAAAAAATGTTTGAAATGTTGTTCACTCCATGAACAAAAAAAGCCTTCTTCAATTAAATAGTTACTTTTTTTTAATATTGATTTTAATTTTCTTAAAACTATGAAGTTTTTCCATTCTTCCTTTGAACTTTTTGTATTTTATAAATACATATTTTATTCACTTCACCGAATTTTGTAATTTCTCTGCAACGTACAGCAACCTGTTCGTATTACTTTTATTTATTATTAGTTATTTCGAAGTTAACGAAGTTAAGTCCCTTTTTTATTTTGGTTTTATTATTATGTTATTTAATATTTTCCCCCCACATATTTTTTTAATTTTAAAAGGTTTTATTGGTTGAATTAATATTATTAGCGCGCAATCTAGTTAAACTTTTATTGATTATTTTTTATTATAATAAATTCCAGACATTGTAGAAGCTCGAAGAATTTAAAAAAAGGATGCATACATATTCTCGTTTTTATACAATTTTAAAATATATTCTAACCGAATAAATTTTGAAAATATATTTTAACCGAAAGGAGTGTAACATAATTAATACGGGATTTTGGGATGCGGTATTTTCGAATAGAAGATTATGGAATCACACTGATATAAAAATATATGATTTTGGCAGAAGCAGATTTGGATTTGTGATTTTATAATAAGCAATTAAATTCATTCGGAACCCAATTTTATTTCATTATTTTAATAACGTACGTCAAATTTCAACAACTCAACGTTGATAGCTCGAAATTTCCAAAACTCGAATCAAATTGCGTTTCAATGGCATTTAAAAATCAAGTGTGGCAAATGGTGGTTTGCGTTATCGAAGTTTAACTGATGTTAAGTATTTAACACAATTTAATTTCACTTCAATTACTTTATACAGATTCATATTATGTTTTCTTCTAAAAAATTTGAAAATTCGAAATCCTTATTAATTCTGGTTGCTACTGTTAAATATTAATTATTCCTAAGTTTTTATATCCAAGTGAAAATTTGCAATAATCTAGCACATTGCTCACCATTTTAGCTCATTCTGCCTCGACATATTACATACAATTCGGCGCTTAAAATAAAACATTATTATCAATTCTAAATTAATAGTAACTTGCATATATTCAGGAGATGTGAGGGTTCCACCGCATAATTACTTAGGTGAACATTAGGATGAAATAAATTTAAAATAAATTAATCAAAATTACACTGCATAACTAAAATATGTCAACAATTTTTTTTTTTAAATTTTCGAATTCTAAATTTTGTGGTTCAGGAGTCAAACGATTTAGTGAATTTTTTCTATTTCTTGAAGAGCCGAATGTTTTGTTCGCTGCACTATAATTTTTTCATTATAGTCAATTAAGTGTTTCAATATGGTTTCATTTCTTAGAAATTTGAATATGGTATTCAGTCTTAGTGTAAAACGTGGGCCCAATTTAGGTTTGGTTTTACTTCATTTTAGCTTGAAAACATGACAGTGTAGCAAAACCAAGTTTCAACTTTCTAGCATCAGCTGTTCCAGAGCCATAGAAACTAAACCGCTCTCCAACCTTCCCCTCACACATTACCCCGTAATAAGTAACAAATTAAAAGGACACACCAAATACACCTACTACGCGTGCGAAACGATGCGACGCGAAAACAGCTGACTAGAGATTGCATACCATAGCATAGCTCCGCACGCGTGGCTTTGATTGCCAAATCTCTAATTTCGTCACGGGCGTAAGTGATAAATGCCTGTACAACAAAAAACGGAGACAATACGTTCGCAGGTTGCAAAATATGTTGGTATTTGTGAATATTATCTGACAGTTGTGGGAAGCGGTTCAACGCGCTTACTATACCTAGTGTTGCAAAAAAACGCGCGCGACGGAGTTTTGTCATCGCGCGAGTCGCGTGCTCCACTTTCACTATAATTCCAGCTTTAAAATGTTAAAAATACTGTATAGCAATTTGAGTGACGCCGATATTAGGATGCTATCATTGTTCAAGTAGAATTTAATTCCTAGTTGAGAGTTAAGTGACGTAAAATTGATTTATTAGTCGATACCACCACATGAAAATATTAACACAATGTCAAAGATTTAATAAACTGACTGCTTTCGTTTGTCTTTTTGAATAGCTACCACTAAAATTTCATAAATATTAAGAAATCCCCAAAAAATGTCAATTATGGCCCGGTATAGGACAAGTACTGGTCACTTCGAACAAATCGCGAACAGCTCCCTTTACAGCCATTCGTCGTTCTAATTTGGCCGTGCACTTTTCATTGACACAAAATAGCGTACAATCATTTGAGTTCGTCCTTTCCGGAAGGTCGACTTCTTTGGTCAAAGACTCACAATCGTTGCAGTTATGCGCCTTAAAGCTAACAAATGTAAGTGGACTTTCGATGCAAGGATCAAGAACCGCTTGACAATCTGCCGCACGCTTTTTCTTCGGCGGACTTTTGTCGTAGTAAGGCTTAACACTTGTTGGAGGTCCTAAATTCGGTCTAGGAGGTGCGCTAGATGGTGGTTTGGTTGATGGCTGTAAGGTTGATGGTTTTGGTTTATCTGGTGGTGGAGGTTTGATTGTTGGCTTGAACGGCGGTCGAGTTGATATCGGTTGTGATGGCCTATGTGGCGGTTTTTCATGGGATTCTGGACTATTTGTATCTGGTGGTATTTTCCCTGGCTTATGAGGTTTGGTGTATGGTGGTCTTGTTGGCGTAATCGGTTTTTTACCATCGTAAGAATCACTTGATAAATCTAAAAAAATATGAAAAATGGAGAAATAAGGTTAGTGTATTTCACTCTAGATTTGGTTATCAACCTGGGGGGTGAACATTTGGTTTTCCTGGTTTGTGCTGTGGTGGCCTGCTCCCTGGAGGCTTAATGCCAGATGGCTTATTCTCTGGCGGTTTGCTTCCAGGCTGCTTGGCAACTGGATTAGGTTTTGGTTTTCCTGGCTTACCGGGCTTAGTAGGGTTTCCAGGGTTACATGGTTTTCCCGGATTTCCAGGCCTACCTGTTCCAGGTGGTTTGACGGGTCTTTGTCCTGGCAGTACAGGTGGTCTTTCTCCAGTTTTATTTGGCGGGCGAACTGGAGGTAAGTGTGGTGGTTGGTTTAAGACACCGTCTGATAGTTCGATCCATAAGTTCGATCTTGATGGAATTTCTACTGGTTTTGACCTTTTTAAGAAGTAAAGACATTAGTAAGGAATTAAAAATGGTTTTGAATGTCATCATTCTACAGTGAAATCTACCAGAATATACTTACAAATCATTTTCAACTTGAACCTCGACGTTGTTCGCTGGCAACCGCGGCCTATCCGAATCGAAACCTACTCCAGCACCGAATTCAATATCAATACTACTCTCGCTGTCAGATTCCGATTCGCAGATTTTTCTCAAATCGTTCTCGCAGAGCATGTCTTTAAGATTTTGTATTGCTACATCGTACTCATCCTTGTTATGATCCTTGCTCGGAATCAACGAGCCATGCTCACATTTCAAATATTTGGCAATTTTCAAACATTGGCGTATTTGACGCCGTTTCAGTTCGCCGTCCGATTTTTCAATTTTAAATTGAATTGGATTCATGCTGGCCGTAAGATCTTTAGGATTGCGCAAGGGATGCAGAGTGACGGTATAGACACCGCTTTCCTTAGTTATATGCAAGCGGGGCAATTCGAGTCCGTCTTTATTTGTTAGTGGCTCTGCGCAAATTTCTGGAGTAGGTTCGGGCGTGGATTGCGATTTTTTGGGACGAGCTTTCTGTAGGAAGTAAGACATTACTTTGTACGTTTTCTTGTAAATGGCTCCGGGGCGCCATCCACGCCTTTCATTTTCTATGTGCAAATTCCAACGCCAGCCCATATTTTTCGGGACTCTTGGCGAATTCAGAAGACAGTATCGATGGCCGACAGCGCGTGGGGGGTATTCTTTTTTGGTTTTGCAATAAGCATTAATTTCTTTTAGTCTATTCTTTTGTAATTTTATAAGTCTGAAAGTAGAGGAAATTGATTAAATATTTCTAGAAGCGATCATTTAGCTTAACACTAAACCTATTACATTAATAAAATATAAAGCTATTTGATTAATTTTCGCCTTCTAAAGAAGATCCTCTGACTATAATGCCGCCAACAGAACTTGTTGCGAAAAGAACGAAGAGTTTTACGAAAATATATGGATATTTATGATAAAATTATTATAATTTCTCTGAAGTAGGAGCCAAGTTATTACAAAGAATATACATTTTAAGTTTTTTCAAAACGGTAAAGGTTGAAAGCTACAAGTTAAGGTTTCTTACATTCTTCCCCAAACCATTAAAAAAATTAAATTTTTTGAGATCGTTTTGCATATATCATAACTAGGGGCTACAAAGCGTATAAAAAAAGGGTTACTCGCTTAAGTCTTTCGTTTAAAAGGAGATTCCTTCCAAGCACCTCGATGCACCAATTACCTGCGTTTTTCTTTTTGATCTCGTCTCAGCCCACGTTTTTCAGAACTTTCTTTCACTACCGCGTCCTTGCCATCATGGTCTTTAGTAAAGAGGCTCGAACGAGGTCGTAGCGAAATATCGCTTTCCGAATCGAGCACATGGTCCTGTTTCTCGGACGGAAATTGCTTTCGCGACCATTGCACTGCTTTCGGAATACTCGGCAGACAGTCCTGATTTAAATTCAAATACGCCAACTCTAAGTTGGAACGTTCCTCAAGCGGTTGGCGTAAAACATCTTCCACAATATCGGAGACTATATTTGCAGTGCATTTCTCAATCTTCACGTTTTGTGTGTGGACGGCATTTGTGATAGCACCGTTGACATCGACTACCTTCTCTTCAACATCCTTTTGGCTAATGCGTCGTATATGACAATTGATGCATTCCTTCGTGCCGACACATAGGCAAACTCCAAGCGGGTTTATATCCTTTTTTCGCTTGAACTTCTCAATGTCCTGCTTCCATTTCGCCAGAATTTGCTCGGCAGTTTGGTTTTCATCGTAGGCCTTTTTTTCGGCTGGGAACGACATTTTTGGCTTGAATCCGCATGTTGGACAGGATCCTAGAGCCGGCACCCAGGAGATGTCTTCGCAGCAAATAGGACATGATCTGAAAAATTTACAATTGGTTTAAGATCGACAATGATTGGTTTTGAAATTACCTTGGCTTTAAGATAAATTGGGAGGTGGTGAGTTTCGGTTCGCTACAAACATGTGGGATTTCTTCTGTCTTCTGTTGTCTCTTCTCTGAAATTTTTATGATTTTTTTGACCAGTTCTTTTAATTTCGGCGTGCGGTCACTGGATACATTCGATCCTTCTAATAATGCTGAATCTGCTGAAACTGAATTTATTGGTTTAATAAATATGCTCTAGAAGCATCATGTGGCTTTTCTCCAAACTATATTCTACGTTACGTGCGTCATGAACTTACCAGTTTCACTGTCGCTATAAGAAAATCTAACGTTTCTATGTCCATTTGGGCATTCTGGCATATGAACCGACGAATCACTGGGAACTGTAATTCCTGGATAAGTTATGGGAACTTATGAGTGAATTGAATTGAGAAAATGTTTGCTCAAAATTCTGCACAAATTTCCTCAAGAAGCAACTATCTTAAGCTGAAATAATGGCATTTGATTCCTTGAATAGGACGATTCAAACAAATTGTAATGATTGTTTGGCATATTCATTTTTGAATAATTTGAAAAGTACTCTCCCTTCGTATGGAAATAAGCATTAGAAACTGTACAGAATTATTGGCAAACTCAACACCTAGGAAACTTTTTTAATAATTAACCTGCACTATCTGCCATACTCCCAAAAACTTGATCGCATGGCTTAACAAGTGGTAGAATCGAGCTGGTTTCTTGAATTTTATTGACGATAGTTTCATATTCGCCAAATAAATCCTGTTAAAAAATGCGATTTAGTAACTTTTTCGAAATTCTATATTCTATCTATCTAGAAAATTTACAAAGTGAAAATATTCATGGATATCTGAGCTATGAGATGATTTTCTTGGAAGATATTTCTTTCAGACCTTTCCTACTCTTTTTTGCACGAATTTCGCAATGTTACTCGTATGTACAATTTGCTGCTAATACTTACTAGTAATTATGAAAAAAGTTGTGTGCATGCATTTCTCCAAAACATAAAAAATATAATGTTGTTAGTATCATCCTACATTTCGGTACCATAAATAACTGCCACATTTTACATACGCACATATCGACCAAAATTTCGATTCACTTTTGGATTGGTGATTGAAGCAGTTTTGACCCAAATCGGGCATTTGGCACTTCGATAAAAATTCTACGATTGAATTTGCAACAACATCATCCTAACATAGTCCCTTAGTTCGGTCTGAGTTTTCACATTTTGATTTTTCTGGGAATAGATTGATAGTTCAATCCTAAGGAAAAGTTTAGGATGCTGTGAATTGAATTCAAACCCACAATCTCTGCGATGATAGACTAGCACGTATTAGGCCACCATGGCCAAAAATTATTATATTCTCTGAGTTTTAAATTTCTAGCCTATTCCCTACATATACAAAACAAAATTTTCTAAAAATTCATACCTTATTTTTGCAACACTCCATATTTCCACAAGCTGGATAAAGTTTCAAATGGTCAATCAGTCTTCCGCGAACTGATTTATATCGATTACTGTCGTATAGTCCAGAACACCCACTTTTCCCACTACACATGCCTAGTAAATTTGGTGGATTTGTTTCTTGGCTGGCGTTACCAATGACGAAAAAAGCATCGTTTTCGCCTATCTTAGATTTGAGATCTTGATAAATGCCTAACTGTCCGTTTTTGTCCACATACGGTTTGGAAGGATCCGAGCGACTGTAAAAATTTGAACAAGGACTTTTAATTTGCGATAAATTTTTTTAAATTATTTTCTGTACCCTTTTCTTTCTTTACTCTTCCTCACCATCATGACCGCAAGCGTTATAGTACCAGCGTATTGATCTCTTCGTGATAAGTTGTAGGTTTGTTCGTATGGAAACTCGGGCATATCGTCATCTTCCAAACATTCCACTATATTTCTTGGCCAGGCGGAAACGCATTCAGCTTGAGGGCGAGAATAATAATATGTTAAGGCACTACAACGTAATTTAGTTACTCTAGTCAAGGGCTGGCAGAATGGCGCTGATAACAGTAAAGTCTATGGGATACTAGAAAAAAATTAGGATTTGTATGCAAAGAAAGGAGTTTATCTAGATAATGTATTTTACGGTACACTGCTGATATTAACTATATTTATTTATTTTTTTTTTTATTTTTTTTTTTTCACGCTTGGATGTACGGTAGCGAATTGGGTGGGAGTGCATAATTAGGCTGCTACCATTTCTGAATCTTTATGTTAATTTCTACTACCTTAAAACTAATCACTACCTTTCTAAGCTTGAGGTTTGCTCCTTGCGGAGATGCACTTCAGCATTGGAGTTCAGGTGTAAACACACTGCTGAAGAGAATGTCGGTTTTTCTAATCAACATTTTTGACCAAAACCAGTTAAGTAATTTGTTTCTGTTATTTTAGACCAAGCGAGAGAAGCTAAGGGTTTGCCAAAGAAAGAGAATTTTTTCTAGGAATAATTTTCATTCAATTTAGTAATGTGCTTCATGTAGATGGTGAATTTGAGTAACATTCTTTACAGAAGTCAATACGTTGAACAAAAATATAGTAAGCTAAAGAAAAATCACAAACCAACAATATTATCATCATCATAATTTCTTTGCACTCCAAGGTCATCTTTCCCATCAGATCCTTCATCCAACACAAAGTGTACAGTACTCCTCTTTTTTTCCCGTCTATTAATTGTTACTTTGAATTTATTGTTTAATAAATTCTCCCTTAGTTCCCTCACGTTCGATTGAAATTCGATACTCCTTTTCGTTTCAAAATCGGTTACATTAATTCGGCTTGGCGTTATTGGTAACGTGATTTCACCCCATTCAAATTTCACAGCGATTTCTTCGGGAGTTAGATACGGTTCGTTTTCTAAATCCAATTTCTTTACGATCACGTCCAATATGAATTCGGTTTTGATTCCCATTATGAGTTAAAAATGAAAGACGCACTCTATCCAAAGTAATTGTAAAATTTACATTAACATTTTGGTTCAATTTCGTAAAACAATAATTAAAATGAATTTTTTCGGAAGAAACAGATTAAACGAAAGGGAAATATCCTTTTTTAAAAACAATTTTTTATTTGACAATAATTTTGGCCGCAATGCCAAAATTATTGTCTACTAGATAGTTGAAAAATGGAAACTCAAATTTAACTAAGTGATCCTTCATGATAATGTCGTTATATAAAACGTATGAACGGCTCACGCCACCAAGTTGAAACTTAGTGACTAGGGGAGTAAAACTGATATGTCACGAACCAACTATAACAGCAAGGCGAAACAAAGTTTACATATATGCGTATCCTAGCGTTTTTGTAGTGACACATTTAAAGAGCGTCGAGAGCAATTGTAGGGTATGGGGAGTGTTTTTTTCTCTCAAGAACAGCTTATACAAGAAACTTAAAACTTGGAACTTCTATAATTAAAAGTTTCAGATTTATGGACATTGGTGTACGAAGGTGGGGCAAAAATAGTGGCGTTGAATATATTGCAACGAATTTCGACATATTTCTTAGGTTTTTTCTTCTTACAAACCCTAAAAAACACTGGTCATCACCAAAATCATCAGATAACATCAGAACACAAGGTGGATACCCTTAATTGAAGTATTCCATCCCCCGTACTTGACTTGGTTTAAACAATTACTTACCTCTTACTTTATTTCGTAAAATTTAATTTTCCAACCTAAAACCAATGGGGCACTCGTCCAAGCGCTACAAGACGAATTGCATTCATAAATTCTGCAAATCGGTGCAACAAAAAGCGAATCGGTGTGTCGGAATAGTCAATCAATCATAAAAGTAACAGACTTTAAAATTCAACTCGGATACCTTAACAAATGTTGTAAATTGTATGCGAGTACTTGCCCTTCGGTCTTGAAAGAGTAATAAATCGTGGATTAAGCCTTATGACCGAACAGAAAATATATGAACAAAATACAAGAACCCCGATGGCCGGTGCCCAGAATGTTTAGCAACAAATGTGACAGTCAGTCGGGGTAATGCATGAATAGGTGAATTTATGACTGGTTTCACCGATGCAAGACATTCGTCCTATGCGCTATGCCGTATGACCTCTTGAGCAGTTATTAATAGATAAGAAAATTTATAAGTGTATACAGAATACAGAAACGCAGATAATTCATTCCTTTGATTTTGGTTACTTACCTTTGGAGCGTTTTGCTTAGGCGCAAAGGGTAATAGTCGTTACCGACTGCAGGATTTTTGTATGTAGTGCCCCACGTAATTGTACCCACCTGGGCTGTTGGCGAAGAATGGAATGGTCAACCAGGTTGTTGATAACCCTGGATCGCTTACCCTTGAAGTTTGTACCACAGAAAAGATAAGCTCTGACCAATCAAAATAATAAAAAAAGACAAACATCTTAAATGAAGCTTCAAAATAAATCTGTAAACATTATAATCACCAGGTAGGACGGTAGGTACTAACTTATTCTTCTGGGAAACTGTTTACGTCGTCCATAAATTGCAATCACCTTTTCAGTTTTGTATTACTTCTCCTGCCATCACACTCCTTCGTGGCTTTCCTGATGCCCATTCCAAGTGCAACAATTATACAGCCGACTAAGTAGAGCAGATTTTCAAAATAATTCACATTTATTCGAGATAATTGAGATGTTGCGTGCGCGGCTGATCCTCGAATAGCTGAGCCCCACTAAATTAGCATTTTAATTGAAAAGTTATAAAATATTCGATTGTAATCATAGGATATATAAAAGTCGGTTAATTTTCCACTTGTCTCGTATGAGTTGTGTCCGCTGAGGTCTAGAAATGATAAAGTAGCGCAATTTATAACCCCCCCGATGCACCTCGTGCTTATTTAATTCTGTTTTCAGCAGACGGTACTCGAAGCAAACTTGTCAGGTATCACGTACCTGCCGTGCAATTATGCATTCATCTCGGCCACAGCATAGGCCAACTACTCAATAATTACACTTTGACTAATGGAAGTCGGTCTGATCGCGAACAAGCCGATGCCGCGAATTAACCCCGGCTCCAACTTAGACATGCGTCTTGAGACACTGTGGACATTACTAAAGCAAAACAGTCACCATTGGTCGTAATCAATCATTTGATTCAGGTATGTAAAATTGAAATTTAATTATGGTATTATTTATTCACTGTTACAATCCTTCACTTGGTGTGATCATTTTATTACCGATCATTATTTTTAATCAGTAATGTGATATCTTAAATACACTAATCAAATAATATTGAGTTATTACAGTAGAATCTTGTAGCCAAGAATTTGATAGAACAAGATTCACTCTTATATGAGACGCGCCACTTTTACCTCCACATCATTAGCCAGCGGCGAATATTTAGAATTTCATTAGGTAGTACTTCAGGCAAATAATTTCAATTGAAATGTAAATAGCAATTAATTATTTCGAATAATTTACGAGCATACTATTACCGTCTTTCGTGGAGCTGTTTCAATAATATCCACTTTAAAAAAATAGATAGTCGGAATCGGTGATTCTTAAATTTAGTTTAAACAAAATAAACTAGAACAACGATTTTCTTGACCGAATTCCTATATTAAGCAAACGATGTGAATATCATATTTTATTAATTTTAACTGAATATGTAAGTATTTAGTTAAATATTTGAATTAAAAATTTTAATTTTTAAGAATATTTCTATGGCTACCGCCCGATAAGTTTACTTCCTACCATAAGTAAAGTTTTTGAAAAAGTAGTCCTGAGTCGTGTGCAAAGCTTTCTAGAAGACTCAAAGGTTATCCCGGACTTTCAATTTGGTTTTAGGAGGCAGCACTCGACTAATCACCAACTATATAGAGTTACCAAATATATTAAAGAAGGAATTCACGAAAAGAAATCGGTAGGCTTGATAACTCTGGACATCGCAAAAGCTTTCGATTCTGTTTGGCACGATGGGCTTATTCATAAATTACTAAGTTTTTCTTTCCCAATGTACCTTGTGAAACTAATCCAGTCTTTCTTGTCGAATCGAAGTTTTTCGGTTAAACTAAAATCCAGCATGTCCAGTTTCCACGATATTCCTGCGGGCGTCCCACAAGGCTCAAGTTTAAGCCCCACTCTATATATAATGATTTGACTGCAGGTGTGCCTACAAATTCAAACTGCGAACTAGCCGTGTTTGCGGATGATACCTGTCTCTACACAAGAGGCGAAAACCCAAACACAATAATCTTAGTGCTTGAATCCTTCTTGGAACAGTTGTACCAATTCTATCACAGATGGAAAATTAAAATAAATACAACCGAAACTAAAGCAATATACTTTACGAGAAAAATGAAGCGAATTCATTTGCCAGACCGCGAAATAAATTTTATCGTGCAACTCATCCCATGGTCTTCTAATTTAATTTATCGTGGTCTTACGCTTGACAATAAACTTACATTTGCTAACCACATCAAAAATACGTGCTTCAAGATCTCAGGATGCATTCATGCGCTGTATCCTCTTATAAGCAGGAAATCCTTCCTTTCTGTGGAAAATAAAGTCTTAATATTTAAAGTTGTAATTCAAATCATTTCCTACGGTGCTCCCATCTGGAGTCAATGTGCTAGCATTCACAAAAAGAAACTGCAGGTCTGCCAAAATAAGTGCCTTAAAACAGCGACGAATAAACCTTTTTACTTTTCAACTAGAATACTACACGCTGATGCTGGTGTTTGTACTATACAGGAACTGGCCGAATCCAAACTCTCCTCATTTTTGTTACGGTCCCAGTTGGTAGACAACCAGCTAATTTCATCTTTCCTCTAACACATATTTTTATATTTAACCTAATTATTTTCATTTTATTTTAAGTTAGATTGTAAGTTAGTTTGTAAGTTAGATAGGATTTAACAAGCAAGGTTTTTTATTATAAAATTTTTCCTTGGATTTAAATAATTAATATAATAAACAAAGAACTAATTTAAGTAAAAATTCAAATTGTAACTACAGAGGCAAAGATGTAAGATCACTGAAATTGTAGAGAATTGTACGAACTATTTTGAAAAATTGAAATAAATTTATGTTATGTTATGTTATGGCTACAGTAAGAAATGAGTTATATCTTTATGAAGATAAAATTCCAATTACTTCGCCAAAATCGAGAACATAAAAATCGGATAAATACTCCAGCTGAATTCGAGCGTAACTCTATCCGACCTTTGGATACTGGACAATCAGAACTCTATAAATTTTAATCTATAAAGTGACAGAACATCAAATGTACAGTACTGAAATTCAGTATTGAATAAAAGAAATATTCCGATACCCACACATCAATTTTTTGTACAACTATAAATTAGAATTTTGTTTTTTATAAATTAATGCTTCTTATTATTGGGAATAATTATATGCACCTTTTATATTATTTCGACAATTTCAAATCTTTATAAACTTTACTCGTATATTGTGAATGAAAAGAACTCGGTTCTACAGCTCTGAATATATTATTGATAAATATTTAACTTATATATACACAATTGAATTTACCGCTACTGGAACAGTACTGACATTAGGAATTCACAAAAATATAGTTGATAGTTGTAAAACTATTTTTTTATTAGAACACCAACTGGTAATAGCGAAAAATGACAAGAATCGCTAAATTTGATGCAGTTTTTGATAGCTTAAAAAATTCGTAAAATTAACGAGAAACTATTTTTTGTACCCTGTTAGAAATTATGAATATAAATTTTATTTTATTTTCGTATTTAGTACTGAAAGTCGTTTTTAATTCACCGATTCAAGTCCGAATTCAGTTTAATTCTGAAGTTTTTCAGAATTTAAATTTATTTTCAGTACTGTTGATGAGTTCCTAAAAATATTGCGGGTATATGCATAATAAAAAAATGTCAACAGTCCGGTAAATTTTTTTTTTAGTTTGAAGTCAGAGATGCGGGTAAATTTTTGTTGAGAGGAAGGTAATAGCTGATATCCTAAAAAGTTCATTGAATATCTAAAAATTCAGATTATACAAAAAGCCCTAGAAATTAAAACCATTAATCAGACCTAAGAGATATGGAAGAATACGTAAAACCATATGTAACATCTTTCCACTCCAGTTAAATATAGAAAAATCGTGAAAATAAAAGCCCGAAATGAATGCGACCTAAAAACAGAGTCGAAATCCGTGAAAACGAATGTAACCACTATTCACCTCCTTAGGGGTTCAATATGCTAAATACTGAAATTTTAGACAATTAAATAAAAAGCCCTTGGAAGCAAATTTCAATTCGATATTTCATCAGGTCTAAGGGCTACGATAGAATTCGTGATAATTCATTTTAATACTAAAAAATCCTGAAAAGATTATATAAATAACTTGCAGTAAAACTAATTTGCCATACCATCAATCCTAAGAGACGTGACGAAATTCGTGAAATACTAATACACTCCCTTTTCTCAAGTGGAAATTAAAATTTTTTTACTTAAGGGGGGGGGGGGGGGGGGGTCGAGTAGACAGCGGAAAAAATAAGTGAATTTTAGGAATTATTATCTCAAAAACTATTTGCTCGATTTTATCCAGATTAGTTTTATTCGAAAGTATACATGTTGAGTTACACCGGCAAACTTTTTTATCAATATATATCGACTGGGGGCGCTGCTGTCATGGCCGGCGTAAAAAGTGTCCCTCGCTCGCACGGCCTGCCATTCCCAAGATTACATGCAGTCGGTTGATCCAAAACAAAAATTTTAAAAAGATTCTGAAAATGTAATGTATGATGCAGCTCGCATCGTAGGATTATTTGAAAAAAAAATGTTTCACGAAATGGCGGCCAAATGAACTTTACGTTCATTTCTTAATCTTAATTACCGACCTTTCTGGCTTGATAAAAAAAAAGTAATTATAATAAGTGAAAAAAATCCTACGTTGCGAACTAGAAAACCTGTCCGAAAATATTGTGTCAAATTTTGAAAGCAATCGGTCAAGCCGTTTTCCGAATATTTTGGGGACCGTCATTGAAAAGTATGTTTCGAGAATTCACGAAGGGCCTATTCCGGTTAATTGCCCATAACTTTCACAATTATTGGAATTTCAATATGAAATTTACACACAATATTCTTAAGACTACAAACTTTAAGATGAGCAAAAAATAATTTCTAGTCGGATGTTCCCCCTTAATTAGTTGTCGGGTATATCAACATACAACTACCCAGCGTGAGCCATGAGATGAAAAAAAACACCCCCACCCCGTACTTTTCTACCTCGATCAAAAATTTAATTTTTAATAAAGAAGTAATAAGAAAGTGCACACTCCATAAATATAGTTGCTCTCTTTATGATAGTGGGATCACAAAGGGCTTAAAAATCGCTAAGTTTGTTGTTTGTGCGAGATAACGAATCGGTTCTGACCGGTGATCGTCCTCAATCTTTCGCGAGGCTTCGAGTTTATTCTATAAATTTAATGGTAAGCGTTTCCAGAGCATAGATCTCCAGTACGTACATCGATTTTTTTTCTTGATATTGGATGGCTGACCCGATGAACAATACATTCCAATCATTAATTTAATGCAACATCAGGACTTAGCATGGTATTTCTCTGCCTCCTCTTATTAATTTATTTACATGGGCACGTGGAGAACCTGCATCTGCCTCAATCTTCTAATCTGGAATTAAGTTGTATACAAAAGTAGATTTATCTACAACAGGGTCATATTAATCTGTATATGAAATGATAAACTGCGCATAGTTCGCGATGTAATCTAGTCCGGTCGGCTGATATATCGGTTGCATAAACAATTTTCCATAGACGTCAAGTCAAGATTGCCGAGTGCCGACCCACAGAGACCATTCGTCACAGAACCAGTCACATTTCCTCACCTTCGAGATTCGCGATACAACCGCTGGCTGTGTTTTGAATGCATAAATTCAATGAGAACCAGTCAACACCATTGTTAGATTCCGGAAAACTCCAGGTCTTGATGGCTGTTTTTCCTTACCTTTTGAAGAAGCACCATCTGCCAGCTCAGGTACTTCACCGTATCAGATAAAACTAAACTACGAACGTAGCGGCCAAAAGAGGTTCTCCCAGGCAACTAACTACTCCTGGCCGTATCGCCATTTTCAGCATCGGCACGCAATCACAACCAGAAATGAGATATGGAACCTTCTCGAGGTGTTTCGAGTTCAAAGCAGTTTCGGATTTTAGTTGCACGTCTATTCGCTTCGAGATCCGGTAAAAGACTTCTACTCAAATAACAGTAAACATTTGCGAGAATGCACTGAAAGTATGGGCCAAAAAGGCCGAAGATGTGTGCACTGATGCAGACTGCACTTCTGGCCGGATAGGCTTCAAGTCGCATTGCGAACTTGAGGCCATTGGCGCAACCGCGATTGCAATCTTTAGCAAGAAACCCACTCATCGATTGAAAATGGATGCGACTGTGGCACTGTGGAGGCCGCGTGCGATCTTTGACTTTCTTATTTGCCGTAAGTTCGCGCTCTTGTAATGAGACCGCAACGCAACGGTCCAGCTTGGCCCTTTTTCTTTTTAAATTGATCGTCTTCGATATTCACTTTGTCGTCCTTTCTTTGGTCTGTGTCCATGTCTGCCGCCGATGTCTGTCGACTAATTATCGCGGAAAGAGTGAGTTTTATTTCTTATACCGCAGCGATTTTGTCTTAGATGAGACGGTGGTTTATTAGCAACTTTTTGCTTGGGTCATGTTTACAACAATTAACACCTGTCGGAGGTCTCGACCCTTTCAATGCGGTTACATTAGCTTCGTCGGCTCTTCGGCAAATCGTAAAGAAGTGCAAATTATTGCAACATGTCGCTATTAAACGTTTCGAGGTTGTTATGATCCTTTTGAACGTACGGTGGACTATAAAATAAACAATAAACAGAAATCGAGAATATCAAACAGGTCATTAGTCGAAAATTTATAAAATCATAAAGAACAAAGTTTATTCGTTATATTTTCAATTCATGATTTGCCAGAGGCAGTCGATCCGAAAACGATTCAATAGCAAAAGTTTTAGGTGAATGTTTTCTTTGCCTGTGAATTCACTACTCATTCATAAGTAATTTCTATGATGGACTAAATGTACAATCTCGAGTACAATGCGCCATATTGGCCTGAGTGCTCAAGATGCGCTACTTTGCTGCGTGTCTTCCTCCACACCAAACAACAAATGTACATTCGTCGGCAAATTGTAGTGCTGATGTATAAATGATTCACCTAGGCGATTTAATGGCAAATGTACCATATGTACTTACTATTCCTTCGCTAAGGTGAATAATTTATTATTTACTTTATTAAGATGAAGAAATTTCGAAGATAAGGAACCTAAAATTCATCTGCAATTAACAAAACGAATAGATAAAACTTCACCAGAAGTTCGCCAATAGTGAAAATTCGTCACACGCACATTGCGTTCCGAAACGGATCCTTGAACTTAAAATCGATTACCTTCGAAATTTAAAGGTAACGTGTGTTCTTTTTTCTCACATCTGGTAACCGAGGACCTTACTCAAAAGACAAACAAGTCCTTATTGATTAATTTGAAAGAAGTGATGTAGGCGCAGTGGTTGATTCAGTACAGACAGCATTGAAATCTGAAATTTAACTTAAATATTATATTCAAAAGTTTATCAGAAAAAAACAAAATACTATTCCTGCCTATTATTATATTATTTATTTTTAAACGTATTCGTAAAAAGTTTATACAAATAACAAAAACAATGTACAAAATGTTATGCATAAAATGGGAGTTCAGTCAATTATTGCCATTATTTTTCTGTCTATAGCCTACAATGTCTATTTTCTATTTTCTATTTTTTTATTATTATTCAAAGAGTAGAAAAGTAGAAAATTCTAAAAACGAAAACACAATTCTCAAGCTTAAACCTATTCTTAAATCCGACTGAAAAACTATCGTTATTAAGTGCTACAGATAAAGTCTTATGTTTGTGCGTATTTTTTTATAGTACGTTTCTTGTGCGTTTCTTTTACAAGTTTTCCTTAATTTTCCCCCTTTTCCGAGAGAACTTTTAATGAATTAATTTTCTATAGTACGTCGGTTTGTGGCTACTACGTTTACTCTGCTGAATCACGTAGAATCCTTTCGGCTTTCCATTACCGGGAAAATAATTATGAAAATTATTGAAACTGTTTTTCTTAGCTTTAACCGGGGCATAGTACGATGGAGATTTTCGTTTTAGTGACTTAGTCTCTTCGGCTCGAATTTTATTGTAGGATTTTTCGACAGTTTCATTTTCCCATGGTTTGGACCATGTTGGTGTATTTTTAATATCGATTATATCGGATACATCGAAATTTTTATCGATTGGAATTGCATTACGGCTACTTTCGCCCGATATGATTTTCTCCAGGTCTGGAAGATTCCAGTGGTAGATTTTTCCGGGTTTTCCGTTCGATTGAAAGCCGAATGATGATACCTGAAATTTTTAAATGAAAATGTGAATTGCGATTATATTTTAGAAAAATGAGTATGAAGTTCAAATCAAATCAACATAAAGGTTTTAACTTAAAGTGTTTGACTAAGATTAGAAAAATGCCGACTTTCCATAGAACTTTATTACCTACTTGCTGATGCAGGGAATTTGGTCCTTTCACAAATCTTAAACCACCAGTTAAAACACACCCGATACCATGAGCAAAGCCAGCATAAAATACAGCTTTATATATTCAGTTTTCTTTAATGGATAAAAATTGGAAAAAATCAAAACTGTATGGTATTGATGGCTTACGATTTGGAACTTGACCCAAATTTCCTGAATTGTTAATTTTAATATTAATAAATAAACAATTATATTTCTCATTAATATCTAAAGATACAAAAATTAAATTTAGAGGCTATTTAGACTTGATATCTAGCTCGACATTAGGATCACTGGAGTGCAATTAAATACAACTTTTTTTTAAATTAAATTCATCTTTTTATTATAGCCCATGATACATTTTTTTATTATTTCATTCTTAACTTGCAGATCGGATTATCTATTTTTTCCGCCATCAGAACTAAATGTTCAACCCACAACAATTCTTACGTTGTAAATTCTAACATAAAGAAATAACCGCAAAAATTCGAAACCGAAACATTACTTTGCACATTTATTTTAGCGATTATTAGTGCACTAAGTGCTTCTTCATTGGCCCTAGAATTCCAGCAGCCGACTTTAAATACATCTTAGTAATTCGTAGAAGATCTGTAACCTTTCTTGAATTACTGAATGTCATGATTACATCAGGTTGCTAAACTTTTGCTAACTTATGCTACTAACTATCTTTCGGTTTCTATGTAGGCACATCAATTCAAAAATTTTAATGATGAGTATAAAATCGTTCTCGAAATTCCTCGGTAATTGTTCGGTATTAATTCTTCGCAAGTTTCAGATTGTCCATTTATTACTCCATCATATGATTAAGATATTTTTGATATACTCTCCGTTTCTTGTAAATTTCATTAGATCTTGGCAATCAAATTAATGATGTTCATTATGGCAGATAATTTTGTAATGTACATTGGTAATTTGTTATGGAAATCGTATTTAATTGTACTTTGAAATTAAGATTAATAATAACAATAAATTTTCGTAATCGGAATGGTTAATTAAAATCTAGGGAATTAATCAATGGGAATTTTGCAAATTTTTTGCTTTAATTAATAAAGAGAAGGGAATTTGTTTTGTGAACATTTTTTTTTTTTTCAAATTTGTACTAAAAACACCCTGTCCATACAAATATCTGGTATTGAATACCATCAGAAGTAAATCTGAATTTCTGAAATCCCTTTTCTCTATTTATCTAATGTCTTTAATCAATACTGGATCGTAATTGCATCAGTATTTATTAGCTATTTCGTAACCAATTCTGTTTTTCAGTATTGAAGTAGGACTGAAAAATGGATACCAATTTCATAAAAATTAGTACTTTAGCAGGACTGAATAATCTTTAAAATCGTGATATAATATTTGGTAGTATAGTATTTAATAAAAACCAAAAAAATATGTACGGGAAAATTGAATGAAACTTTGGAAGCCCCTTTTATTTTTATTATATTTTCTTGATGTTTACAAATTCTAAAATTACTATTGTATCAGTACTACAGATAGAGATTGAAACTTCCTAATGTCATGTACAACGCTCGATAGGCTTGGTGGTAAAGTATTGTCATTTAACCGGTTTAAATTGTTTATGGTATGTCAATATCCTGGCAAGGGTTGGATCTACCAGAACAGCAAACAAAGTTAGGTGTACGTTTATTGTTTATTAATAGATATTTGTTAGTCTACGTCATTGAATGTAACATACATAAAAGAAAAATAATCACTATAAAAATACAAATTAAAAAAAATTTTAACTACCCAATACTGAAGCGGTATCTCTGTTTGGTACCAAAGAAATTAAGTTTAACAGAATTATATATATATATATATTCCGTTCTGCATTTTTCAGGACGGAGAAAATAGCTCGCAGGTACCAGTGCGTTATGCGGGAGGGCATCGTGGCATTGGTCTACAAAAATAGTCCCGTCAGAAAATTTCCTTGATCTATTTTCTATGTAACTATCTATTTCACAATAACTGCTAAGATGGCAACTATACATGTACGACTCTTACAATGAGAATCAGTATCAATTAGTTTATAAGTTTTAACAGAATCCCTTCTTAACGCACAACATTCTCATAGTACTCTTCGAAGGTGATACTCTTAGAATACTGATCTCATAAAAGAAATGCATCAAGACTCTAGTAGAGTTGTAGGGATTGTATTTGGCCTTGTGAAATTGAGAATTAGTAAATTCGTGCATAAAGTTGTCCAACTGATTGCAATAAATTAACTGTCTACTTTGGTTTCTTGAAATTCGGTTGTTGCATACTGCCTAAAAATTCTTTTCCAAATCTCTGTCTTGTTTAGAAGATAAATTCGAAATGCATTTGTCCATTAAACCCATGTCGGCCATTATCAGAAAATTCTTTCTGTCTAACCCAGTTTTACCGTTCTCCACTGAGTATAGTATCTTTCAAACAATTTAAATTTATTGGAAGCTATTATTTTGACGCGGTAACGCCCTGTCCATCCCAATATACTTCCAAACTGAAAGCCACAATTCTTTCAAGTAACAACCAGTATGGCTAATTTACTTCCAAGAACCGCACGATTCTATCACGACAAGACCTCAAGAAAATAATAAATTCCCTTAATAGCATCTCCGGGACTTACCTTTTTTCCGTAGTTGTCTTGAATCGAATTCTTGGGGTGAGCAGTCTGCGGATTTAGATTCGGATTAGTGTAATAGTACGGATTCGGCGGAAGCTTGATGACGAACATATGTGAATCATCGGGTCGTGCATGATGACGTGATTCAACGGCCAATCTTTTCCGACTATGACTTGCGGGGATTCGTAATTTCGAAAGACCCAACTTACTGTTGAAGAAATGAACATATAAGAAAATTAGATAGGCTTAAGACATGTTACACTTTATTGCAATGGATCCGTGGATGCTGGATGGGATGATGGCCAGGGCAATTATTGCTAGACTTACGTTAAGAGCTGCCTATTACCGATGTATGCCTTTTTCCCTGAAGCCTTTATTTTATCGGTATCGTGGGATCGTAAATCGTCATGCAATCGAGGATGCATTTTATCTGGAAGCGGTTTTATTCGAAGAATCCGGGAATCTTTCAAGTTTCTTATGTGTGAGCCATTTGTCAAGACGCAGATTATCAAAAGCGTCAGCAAGCTGAAAGAAATCAAAATTTGAGTAAAAATTTATTAGACTGTAGTGTGTTTTAAAAAAATAGTAAAAGTAGTTGTACTGGAAGTATACATTTTGTAGTTAGGGCTAGTTTGAGCAGATGGATATTTTCCACTTTCTAACTTTTAATGGAAGTAACAGCTTCCAGAATTAAGGCAAATTCAGTGAAAGAGTTGTTGAATTTTGACGTTAACACCTTATATACCACTTGTATAAGATGGCGCCCAATGTGGGGTCGAACTTATGACCGTGAAGCACTGTACGCCACGCTGCCTAATATTTGGCCACTTTCCCTGGCAAATGCTGTCAGATAGTGTAATCGTCAAATTATTTTTTACCAAATTATTTGTCCATTTTGGCAGAAAAAATTTGACTGAATTTTCCGACAAATTTTTTAGTTAAATATTTGACACCATGGCATGGCAGCTTGAGGATGGCTCTCATTAGAAAAGTGGGTAGTTTTTCGCGTCGACACTGATGGAAAGTGCCCACACAAATAATAGTATTAAAACTAGATGTAATCTATTATCTCCTGTGACTATTTGTTGCTGTCTTTTGTACCAGCACTTTAAGTCTTCTAATTGATTAGTTCGGCATGTTTCCAGACTTCATACGAGTAAGTACTTATTGCGAGCAAATTACGTCTAACAAGTGCCTGGTTCTATGCCTTGAGTTTGTGCGATTCATCATTTGCGTATACAAACGATGGCAACGAACGATCGGAATGGAAAAATTATCTTCGCCGGTTAAGATTTTCAAGCAAAAAAAAAATAATACCTTGAAAGCCGTGAAATCTTATATTCAATTTAAGACCTAAGATGCGGAAGAGAATTCCTGAATGTGGTAGGAAAGTAGGTAGGTAACTCTGCGAAACGATGTCGAAGTGCGTAGAGTCCCGTGTCTTTGGAGAAAAACAGAAATTGGTACTTCTTCGAAGTTATGGCACCGATGAAAAAACAAGTTTTCAATTTTACGCTAAGATGCATGAAAAGCAACTAGCGATTTCTAGTAGCACTATGGAATTTGCAGTAGCGAAAAATTACTTGCCGGGTTGGTTAAATTACGGATAATTTACTTCTAAGAGGGGGGTGCTAAATGCTAAAATTGAATGATCATGTCGAAGATTGATACTTATGGATATTATTAAAATTTTCCGGTTTCTGATCCGTACTTAATTTTTTGTTCAATTCGAGGCTACGATCACCTGGCAGAAGAAATTGTGAAGGAAAAATTGAAAGGCAATAAACTTCGGGATCGGGAGTTCCAGAATCAAGCCTTTCGATAATGAATTGTTTATCCTAGAAAGTTGAAACCAGTTAGTGACATGGACTACTTACACTTAAAGGGTTGTAGGTATATTTGGAGTCACAGTCGAGAGTTGACTCCTTTTGGAAGCAGTCACAGTGGTTTTAAATATTTGGAATTGAAATGAGTAAACTAAAAAATAGTTTGATAAGTTGCTTTATATTGAACCCTTGCCAGCATTACCACCGGCACGAACTAAGCTCATAGATACCGAAAAAATTCACTTACTTACGTACTGAGTTGTAACTCGGGGTCAGGTGTCGATATCAGGAGTCAAAGGAAGGAGTCAGAAATTTTAAAATTCTCACATACTTCGTGTTAACCACAAATTTTTTTTTTCTATTGAGTAACATCCTAAGGATGTTTTCCAACTTCGTATACGTCTACGTCTGTGCTGATGTCAAGAACGTGCATTTCTATACTGAATCCAAAAGAAGCTAAGAGACTCCAAGCCTACGTTAGCTATCGTAAAACTTGTCAACCTAAACCAATGTTTAAGTCTACTCTCTCGTTCACTACGACAGCTGTCGTAAAACTAGTCAACCTAAGCCAAGAATAAATCAAAAATTTAATTGGGACGGAAGTTTTCTTTTAATTTCTCAAATTATTCGTCTATTATGCACACATAGAGGGGTGGATGGAAAAAAACTTTGCGTTTGGAATTTTACTATTTTAATAGAAGTACAACATTTTAGGACTGCTTCCTTAGCATATTTCTATGTAAATCCAAGGTGCTAGATTCGATTTCTCAAATTTTTATTTTAGTCCCTTCCCCCTCTACCACCCTTACAACCACCATCCGTAAGAAGTTCATCCACAATAGGATATCATCCACTTCAACCTCTATGAAAATTTGAAGCTCAAATCTCTAGATGTTCTTGCTTTTTGATTTTCTATTTTTTGCTTTTTAGGATTTAGCAGGTCTAAAACATGAAAATACAAAGTTTCAGAGTAGCGAATTTTTCGTTCGATCACCCTACTATTAAGTATTTAACAAAGTAAACTACAAACGCACAAGTACTCTAAAAACGATATTGAAGAGATCGTAAAAGAACCAAAATAATATTTGATCAACTCAAAACTACCTATTTAAGGAATGATTCCAGAAGCATGACCAGTAACTTTTAGCAGAATGGATCAATCCCTCTTCTAGAAACCATTAATAAATCAATTGGGTTGTTCTTTATTCAGGAGCATTTCAAATAACAATATCTTATTATTTATGTGCAAAGTTTCGCAAGCCCGAAATGAATTGTGTTGAGATAAGACCTTAAAACTCTTCAAATCACTTAAAAATAAATATCCGGTGGCTTCCAACTGCCGTGTTACAAAAATTTCAAGCAATGATTTAGCATATCTGTAAGAAATTCGTCCGAGACCGCTATTCCTCCACAACAACTTCCTGAACTGGAACCGTCTAAGCCGATCATAAATCAATAAATTTCCGCAATGAAATTTGCCTCGATGACTATTCGCACTCGTTATCCTATTAATCAATTACAGAAATTACAATTCACCAGGTACGAGTACCTGGTACACCTAGCACCTGGCCGAGCTCTCAGGTACGCGTGTAGTTAGATATGTGAAATGGCACAGCATGTTCCGGTCAAGCAGCAGTTTGATCTCTGGCAGGTTCTTCTGGGCTCCAGCTTCTGGCCATAGGGAGAATCTGCATATGGAGATGTGGCGATGGTCATTCGATACGGCGAACGATTGGGAACTGGGAAGGGTGATGTATTCCTTGTCGTGATGTGCCTATTAACAGCAATCGGCTATTCTATCCGTCGACTTCCATTTTAAACGTCTTAGATTCCACCGACCATTTCTTCTGGGGCTCGGCCCTTTTCCTACCTCAGCAATCCACTCTATCCGTGATATGGAGATGATGCTGTGCTCCATAGCTCGTAGCAAAAGACTGTCACTCCTAATCACGTTGTAAATTTCTTCTCAAGATGTGAATTGGGTTTATAATTTGATTACTTACGGTGCCTCGACACACTTAGCTCTCTTGGAATTTTATTATGGTAAAGTGCAAGGTGACTTCTTGGGTCTGTGATTGATGCACGATTATATGTTCGCAATGGCTGGCGAGAAACCGATGATTCGATCATTTTTGGGTCAACAATTCGGCAAAGGCTACGAGATATCGATATTAGGTAAACAACTTCTTTATGTATAATGTGCGAAATTCTCTGAGACGTGGGAATATTCTTTCGTGTATTTGAATATACCCAAAAAACACTATACCTGTTTTGGGCGAAATTGAAAACGTATAAGTTCAGTCTGTTAGAATAACCAATACGTACGGTTTTCGTTGTCGTTGCTCATCTCAAAAAAAATCTGCTAACTTTCTTATTTCTCTGGCAAAGTTTAAGATGTGTTTAAAGTCAAGGCAGAACTTGTTACGCTAGATCCAAGTACCTAGATCATCCAGAAGTGTAATCACCCCACCCACAAATTTTCAAATACTCTCTTGCAAGTGTACAAACTACATGTAATTTGGAAGGATTTTTTTTATCAAGAATACACGATACTTAACACGGCAGTTTGTTCCGTTCCCATAGAAGAACAAATTTAAGTTTCAACTTTTTAGTGCAAGTTGTTTCTGAGAAGGTAGAAAAACGGCAGTACGCACTAAAAAAACAGTAAAAGAACCAGAATTAGTGGTTATTCAGATATAAAAATGATAAGGTCTTTCTTTACACTAACCCTTTCAAAATTCCACTACTGCAGGAGGGGTTTACGTAGTATACTGTAATTTGATCGACTTTTAAAAAAAATTTGTTGCATTTTCAAATTGTAGAAATTGTTTTCAGAACTTTTTGATATGAAATTCCTGAAGGGTGTAAGAGGTTGCATGAGTTTTCACGAATACTGGCATATATCTCAGGCCTAATGAGGTATCGAATTGGTTTTTAAGTGTACTGGCTTTTTATGTCATCGCCTAAAAACCAATTTGACGACTTTTTCATATTCAACCCCTAAGAAGTTGTAAACATTTTCACGAATTTTGCCATATCTCTTAGGTCTTGAACGTATTTTTTATATAAAGGCCTTAACTCCTAAGAGAGAGAGAGTGAAGGGGTTGCATTCGTGTTCACAAATTTCGTCCATATTTTTTGGGTCTAATAAGATGCAAATTGGTTTTTATTTCTACGAGCTTGTAATATAATCGCCTCAAAATCATTTTCAGTATTTTTCGATATTTATTCCTCGATTTTCACGAATTTCATCACATGTCCTAGGTCTGATTAGATATTGAATCGGTTCTTACTTCTAGGGGCCTTTTACTTATTTCAATTTTTGTAGGATGAAGCAGTGATGAATTTTGAAAGTTGTATCTTACAAGGATGACCAAAACTGTAATTAGTATTTTAAGGGTGTCGGCACGTGTGGCACCTCTACTTTAACCGCTTGCCGGACTTCCGAAAAATAATAATGTTGCAGACTGTTGGTCGATTTTTATAGTCTGCGCTGTAAGAGGATTACCTACTATTACCTTGGATGATTTTGTTGGTTTAGGGAATTGTAAAATCAAAATATATTAGTTATTCATCAGTACGAATATTCGGAGTAACCCTACAAATTTATGCAAATTGACGACGAATGGAGTATTGAACTCTTTTAATGTCGCCATAAAATTGATAAATGATCAATTTGATCGTGAATCGTCTCTGATTTTTATTCGATGCAAAATATTAAAATTAATTGGGTTATAGACCCCGAAACAAGAATTCACTATTTAAATATTAAACATCTTAATTCCATGCGATTACTGTTTTCGCTACTTCTACCTTCATCTCGGTTCAGGTATCTAATTATTTAGTAATTTTCAAGAAGATTAACTTATTTAGTAGTTTTCAAGAAGATTAACTGTCTTCGCCCATTTTTATCGCCCGGATTTTAATAGTCGGGGCAAGGTCGTGTAATCGGTCAAAATTAAATGCAAAACCAAAAGCGAATCTTAAGTCGAGTTCTTTTCTAGAACGTTTCGTCTTATTTTCTACGCAAGAAAGCTCGCCATAAGACAATGAAACACTTTATTCCACGGTCACATGAGTTCATTGGCGTCTTTGTGGTCCACTCATGTGGTTAATGTTTACGTGAAGATATGTACCTTCATACGTGTCGGTATAAATAAAAACATTATGATTTTAGTCGCTTGGACAGATTCCACTTAATCATCAAATTAAGATATAACATTAGACGTGCTCTTCCGCTGCTCTCGGGCTTATTCACAAGGTCTTAGGTAATTTTAACTAATGACCTACCTACACAACCAAAAAAAAGATAATTTTATCGGTAAGCGGTTAAAAAAACAACTGAACCTTAATGCAATAGGAAAGGTGTTTAGATCTTGTTAATTAAGTGAAAGAAAAGGAGAAATTCGTTCATTCAGTTCCGCTCAATTACAACTGTAGTGAGTTGTAAATGTGATGCTGCCGGGTCATAAAAGGGCAATTCTTGGAGTTTCGTGTTATTTTAATGATTGCGTAAATAAACACTAGGCTCATCGTAGCCACTTAAACTTTGGGAAGAATTCGCAAAGAATCTTCGCACGTAAAGTTCTACCTTCCTCGACATGATACTCACATGAGTGTATACTGCTCCTCCATTTTTCATGAGAATAGCACAATGAATTTTACATTCCCAAGCATTTTATAATGTCTGTAATGTACGTATGTTGTGTTTCTTATGTTATGCTTATGCTACTGTACCGAGAGTTCGACAAGTCTGTCACCTCTCAATTATACCGTCTCCATGTTCATATGTTAATAAATTGTAAACACTTCTGCGAAACAGGCTACGGTAGCCTGAACACGATGCGAATTACAACAATATCTTCGTAAGTCATCAGCATTTGGCGCCCAGGTTTATAACAACAGGTAGGCTGGATATCCAATCGATGTATCATACCCATAGCTTACCTGACACCTGTGCCAGTATGTTTAATGAATTATTATGGGAATTGTTCGCTTTGGTTGGAATATTAAATCGCTTGTATGCCGGCTAGTACTTGGCAAGCGGTAGGTATCTATAATTTAAACTGAACTATAGATACCCACTCGTAAATTGGTAATGACTTCGTTAATTTTCGCCAAATTAACAGAAAATTTTCATTGTTTAAGGAAGGTATTTGCAATAAATTCCAATGTTAATTTACCGTCGATGTGGTAATTTTAGGAATAGAGAAATATTTTTGGAAATTAATGCGACTTTTTTATGAAATAGTGACGGAATTTATTTGCACAAAATAAAACGGAAGAAATAAATCTAAAATAAGTTAACCAAACATAAACACCTTCTACTGATCAGTTTAAAACACAACGGCACCTTAAAAATTCAAAATATTTTCATCGTTTTTTTAAATGTCTTTCAAATCTTAACAAGAGAAATGTAAAAAAGAAACACTCGTGGAATTATATAGATTTATTCTTTCAATCAGTTTCAACTTTGGAGCACAAGCCGTTCCTGAGAGAAAAAACGAACTTTCCACCTAAGTACCGTCTGCTTCTCCGATCAACAATTATATTTTAAATATATGTCATGCTTAATTCATCAAATTTAAAAATCCAAACATTTTTTTCGTGCTATCCTCAAACCACAATTTTTAACACCACCGCTTTCGAAAATAGCAGTACTGAAAGTTGTACGTGCACACTACTTATACGCTACTGCAAAGAGAAATTATTTTATGCATATAAGTTCTAAATTTCATCTATTCAGCATAAGCTTTTCCAGAGATTATCTTTTCAATATTGTACACATAAATTTCTTTTTTTTATTGTAAGTATTTTTTTAGTATGTTCCTCTAAAACATTACTACTACGTTTTAAATAGCTACCTTTAAAAAAAGGTTCTTGGATATGAAAATCGGAATACATTATTTTCCAACCTCGCCTAACACTTCCATCGGACATACCCCGAACTCCATAAATGTTATTACAGAAATGTTTAGATCAAAGGTTCTATTGATAGTAAACGTTGTTTTGAAGATAATGTTCCCTGCAAAAAATTACATTCGGTATACCCCGTATCTACGACAAAAAAAATAAAGTGTTTATCTTCGTGCAATATCGTAATCTAAACTGTTTAGTCATAACCAAAGTTCTATTCGAAACGGGTTGGAACTAATCTCGGTCAATAGTACAAATGATCTCCAGAATTAGTTGTGATTTTAAATATAAAGGTAATTTGCTTTTGATTTTGCATGTAACATTTTTATACTAATTTTATTAAACCGGTTCGTTAAGATTTATGAAAGTCATGTGCAGCTAATTCTTTAAGTCTATGTGGATTATAAAAAAATTTAGCTTATTAAAAAATATAAGTCCACATTTGAGAAAGTAAAAAAATATACACAACAAAACATCGGCGAGAATTTTTTGGATTACAATCTGGAGAAAGGTTGGAGTAGCTTGGCCTTCTAACTCTAGAACAAAACGGGCAAAGCTCCCGGTGCCGTAGAAAATTCTAAAGACTTAACAAGAATGAAGTTATTAGCTCATCTTCAATCAACAAATTCAAGAACTTTGCCAGTCGACCAATTTCTGAATTTTGTTCGTTAATTTTTTGTTCGTGTGTTAATTTTTCACATTCATTTCATTTGTGAATTCTATATTTTATACTCTTAATTATTTTAAAAATAAAATTTGAAACGCATGTTTTAAATACGTATAATTAATTATGGCATACTTTTAGAGGCGATTTTATTCAATTATTGTACAAACATAACGCTCTATTTGAAATCTTGAATTTTATTTAAGCTCAGATTTCAATTATCTGTAAGCACACGATATTTAATGGCAGAAAATATTAACTATCTTTTTTATTAAATGTTTGAGTATCACGATCTGAAAAATACACCAATTTTTTAATTAATTTTGTATGGTTGCTATGAGAAATAACGACGTAATAACAAATTTTTTTGAGTCCTTTGTATACAATAAAGATAATTTCTTCCTACAAAGTATCAATGCAATTCTGTAGAAATACACATATTAGTTGCTTACTCAAAAACTAGATTTCGGTGGAAGTTTGCGCAATTCACAAACTAATCATAGCACAAATGTGCGAAATTGTACCAAATTTTTATAGAAATCAGTTAAGCCATTTCCAAGTTCCGATCGAATATTTATAAATGTGAAAAGACATTCTTCAAAAGGTTGAATTTGAAGATTTTTTCTTATAATTTTGTTCAATTTTATTTTTAAAATTATGTGACCCCACCAACTTTGTTAAGCAATACCTATTTCAAAAATAGCTATTTCCAAAAAAGTCGAAGAAAAATATGACGAAGGCTCTCAGGAAGCCTGTAAACTTTGATGTATTAGATTTAGATACTAAAATTGTGCTTATCTTAAAATAGAAATAAAATTAAAAAATTAAAATAAACATTATCTGAACAGAAAAAATTATTAATAATAATTGTATAATATGTTAAAATGAACAAATGTAGAAAAAATAGAAAAAAAGGATAGGATGTAATATATGTAGGTATGTAGAAACATTTTAAAATATGACTTCTACGAATGTGCATTAGAAAAAATTATAAATAAAGACACAGATATAATAAAAAATAATAATAAATTATAAGTAAAAACATAAAAGGTAACGAATTTGTAAAGGTTGCATTTTTTAAAAATAAGAAGGCAAATAATAAAAATATGGTGATTTTTATTACGTTGTATAACATGAAAAAAAGAAACATAGAAAATATAAACTGTTGGAATAAAATACTCATAATGGAAATTTTTGTAAAAATGTACTATGAAATAAAAAATAAACAATTTAAAAAATAAAACAAAGTAAATTTTAGGACCGTTTTTTTCAAAAATCGATAAATAAAAACTTCAAAATTTTCAGTAGAGCAATTTAACCTACTGTTTTTACACAGTACAAATTTTACAAAATTAGCTTTATTTTATATGATAAAAAAGTATTATTTTAGTATGTAAATTTATGAGAAAATAAAAAACTTTGCACAACTTTGAAAAAAAATATTCGTTATCTTTTTGGTGTTTTTTCAATTAGACAACCATTGGGGTCAATAAGGACTTTTCTTTAAAGCGCACTAAATATATTTTAATTACTTTCCTTATTTTTTTCCGGCTTTTGAAATAAGATCTGGTTACTTTTCATAGACTGGGAGTTTTACTGACAACTTGCGACAGGAAAATCTAACGATTTTCATATTAAACTTGTTTCAGTCGTGTTTTGCTAAGAATACAAGCTACCGAAATCAAGTTTAGTTTCAATTTTCCACCTGAAATATCAAATTTTTCTAAGATATTCAGATATAAGTGAAAAGCGATTTTAATTTCAAAAATTTTCTTTTTGATAAATGAAAGCATAAAATGTGGAGGTACTTTTAATTGTACCTCTATATTGGGCTTATTTAAAAAAAAAGGATGATAATAAATAATTCTGTGGTATAAAGCGATAACAGCTTAAGACGAGAAAATAATTATGCAGTTACGTGTATCAAAATTGATAAATAAAGTAATAAAAAATATATTAGGAGATCTTATTTTATTGAATTTAATAATACAACACAATAACAATATATTGTGTGAGATAAAAATCTATCAAACAACGGCAATTTTTTTAAAAAAATTCTATTGGAAACTTTAAAAATGATTTTTTCTTATCTCGACATAAGCTGTTATCGCTTTTTACCACAGAATTGTGATTTAAATATTAGAAGCAAAATAAGATGGAAAAACATATGCTTCTCTATATATAAAAATGAATGTTTATAATATAAATAATGTTTGAATAAAAACCTAAATAAAAATGTTGTTTTGGTAAGAATAATAAAATAAAAAACAAAACGAAAATGTTAACAAAAAACTAACAATATAAATTGTTTATAATGATAAAGAAAACCTTAAAAGGCTGTGAAATTTGAAGATAAATAAATAAAATTATAGGAATTTGTAATAGAAAAAGATGAAGAATAGATAAGATTGAAAAAAACAATATTTTATTTTTGCATTGAATTCACACATATGCAAGCCATATGCGAACTGAAACGCAGAAGTAAAAATCAACGTCGGATGTGACAATTTATGTTTTTTTGTTCGAGTTCCGCAAGGTTAAAAAAACGTCCGCTTAAAGCTACTTGCCTGCTAAATTCTGATTAAGAACCGCAATATAAACCCAAGAAAAACTAAAAAATATTTCGGAATAACCTTACTGAACAATTATCGCGTTTTCAAATTTCTGGACAATAAAAACGTATTAATGTCAGTATCTCTAGACGCAGCAAATCCATACTTCCGTCTTAGTTGGTGGAAAAAACTTATATACTGTAAGCAGCTAATAATGTCCATCCATTGTAATTATTTTCCAATTAAACACAGTTTAGTTTTGAAATTTTATTTTATTATGATATTAATGAATGGATTTTACGTAAGATCTTCAATAAAAAGTGTAAAACAATATTTCGGCACTTCATCCTTTTGTACTTATGGTCTGGAGTGCATCACATTACACGCAAGCTATAAGCCCGTATATCTCTGTTCTAATTTAGATCTACATCATCACTTTTATTTCATTCTGATATTTTCTGCAATCCGATATGAACTACTACGAGTAAGGAAGCTCAAAATCCGTGCCTAGGGCAGGCAGACTTCTTTCATTGAATGCTGCAAAAACCGATTCCCCAAATCTCACATTGATAAAAATATCATTTCGAAATTACTGAGGTAAATCCATTTTCCTATTCAAGTTTGTAAGTTCAATTCACTCTGGTTATTTTGTGTAAGCTGGATCTATAGTGAGCTTAAAGTACATCTTTTAGAACTAGATAAATTAACCTCAGAGGATCAGTCAATTATCTCCAAGAACCATACACTAGACCAATAGATCTAGTCGCCCATGAATTCATTTTCTCATATAACTCAAGAAGCGATGCTGTAAAATTCCTGATAATTGGTAAAGAAAATAAATTCTCAAACCCTTTGAAATTAGCAAACACAACTAATTTCAGTTTGATGTCATTATCACAAGTCCAAAGACGAAGACTGCTAAAATAAAATCGGAAAGAAATTTCACTCACTTAACCGTTTAAGTCTTTCATCCTGCCAAGAAAGTGTGGGTCTATTCGGAACCCTCTTGCACGACATTCTATAGCTTATAGCGCTGTTAGCTCTTAATCAACTGCTCCTCATCTTTGATAATATTCCGGACGACGGACGACCGGCACATGTGTGCTATATGAGTAGTATACGGTATGTCTGCATTTGGCTAGGAATGAGGAATGCATGCATACTTCCATTGCTCGCGGATTAAATGGGATCCGCCGAATGCGAAAGAAAAAAGGCCGGCCAAAAGGCAAACAAAAACACAAAATCGATTCCTCTCGTTGGGCGAAAGGCTGCAACGAACACTAAACGTGTACAGTACAGAGACGTAAAATCGATAGTCATATAGTAAAGAAAAATTACCTAGGAAAAACGAAAAACAACAAAAAAAAAGCCAACAAAACAGGATAATTTGCCCCGAAGTCCCTGAAGGCTCGTCTTGAGAGCAAATAAAAAGCCCACCCCGACTATGAACTTTCACCCTCCCGATACGAAGATGAAAGCCGGATTAAATACTTCCCAGGTCCTCTTAAAGGGAAGGAAGTAGAGGATTATAACAGACTACGGAAAAAGAAGGACTCTACTACGTACCTTATGGAATGTATCCTTAACAGATTCATTTTCAGTCGGAAGCACTTTCTCAGATTCGAGTCTTTTCTGGCACTGTGGACCGGCACTATTCACTTTAACACCGCACACAATTCACTTCCTCTTCCAGCTGACTACTTCGAGACAACGACGACGTCTTATAGACGAAGCTAAGTTTCGTAAGAAATTCCCAACTATTTAGAACGCACTACACGACAGAGTGTAGTGGCAGTAGAGACCGGCACTCGATACGTTCGGCTTAAGATCTTGATAGAAACTGACTGACTTCGCCGGCGGTCTTTGATACTACTCTGGAGCTGGACAAGAAAAACACCACCATCTCTAAATCAACTCAAGTCTGGCCGCGTCTGTGGAGACTTCTTCTTTTACTTCACGTCTTTAAGACCTAAGCTCCAAAGTCCCAATGGCTCCACATAACAGTAAAAACCTCCAACACATATGATGACGAATGCTGCAAAAGCACTGCCGTCTCTTCTGCAGAAAGTCACAGGAGAACTTGATGATGATGGCCTGGTCTGGTGTCCATATGAGAGGCCAGTGCGCAGTATCCAGCACGCAGTGTCGTCATCGTGATAGCACGTAGCCAAGGTGCAACGCGTGCATAAGAAAACACCTGTGAGTTAGCTACACCTTGAGGTGAAAGACGCTCCCCTGATGGAAGGCCAATGTCAAAGACAATCACGTAAAAAAAAGTCGAACGTGAGCCTGAACTATGACCAGTATACCACGAAAGCTGGGGAGACTCCAAGACTCCACGGCTCCCCATCATCATCATCATCGTAGCGTCATAGTTGCAACTCACCGAGCCGTGAACAAATCTCGCAGCTATGAAAGCGGACGGAATCCGCATCGAATCGACCTTTGAAAGCGGCAGTAATTAATTACTTTTTGCTCTTATTGTTATGATGCACTACTGACACTGCGGGAGGTCGTTGTATGCTTCGCTTGCACCCATCGATGAATTGTAGTTTCACTACCTCTGCATCACCTTTAATTCGGTTAATTGGTCTTTTGATTGAGTTTGAATTTCGTGTTAGCACTTTGAAACGCTCCGTGCCGTGCCCCATTCTGAGCTGCTCACCGGTGGGAAAATCATTTGTAGTTTCCGTGAGGTAACCGAAAAACATTTGGTGCAATGTTAACATTGCAACATCTCAACATACAAACAAAATTCAATTTCAGATTCGGGTTAGTGAAATGCATTTTGAAATTTTTCATTTTCTATCGGTTATGATGTCTGGAAAAAACTTTCACCTTATAAATTAGAATACACCAATTTCAAGACTGTTACATTTTGCTTAATTAATGCAGTTCTTGTGCGTAACACTTTCATATTTCGGTATCTGCAGTAAAATTAATCGGGATTTTCTAAATTTCTGCGTTAAAGAGCATTCATTCTAATTAACGGAATTGAAATATTTAAAATTATTACAAAATTAAAAAAACTTGAAGTATACATTATTTTGCATAATAAACATAGAACTTTTATTATGTTATTATTATATATATATTACTATTATTATGACTTTACAATTTCTCTCTAATACGATTTGAATTTTTTTAGATCCCGAACAGCTGAAGCTAGAAAGTTGAGGCTTGGTATTTATGAACAGTAGTATTTAAGTATAACTATAAGTATAAGTATAATTATAAGTCGAATATCGACCATATTTTAAAAAGAGTGGTAGAGCACTGGAGCGGGAATACAACAAAACATCTCCAAAACCATTAAATCTTTTATTCACCCTTTAATTTCCTCTTTAATCACATTTTAATTTTTATAGAGAGTTTCTCAAGTTTAAATTTAATAATTTTAATTTAAATCCGTAAAATTTTGAGTTAAATTTGTTTTTAATTAATTGGAATTATTTTAGGCAACATTTTTTTAAATTTTTTTTAAGACTTCTATTTTTTTAGTTTTAATTTAAATTCTATTTTTTATCTTATAATGCTAAGTTTTATTTAGGTCTTATCTTTTAAATACTATTTAATTTAATGAATTAGGAATCATTTTATTTGTATTATTTATTATATTTGTTTTGTACTTAAGATTAGATTCATTTTATTAATTTATTTACTAACAGAATAAGCCATGGCATTTCGCTACACAAGAACTTAACACATTGACTAATTTGCCGCGAATAATCGATTTTATTGATAAGCAGACTGCAAAATTTATAACTAACTGTGAAAGATCAGAAAACCCCCTCATTCGGTCTATCTTTCCTGATCACCATCCACCATCATTGACGTAATTTAAAAGTAGCTTAAGGTTAGGTTAATTTAGTTTAAGTTAAATATAAGTTTTTTAACTCCGTTTTCCTTGTGTCGTAAGATTATAAAATGACAATAAAAAACTAAAAAGCTATATGCGAAAAAATAATATTGAAGTTGTAAAGGCCATAAAGTAGTTTGATCACTGTTGAATTTAAACTAGAATATAAGCTAAACACATGTACATATTTTGGAAAAAAAAATCAATCAATCAATAACTCAATAAATAAATTTATCTATCCATCTATATGCTTAGGCTCAGATATAAAAATTGTATTCAAGTCGAAAGCGAATTTCGATTTTGTAAATTTTAACCAGTTCATGTGGTGAAAAAACCCCGAATAATTAAATCCTTTCAACTATAATATTTTAGGTTTCATTTTATGTTTTATTTAGATATAATTGAATTTTTCCGTTTTAGTTTCAGTCAGGAGGGACCTCGAAGAGCATTTTGTTTTGAGGGACAGGGCTATATTTAATAAGGACAGATTGAAGTCTTGGAAACTGTTTTGTGATAAACAGAATGCAATATGTATACGAATTTTGTATGAGTATCAGTACACCTCCTTTTTAGTCGCACCTTATTTATTGCAATTGCACTTCAAATTCGTTAGTGGGAAAAAGTCACCTACTCCTTCTGAAGCCACCATATAAAAGTCCTTAAAATACGTGATCAGAAATTTAAAAAAATTGAGCAATATAATGGGCATTAAATAGAAGGCTAGGTACAGAAACAAAACAGATAATAATAAGGTAATCCTTCGACTAACTTCTATACGAAAGTTCTAAATAAAAAGTAGATCTTTTTTTACTTGTATTTCATTTAATACAAGGAAAATTGTGTAATTTCGAACTTGGCTTTCATACATATGTGATATTCCAGTAAAAATCAATTACCTGTTACCTACTTTATTAACATTTTTGACTTTATAAAAAATTGTTGCTTGCCACATTATTTTTTCCCCTATTATTGAACTTTCGTCAAAATTTTTTGGTCAAAAATTTATCAGCATGGCATACAGTGTAATACTAGCTCAAAAAACTCCAATTGTTATATTTCTGAAAGCATTAGGTACAAGGCATCAAATCAAGAGAGGTGAGGATCTACGTTTATTTTGCAGCAATGCCACGGTTCGAAATCTATAAAAATCCGCCAGTTTTTACTCCGGGGACGAATATTTCTCTTTGGAAACAATTATATTATTTTTTGTTTAATATTCCTCCACTGGAATCTTTATTGCAGGCAACGGCATGCCACTATCGGAATTTCTATTACCATAAGAAGGTAAAACGAATGTCAATAACTCATGGCTGTCGAGGAGTTGTCAGGTGGTCATCGGTCACCTTTCGTTAGACTTAATTGATTGAACGCCTGGCATCCACATCATCATCACCTTGCCACGATGCCAAAGATTTATCGTCTAGGTCCCATAATCGGACGCGGGACTCGAATCACTCCCGTGGGAATGTTCGGGGAATCAGAGCTCGAGATGGCACGGCGTGTCAAGTGTCAAAGTCGCTTATTAACCATCGCCATTCTATTGCGGAAGCGATGGAGTGTTTCCAATTTAAAGTCCTGCTTTCTGGTGGATTTCAGCCAGCGTCCGTATTGCACAATGCATCAGCAGCATGTACCCTACAATGTACACCAAACTGTCCGTTTCAGAGTTGTCCTCCTTATTTGGAACGGTTACACCGTAGCATCATACCGTCGAGATTTTAATGAATAATGCAAAGACGTGAACAAGGAAACTAATCTTCAGCGATTACTGCCAAGGGAACCGGACAGCACACAGATTTGTAAACAGACGATTGAGGTTTTTTCTTTGTACTTCTTCAAAGGAGAAGAAATTGATAACTCCGTGGGTATAATAAAGCGCTGGACACAAAAGGTCTTCAACGGTGGTCATCACGTGCCTAATGTCACATCAGTTTTTTTTGTATACTGTTACAGGTACGCGTAGGTAGGCACTGAACTAAGGTATTAAGGGTACCGACTTCAAGATGCTCTTTCCAAGGAGCATTCTTCACCTGGAATTGGCTAATTCCGCTTAAGTGTTGAAATAGAATTGTCTTGAGATGTTTGATCGTAACGAACTAAGAAGGACAGGTATGGGCTTTACTTTGTTCGATTAACGATAATTCATTAGGAGGAAAGATGAAATAAACGAGAAATATTTTTACTGGTATTTTCTAATGATGTATCGATGATTCGCTTGAGTTGCCTTTTCAATATTTTTTTATTCATAGGCAAAATTACTTGAACTCCACAAAGATTTAGTTCCCGATTATCTAGCATTAGTTATACCATACATTTAGCTAATTGTTTAGTAGGACTAATAGCTGCTCGCTAGTTTTTAATATGGATTTAGCGATATATCAATCAATTTTGTTTTAGATTTCTTACTAGATTTTTTTTATCCCAAACCACCACGAAATTATGTATCTCTAGATTCACCACAATCTGCAGTGAACAAGATATTAAACATATTTATTTGCATGATAGTAATACAAGCTACCAAAGAAAATTTGAAATTCGATCAAAGATGAGGGAACGGCGGCCAAAATCGTGTAGAGAACCAGAGGAAGAAAACGTCAGAACTACTGTTCTATTTGCTCCCCTGGCCTCAATTTTAGGAATTTTTTTAATCTGTTTACGGATTTGGAACATAGGCTCAATCTCAACAGTTGCCTGAAAAACCAAACAAAATTTAAATCTGATCAAAAATGAGGGAATGGTGGTAAATTCAAGTGACAGTGGAGGTTAAGAAATTTTAGATTTTGAGGAGGTTAAGAAATTCAAGAGACGGCGGAGAGGTTAAGAAATTCAAGTAACGGTGGAGGTTAAGAAATTCAAAAGTTGGCGGAGGTTAAGAAATTCAAGTGACGGTGGAGGTTAAGAAATTCAAAAGTTGGCGGAGGTTAAGAAATTCGGGAGATGGTGGAGGTTAAGAAATTCAAGAGATCGTGGAGGTTAAGAAATTCAAGTAACGGCGGAGGTTAAGAAATTCAAGAGACGATGGAGGCTAAGAAATTCAGGAGACGCCGAAGGTTAAGAAATTCAAGAGACGGCGGAGGTTAATAAATTCAAGTGACGGCAGAGGTTAAGAAATTTAAGAGACGGTGAAAGCTAAGAAATTCAGGAGACGCCGAAGGTTAAGAAATTCAAAAGAAGGCGGAGGTTAAGAAATTCAAAACCTTTTTGACCACTATTCCCCCATTTTTGATCCGATTTTAATTTTTTGGGGATTTTTGAGCAGCTGTTGAGCTCCCCTTTCAGTTGCGGTGTCACTTGCAAAAATAAAAAAATTGACTTTTTAAAAAATGGCATGATACATACCATGGCATTTTTAAAAAAAAATGTTATTGCAATTTTTTCAGTATTCTCCGATTTTGACAAGTGATCCCTTAAATTAAAGGTACTGGCTCCTCCTTTTCAAATCCACAAACAGATTTAAAAAATTTTAAAATTTGCGACCAGGAGAGGCAAAAGAAGAGTCTCAACTTTTGAATTTTTTTCGATATTCGACGTTTCGACAATTCCCTATTTTGGATCCAATTTTTTCCTTCCCTGGCCTCAATTTAAGGAATTTTTTTAATCTGTTTCCGGATTTGGAACATGAGCTCCAGCTCAACAGCTGCCTGAAAAACCAAACAAAATTGAAATCCGATCAAAAATGAGGGTGGCCAAAATCGTGCAGAGAACCAAAGAAAGAAAACGTCAGAATTTACTACTGTTCTTTTTGCTCCCCTGGCCTCAATTCTAGGAAGTTTTTTAATCTGTTTACGGATTGGGAACATGGGCTCCAGCACCCTTAAGTTAAGCTATGCCACGTCAAAATCTTTTTTTGTTTTAAGAAAATGTTGAAAAAATTGCCAGGAAGAAAAATCAATTTGACTGAAATAGAAATACTATACGAGTCTACTACTTATTATTAAAATAATTTTGAGTAAAATTTGTATTAAATAATTAAGAATTTTAAAAATTATGCATGTTGTTTTCTTACTAGTAGGTATAAGTTATTTTAATCTTCTTCTTTCTTGAACTGGACTAACCTTTAAATTGTTAAATATCTACAAGATTTCAGCGTTTGAGTTCTTCGGGTTCATTCTTTGAAATGCTCAAGGCCTTAAATCCAGATCCGTTCTAATGAAGCACAAAAAAGGGTATGAAAAAGTAGTTAAATACTTCGAAATGGGATGGTAACCCACTTCTTATTTAGATTTATTTCAACAATTTAACCCCCAGTACATTTCTATTAATATCTAAAAGACTCAACTGCTTTTTGTTATTTCTTTAAACGGTTCATTTATATTATTGTCTGCACGCGGATATAATTGCAAAGTGAATGGCAAACAAGAACCTCTTCTATCGTAACAATGGTCTGCCATTACTCGAATCGAGTGCTCATTATATTTTAAAGTGGTAACACAAACTTCGTGTACCTGATGCTAAAGAATGATCCGATTATTCTTATTAAAAGGTACGTTCTAAGTAGTAAACAATCATTCGGAACTTCTTTGAAAGACAAAGACACGCAAAAAACCAGTACTCCTACGATCAAATTTACAGGTCGATCGCTTCGAGGCATTGGTCTTTTGATATCTTATGCATTCATAGAATTAATGGCACGTATTCACTCATTCATCTTGGGTGCATTAAATTTATTCTTCTCTCCTGAATTTGAATTGTAAATATTATTGCAATTTTATATGGGCTATGTTTCTAGGTTGCCATAATGAATGCAGTACCGCGCTGCGACTGCAATGCGAGGCAACTTTTCGCTTAATAAACTTCCAATAAAAATCGCACATGTTATGAGTGTCAGTAATTAGGTACACTGGCGGTTTTCGAATAGATACGATGAATAAAAGAAAGGTTTGCCGGGCCAATCTGCGACGGTACCTCCAGCATGACGCTATAGTGAGGATGCACTTCTTTTCTGTGATGCGTTCAGTCCGCAAAAGTGGATTTTACTGTCTCGATCAAAGGTCGTGATGCACGAACGTTAACAAACCGTTAGAGATCGTGATCAGATGCAGTACGCTGCTGCTGCTGCCTTGTGATTCTGCCTGCACTTAAATCCACTCCAGAATCAGAATAACAATTGTGAATTGTTGCAATAATCTCGGCGGGCTCTCAATGATATCGGACGCCGCGCCGTCATTATTTTGTTCCGCGCCGCGATATTTTTCCGCGCGTCTAATGAGCTTCCAATTTGTAAACCAAATTTCGAAACGATCGTTACTCGTTTTCCGGCACATAAAATTAGCAATTACCGCCGTCAGGATTTCATGCCCCGTTTACAACGTTATAAAATTGTAAAGCGGGAAAATTGCAAATTTAATAGTACAGTTGGATGTATGGGAAGGAGCTAGTAATGGGTGATTCAGGTGATTCTGTGTGAAGTTCAAACTGCACGAATGGTTTTTATTGGACTACAGGATTTGGTGTGAGCTAGTATACGTACAAATGAAGGACGTAAATCGTGCTCCAAACACTCAACTAATTAAAGTACTCACATCTTATCACTTTTTTCAAATTCAAAGAATCTTGTGTATAAAATCCTAGACCTAGAACATATCACAAACAATTTAAATCTTGGTTTAGTCAATAATTTCCCAAAATACTTTTTAATTGAAAAAACAAGGTTTCCGGATAAAAAACTGTTTTAATTTGTATTTACATTATTTTAAATGGTGTACAAAGAAGGAACCTTCCACCCAGAGACTCAGCTTCTCGCCGTAATGGTTAAAAAAAAATATTTAAGTTAGACAAGAAAAATTTACGTAAAAGGTTCTGACCAAAGAATCCACGAGAAATTAAAGCAAAGAGAACGCAAATAATAATCACCCTGTAGATAGTTCATATATCCTTGGCAAAGGCAAAGGTATGCCAGAGCCAAGCTATTTCTTTCTTATCTAAAAATTATGAAAAATGGTCAAGAAATTAAAAAGGTAACATGCTTAAGAAAAGAAATACCCAAGAAAATTAAGCAACTGATTACGCTATTGCTATAATTCCACTCAATATCAATTTTCCTTGAAGCAATAACTATCTTTCCCTCCAGAAATTTTGTCATTTATGTACATAGTTACACTACAAGTGAAATAAATTGTAATTCAGAACATGAACCATGTAGACAATTATAAAATAACCGTCACAAATTCTTGACTGCCCCTTTTACTGGAATAAATGAAATAATTTAATAAGCAAGTTATTCGTGATATTTAAGTTTGAAATTAACTTTAATCTCTCGTTGACTTCGTCAGCTGTCACAAAACTAGTCAAGCTTATCTAAGACGCCAACCAAAATTAAGTTGAACATTAAATTCCTAGACGTGACATCATAAACTGCTAAAAATAGACATACACGAAGCTGACAGGTCCTTCATTGATTAGTTCAGGTAGTATAAGTTGAATACTTTATTTTGTTTATATTTAAGATTTTTGTATGGATATTGCGCACTCGTATCCACCCGTTAGCAACGGTAGATAAGGGAGTTTTGGGGTTTAAATTTTCCATTTAAGTATTTGAATTGGACAACAACTCCAAAAATCCTATGTAATTCTCTTTGTTGAAAGGCCGTATCACGTATCTTACTAAATAAAATATTTTTCCAAATTTAAGTCATCCAAATTTAAGTCATTACAGATTTAAATGTATTGAAGCAATTGCAAATTGTAAAGAATGATATTGGGGGTCTTACCCGGAATTGTTTAAAACTCTTCAAAGACTAAAACTCTAATCGATCTGAAATAATTTTTAATATTTTGCATTCCCCTTAAAATTTTTATCCTGCACAACAATTCTTTCATTATATTGTTTCGAACTAGAGTTTCACCGGGATTTCAATTCGATTCATGTAACAAAACAAATCAATAAATTCACTTAAATTAATTAATTTCACACTTCGATCTTGCGCTATCTGATCACAATATCTCGAGTACATTCAATGGCGTGTGTATGAAATATACAAGAGAACTTACATTGTCATTCTAATTGGATAATAAAAAGTTGTGTTCCCTAGAAGCTTCGACCTCAATGGTTATGTTTGTATTACTAAGGTATGACTGTAACAATATTTTCTATTTTTAATCAGAAATTATTATTATTGAACAAATAAAATATTTCTCGCAATTTCTAAGCCAAACAATTTTTTTGATTAAATAAAATTCTGACGAATCCATGCGTCGAAGTCAACTGTAAACAATCCAAAGCATTTTAACTAAAAGTAAAAAATAATTTTAGGCTTATTCCTCAATTTCTGATAACCGATTTTAAATTCTGAAATTTGAACTACTTATTTTAAATAAAAGAAGTTAATCAGAAGCCCAATTTCCGGTGACTAAGTTTAATATTATTTTTATCGATTTTTTTAGAATATTTAATGAATGAGTGAGTATTAATATGTTGTTTATGTGTAGACTAGAGTGACTACCTACCATATTCAGTTTCGATCTTAATCAAAAGCGAAAATCGTAAATTCCCATATACCTAAAATAGTCCGGTTTTCTAAAAGAATTTCCGCATTAAATATAAACATTAAATCAATATTTCTGAGTAAAGTGATGACCTTCCGATTTAAGATAGAGTGAAAGCATGTTTTTTGCAGTTTATAGAGGATTTGATCTTATTTATTTCTTATTATTTTTATTTGCCGTTTTCGAGAACCTTCTACGATAATATTTCACCTACAAATGTGTGTCATATGCTTAAATCATAAGATGTTAGTGGAACATCTTAGGCATTTGCTTATTTTCTTATCCACTTAATAAAGTGGAATGAATGATCGGACAAAATAGTAATAATAATAATTTGTTTGCGTTTCAATTCAGTATCGTCAAGACGAAGCCTCAAGGTATGTGCTAATGTGGACAAAATTTACAAGAAGAAAGCATAATGATATGGGAAAAATATTAACAAGGGATTTCAATTGCGAGCTTCTTGATTCTCACCTTTGTAGCTTTTGCCACCTTTGTCTCCTCTCATGACTTCTTAACTTATACGATATGAAATTCGTATTATAGTTGCAAATGTATCAAGTCATAAATTGAAATGTCTACGGTTTGTCGACCTACACTTCTTCAGCTTATCCGGTAGTAAATGTTACCGTGTCACGCTAACTGGTCACATACTTAAAAACCTTATAATAAATGCTTATTTGTGCTCGTTCGTAAATTCTTAGGTGTTTTTTATTAGTAATGAAACAAGGTATATGATTATTGTGATCTACAATATTGCTACTTTAAGCTGTTCCCTTTTTTATTAGTGAAAATACAAAATATAAACATCAAAACTTCAGGGTAGGAGTTTATTGATACTAAATACATTCTTTAAGAACGCAAACAACAGAATTAATAAAAATAAGAGTAAGCCCTTAAGGAGTACGGCGCGAGGAGGGGGTCCTTATTTCGCCGAGGCTTTGGGTACCAGACTGGGAAATGTATATGATTCTAGAAATTGCAAATGGTTGATAGCTCCAACTCGACATAACAATTAAAATAATTATTGAACTGTGTTATTACGCTTTTATGCTAATCGTACAATTTATTATTTTTAGCGCTCGTTCCCTGAAACTCCTAATATTAGACAGCTCCAATTTGCTATACACATAAATCACATGCAGCTTCATGTCCGGCTCGACGGACCACGATTAAACTTTATCGAAATAAAACGTTTATTGCTTACTATGAGTTTATGCTAATTGCACAATTAATTTGTTAGAAATTTCTGTATTAAGTCGGGAGCGAAATAAAATACATGTTGTTTATACGAGGTTACGAACGAAAGAGTCAAGTGAAATTTCTCATTTCAGTATACCATCTTTAGGTTAGAATAAAATTGTAAATTATGTTCACAATTTCAACATTATTATTTTTGCAGTCATTATAACTATTAGAGTCAGTTATCTTTTGTTGTTTAAGTTCAGGTTTGTTTACTGTGGCTCTAAGTGAAGTTTTTGTTTAAAAAAAAATTCATAATCTTGAGTTTAATATAATCGCCTATCTGTTAATGATCCAGATCATGTTCAACAATTAGTTTGGAAATAACTTTATTATTAAGAGATCAAAGAAATAATTTTTAATCGTCGTTTGAATCTATTATACTTGAAAAATCTTTTAAATTTTCTTTACCATAAAGATTACACTTGATCTACCGTAAGACTTTCTCGTAATTTTTTTTTTTAGAGTAGAACTTTTAAAGAGTTTAAATCTCATAAAGTGTTTTTGGCACTCAAATCTAGACCAGAAAGATGAACTCACTGTTAGAGTAAAAATCTTAGAATTAAACCTTATTGTCTCATAATAAAAAAAAAATTAAATCTGATATCAGTCGAATCAAAATGTTAAATTATGAGAGCATAAAAATATGGTTTAATAGTTTTACTCGAAAATTTTACAGTTCCTTAAAATATGTCCTGTAGTGTTTGTTAGTTAGATTCTCGTAGATCCGATGAAATACCAAATTGGTTTTAACTGTTACGGACCATTTAAATAACAATTTTAGGTTTGTGATATTCTACCCTCGAGGCAGTATAATTTCGCTATACCTTTGATCAGATATCGAATTGGTTTCTTTTCTATTAGTTGTTTATTCTTTCTTTCTCGTTTTTTTTTATTAAATTTTTTATGAAGGACTAATACCGATTCTAGTTATTTTGAATGATTATTCTATGCCAGATTCTACAAAAGTTTAATTTTTCACTCCACTGTTTCAACTGCATACTTTTAACGTAGCTGAAAAATTTGTTATGTAATTTTCCTTTTGATTGTTAAGCACAATAAATTCTACAGCACCTCGAGTTACACCACAATCCAAAATAAGACCAACAATTAATAAAATTGCGGCCAAACTGTTAGCGAAGTAATATTTAGATATCTTCCTCTATAACGCTACGGCCAAATAAGAACGTGGCCACTTTCATGATTTATTTTTAAAATATCATCATCGCTTCGTCCGAATTATTTTTTCAACGAAACCCCGAAATACTGTTGTTTTTTTTTCCGGGGATATGAAGTTAGTCCATTGCCCAACTTCCGAGGAGAATGAGCAAAAAACGATTTGTTATAAGGTATCAATTGTTGATAAGCCAAAAAAATGTGGGTAAAAGGAAAAACATAGGTGGGACTCGAGCCTTAATTTGGCTTATAGAAAACTAATCTGTTCATGGGTTAATAATTTATCAATAGGGCAAGGAATATTTGTCTATACTCCGGTACCGGTTACTCGCTTTAAACCTTCTTCACAAGAAAGTTTGTTGTGGAAGAACCACGAGAAAAAATCTACAGAATGAAATAACATCAACTTAAATGCAACCGTTATGATGTCATTTGTGGTTGTGCCATCTATCGTAAATACAGAAAACCAACTTAACCAAACGACAGTACGGACAACATGATGAAAAAAACCACCTACACACAACTTCTGCTCATGCACACCCCTAGCCTTGTTGTATTTTGATTTGACGTTTCCATCGCGTACAAATCCGAATTCAATTCGTGCGAAACTTTTTCTGTATTTTCGAGAGGTATGACGTCGCTAGAGCCTCCGCAAAACAAAACCTGGGACTTGTCGTTGTACGAGCTGCAACGCAAGCCCCAGGAAGTGATTACAGACAACACCGAAATTGCAGTGTCGCCGCGAAGCCTCCATAGCGAGCTGATGTGCCCCATTTGCCTAGACATGCTCAAGCGGACGATGACCACGAAAGAGTGCTTGCACCGCTTCTGTTCCGATTGCATTATTACGGCGTTGCGGTCTGGCAACAAGGAGTGCCCGACGTGCCGTAAGAAGCTCGTCTCGAAGCGTTCGCTGCGTCCCGATCCCAATTTCGATTTGCTCATTTCCAAGATTTACCCAAGTCGCGAGGAGTACGAAGCGATTCAGGTTTGTCAGCATCGGTCAATTCGTCCATCACGCGTTCTTATTGTTTTTTGTTATTGCGTTTTAGGAGCGCGTATTGGCCAAGTTCAACCAGACACAGTCGCAACAGGCACTCGTTCACTCCATCAACGAAGGCATCAAACTGCAATCGCAAAACCGACCGGGACGCTACCGTAAGGGCAACGAGAGCGAGAATCAAAACTCGAATCACAGTAACGCCAGTTCGAGTACGACCGCTCAAAATAACGGTACCGAATCGCGTGAACTGAGCTCGGCTCTCGCCGAAAACAGACAACATAATTCGAATCCGCCATCGATGCGAAGCACGCCATCGCCTGTCCCGTCGAACGTGAGCAGTAGCAGTAAACCGAAGCGTGCCATGTCGGTATTCACGTCAGAACGTTCCGAAGAGTCGGAGAGCAACAGCGAAATGGATTGTCGGACAGAAGGCGACTCGAATATCGACACCGAGGGCGAAGGAAACTCTGAGCTGGGCATCAACGATGAAATCGAGCTGGTGTTCAAGCCGCATCCGACCGAAATGGCCGGCGACAATCAGCTAATGAAAGCGCTCAAGGAAAATTCCGTGCGATACATCAAAACTACGGCCAATGCTACGGGTAAGTTGTCCCGCTATTTCTATCTTTTAACATCTGAACCTTGGTAATATTCGTTTCGTATCGTTCACGCAGTTGATCACCTGAGCAAATACCTTGCGATGCGTCTAACTCTCGATCTGGACACCGAACCACCGGCCGACTATCGTGTTCTTAGCTTTTGCATTTATATAGCGCCGCAGCCGTCGCAGCTCGTTATTCTGAACGGAAATCAAACGCTCCAGCAGGTCAACGAAAAGTTCTGGAAGGTGAACAAACCGATGGAAATGTACTATTCGTGGAAGAAGTCCTAGGGAACGCAAAATCACTCTCAGCCAAGGGAGTGAGCGAAACTCTTCATGCTTTTCGTCTTTTTCTTCCGTCGCTAGTTTTGGAGTTAGTCGTTGAGTTAAGGCTACCTTTAGACTCATTCATTTCACGTGTAACGTTCAGGGCTTGGTTCTTTCAATTTGATCTGTTTTTTGTTTTGTTTTTTTTTTAGTATTTGTAAATCTAATCGACATTTTAGACGTAAACATAACGCGGCGCTTACAGAGCGTATGTATTACAATTTTAACTTTAGAGCAATGTAATAAATGTCTACAGTTAATCGGAAAAGGTTCATTTCATTTGCTTGATTTTTTGTGTTATTCGTCAATCTAAAGCTGTTTGCTGCAGGGCGGAGGCCTCTAAAGTCCGAATCAGAGGCTGTAGGTAACGAGTGAGTTCACTTTCTATTTTAGGCTACAAGCAGAACAGGCTGTAGGTGGTTTCTTCAGCCTCCATCATCACATATATTTTATTTCTACCCTTTTTCTGTGACAATTTTTCGCAAAGATCGCTTTCACCTGAGGACCACATTTCGGTCTGTCCCGAACATATTCAACGTTTGTACACAGATTTGGCCATTTATTTACACAATGCGGAAATTTTTTTCATAAACAGGTTTGACGGAATTTCTCCGCCCTTTTAGATGTGTTCAAAAAAGCTGTTTGTTCGTGTTGCATTGTTTGGAGCCCTCGACTTAATATATGTTCCTTGATTAAAATTTTAGCGATGTTTCCTCAATAACACGAAATAGGGGTATTATTCTTCGACCTGTTCCATTCGAAATTTTCGGTTTCAGATAAAAGTCTTGTTCGTTTTTAATAATATTTTTATTTACTAACAGAATTGAAGTTAAAAACATTCAGGTAAAAAGCACGAAATTAATAAATTCTTTTTTGTAAATATATTAGGGCATATATTAATAATAAATTAAGTAAAATCTGTTTGAGTATCTGTACAACGACCGCTCGGTGAGGAAGGTGTAAGTACACTTTGGGTAGATTCGGGACAAACTTACAATCTGCGCAATTATTCAATTTAAAATCAAACACACGTCTTCCATGCCGTGCAAAATCGCCACTAATTGCTGCGACTGTGATGTTTCTTGACTTTGCGCAGCAGCGCATCCTTAAAAAGTTTATACGTCGTATTTAACTCGATTTCCTTCTCGCATTCTTCCTGAATTTGTAAAAGGCAATTTTCGGTGGCATGAGCATCTCTAGCACGCGTCAATTTCTTCTCTTTATCGTAACGAAGTCCTAAATCGCTCAACTCTTCGATCTCGTCTTCGGTTAGGAGACGCTGTTCGCTGAGTAATTCGCGAACGCGAACATAAATAGCAAGGAACTGTTTTTCTTCGGACGAATCGCCTGTATGTTTATTTTTTAAGTAGGAATGAAACGATTTCAAAGCCTTCTCGTCGCTGAGAATGCCGCGCAAATCGAGATGGTAAATTCGATGTATGTCCTCCTCGGTTAATTGCGTGTCGTTACTAAAGCAGCGAAAAAATCGTCTACCGCGCGATTGCAAACTCTGAAAATGAAACGTTTTTCTTTTTATTTTATTTATTAATTTAGTTGTATCTTGTTTTCTTTGAAGCAATAAATTATATCTTTATCGCATGCAAACTCGTGCATTCCGTCAAGTATGTTCAAATTTGAATTTTATTTACCGATGCCGCCATCTCCTGCTTATTTTCTTAATAGTTGAGTTGAGGCGTGAAGTTACTAATGCGAGATACTACCGTGCGATTTTAATTAAAGAATTTTGCGCAACACGACAAAATTGCAATAGGCAGTACAGAAATCAACTAGAAGTTCGTGTATCGTTTCAATTTCGCGATAGAATAAAGTGCACCGCCGTGCTGGGTTTCAAGCTATTGGGTGCAAAGCGTCGTGAGCACGAACACCTGATCGGCTGGAGTTGGGCGTAAGAACCCATTTTGAGTGAAGTGCAAAGAAAAAAACTGAGGCGTTGGTCGAGTTGCTCGATTTCTTCGGACCCATAAAAACTTTCACAACAAAAATAAATTCATTGGAAAAAAAAGCTGCACATGGTTTGTTCTCCAGCAACAAAATCGTAACTACGAAACGGGAAAATACGCCGCAAGCAAATCAAATAAACGTGCAAAATTGAAAGGCTAGAAACAGACGAGAGGGTATCAGGCACGCGAATGTACCGAATTATGGGTAATGCGTAAAATTGGGCCGACAGGACAGATGTCGGTCCGGTAAAAAGATTGGAGTGTAAGGAAGGGGGAAATTTATTTATTTATTTATTGGCGTCTACGAAATAAAGAAAAATATTTACTGATAATTGGACAAAGCAGTAACTAATATATTCATTTTCAATATAAGTTAAATCTTCAACGTTAATTAACTCTCCAGACATTGATTAAAATACTCTTAAAAGCAAATCTACCCGAACTTAAATCAACAAGAGAACAAACTTCATTGAACCGCGTAGCATATCGCGTAAGCGGCTCATTCATGCCATAATTTACTTTATGTAGATTGATTTGAAGATAGGTACGAAAACGTATTGGTCGTTCGGGCGCACAAATGTGGAAAGAAGCGAGAAGTACCGGCTGGATTATTCTATAGCACAATACATCACGAGCAAACATTATATCGCGAATATGTCTACGACTCTGCAAGGATAGCAAATCAATTAGTTTCCACCTTATATAAGAAGGTAATCCATCGGACCAATGTAATCTTCTAACAGCAAACCTCGTAAACCTTTTTTGAACACATTCTAGTCTTTTGATATGAATGTCATAAAAAGGATTCCAAACGACTGAGCAATATTCCAAAGTAGATCTCACAAGAGAGCAAAACAGAGTTTTTAAAGTATATGGATCGTTAAATTCCATAGAGTTTCTCATCACAAATCCCAACTTAGAATTAACTTTAGATATCATTCGATCAACGTGCATTTAAAAGTAAGTTTGCTATCCATTAACACGCCAAGGTCGAATACTATCTCAGATCGAGTCAGAGTGATATAAGGAAAGTTATACGTAAAATGAACTGGAGAATTACAACGACATATAGTAAAGATTTTACATTTATTAGGATTCTATAATAAAAAATTAAAATCGCACCACTCCCAAAATAGAGTAATCTCAGTTTGAAACCAAATGGAATCGATTTGACTATTCAAACGAGTATAAATCTTCGAATCATCGGGGAACCACACGCATATTGAAACAGATCAAAAACATCATTAATAAAAATGAGAAAAAGAAGAGGACCGAGATGACTACCCTGCGAAACACCCGAAGGAACTGAAATGCATCGTGATTAGAATGAAGATAAACGAACATATTATCCAAATAAGACCCAATCCACAGCAAGAGGTTAGATGGAAACCAAGAGCACACAATTTAGAAAGCAACAGGTTTATATGTATTCCATCAAAAGCTTTCACGAAATCCGTAAACAAAACTTCCACTTGAAAGCCCGATTCTACTGCTTCCAAACAATAATGGGTGAAAACAGCAAGATTGGTCTCAGTAGATCTTCCAGACACAAATATATGCTGTGAAGTGGATATATGTTCCTTAACCTCGAAGTATAGTTTAGTTTTCACAATACTTTCCAGTAACTTTGGTACAGCAGACAATTTAGAAATCGGTCTGTAGTTCTCAACCAGATGCTTAGGCCCAGACTTATGAATTGGTGTTATATATGATGTCTTCCAATCATCTAGAAAAGTACCCGATGATAGCGACATATTGAAAATTATACATAAAGGAGTACATAAACAGTCCTGACAAGATTTCAGAAAACCAGCAAGTATTCCATCCAGACCCGAACTGAAACTATTTTTGAGATTAGCTAATGCAAAAGAGACATCCGCCTCAGATAAAACCAATGGTCGCGTTTACGTGCAGACCAGACCAGTCCACATAGACCGGTTTGGTATTTTTCGGTCTTGCATTTATGTGCGCATTTTCACAGTACGAGACTGGTTTGGTTTCATTTGGTCCGTACCAAAATCAAGACCAAAATCAGTCCAAATGGACTGGTTTGGTTTGCGTTTATGCGTACGACCAAACTGGTTTTTTCTATTCAGACTGGTCTGGTCTGCACGTAAACGCGACCAATGATCCAATATCCGTAATCGAGGTTAAATGACTAAACCTTTTAGGATCAAACGGATGAATACTTTTATTATAAACAATTTCAAAAAAATTGGCAAATAAGTCACAAGATGATGGTCAATGGAGGAGCACCCACTAAATTCCATCACAGAAGGGATGGACGACAGTTTTTCCTTTGAATTCAGAAAAGACCAGAAGAGTTTACTATCAGTTTTTATTATATATTATATTTATTATATTGTTTATAGAGGAACTTGTTTAGACAATCATAATCCCTGCGTAAACCCCTAAACCGTTCAAGATCCACTATCGACTTCGTACCGTTGAATTTATCATGAGCTTTATTTCTCGCATTTTTAAGTTTCGAAAGACGCACGTTGTGCCAGGGAAGCTTATTACTCTTGTTGATTCTTTTAGTAACAAATAGCGCGATACAGTCATTAACAGCAGAACCAAATTTAGTGTAAGCAGCATTAAGATTCAGATCTTTAAATAGTTCAACCCACCCAATTGAGGAGAAGTAATTATTAATATCACTAAAATTTGCGTTAGCAAAACTATACAGTAGTTCACTACAGTTTCCATTAGAATTATTATTAGAACCGAAACAATAAAATTGAAAATGAATTGCAATTGCTTTATGATGAATTGAGTTACTTAAAAGGTTAAAAACTGCTTCACCAACATTCACAACTTTAATATTTTTATCAAGAAAAATAACGTCTAAAATGCGTCCTAATGAATTTAAAACATGATTCACTTTCATAGTGAGCATATATACTTCGAAGGAGCTACTGGAAGGAATATAGCTGATGATGAAATAAATTTCATTTAAAGCGTCAAATCGCAATAGGACACAGAGTTGATCAATTTCCACTTGATTCACTTCCAAGGATGGCAGCACAATTTCCTTACTCGAGAGCTTCGAATTTATTGCCAGCAAAACACCACCTCCTCTCTGATGAAACCCGAAATTTGCACGATCTTTCCGATATACATAATAAAAAATATCAAACAGTTCAGAAGAATAAATTTGATCATGTAGCCATGTCTCAGTGATGGCAATAATATCATAGTCATGGCCCGAAGAAACCTTGAAGAATTTCTCTGTTTTCGCCCTCATTCCGCGAGCATTGTGATAAAAACAGGAAAAAATACATCCATTCCCATTAGCTACAGTGCGGTTGGAATGGATTCCGCCTCTACGTTTTTTGGCCGATGCACGAATGTCCTCACTTGAACACCTAACGGCCAGTTCGATGACTTTAGGGCGCTACTCAACAATTGGGATGGAAGTCCAACTTGAAATTGACAAATCGCAAAGTGTTGACATTAACACCATTCTTTATCAACTTATGGCAAACAAGTTGATCAGCCGGAACATGAAGTTTGGTGGAAATTGACTTTATAATCGCATCACTTTCCATAGTAGATTTAAAGCGCAAAATATGCAGCCAAGACCTAATAGGCACTACATCTAACTCCGCTGATGAATGCGAGACATCAGTTCCAATTAGATCCCTCCGCTTGCTTCGAGAACGCGATGGTATGGTTACCCAATTATCCGTAAGTGGAGCATTCGGAAAATCGAGCGAGAATGTAATGCTTCATTGTGCCTGCTGGCGTCCGGGCTAGCTGTTTGGATGCGTTGCTTGATAAACAGGACGTAAACCCTAGGCCTGAGCAACAATAATTTCACACCAACTTCCTCGTGGGGTAAACAAAACAAGAAAAGGGCTGCATGCCAAGAACAGAGTCATAGTACTCAATGAAAAAGAGTATGGAGTGGAATATCGCTGCCGGTTGTTACTGGATGGTCGGCAAACACCTAAGGGTTGTTATGATCGTAAAACACTCTAAAAGAAAGGCCTTAAAACGTTTTTATATGATCGCACTACTGCGAAACTGATGTAGCAACTTGCGACCAAAAATTGGAAAGATCGCAGGGTACGTTTATGTAACTGCCAGCCACAACCCCAACGCGATTTTGAATCATTCAAGCTGCTTATCAATAAAGGACGACTTACCGATCTACTGCTAGATGCCATCGCTACGATTCATCCGCCGCCGGATAACTGAAATTTTACCAAAATCAATAAATAAAAATCCGCCATGAAACGAAACACACGAGAAAAAATTCGAAAAATTACCAAACTTCCGGGGCAGAAATTCTATTCCTTTTAACAGCTACACCTTTGTTTTTATTGCGGCATTCTCTTTAAACTTGCAAGCAAATTTAAATTAATAACTTTACAAAAGAACAATAATAGCCGGCAACATGCCAATTGCAAATGCAAATAGAATGGAAAGTGACACTTCGTTTGGCTCCGAGTTGGTGAAATAATGGTGCAATCGAAATGTCGTGAACCACCTACAAATACACCAATTTCTGTCACAAAAAAGAAGAAGATACAAATGTCAAAACAGTTCTCTCTTTTCTGTTGCGCGATCCACCAGCGTCTCGTTAACGATAATTTGCAATCAAATTGAAAAAAGGCGCCTAAATTTGTGTTTTGTGATTAACATGACGACACGAAGCCGACGCGCAAATGCCGGCAATCGAATCGCTAAGTTACTCGACGAAGAGGAAGAAGACGATTTCTACAAGACCTCGTATGGCGGTTTCCAAGAGGCAGACGACGACAACGACTACGTGTAAGGACATTTTTCTCGGCTTTTCCGAGCTAGTTTTATGTTTTGTACTGTTGTACTGTTGCACTAATCTGAAGCCTAAATCGGGCGGTAGCCTCGTCAGGAAAGACCGTCTTCACTCTTCTGCTAATTGCTTTGATTGAGTCCTCGTCCGCATTCCCAAATAGTAACCTCTTCTCGTTTGGATCACTTAGTGTTTTGCGCAATTGATTCGTAGCCTACTTCCTTGGCGGCTGTCTTTAGGTTCAGAAACACGTCGCCTTAGCATTTGGGATGTTTTTTGCACATCGTCTAGCGTTAGGTTGAAGAAAATAAAGACGAGATCATCGCCCTACCTAAGCTGGTTAGTTTAATACGGAAATATGATGGTCTGCGGGTGATCAACCACGAGGTTTCGAAGGGATCGCTACTGGGCCTTTTTAGTGCTTAGTAAGAGCGGAGGCTCAGCACTGAGCCCTTAAAATCTCTTCACGGCCTTTGCTTTCGCCCTCATTTCAGTGTTTCAGCTGAACAACTTACCGCAATATTTCCTTTTCTTTCGCAGCCAAAAAGATGAAGAGGAGGACTTAGTCGATTCCGACTTCAGTATTGACGAAAATGATGAACCAATCTCCGAAAACGAAGATGAGGGTCCGAAGCGTGCCAAGAAAACTACACGCGGCTATAAAGTACCTTTTCTCTACCTCTGTACTTAACAGAAATACTAAAAATAAAAAATTGCCATCAATTTACAAAGGAACCCAAACCGAAGAAGGAGATCGCAAAGCCTACAACGGTCGCTACTAAAACACCAGTCAAAACCGAAAAGAAAGTAAAACGAAAAGCTCCAAAACCGAAATTCACAGTTACAGATACCGGAAGAAAATCAATTCGAGCCTCGACCGCATTAAAATCGGCTGCAACACGACATCGTCTCAAGGAACTCAACGAGGCAAAGAAAAAGAAGAAAAAAATCTCAAAAGTCGAAGAATACATTCCAACGCAGGAGGAACTGCTCGAAGAGGTTGCGATTACGGAAGAGGAAAATATAAAATCACTCGGTAAGTGCGAAGCTAGTTGTCGATAAATTCGTTCATGTTCAAATAATTTCGCCTGTTTTCAGAAAAATTCATGAAACTCGAACTGGAAAAGAAGAAAAGCCGTCCGACAAAACGTGTCTTTACCGGCCCCGTAATTCGCTATCACTCAATCGCAATGCCGATCGTCGAACAGAACAAATCTACAAAAAATGATACAGAAATTAAAATGGAAATAGATGGCGAGGATTCATCGTGAGTTTTCTTCCATTTCGTTTACTATTGACGAATATTAAGGAAAATTTTATTTCATTGTTTCAGCACAAACACAACTAACTTTACGGCGAATGTGAAAGGCGAATGCGAACGGACATTTATTACATTCGAAAATGATATCGATGATAAAGTTTTTCAGTCGATTTTCAAACCGAAAAGGATAAGAGAAAAGAACAGCAACGTCTGTGCCATTACAAGGTTTGTAAAAACTCGAGAGAGAGAAAAAAATTTAAATTTTGAGCTTACTGGCTTTGATATTTCAGACTACCTGCCCGTTACTTCGATCCGGTTACACAATTGCCGTATCGAAGTGTTCAAGCTTTTAAAATTCTCCGCGAAGCTTATTATCTACAAATGGAAGAGAAAGGAAACGCTGATAATCCGGATGTCGCTAAATGGCTGGAATGGCGAAAATTGATAAAAGAAAACCGACAAAAAAATAAAAATAGCTCCAGTTCATAGAAGGTATTTATTTTTTTTCTCTCCAACGCAAAAAAAAAATTAAAAATTTACAGTCAGATAGCATGGACAAAATGAAAAAGAAAAAAATTAAAAATGACTGGCGCGGAAAACGAAATAAATAAAATAAAAGAACAAAGCCTAGAATAAATAAATTAAAAAAAGTAATAAAAAATAACCATAAAACTTACAACCGACAAAAATGCATAAACTTGGTCTCTCATGAGTCATGACCGACTGCAAATCGGCTGTGTGCAAGCAAATTTTCGTTGTGCAAGCAGAGTTTTTCACAATAGATCCCATTGAGGGTCCAGAGACTAAACCAACTTACTACCAAAATGAACGCTCGAATAGTAGTGTGGCCAATTACATTACATTGAAATTTTTTGTCCAGGGTATCGCCAGTCTCCCTATTTCAACAGCACATGGGATTTTATAATAATGTAGACAGAAATGTAGAACATAAATAATTTTATTTTTAAAAACAACCACAACGTGTGTTACTAATTACGATTTTTTTTATCACAACAAATTAGGGACATTAGTTGAATACTTTATAATATTTTTGTTAATATAAACTTTGGCCATTTAATTTTGGCAGAGATTAACAACTTTGGCATTTTAAATTCTGTATAAGTAATACTTGTAAAAGATAGTCGTTCCATGTTAGATGGAATTCCCGCAATACTAACTTCTAGACTTTCGATAAATCGTGCTAGGCTTTTTCTGTTTCATTATCAATTAAGCTAACGTTTCTTTTAACAATACATTCCTTTGGCATAATACAATAAATCTCTCTATAAAAATCGACACAACACGTAACAGTATTAATAGATTATGTATAATCGTCCTAACATTAATTATTTTGCTAAATATTCATACTAACTGCGCGAAACAGTCTATTCGTTTAAATAAGCGTATCTTCGTCCTGTGCCTCGTACAGCATTAGCAATGAATGCTGTGATGGCGATCGACCTAACGTAGCTCCAGCAAGTGATCCATCTGGTGATAGAAGTCCTGCTTGAAGGCTGTTGTTATCGCGATAGCCGGATGTCGAGGAAGTTTGCGAAACTGAATCCCAAGAGATTTCACTGACTGCTTTCGGACGTTCGTGCGAATGTTCCACCGGGTGGGGAACAATCTGAAAAGAAAAAAAGATGTAGTGAAAGATTTTTTTGAAAGTATTCTTCGCTAAAGCGTACTTCGGCATGTGTTTGACGTCCTCGTTTCAGTCGAAAGGTCTTCCGACTCGATGCTTTTGACCTTTGCAATCGTGGCTTCTGATGTTCCGATGAGCTATCATCAGCTGGACTTTCAGGCGACAAAGGTGTTGTCGATGTTTCACCGGACGAGTGCCGAAATTCAACGGATGACACGAATCGCAAGCGAGGCGGCTGAACTTTGTACTGATGCTGATGAAGGGACTGCGAATGCGAAAGGTGAGGCATCGATCCGGTGGCTATGCCGCCACCAATAACTGCGCCAGCATGTCCACCAGGCATATGAGTTGTACACTCAGCACTATGACTATCGCTTGTAATATGCTCCTTGTTCGTTCCAGTCGAGCCACTAGAAAGGGATTCGCGCGGTGGATGCAACGTTTGCTGGGACAAGGTATCGCTGGGGGTGCATATTCCAACCGATCCACTACGCGAATCGATTGTTTGTACGGTCGAAATGTGCGAATGACTCTGCTGACCGGCACCTGTGAATAGTGATATTAAAGACGGTCTTTGTTGGTGCTTGTGACTATCGTTGGGTTGGGGTTGTGGTTGCTGAGTGTCGCGCCGATTGGGCTCTGAAATAATTTAGAATGATTTGAAAGAATCTCGCAGCTTTCATAAACTTATACCGTATCGTTTTTCTTCGAGTTCATCTCGTAAATCTCTCAATTCCCTGGCAAGGTCGAGTAGAAGAGCGCCTTTCGATTTGATTCCACCTTCTGGTGGGGTCCCTCGTAATCGTTCTCTGATCACAAATTGCATGTGACGTTCATGGTCACCAATTGGCGGCTGGCAGATCTACGAAAAAAAAATTTTTATAAAAAAATGTCGCGAAAACTTTCTTTTTATACTCTTCACCTTGTGTAAAATAAATGGCATCAGAACAATATAAAGAGGGGTGCGATGCGTCACGACGAATTGCATAAAACCCCACAAGTCCGGTGCAGCTTCATTGCGGCGCCCTAAGTCTCGCATAACTCGTACAATACGCGGCCATTCGTGTGATAATCGCGTTTCGAAGCAAATGCATAAAATCCGAAGTGCTACGTAACAAGAAGAGTAACATAGAAATTTGATTGAAAACTTTTCAATTGTATAACAAACCTAGAAAGCCAGCTTGATAAAGCGAGCCGGCAATTCGTGCCGGACGTTTGGCATCACGACTTCCGGTAAAAGTCAAAGATCCCGCTCGCAGATCGCCACCAGCTCGATTAATTTGCGAGACTGCCTGGCCAGTACGACCGGCTGGTGGGCTCATTGCATTCAACACTGCAGTCACCAGATACGTAACATCGCTCTGTCTCAACTCGCCGATATCCGATACTCCACGGCCCGAACAAACTTTCAAACATAGCGGCATTAGAAGATGCATAAGAAAGCCTTCGGCCTTCTCTTGCGTGGGAAATTCCGATCCACCGCCGCAAAGCTGTTCGAGCGAAAATCCATCGACTGGACTTACTACTTGCAGCGATACCAAACGTACGACAGTCGAGCAAAAAAATGCTGGCGGATTTTGGGACATTAGAGCAGCTCCAGCGCTTGAAACACCATCGGGAGCTGATCCCGGCTCATTTATTATCAAATTTTGGACCGTATTCAGAAGTGCTTTGATTTGCTGCCAATGAAGGACATATGGATGACGAACAATCGTCTCGTGGATTCCTTTGAGCAAACCTGCCGCAGCTTCCCAATCAGTATTTCGGCGAATCGATGGTTTCTTGGAGATTTTCAAGAATACTTTATCAAGTCGCCGTAGAATTGTGACCAGAGCATAACGAAGAGCATCAAATGACCAATCTGCACGCGGCAGAACACATTGCATGTACCGCTGGAGTCCACGACATGCCATTGATTCGGGATCGTAGGGCGAAACTTTCAGCAACGAATGGGCAATATCGGCCAATCTTATATGGCACTTGGAATCGAGCAATTCAATCGGCTTCAAATCGCTGGGATGCTTCTTGAAAAGTTCTTGTAGTCTTGTCGAAGCCTTGCTCATAAATTCACCTACGAGCGAGAGCAAAACATCCCTGGGCCGCCTGTATTCGGTTCGAATCATTTCCGAATCTTCAGCCGAATCCATCATAATTTTAGTCCTTGTATCGCTGACATATTTCGAGTGAGACTCGTCCTCAAAATCAATTCCTGGAGAACATGGTGGGCCACGACTACAATTCCTTTGGCTCGATCCTTTGTGTTCGGGACTGTTTCGGTATGGTCCGTTGTAGCTTTTGGCCAGACCTTCACAATTGTGGACCATTGTTCGAATGGCAACGGCCAATTGTAGTAGAATATCTCTTTCGGATTTTCCTTGAAGCGGTATATAGCTTGGTGATTGGATTTGTTGCATGTAGCATGGTAAAATTGCTTCCAGGATTATCTGGAACAAGATTATTTAAATAATTTAGTCACTTTGATATGATTGAAGCCTTACCAGCATTTGATATCCTCGGGTGCTTTCGGCTGAGTACGAAACCACCATAACACATAGCGTTATACAGTCCAGAACAGTAACCATTTCGTCTTCGTCGTGGTAGCAGAAATCAATGGCTTTTAGCGGTTTTTGTTCCTTGACTAGCTCGGCAATATTTAAAGGATCAGGCGATGGATCTTCTAGGCTGAGAAGAAGATTGAATAAGCAGCTCGATTGTACCTTGAATCGATGGAACCAGAATTAGAGACTGCGTTTAATTGCCATAAATTTTTGACTATACTTTGTGCGCTTCGCCGTACGTTCCTTCCTCGTCTGTGTCCAATATTGCCGATACTGATCCGAACATTTGTAATATGAATGGTTTGCGGTTTAGAAGGTAGAACTGTTTAACGGCATATTCGATGGTTGTCGTGATCAGCTTGTTCGTTTGATGGAGTGAATAAATTTGAAGTAGAGTTGGCATTATCATGAAATAGCTGAAAAAGAAAAATGTCGGATATTTCTCGCTACCAGTGCACTAGCATAAACGCAAAAGAGCCCTGCCATTTTTCCTACAGTGTATCCAACCTGCCCCTTAACCTCCACACCAACCGCGCAAAGATCACATTGATTAAAGCTAGAAAGTCTCAGATTGCCGTGGTTTAGTGGGATTACAGCAAAATATCCAACAGACCTACGTGGCTGCAAAGTTAAAAAAATGTCTTGTGGCCAGAAGGGGTCATAAAAAAATTGAAAACAATTCGCATTCTAGGAAAAAGTTCGTCACAAAGTACCTGCTCTTCACAGCTTATAGGAAGAGTGGCTCTGCCGTATTTTGAGGAGCAAATACAAATATTGCGAAACCGGTGCTGAATCGGAAGTTTCCAGGGAATTTAGGATGTGTCCTTCGAAGTGCTGAAGCTTGCTGAGGAGGGTACATCTGAAGGGAGTGATAAATATTTTCTATCTCTCCTTGCACTTGGCATGGTTATAATGCCGATAAAGGGTTTTTAATGCCAGTCTCGCCATTCTACGGGCCACAACAAGTCGTCGATTATAAAATGCATTTCACCATCATACTAACCCATTTGTTGAAAAAATATTCTTAAAATTGAACGCTGCATTAATAAACGTCGCCATCACATATCGCATAATACACGAATCCTCTGAATGGAGTATTGCTGCGCCCGATAAAACGTTCAAGAACAACTGTATATCCGCTGAATAGGCGAAATTTCCAGCCATAGCTTCAAACATCCTGGCAATGAGTCGAACCCACATGAACTTATGCAAAACATCTAAGCCAAGTAATTCCTGTAATGGAAATAATTTCAAAAATTTGATCCTTCAAATTAAACTTCGGTCAACCTTCCCGAACTCTCCGCCCTGATGTAGATCTAAGTCAGCCTCCAATGCTTTTCTTGGAAACGATGGAAGTTTCATGAGTTCTTCGTGTAGGAAAACAACTCGCTGCACAACCATGTCGACATTTTTCAAAATTGCCCATGTGAGATGCACCTTCCCGATTTCAACGAATTTCTTTATTAGCTCCTGTTTTTGTAGCGCGAGAAAAGCTTCCTCAGACCGCATTTGTAGAAGTCGAACTTGAGGGTATTGGGATCGTTTGAAAAAGTACAGGTCTCTTATGTACCAGTTGGGATTTAGGAGTTTTTCTGAAATATAAATTCTCATTGATCTATTCTATTCGTGTTGCAGTTCTTACGAGTTTTATAGTCCACTAAGCAGTACTGATGATAGTGCTTCTCTTCAACTGGATAAAAGTCCAATGCTTCCTTTAACAATTGACAAAATAGTGTGTCTTCTTGTACTGGAAACTGCGATGGGATGTGTCCATCGTCTTGAAAAATGAAATTTCTGTTTAGTGACAACTGGGTAGAATTTCTAAAGTACCAACCTTCAAAAGGACCATGTACAACGATTTTCTTTGCAGCTGGAACATTCGCTGTTAACAATATCGAAGCATCACATTGTTCCTTTCGTAAAATTTGTTTCAAATCCTTAAACATAATTCCGTGGACACTGTGAACCACCATCCATAAGATGGAGAGCGCCGATCCAACCAACTAAAAATAAACCGTAATCAAGATCACGAGCAGTGAAGACACGATCGAATACCAACCTCCTGACTGGATTCATGCGAAGACCTCACATAAAACATAACGTAGCCGATAATATAATTGTACAAAGCAAAAGCAGCTTGTTGTGGAAGACGAGGCACAAATCGAATTAAATGTCGTAACAGTTTGAACATTTGATCCTGCCGATCGCGGGTCAACCTTTCGAGAACATATCGCAAGAACAGGGCTGAGTCTTCAACTAGGCAGTGCCAGATCACCTACAATAATATGGAATCAAAAAAAATGAATTCTACGACGGCTAGGATAATGAATCGTGCTGCAATTCACCTGATAGGCAATTTCGTAGACTGCGTTTCCGTCGGACCCGACTGCAGCATCATCCAAGCATGCAACAATTTGCATTACCGACGAACAAAGTACGGACGGAAATAGTGAATGAGCTGCATGCAAATGCGGTGCAATTCGTGTCCCGTCGGCATCTTCCTCCCCTTCAACGTGATCTTCACCGGGTGCGTGATCCAAGCCGGGTTCATGTGATGCTTGCTGATTGATCGGAATCGTTGTAAGCAAGAAGCTCTGTCGTTCGGCACGTTGTTTGTCCTCTTGTTGCTGGATTGCATGCCGGATTGCTTCCGTTTGTTGTTTCTTTCGCGTTTTAGTAGCCGTTACCAACGACCGCTAAAATTATTCCATAAAATAAAAGTCAATTGAAAATGAATTCTCTAGATGCCTACTCGGTACACATCCTTTTAAGGACTTGCGCAAACGCTAATTTAATTTTGTCTGCCCTAGATTTAAACGTACAAAATAAGAATGTATTTCAAGGTTTGCGCAGTTCTTCATGAAAAGTGCTTTGTTCATTCCATTTTCAAGAAATTTTGTAACAGTTATAAACTAACAAAAAGTGGCCAACAAATTTGCTATATAAAAAAAATTATATTTTTCTTGACTAATTCTTCGAGTACACAAAGTTTCAAAAGAATCTGGTCGCAAATATTGCCATTTTCGGACAATTCTTGACGGTATGACCCTGTAAGAACATTTTTCCGTCTGGGTTGTTCCGATCGGGCAACACTACGCAAAACTTTCGATTTTACCGTGTCAGCTTTAATTCGACTGCGAAAAGAATGTTCTAAAAGTTTAGAAAGCGGATATACAAAGGTCCCATGGTGTAATGGTTAGCACTCAGGACTCTGAATCCTGCGATCCGAGTTCAAGTCTCGGTGGGACCTTCATTTTTTTTTTTTAATTTGCTTTGTCACTCAGATTTGGAGTTGTGAACGTTACTTACATGCCGCTCTTGATTCAAGGTGACCTCCATGTCTTTGGTTTGTTGCCGCGGACTCCACGGCGGATCGACTACCGGCAGACTTTCGATGCCAATTTTCGGCGAGGGTAGCGTGAACTCTATGCCGGGAGGCGGGACCTTGAAGGACATGTGGGCGCCCTCCTCCATGCGTGGCCACACTTGGAAGCGACACTTCCACAGTACTTGATACCTGCAACGATGCGTTTTAAAAATAACTGCGCCCAGTTACCCTCGCCCCAGTTCTTACCTGAGAATGGCTCCGATTCGAATGTTGGGATCTTTGTGCTTTAGGGCGCGCTGCATGATATCGGACGCGAAATTTGGCGCCTTTACCGATCCTAAAATGAAAAGGGAAGCGGACACAGCCGATGTTTCCTGTAATTGAGAAGGTTCGTTAAGTAAATCGATCGGTTCTGAGTTGTGGAGTAGCCCGGACCTGATTGGTTTCGAGCAGCAATTCCCATGCAGCGGGAATCGCTTCAATGAACATTTCCTCGTTGAGAATCGCGGCTCCCTTGATCAGCGTGGCCATGGGGAAGTGAAACATTTCGCGAACATGATTTTTTACATATTTCAAAATGGGCGGGACGTATTTTTTCTGGGTTTCCGCTTCCTTCTTGATGGCTTTGGCGATCTTTTCTGCGATTTCACTTTCCGGGTCGTCATGGAGCAGCCTGTGGGTGATGGAAGAGCGGATTTAAGTGGATCTGCGCTAGTCTCAATGGTTAGAACTGATCGTCGCCTTAGGAGAGGCAACAGAACTAGAGCTGCCTCTCACTGAATTATGTCCATTTCGCGAATGGGTTTTATTCGAAAAACCCGCTTCCTGATCGCGATCGGTTCGGAACGATCGTACTGATCATCCAAACCATTGTATCGCGATCGCGTAGTTTACAAAACATTATTTTAAAATATTCTTCTTAAACTAATTTCATCTTACCGATCTTTCTTTGCAGATAAGCTGTCCTTTCGTTTCGAGGGCGATGTTTGGGCCGAACTTTGCTCCGAAACTTTTCGTGCTGATCGTGGCCGTTCCCTTGACGATTTCGTAGAACGCGAATTATCGGCAGCAATATCATCAGCGTTTATTGTAAAACCGAATTCTTCACCATAAATCTATAAAAAGAACGAACTAGTTAAAGTTGAAATTAATTTATATTGAGAAAAATATGGGGGAGAAAAAAGATACCTGCCTCCTGTGAGGATTGAACTCACGACCCCTGGTTTACGAGACCAGTGCTCTACCACTGAGCTAAAGAGGCGACCAACTCCCCGTGGCCAATATAGTAACATCGAACCAGGCCATACGAAGCTAATGGTTGAATTGGAAATTTCTTTATTTGAATAATTTAAAAAAAAAACCGTTGGTTGATATCAAAACATGACTTTCATTATATATTATTTTTCAGCCGCAAACATAGCCAGCATGAGGTCGAGGATTGAGCAAATATCTCCAGATAACTATCACTCACATATTACCGTTACCAACGCCGACTTCAACTCAAGCCGCGCACATATGACAGTTCGTCGTGAGATATGCCTCAGTTTTCATCTAATGTGTGACGTCACGGAACGAAACGAGAAAATATACCAGTTCATTGCAGAGCCTTTTTAGGGACTGACTCGTAACAATATTTTATAATCTTAAAGGCAGCTGTTTTAATACAAAACTTTAGAATTAACGAACCTTCTAGGGTAGATGCTGAATAACAAATATTCAGAATCATAGCTATATGCAATGTGTTTCATATAACAAAAATTAACTTTTAAAAATTAAGCAATTTAACTGCACATTTCTTATATGAAGGAATGCCGACATTGCTGAAAACTACGATATTTTTTTCATCATAATTTTTTCTATGAGAACTTAATTCCAGATGAGAAAACTTGTCTAATTATCATTTTTAAATGTGTTTATAAACTATTTAACTTTGTTTTGCCTGACAAAAGCTTGCACTTTAATAGAAAACTTGGTTTTTATCATCCAAGTCAAGCACCCGTCATACAAATATGTTGCGATTTGTATGGAGCTGTCATGTTTGTTATGACTCTGATTTTAGAGTCGCAATTCAGTTGCGCGGCTATAGTTCAGAGGGTTCTGCCGTTACTCTAAATAGGTTTGTTCTTTTTGCCAGGTTAAGTTTACACTTTAGTGTAGCTTACACTAAGTATAATACTCTTTACACTGAAAGTGTAGAGTGTAGATCGCGCAAAAAGAACGGGTTAGTGTAGAAACGTGACAGCTAAAATTTCGAACTTTCTTATTTGCTTTATTCTTTCACTTCTATCAATGCAAATTTATTGCCATTCAATATTCCTGCATGTATTCATTTAGAACAGTACTTTCAAAAAGTCAATTTTATCTGCATACAGCCATCAATTCAATGGTAAGCTACGCTAAAGTGTAAAAAATTACACCTGCTCCCGACCTAGTGTAGAAAGGTGTACACTGAGTACACTACACTCGATAAAAAGAACAGCCACCTCTGACGTCACATCGTGACGACATGCGGTCAGTAGCACTGTAACGGCTTCATGATGTGCACATGAAACATTGGTATTCCTACAAGCGCAGCAGTATTTTCACAGGAGTACAGAAATGATAATCTAGCCCTCTCCTTCAACTCCTCAACCACCTTCACCTCCGACATAGAATTTAAGTTTTATTTAGTGCATGCTGAATTCACTCTTGTACTTTTTCTAATTTTTCTTCATTCGCTTTTTTCTCTTCATCTTATTTTATTTTATATTTATTATTTTATTTTAATTTTCTTCTTATTATTATTTTGCATTATGTCGCTGTCGCTCTCCCTCTTTTTTCTCAGGCAATTGAATTAGCCACTAATTACTTAAAATTACCTTCTTTTATCTTTGCTATTTATGTCTCTTCAATTACCTTTCCTTAGATTTAAGTTGTATTGAGTAGACTAATTTCTTTTTCATTTTCCTTCAACTATTGCCTTGAATTACTTTCAATATCATTAATGAATACCCAGCAAACATATTGGCGAGGGTTTGCTGGCAGCAAGCATTAGGCAAGGGGAAATAAAATGCGATCAGCTCGCCTTTTCATCGAATTGTAATTGCCACAGACAATGATGTAAAAATTCTTGCTAAATGCTTGCAAAAAGATTGCAATTTGTAAAGATAACATTTTTTCAACCCATAGAAATGGCACGCTTTTCGCAAATGGATGGAGACCATATTGCATATTCTCATATGGTATTTATTAGTTGCGCATCAGCCGGAAAGAACACTTGTGAGTGCTAACTATTGTATTATTTGAGTGCTAACTATTGCATTATTTGATAACTATTGCATTATTTTTTGGTACGAGTGAAAGTTATTTTTAATAACCGGTGAGCAAATTAAATTTTAGACTTGCCGGCAAAAATTCTTACCGCCAAGTCTAAAATCGCCACTTAGAAGTTACTTACCAAATTATCGTTTTGAGCAAGGGAACTGATAAACTACCCTTGCTCAAAGCGATAATCAGGCAACTTGCGTTTGAGTTGCCATTTGTAACTTACCGGCAAGAAGCATTTTAGTCCGCCGTATAACTTACTTTCGAGGCTTTTGCAATTGTTGCCGCAAGGGTTTTGCTTGCCTACTATAAGCCGCCGGCAAGTTACATACGACTTAAAATGTTTGGTGGGTACTTTCCATACTTATACTGTACACTATTATAACTCGACGTGCCATGTGCCCTTCCGGCTTGGCCGTAAATGGGATGGGCTCCATCATTTATGATGAAGCCACATCAAATAAATAAATAAATGATAATCTAGCTTACACCTATTTAGATTTCAGCATATGACCTTACTAATCTAATGCGTTCCTTAGCTACTAGGCCACCAAAGCCTAAAAATGTAATATTCGTTACTTAATAAACTGCCGCCTACCTTTCTCACAGCCTTAATGAGCCGCGACGAAGATCTCATATGCCTCTGATAACAGTACGGATGACAATATCCTCGATGGGCGCAATAAAAATTAAAAGAGTTCATAATTTCGATTATGGATTTCAGCCACGGCATATTCTTTGCTGTTTCATCCGTTTCATTGGAATCAGTTGGTGACTCTGGCGGTTGATCATCACTACAATTGAAATTATCACTGTATCTTTCCATTTAGTATGGATTCTATAATTATACCTTAATATTCCCGGTGACTCCTCTCCACCGCTCACAACACCTGGTTCCGAAGTATCGCTCCGATCCGACAATGAAGATACCTTCCGTCTGGACTGGATAGAGTCTGTACGTTTAACTGGAATGTTACAAGATATATACCCTTTTTTTGGCTACTTGAAAATTTCTATTTACAATCAACTTCAATATCCTTGCCGTCCTTGGTTCCGCGTCGAAGTTTAAGCGATCGTCTTTTAAATGATCCGCCAGTTGGAGCTCCGGCTGTTCCACGGCGTAGTAAGAATGGACGAACTGCAGCTGGTCGCCGTTGAGCTTATTAAGAAAAAAAAATTCAAATAATTAAACAGAAATTCCTGAAAACGGACAAATTACCTGCAGCATCTTCACCTTGCAGCGTGACCGTCGTATTGCTACTGTTTTCCGATTCGTTGTCCGGTTCGTGTAAAACGAACGAAATCTTTCGTTCAGTTTGCGGACCTGTTTTCGAACAGAAAAAATATTCGTTTCAGGTAAAATGAAGTCACCGAAAAGACAAACCTCCTTCACCTCCTCCTGCAATTGATTGAAGACTTTGAGCCGATGTCTGCGAATGACCCATCGAGCTTAGTGCCATTGACCAACGACGGTTGGCTTCACGATAGACTTTTTCCCACGGTGCTGGTTTGTCCTTGTGCAGGATTTTCGATGTTTTCGGCAGCGTTTGATAGGTTTCTCGTAAAAATGAGGTTATTTCGTAAAGGAGAACGCACGCAATAAATTTTAGCGGATGTGGGCAATCGTTTCCGTGTGGATTAACGGAAGCTGTAGAAAAGAAAAACATTTTGCGTATATTAAAATACATTTTCCAATTTAAGAAATAAGGACTTTACCATCATCTAAGAAATCCTCTTCTTCGTCCTGCTGAAGAAGTTCACGTTGTTTGTCTTGATCGAATAGATAGCTGTTGACTTGCTCGAAAGTATTCTTTTCAGCTGACACAATTTCTTCTAATCTGGAGCCCAGAATTTCAGCCCACTATGCATAGACAGAGAAATAAGTGATAAAAATATTTGGGGCATAAGATTTGTATGGTTGCTACTCAAAAGTGTTCTTATATTTTCACTTTTTTACATGCAACTACGTACATATTGGAAATATTTTAGTGATTCGATTACATGAAGGGGTAACGTCAGGATATTACAATTTATAGCAAAATTTACAAGTTTCGCCAAACTATTTGAGGCATATTTATTGCATGTCCATCAACAGCCACTAAATCTTTTTAAACCTTCTCTATCGAAAAATTACGTTTCGTACTTTTCATTGATACCACTCTAATTCTGTAAATGTATCCTAATAGTATGATCACCAACTGTAAAAAAAACCAATTGGTTTTATTAAATTGACTTGAAAATAAAAAATTTAGTCGACGAGGATGGGATTCGAACCCACGCGTGCAGAGCACATTGGATTAGCAGTCCAACGCCTTAACCACTCGGCCACCTCGTCGTGTGTGTAATTTTCCCAAATGTCATATTTCATATCGGCTGATACAAATTAGTGCATCAGACAGAAATTTTCTACCCAAGGGGAGATCAAAAAGTTCTCGGAAACGAAATTGGGTAGTAATTAACAACTGCGAAATACCCCAGGGTTTTCTTTAGCTTCCCTGCGGAGCGTAAACAAATGTCGTTGCATTCAGAAAGTTGTCCATGACTTACGAGTTTTTTCCAATTGATTCAACGACTCTTCTCGTCTATCAGTTACATACATTTTGTACCACCACTTTGTATCATCTTCAACAATTTTGCACACCCTAATCATCTTAATGTGTCAAAGGATAGCGCAAGATGGCTCCACAGAATGCTCACAACATTCGAAAACACGAACGCGTCTCACATTGCCAAGCTGTTTTATAGCTCTGTACCGACAACAAGGATTAAATTTTTCTAAACAGTATTACTGCAAATGAAACTTGGATTCGTCACTATAACCTGAGCATAAAGATTCGACCCAGTGCCATAAAAACAGCAATTACCACCCTAAAAAAATTAAGGTCAGGCAGCTATCCGGGAAGATAATGGCAAATTTTTTATGCGATACGGAGGGTATCCTGTTGATCGATTGCAAGGACAACGGTGTCATCACAACCGAATAGTGTTACACCATTGAGATATAAATACTGGAGACGACAAGACGCCGTTTTTGTATCAAGCACTTTGAAGCAAAATTGAACGTTTTTGTATGGAGCGTTTGATGCCAGGTGGAAGTGAAATGCAAATAGTAGCCTAGTATTCAAATGTTTGGCGTTTTTTGTGTTCAAGACCGGAGTAAAACATAAATGTGAGTAATGCCATTGATACATAATTAATATACAAACCATGGTATTAAATCGTAGTATTGAAACTAGCAGCATATGATACACTGAGCATATGGAATGATTTAACAGTATCTGATATAAGCAAGCAACGACATTTAGTTGCGATACTCGTCACATAATTGGGGAATGGCACTACTAGCAGTAAAATGCATAGTATACTAGATAAAATTATCGAATTTGTATACCATGAAACGCCTTCAATACTAGATATATATCAGTTTGTTTATCTCGTATATACGTAGTATTGGGTGATACACTGCTGGTATTCACGATACAGTGGTTGCCGCTTATTGTAATCACGGATAATGTTATAAACCGCATTTTGTTATCAAAAGAGTTGGGTTCCATTTTCCACAAACAGAATTCATCGCTAATTTTTTCTTCGTTTATTGTTATCACTCGGTTAATGTTATTGTTTTTGGCAGGTCCCAAAGTGATTACAATAAGCGACATCCACTGTATTATGATATCAATACCAGCAGTGTATCCAAGATATAGGTTAGGTTAGGTTGAGAAGGGTGGACTAAAGCAATGTGCCCCAGTCCATCACGAGAGATCACTGTGGATCCATTGTGTCCCCTCGTATAAAAACCGGGCTCTAGACTACTGATTCCAAATATTGCTCTTCCTTATGAAGAGAGTAGTTCTCCATAAAGGAATCATCGCAAGTTCTGATAGATCGGTTAAGGAGAATTTCCCCAAGTACCGATGCCTGGTGCGCGCCAGACTATCACATTCACACACTAGATGCTCCAGTGTTGGCTCAACATTCTCGTCACCACAGCGACACAGGTCAGCCATGGGTATACCCAGCCTTTCTCCATGCCTCCCAAAGGGACAGTGTCCCGTTAGGACCCCTATAAGTTGTCTGCAAATGTCCCTGCCCAGAGACAAAATGAAGCTAGAGTTCCTCCTATCAAGTTTCGGCCAGCAGATTCTTGCTTGCCGGCATCCCGAGAGATTCACCCAGGCCCCCTCCATCTGTCTGAGCGCTTCAATATCAATCATTCCCTTTACACATTCAATGGGACATAGAACCGACTCGTCGGCCAGCTCCATGCTCATCTCCGACCCCCTTCTGGCGAGCTCCAAGATATAAGATGCTAATAGTAGCATAGTGTTTATTGCCGGTCCTTTGCGAGGAACCGTCTGGCTTCAAAACAGTCGCTGCTCGTCATCTCCAGTACATATATCTCTATATGCTACACCAACTTACTGTAAATACTAAAGGTGGTTGCAAACTAAAAAAAAGGAAGGGAAAGAGAAAGTGTTTAACGCCTTCCAAGCTTTGAGCTCCGTACGATCATATTCCCAAGCTTGTCCGACCTATGGACAACGAAGCTTTCGAACGATGAAGAAATTATGTCCGCGATTTTAGCCCACCTTGTAGCGAAGGGACAAAACATATTATTACGATGGGGACGGAATAGAAAAATGAATCAAAATATCTAATAAATCGTATTTACGCTCACGATTAATAAATAACAAATAAAAATGGCATAATTTTTTTACCACTGTATGTCCAATTCTGTATAAACGGCGACTGGTGGCCTAGCTTCCAAATGAGACTAAAGGATGCTCACAGATTTTCGTAAAAATTGTGTAACATTTTTTCAATCGAAATAGATTTTATATAAACCAAATAAAAAAACAAAAAAATTGACGATTACACTGTCTGACATTATTTGCCAGGGAAAATAGTCAAATATTTGATAGCATACTGTGCAATACTAACTTTAGAAAGAACCCAAACCACAAACCCCTCCACTCCGATACTCAGCGGACTTTAATAAATAAATATTGTTTTCTTAGGACAATAGAGTAGGTGATTCGTATTGCAGTTATTTGTACCGAACTCTCATTCTGACTGCTGATGCACAACTTAATTGCATCAAGGAATCGTAATATAAAGAGGGGTTCTTTAGGGATCTGGGTTGTTGTGATCTACGAGGCTCCGAAGGGATCGATATGGGCCTTATTTTGGTGCCTAGTGTGCGCGATTGCTTAGCGCTTCGCCCCTTCTTAAAACTAAAACTAAGAGGGATATGGTGTTTCACCTAGACTATTCTACGATGGACCATGGCCTTTCATGACTGCGGTATGTTTTTCTATTCAAAATAGATTCACTAATAATTCATTGAATTCACCCTCAAAATCGATTATCCAGGAAAATTTATTTTTGGTGGCCTTTTTTTTTTGCTACGCTGCATCAGCATACAACGAAAAGCTGCGTTTTGCATTGTTTGTATGTATAAAGTTTGCCTTTGCACTTGTATGGTTCCACTGTATCATGATTTACAAATGATTCGCTCATCGTTCATCAAAATGAATTTGTTGCGCCCTATATCCCTATATAAATGTTAAGTGAATTTTTTTTAATCGTAATAAAGATTTAGAAGCGGATGTGCATTACGCTAAAAAAAGCTAAAGAGTCTATTTTGATTCGCAGGTGAATTCGCTTTCGAATCATTTACGACTAAAAATGTTTTCTGTGATATGTAAGTATCCTTTTAAATTTGAAAGTTCGTTAATTAATGATATTCCTCTTTATTATCAGCTGATTATTCAGACTCAGGCAAAAAATAAATAGAAAACGAACTAATTTAATATCCGAATTGTTTCAGTTGCTCGGATTGAATTATTAGAGGCAATTATAATGATAGTCACTTTTAATGCAATAATCCGTTAATAACATCTGCTTTATATCGTTATTATGAACTCTCCCTGCTCTGCTCTGCTCTGCACTGGAGATCAAAAGAACACACCTACTAATTCACTTACTTGATAAAACATTTTCCCTGCAGCTCTTTGCAAAATGTGGGTCCTTCTTGCAGCGGATGGAGCTGGTGCTCGGGCATTGATATTTGGTCCTGATGATGGTCGAAAGGATGAATGATTCTGCTTCATCCACGTTGGCCACATGCCACGATTGCACAAATGAACAAAATGTGCACATTCTAGTAAAAAAGCCGCTCGAGCAGCGAGTGGTGCTTGAGGCTGGAAATTAAGAAATTTAGATTAGATAAATTCAATCAATATTTTAATTTTATTCTCAAAAATTATTGTAGATGATGAGCTATTATTTAATGTAAATTAAATATATAGTAATATACAAAACATGCAATCCAGTCAATCACTTCAAGCTCAAAGGACTCATTTCCGGGTTTCTATAAATAAGTGTTCTGTGTTCATCAGATCATAAGATGATGCCATAGAGCCTCCTAGATCTATAAGAACTTAATGCCGGTACACGAGTAGGTACTCGTTAAGAAAATTTAATTTTTCTGAAGATAAATTTAAGATTAATTTGATGTGAAATGTGTGAAACAACCGCACTATCGCCTCTTTAGCTCAGTGGCAGAGCACTGGTCTTGTAAACCAGGGGTCGTGAGTTCAATCCTCACAGGAGGCAGTAATGTTGGCTTTTTGTGCGATACTATCAGTTTAATTTGCCAATAAATCTATACACAACAATTTCATAAATTAAATTTCTTATCAGTAATATGAAAAGATGATAACTATCATACATGAAATACTGTGGTGTTGTGTAGTAACTTGTAATAAAAAAAACACCGTTATCATCATCATACCACATATGTTACATTATCTCACTCCAACTTCATCTCACTTAATTTATTTTTAATTATAATTTTTTTATATCTACTTGAAATTCTGTAATCAGCTCCAGACTATTTTAGATAGTTTACATAAAATGTATGTGTTAATATCTTTTTGTTTATTTTAATTTGCTACCATAGTATGTCTAATTATAGTAAATAAGTTCGGGAAATATGCAAATCATACTGTCTTGTTTCCAGTGCTCGCTCACTCCCCTAACTTATTAGTTTGGCATTGTTTGGCCCCTCACTCCCCTAACTAAAATAAAATTGATGTCAGAAGTGGGATTATACACCATAGAGCTACTGGAGACGACAAGCCACCGGTTTTGTATAAAGCGCTTTGAAGCCAAAAACACGATGAGAAGTGAGACAAAACAGGGTCGTTGTTATTGTTTTAGCGTGAGAGTGAGTGAAACAGAACAAGTTCGTTATGTTTGTTGTTGTTTTTTTGCGTGCAAGTGAATGCGACGACGTCCGCCTTCAACTCAATCGCTGCTTGTCATCTCCAGTATATATATCTCTATGTTATACACAAACAGAACATTAACTACTCATATGTCCCAATTAAATGTTGGTTGGAATCTTGACTTAGCACAGCCATGCTAGTTTTTCGACAGCTGACGAAGTTAGTGCGAGAGTAAACTTAAACATATTTTACTGAATTACAAAAAAAAACAATATTTAAAATTTTCTGCTTTAAGATTAACGAATATTTTAGGTGCTAGCCTGAATTTTTCTAAAACTTAGCGAATTATTATATTTCCACTTTGACGTCTGAAGGTTACCTTTTGGACGCCTTTCTAAATTATTATAATACGTGGGCTCAACATAGCCGTGGACGAAGCTCATTAAATACTGATAAGGCCTAAAAGCGAAGACTCTGCTTGATTTTTTGTTATTTCTGGGGACTTTGAATCACTCTGTATACGTTTAAAGGTTTAACTATCTATCGTCAGCCGTTCCTAAAATATAAAGCTCTAAGTTTTAAACAATTTTTATTAATGTTTGATTCCTTTTTTAATTTTACTTTCGAACTCCTGAATTATTGATTAAAGAATTAGATAATTTTCGGTCCGTTGAAATTTCGTTTCAACCTTACTCAATAATTAAATGGAAATCTTGACGCAGGTTCTGAGTATCACCTACGACCTTAACTTCAATCAGAATGAATCGAGCAAAACTTACCAAATCTAAAACAGCAGCTACAAGTTGCGGATCTGGGAACGAACCGGGTGCGCACGTCTCCAGAAGGAATGAAAGCCGTAGCATACCTTCCCGTACTGGTTCAATTGGTATTAAGCGTCGTTCTTTCAGTACTACAACTTCCGATTCTTTGGGACCTTCGCCCAGATCTGATGAACTACGTCTGCTTAAATCTGATTGAAAAAGTTAAGAACAATTGGTACGAAGATAGAAATTAAGTGATCTGAAATACATACAACTTCCGGCTGATTCTTCAGTTCCACCGACCTTCTTCTTGCCCTTTCCAATCCCGATTCGATTAAGTCGTCGTTCTACTCGACGACGAGCTCTTTGAAGCGATCTACTGATTCCTTCACCAGCTCGTCGTCCTTGTATCTTCAAGGAGCCGTGTCTTATGAAGGTCGACGCTAAGTCTGGATTGAAAATTCCCGATTCCAAGTCAACGGAGCAGCGTTCCTTCGAAGCTCCGCGAAACCATCGAACAATTCCGCTTAAACGACCGATGGAATTTCGTTCCGAACTGGAAGTGGAATCGGATAGGAGGGCGCGCTCACTATGCCTAGGAGTTAGGGTCGGACGAATGTTGGTCGTTTTTCGTCGTAAGTTGCCCAGTGGACTTTGGCTAGCGCGGCATTGCTCTTCGAGATTTTCCGTTTCTAGAAGGCTCTGAAAAATCTAAAGGTCACCTGTGAAACGAACTTTAAATCCAAGGAAGTACCGCGCATGCTGAAGATGTACTCCGTTTCTTGAAGAACAGTTTCCTCTGACTGCGATTATCTTCCTGTTGGTTATTTTGTGTTTCGCTTTGTGGTATATGTCTATCAAAATTGGCTTAATAAAAAGAAGGATCGCACATCTTGGTTTAGAAAACTCACCTGATCACACGAGTAGTTTGCATCAGTGGCGCCTTCTTATGAGGTCGTGGTGTTACGGCCAAAATTCCACTTAGTGCAACTCTTCGAAATGGGCCACCATGTGCGCCCTTGACATACGTCACCAACTGACGAATATCACAATACAATGCAAGGTTTTCTTGCGATCGCATTTCTTTATTCGATTCAACGAATCGCGTTATGAGCGCCTTAAATACGGCCGTGATCACTTGACTTTCGGCACCTCCACTTAGTCCGCCACTGAAATTCGTTGCATATCCACCCTGACCGCCTGATGATATACCGCCAAGATCGGGAGTAAGATTTTTAAATCCAGTCGATCGTTTATTGTCTGAGACGCAATACAATAAGGAAATGAAAAATAACGAGCATGCATGCCACTACTAAGAAGCTCGTGAGTATTTTTGTTTAAGAAAAGGTAGCCAAATTGGAGCCTTATTTAATGTTACTACTACTTTTTAAAAAAAAAAGTATTGCGTTTGCTTGAAATTTTTTTCTAATCTAGTACCTAATGAATATGCCTAAAAGCTTAACATGCACAAACTAAGAGATTTTTCTTCTGTTGGCTACTTTCGTTTCTATGAAAAAATAACTCACTTAGCGGCGATAGTAAAGAACTAGGATCCACACAAAAACCAACAAACGCATGAAAGAATTCAATTATTTCATGGATTTGAGAATTTTTCACCATTTTCCGGAGATAGCTCTTGGTTTGAGACGAAACTTGTCGCAACATACGCGATAGGATCTTCTGGCATTGGACACGAAGAAATTCTGCAGGTGGACCTCGAATACCTGCCAAGATTAAATAATAAGTCGGACCCGTTTCGGTCGATCGAATCTACAACGCTTACCGTCATTACATCCATGCGGACATCCCAGATGTAACAAGGCTCGCTTTACAATTCCCATGGATATTTCATGGGCATGTTCGCCCAGCTTCATTACTCCCAGATCCAAAAGGAGTTCGCAGATATTCAAGCCGGCTTCCAATACTCGAAGCGAGCAAATGTTTGAATCGCGTTTGAAAACGGTGAAAACTGAAAGTAGAACAATTTCATAGTCGATACCGCCATCTCTGGTTATATAAAACGATGATCCTGGCGCTTCGGATTCATCAGCACCACTATAGTCGATATGCGAGTCAGTGTGAGACCTGAGCATATGAGCCCTGAAACCTCCATTTAGACTGCCTCCATTGCTTAGAACATCCAGCTGGGAATCAATAGACCCCTGCAAAGAAAGGGCACTTTAGGGTAACGAATCAAGTTCAAAAAATCTAGAAAATCTTACTTGTCGCTTCAGGTAGTCCGGCGAAGGAGTTGGAGTATGTTCGGTAACGGTAATGATAGGATTCCGGGCGAAAAATGTCGTCCTTGTACCAGACGATTGTGACGGCCTGATTGGCTTTTGTGGTTCGACGTACCTGTAAAATCTTAATAATGTTGGATCGACATTATAGACGACAATGTGTGCACGGGGAAATGTTTCGGCGTGGTTTTAGTAGAAGAAAGGTACGTGAAAAACTCATTAAGGATAATGCAAAAAAAGTTAATGTATGTGTGATTTTTTTAGTTGATAGTTCACTGAAATTTGAATTCCTTGCATATTGTCAGGCTGGTTTTATCAGAAGGTTGAAAATTTGAACTACTTCCTGATTGTGGTGAAAGTTTCTGCTGCCATCTTGAATTTTTTTTATAGACAGGTACAAATTAACAGAGCCTTTTTCGCGCATATTGACCACTACTGAGAGAAAAAACTTTCTACGCACAAATAATCTGTCTCAGGTGCTTTTTTTAAGAAACCTCTAGCTACAACATATTCTTCTTTTAAAGAGATGTTCGATATTTTTTCAAGATGGCGGCAGAAGATCCTCACAGAATTTGAAATTAAGGATGTTACTCCTTATTTCAGTGCACTATTACATAAAGAAAAAACTTGAGGAAATACGATTGGAGTCTTGTCCTAATTGAAATAAAATAAGTCATAGAGTTACAGATCGTGTAAATATGAAAGAAATTTTGTAGCGAAATTGTAGTGCTGATGTTGTGCATTATATTAAAAAGTGCTGAACTTACCCGCTATCTAGAAGACAGCTGGCGGTGGAAAAAGTAGAGGAAAAGATGAATTTAATATTGCTACAGACTTTACACATACTTTAGATACTGTAGATAAGTGAAGTTAGATAGATTTAAATTGAAAGTGTTTTGGATAGCAAAGCTTTTTAAATCGAAAAAAGTACGAATCATACCAGAAAATGAAGTTGTATACCAGTCCAATACAATGAGATTGCTTTGCTTGTTCCATGTTATTTAACCGGTAGAATTACTCACCTTAAACTAGGCATACTTTTTCCTTTGGTTAAGTTACTTGGTGGTTCGCGTGAGATCATTGAAGCTGATCTTGATAGTTTATTTTCGCCAGTGTCCAGGCTTCGATGGCAGTCCTAAAATTGCGACAGAATAATTTAAGTTTTGCCTTGTAACTACCTAAGATGATCTTCAGTTACCGTATGCTGTAAGGTTTTCTCAATACTTGGCGTTTCAATTCCGATTTTTTCAAGTGCTCGATCCGATTTGGAGAACATCTTGGTTTCAACGAATGCCCGAAAATCGGCCATTTTTACGCGTTTCTTTTTCTCGCTACTGCGTCGACCTGAAGTCGAATTGCTGGTATCGTCTGATTGGATTAAAATTTAATTTTTTTTTTTAATTTTAGAAATTCTTAAGGTTCTTACCAGCTAGGTGGGCAGTTACAGGTGGATCAGGGATTTCAATGTAATCTTTTGTGGTCGAACTACCACTCGGACTATCTCTACTATTGCTTCCAGGACCTTGATAGAGTGAGATTTCGATTTGTGGAATTGGTAGAGAGTTTGATCGCTTTCGTGGCTGTTGTTGCGGAACAGCTGTTTCTTCACCAATATCGCGAAGCCTGAAAAGGACGTTGATGAACAGTAGTTTCTAAGCAAACCCTTTCTTCCATACCGATTGTACAGATAGTGTAAACTCCAGTAGACACCTTCTTCTTGCCAATGCGAAATGAAGAGGCATCGCAATACAGCTACGTCCAAAAAAGTAGCCGCAGCCACATCGTATTTAACGTATGTAGGACTTCTAGGATCCGCATCGACGGAATCCTTTTCGGTTGACGAACTGTTTTTCACTTCTGTCCGGGATTTAGTCCTTTCTTGGATTTTATCATGATCAAAATCGAATCTTGTTGCATGCGGTACGCTTGTATGACCATGGATGGATTGTTTACTACCTCTTCGGCTCTGTGATTGTTGCAACAGACTTGCATCAGCCTGGGGAAAGGATTATCGGATTATATTGTTTGTTGAGATAACAGAAAACTATGTACGGTGTAAAATGATGGATCCATTAAGAATGGCCCAGCTGGCAAGCGAAAAATAACCACACGTTCTTCGTCCAAACTGGACGCTTCTTCGGGAATTGTTTCCGGAAATGCAAAATCTTTAGGTGAAGAAACCCAGGAGCACTGAAATAAGGAAATGTATTCAAATGAGACTTAAGGAGATTTACTGATGTTGTGGCTTCTGCACCTCTTCTTCATGTTTTTGTATGTCCGAAAATGTAACACTTTGTGGAGAATCTCCATTTGGCGACATCAAATCCGGTCCAGATGGCTTTCCTATTTATACATTTTATTAAAAAACCAAATCTTCACAAATATTTAACTATACACAAAACCAACTATTATTTAACTATACAAAAAATCAATTATAATGCTAAGTTGGGTATTTTGTCACTTTGTTAGTAATGCTCCTTGTGACCTTTCCTGGGGCATAGGGCAGCAACATCACCTCTTGTCCAAGGCAATGTTGCTATTTGATTTATTTCTACAGCTGTACAAAATTTAATTGAATTTGTTTGAGCGGTATTCAAGTTCTTCCGACACAAACAGGCAGACAACGTGAAAACTTTCAACCGATTTATTGATACGATTACTTACTTCCAGGGAAAACGTCAGATGACTCTCTTGGACTGGGTGGACTTAGAAGATGTCTTGCTTTCGGCTTTACCGGTGCTACAAAACATGGCGCTCCCGGTGCTCTGTACTCCCACATTCCTTGCCAAAGTTTAATACCGTTCTCTAGACGGTAATTTTGAAAATCGGATTCCTTCAAATGATGGATGATTGGCGCAAAAAGATATATGAAAAGCTGGAAGTTAACAAACAAAAGATAATTTTGAAACATTTTATTCAGTGTGATAACTACAGAACATGTGAGCTTTGTACACATTTTTTTGGATTGTTCGGGTAGTTCACTTTTAGGAAGCAATTTTACTCACTGGCGGAATTTGTAGACCAATAAAAATGATTGAAATTAAGAAACTTACCGTTATCGTTGGTACGGAGAAGAGATACTGATTGGATTTCATAGCTTCTTTCAATTCGGGATTTTCTTCAGCTTCAGCATCAGCACACTCTTCAGAAGCATAGAGCAGGATCCATTGCATGGTGTAAAGCAATTTTGTTTCGGCCGTCCCAAGAGCTTGAAGATCTTTTACTCTATGAAAGAAAAAATGTATTTTAAATATTAAATAATTAAAAAAAAACCTGCTTACCTGTTATGAAGTGAAGCACCAGCACAATGCATCAAATGTGGCAAGGCAGCTTGAAGTAGTCGCCATCTTGGTATCGATTGCAATGCATCGGTCAATGATGGGGACAATCCGAACTGAATGTTCTGTACCAGTACTTTTTCAAACGACTTAAATTCATATTATAAAAAATATATCAAATTACTTTTTTATTACTTATTAAAAACAACTCACCTTACACGCTTCCTTTAATTCCTGCATTCAAAATAACGATTAATTAGTTATGTTTCAAACATTGTTTATATTTAATAATGAGCCGAGGAGAATATACAAGTGGATTAAGGAATTCTTTGTGAAATATTTATTTACAAACGAAATAAAAATAAATAAAAAAATATTAAGGGGAGAAAAAACGTATAATGTTTAGGGGAATGAAGCGCTAAATAACTTTTCTTGTTTGATATTGTTTTCGTATTGCAATTTTTTTTTATATTTTCAACTTACATGATGTCCTGGTGCATGTTGACAAAACTAGATTGCATGTATACAATGTTTATGATTCGGCACATTTTTACATGTGTGTGTAAGCAGGAGACAAATACAAACATATTCACATAAATATTAACATTGATTGAAAATGAAATGTTTTGTGTGGCTTTTGTTTTAATTTTGAGGTTATTTTATTCTTATTTTCTATTGTAATTTTTAAAAAGTCTAAGTCATGATATTGTATTTTATGTCTTTATTTTTATTTTTTAATTGGATTCATTCTTTTTAATTATAAAATAAAAACAATTTGTTAGAATTAACACATTGTCTACCGGTAACGCTTAGTGCTAGAGTTGGTTGTAAAAAAACGGCGGAAAAACAACGTGGCTGACAAAAAGTGCTTTTTATGATGCAGTCTTTTGTTCTTAATTTTTTTTAATATCGGAAATTTTTAACTAAGTAGAGAGCTTCTGAATTAGTGTTTTATTTTATTTTATTTTATTTATTTGTTTAATTAGTGTTAATTTCTTCTATTGGTGTTCAAATTGTATAAAGAGAGCCGTTAATTTTTTCGATGAGCAATTTCTATTCTTTAACAATTTAGCAATAAATGTTACAATATTTGTATTAAGAAATATAATAACCATTATCCAATAATTTTTTTTTTAAAACAATCGGTCTGTTTTTGAATTGGATTTAAGAAACATTTAGATGAACAAAAAGGTATGTAATCTGTTAACATTAATGAAAACATAAAGGCAACACAAATATATACAGCATTTATGCAAAGAAAATTATTTTGTGACGTGATTTTTTTGTTTTCTTGAACCTATTTTCTTTTTCGGGTAACATTCAGCAGATTGTCTTGCAATGGAGACAATTATTTTGAGTTTTTATGCATACCATGCAGCTGGCTTCGTGAAGTTTTCCCAGTTTGGGTCTTATAAATGGCGCTATTTGGCGCCATAGGAATGTTTGAACTGGTACAGGTAGTCCTAAGTCCTGAAGCCCATCGTCCAACGGACCAATATCGAATGAATCTCCCGTTGGTGTAGTCATGTTGTCTGTTGTCGCGTTCAGATATTCTGGAAATGACAAAGATTTATTAAAGTAGTTATTTAGTACAATAGGTTTAAAGGAAGCGTCACAAAATCTTAATATTGTGTACATAATATTCAAATTAGATCTCATAATCTCAAAAAATTCTTGAGATATGAGGTGTAGTTCGCGAGATCCTTTGTATGTGCTCCTACTTTGAGACCTAAGTGACCTACGAACTAGAGCTGTTTGGAAAGTTCTCAGTCTGACACAGAGATGGTGTCACGAATAAATAAATATTGTTCTTGTCAAGTTTAATTCTTCAGAGCGCTTACCGTAAGGTTTTAGATAGGTACGAATAGTAGTTTGTTTATTTTGGTCTTGTAAAAAATAAGGTTTATCTTTTTTGAGAAGAGGACAAAGTCGAATATCGCACAGTTATAAAAAAATTCCTGCTCACCACGATTGCATGATAGTTTTGTGAACTCTTTAAGCTCTACGGGCATAGGGCAGGCCAAAGTTATCCACAAGGTACAATCCGGGGCTTCATGACTTACAATTCTTGAATTTACTTCTCGAATTATATGTTTTCGACGACCGAGCAAATGTTTTTCTTGCAGATTCTAATCCAGACCTCGTTTTGAAATGCTTCACACTGGCTTCCTCAATGTATTCATTGTCACTTTCATCTCTGAATTTCAACACCTGTCGTGGACTGTCCAAAATATCGCTTAGATGTGCGATGACATTATTTCATGAAAGTCTGCACCTTCTATGTGATGACTAATTTATTAAGAAATGAGAATAAAATAGCAAACTCCCGATCAGTTTCATTGATGCGTCTACTAATAAAACATCCAAGCTAGCCAAAGTCTAGCCTCTCTTCCACATTTGGGTCGTTTAGGATTATCGGTCTGCTTTTGGCCGCAGCTATGCATGTAACACCTGATTGAACTCGGAAACAAGAACAGAGTTAACCTCATTTGGATTCCAAGACACAGCTGCTATGAAGGTAACGAAATGGCCAACTTAATGGCTAGAAAAGGTTCAGAGGCTAACTTCATTCTGTGGGGTACCATTAAGCACAGCCAAAATGAACATCCGAATGTGGCAAAAATAGCAAAGTGCCATTCACTGGGACTCGACACCGGGCAATAGACACTCAAAGCTTTTTATGCCAAAGCATCCGGAGAAAAGAACATCTGAATATCTGAAGTTAAGCACACACCAGACCCGTAACCTAGTGGAGCTCTGACTGGACATTGTCACATGAGGAAGCATCTCCATAGGATTGGTTTCTCTGAGACTAAAACTTGCAGAATTTGCGATGACGAAGACGAAACGCCAGAGCACATCCTCTGTGAATGTGAATGTTTAGCTCACAAAAGACTTCGTCACTTCGGTCACGGTTTCATGGAACCATCAGAGTTCCTGACCATTCCTGTTCGTAAAATTAAGCTTCATTGAAAGCGCAGGGATTGAAGAGGAATCATAGTTATTCCGGGGGACGTCACAATGTCCCAACTGTGGCTTCAGTGACAGAGGTTAAAAGAACAACCCCTTTTACCAATCTATCTATCTATCTATGCATGTAGTTACATGTTAGAATTTTGACAAATTTATTTTCAGTTCTGCATAGAGTCGAAGGATCAGAAATTTGACTCTAAGGCTGGCCGCACACTGAAAGAAAACAGTTTTAGTCAAAAACGTTTTTGACTAAACTTGACTATGTCGCTGTTTCATTAGCAATTCAATGATCAGAGCATACTGATTAGTCGCGTGCCTTGAAGCGAGCTCGACTAATCAGTGTGCTCTGATCATTGAATTGCTATTGAAACAGCGACATAGTCATGTTTCTTCAAAAACGTTTTTGACTAAAACTGTTTTTGCTCTTTCAGTGTGCGTCCGGCCTAAGTTAACACCGTTGAATGCCCGTTATGATTATACCGAACAACAGTTTACATGTGAATTCAGAATTTCATCTAGAGCCTAGGAGCCTATGTGTTAATCTAAAGCATCTTGTTGTAATTTTAATCGAAGAAGAAATCGATTTAACGAAATTGAATGTGCTTTAAAATTGGAAATACTTGTTGAGTTTTGTAAATCAACTCCCCGAGGTACCAGGCAATGCACACAAGTGTTTTGCTTCAATACAAAAGAAATTCTCATCGATTGAAATTACTAGTCCAATGCTGTGTTCCCCATTCGCACAATCCTTGTAACCGTCAGCTGTTTGCAAAACCAAATCCACAGTAGTGTATATGGCAAATATGGTCACATTTGTCGGACGCAGACTCCGATGCTCTCGTACTGATGGAAAATTTCCACCATCTTGGAAGTACCAAAGTTATGTAACAAAAATTTCAAATCTCGCACAATTTAACACCGTAAAACAATTAAGGAAAATCACGAAACCATTTCCCAGTGGCACAACAATTAGCACATCCTTTTATTTTCCGGTCGAACACAACCGTCCCCAAAGCGCACAATTCGTTAGCATTGGCACACCCATAACAATTTTCACGATGCCCATTTTTCATCGTTTTCACTCAATTTTTCGCACGCGAATCCCTTTCATATTTCTCACATTTCCCGATAATTATTGACGAATCGAGCAACTATTACCTTCGAACGATAAAATATTTGTTTGCACATATTTTACACCGATAAACTGTATTTGGCACGCAAACAGGACAACTACGTCATGATGGCTGCCGTACGGTTGCTGTTTCAATGGCGACTGAATTTGTAACGGTGACAGACCGAAGGGCATTCATCGTTCGTCGGCGGCATCAGGTAAAGGATGCCAAGGACGCAGAAGTTAACATGGACGTTTCGGGGTGGTGGTTCATCGGCCACATGGAGAGTTTTGCACATGTTTTCCTTCCGCTGTCTCCTCCGTCCGGCACAATATTGATCCCGACGAGATGAACGGCTGATGGCCACGTGTTTTGCAGAGATTGCGCCCTCTATTCGAGCTTTGTTTGTAAATATATACGGCACGTGGTTGTGAAGCCATGGGAGACCATTCAAAAGGATTCTGCCATGTGCTGCACCGCCATTCAAGGACAAAGAATATACAAAACATTTATGTATATGTTGAAATGAGTAAAAAACTTGTTAATGGAGTTATTCTAGCAATGAGTAGTAAACTATCAGCTGACAGGGCAACTGTTGCGTGCTGGTGGATTTTGAATCGGGAATCAGCTGGTGAGTAGAATGCCTTATTATTCGATACGTTCTTACTAGCCACCTCATTTGCTGGAACTTTTATTTCTTTAATCTATGTATTTACAGTAATTACTTAAATTTGAAAAAGAAAACAAGAGTTGAATGAATGGGAGTAAAATCACGTTCGAAATCGTGTAATTTTCCAATTACGAAATAATTATTTTTATTCTCATTACTCATTTCATCGAAAAGATGTCAGCTGCATTCAGCACATTTGTTGTAATTTTCAATTATCATTAGTTTTGAAACTGTCAATACCGTAAGCGAAAAATATATGGTATATTCATATTACATACGGTATTCGGATAAAAAGAAGTAAGTTGTAATGAAAAAAAATTAAATGAAACCATATTTTTTTTTCACTAATTCATCAAGTGTACAAAGTTTCATGAGAATCGGCGGTGGCCGATGGTAAGGTCACACATGCAGTCAATTCTTCAAGGAATAACAAATTTTTTAAAATTACAAGTATCCAAGAACTAGTAGTCCCCTTATCTTGAGAACACTTTTACGTATTTTTATTCAATTTAAAAAAAACAGACAACTATGAGTATTTTTTTTTTCTTTTCATGTTTTTGTACTTCTTAAGTTCTCTTTTTTGACTAAATTTCTCTTTTTCTTTTATTTGTTTTGTTCCTTATTCTGTAATAGTTTTCTTTCTTTAATTGTCCCTTTTCTTTCTTTTATCTTAAGCATTTTTTGTCAATTATTTTTATTATTTGCATTAATTTATTTTTTTAACTATGGTATGATTTAATTTTTAATTTATGTACAGGATGCGCCATCTTTTATATCGGTATGTAAACAATGAATAACTTTGAAAAAAAAAACAACTGATTTTTATTTGTGAGGTATTTTTATTCAAGTTGGTCCTTTAGAACTTATTTGGATTAGTTTTTGAATACAACATCAATCAAGTGGCTGCCTCTATTGGCCACAGTAAAATGTGCCCTTTTTGCTGCGTTTTCCATTACTTTTTCGAGCATCTCGAGCAGTATAGCGATGATTTCGGCACGAATGTTTGCTTTGAGCTCGTCAATGATCTGAGGCTTGCTGGCGTACACTTTGCTTTTCAAATAACCCCATAAAAAGAAGTCCGGAGGAGTGAAATCTGGAGATTTCGGTGGCCAGTCAATGTCGCCTATTTTCGACATCAGACGTCCAGGGAATTTTCGTTGCAGAAACTGAATTGTTTCATTTGCAGTGTGGCATGGCGCACCGTCTTGTTGAAACCAGTAACCATTCAGACCCTTTTCACGCATTTGCGGGCAGACATAATGAGCTAACATCCACCGATATCGTTTTCCATCGACTGTTTCGTTTTGTCGGAAAAAAATGGCCCAATGACGGTTTTGGCGCAAACGCCGGCCCAAACAGTCACTTTTTGATCATGCAGTGGCGTTTCATGGATCTCGTGTGGATACTCCGTTCCCCAAATGCGGCAATTTTGCTTATTAATGCCGCCAAAGAGTGTGAAATGGGCCCCGTCGGTCATCAAAATTTGTTTCCAAAAATCAGGTTCAGTGTCAACCATTCGAGCGACTGTGTGGCCGTATTCCAAGCGACGTGGACGGTAATATTCTTCTGAATTGACGTTTCCAAAACTTGTCCAATCAAGTCAATCTGTTGAAAAATGTCAAAGTTATTCAATGTTTACATACCGACATAAAAGATGGCGCACCCTGTATTTACTTGATTTAATTTATTTCAATTTACTTATTTGGGCGTACGTAATTTTGTGCTCCTCTAATACCAACAATATAGTGGATAGTACTTCTGATTCATCAAGCTGAGCCCACTTTCATCATATAGGGCATATGTTGCTATGGTGAAAATTTTCCAGTAAGTTGAGCTGAGAAAGTATACTGCTGACTCCAGGCTGTGAAAGTATGTCTAAATTAAAGAGTTAAACTAGACGGGATAAAAACAGAAATGACATTTATATATGGCACAAAAGTAAATTATTTTAATATTAAATAAATTTGTGTGAGGCAGTGGCGTGTACGTTGGTGGGAGTGAGATGAAGTGGATAAGGAGCTGCTTATATCTCAAAAATACTTTTCGATATAATCTTAAAATTTCGACATTATGTAGAACATGCGTTGGCTTCATTCAGTGATTTTACGCGCATGAAGGGAGAGCAATTTGTCTGAACTTTCTTCCTTTTCTGTTTTCAGTGTCCATGATAGATGATCTATGAATCTTAGTTGTATAATAATTTCTTAATTTTTAAAAAATCAGAAGAGGATCACACCATTTATTGAAAATTTTTAAAATTAAAATTATGTAAGAAATATTTACAGAGCCTCAAAAAGACCGCTATTACTGCACTTTGCCCAAGAAGAGATCGTCAGGCAAAAGTTGGTATCATATATTTTAAACCTACTTCAGGAAAATATTTCTTTAGAGTCATATTACACGAAATTTTCTGTGGAATTTATCACCTTCTCATTTTTCTCTTAGTCCCACGAAAACATCTTCTCACCTAGAGCGACTTAAAAATAGTTTCAATGGTGAAAAAAAACAAATATGTTAAATTTTACAAGCAACAAGGAAACCGACGATTTTCCCGGCCGATGGGTTTTCTGTACATCATCACACCATCCTTTTCATTCTACACCAAACTAGGGGCTAAGTCTCAATATTTACGGCAACAAAATCACCTTGCGCATTTCACAGCGAAAAGAAAGAGTAAAGAAAATAAGCTGAGGAAAAACTTTCAAAGGGTAATTTCACCCGAAAAGAATTTGGATCTGTGTCATGCAATTTAAAAATAGCAACCGTGTTTTGAGTTTTCACTATCTACAGACACTTTAGCGGTATGTGCTGTGACGAAGTCGGAAAATCGCTTTCCAGAGTTCGCCAAATCTGTTTGATTTTTTTCGGGCAGATTCGGTCTCTAATTTTTAGGATATCGAATGGTGGTGAATTGTGGGAAGAAGCAGGGTTGCATTGGATACCATTACAATTACTCGTTATTGTCTTTAAAACTGACCACATTCTCGAGCTAGTTGGAAAATCTAGATGCCAGATAGCAAAACAACGTTTAAAATTTTTCGATAAAAACGAATGATTAAAAATAGCCAAAAAGTTTTCAATGTATTCTTGTCCGAAGTTTGGCGAAGCGATCTCTGAGCGTTTTCGGTCAAAATTTTCAAATCTATTTTGGGCCCAAGAAGTTTAAAGGTATCTTTGGATTCTGCATTGTAGGCTCAGTGATCAGTCAAGTCCGAGACAATCCGCGAGTTAGTTAATTCCGTCTACAAAATGGTGAGGAAAATTCGAACAAAATTATTTAAAAAAAAAAAATATTAGTTCTAATTTTCAAATTTTCGTTTTAAAAAATTGTTCAAAAAATTTCAAAGTGAAAAGTTAATTTTTATTTTTCGAAATTCGAAGTAATTGTTAAACGTGATCTTTTTCTAACTTTTTCAGGCCCACGATCTCAGTAAGCGTGACATCGAAAGTAAGTCCTGAATAAAAATTTTTACATTTTAAAAAAGTGATAGAGGGTTCGAAAAAAATAAAATAAGTGCAGTTATGGGTAGATTTTTGCTATCAAAATAATTTTGACCATCAAGAGTTTTTATGCTGTTCAAAATTTTGAAATTTTTTTTTGTAGTGAAGTTCGAATTTGAAAAATTCCATTCAATAAAACGTGGAGTTAATAGTTAAGAGTTTCGAAGTTATATAACGCGAGTATTATCGTTTGCATAACGAAGTTAATGGTTTTATAGTCTTTTTAAAAATAGACTGTGAATTCTCTCACGATTCGAGTGAGAAAAGAATTTTTTTTGACCAAGCAGTTGATTCTCAATTGAGTGATTTGAGGCGCTATTTTTAGAATTGGCTATGTTCTTGTATTTCGTAAGACTTTTTTGGTCCGATTATGTGGCAAGACGGTTCTAATTTAAGATGCGAGCGTGAACAGAACGATGTTTCTGAAGGGGTATTTGGTGTCAGTTTTCACGTTTTTCTTTGCGAACTTTCAATAAGCTGGAACGACTTTTTGGAAGAATCAATGCTTGAAGTTTGAATAATTTTGAAAAAATTGATTTTGGCGAACATGTTCGAAGACTTGCATTAGAAATTGTTGGCCGGTGATAGCCTATTTTGGTAGTGTGGGTGCAATTCTTTTTGAAATTTCTTGGCAACTAGTAAGGTCGTGATCATTGATTTAGCTACAATAAAGTATTGGTCAATGATTGCAGACAATGATTTTGACGATATTTGGATGACCTTTGTACTGAAATCGGACAAAAATAAAGGGAGGTGCGGCAATTTTTTTTAGTATGTTTTGTTATGCATGTAGTCCAATCAAAACCATAGAGTTTTTAGTTTCTCTACAACTCGGACATGACTTCAATAAACCACAGAATTCATTGATCTATATGTTCGTTAATTTATTCTTTCTAGACTTTTAACTTTTCTTCCTGTAGATCTTAACGGTACATTTCTTCTAAGAACCATTTTAGGTCACATCTCTTTTTTGGGGAACAGGTTGTTAGTCAAGCGACTAACATCCTAACCTAAAAAGGACCGAATTGAAAAGAGTATAAGCGCCGAACCGTAGTTTGAGCTTTTTACATACCTGTAACATATGGAAATTTTTTTTAAATTTCCAAAATGGTTACTACATCCAAAATTTGTTTTTAGATTTTAGACCCTTAAAAAGTTTACACCCTGTAATTGGCAGTGATGCCCGTAGTTCTTGAATTCGTTGAGTTCCGATAAGGTCAATTTTATCAGCAAGCCTATGAGCGAGGAGTCTCTTACGGTTAGAGCAAGTTACATATGTAGTGGAGCCATGTGCCAAACATGTTGTTGAGGAGGAATGGAAACTTCTGGAGTGTGAGGAATAAACAATTGTGTAGAGAACCAATGTTCGAATTTCAAGAAGCCTTCGAGATAGACTACTTGTTATTTCTGGGACGGATTAATTGGGACCGTGGAGGGAACTAAACTGACTAGTTCATGAAAACATTAGCCAAGAAGTACCTATCAATAAGGCAAACCAAGTTACTCAATATTACTATCCATGATCCTCTACTAGAAATTCTTTACCGTCTGTAATTGTATCTCAAAAACTTGTGCAAACATCAAGACTACACAAACATTACGTTCATCCCAACATTCAAAACTAAAATTAATGAATTTTCGTTTCTCTATCTTACAGATGTCGAATTCGTTTTCGAAATTATGGGTTCACCCAAAGAAGGTATCGATGCAAACGATCTTGGTGATGCATTGCGTGCATTGAACTGCAACCCAACATTGGCTCTTATTGAGAAAATGGGCGGAACAAAGAAGAGGAACGAGAAGAAAATGACATTCGAAGAATTCCTTCCAGTTTATTCCCAAGTCCGAAAAGAAAAGGAACAAGGTTGCTACGAGGATTTCCTTGAATGTCTTAAATTGTACGACAAGAATGAAGACGGTATGATGCTTCTCGCTGAATTGCAACATGCTCTCCTCTCTTTGGGTAAATCCAAACTATATACACCTTTATGCTATTTAACAAATTTACTAAATCATAAATTTGTGTCCAACAGGAGAACAATTGGACGACGAACAAGTTGATTCAATCTTCAAGGATTGCTTGGACCCCGAAGATGATGATGGCTTCATCCCATATGCCCGTGAGTATAAAATTTCATAAAATCAAAGAAAATCAGAAGTAAATCCAGATTACTTTTTTGTAGAATTTGATTTTCAATTTAAATCAGATTCCTTGTAACTTTTTGTATTTGTTGTTTGAAACCAGAGATTTGAACGAAATGTTAAACAATTTAACGCAAATTCCCCATCTCAGGGGTCCTTTCGTTTACTTTCACAAGATATCGTTAAAATGTCCTGCTCCATTTCGGTTCGAATCTCTGCTTTCTAGTCCAATGTGCACAGTATTGCTCTTGAACTAAAATCACATTTGATTAATTTTATTTGTTTAGATTTATTGAAGTATTTCGGCACAAATTTCTGAAACTCTTTTTGTCAAAACATCCGTTTATTAATTTATTGCACTTTTATCTTTTTTATGTGTGTCAAAAAAAAACCCTATGCACCACCTTCATCGTTTTGGCACCTGTAAAATCCAAATCAATGCACAATACCATTAAATTATCACACTATAGCTTTCCTCACCAAAATGATGACCTCGCCAATCAAATGGTCTTAAAGTATTTCGTAAGTATTTACAAGAAAAATTATTAAAAAAAATGTTCAACGCTTCTGCAAATATTCGCAAATTTTGTTGGCTGATTGAATTATCGCCAGGAACGCTTACTACTTTCTATAACATCGCCAGCAAAATATAATAATGGAATTCTTTCCATATTATTAACAACAAATGAATTTTAATTTACCATTTGAACTATGTGATATTTGTTTTAACCATCATTTTGCACAATTTCTTTAATTTTGTACATATCTTCCTTAGTTTTGTATGTTTATTAAATTTTATAGATTTCGCTTTTTAATGCTTAAAAAATTGAGTTCGGTTTTTATATTAAAGATTATTTCGTTTCTTGGCAATTATAAACGCTTAATGAAAATCATTAAGATTTAATAATAGCTACAGAAATTAAAAAGAAATAATTTAAGCCGAACGCAATTAAATATTTAATATTTCCTATTATTATTTAAAAAACAAATATTGAAATATTTCCATTGAATTTTCACAGCATTCCTCGCGAAAATGTGCGAGAAAAAATTCGAGGAAGAGGAATAAACATCAATTCCATCCATCACCAAAAACAACAACAACTTTATCGAATAACAGATATATTTTTTAAAAATAAAATAAAAACTTAATTTTTTTTTTGTTATTTCATTTTTTTTGAATACAGGGCGCATAATTTGTAACTGTGTTAGAACATTTTGTATATAATAAACGAGAAAAATAAACTCCATCAAATAAATTAAAGTAAAATAAAAAATTTCAAATTAAGAAGAAGAAAAGCAAAGTTGTCATCTTGCTGGGAAGACCATTTTCGAAAGAAAATTAACATCCAAAAAAATGAAATGAACGAACTGTTTGAAAAATGTCGCACAAAAAAATTTTAAATTAACATCGTATAACGAAAAACATCTTGTTACAACGGTTTGTTCATGTTATTTTTTTTTTAACTAAACTGTACATTTCTATGTTTGTTTAATTTAATATAATTATACAGAGATTTTATTGTTTAAATAGAATTATAAAACTCGAAAAAAGGAACATCTAAAATAAAAAAAAATCGTTGTAAAAGACCATCATCTGCCAGGTATCGATGTTGTTTTTCTTAGTTTCCAAAATGTTTTTCTTTTCTTAAAAATGTCATGAATTCAATCATTCTGCATTTCGTGCTAGAAATTTTTATAATTCTTTAGATAGACAAGTATTGGGGATAAAATTTGGGTATATACTAAAAACACTCCAGGTTATGATGTCCACGAATAGATTAAACTAGAAATTTGAGACTCGGTAAATATATTACAAATCTAAATAATAAAAGTTTATTTTTATAACCCGCTGCTCTGCGGCGTTTTCTCTTCGGTTGTAGTTTTTATTATTTTTGGAGTATAAGATGAACTTACAAATATTAAATACGAAGTCCAGAACTATACCTGGCTAGCCTTAAAACTGTTGACCCTCAGTGGCGGCTCGCCACATGAGGCTAGTGGGGCTGAGCCCCACCATTTTACAGTGGAAAAATCATTAAGTTACTAGTGATTTTTTGTTTTGAAAATGTTACGTAATGACTTTCTGCAGTAAACCGACGCCCTTACTCATATAGTTTTAGTCCGGCAAAGCCGTGTTTTAATATTCCAATTCAGCCTCAAAGGTACGAGCCGCCACTGGTTTGTATGTATGTTTATTTATAAATGTTAATGTTAATAATTTGCTGAGGACGATATAGAGATTACAGCTTCATTTTTTCAGATGACAAAAATCGAAAAGAGGTTTAGGGGTCGGAGATAGAGATTTACCTCCACTGATTGGAGTAATGGAGTTCATCCGGGATTTTTATTAATGTATGCTATTAAATGTGTTTTTTTCTTTTAAACATTTGATAATAAAGAGTTAAAATATTAATTGTTTGTTTTCATTACGAATGAGCATGAAACGCACAACCTAGAAAATAACAGATGACGGTACATATATAATAATTTTGCTATCCCAACATTTGCAGACATTTCTTGGAGAGTTCGAAAAGGATTTGGCTCGATACCGTGTATATTTCACATAACGCATCTCGGAGACATCTGCGAGTTTCTCGCAGACGGGCCCATCTGGATAGGATAAATCGGAGTAAAATGCTGCTCCGGGACCCAGGAGTAGTGCCATGTTAGCTACTTAATTAAATTCCACTATTACGCAACTGTTGGCGCTGCGTTCATTCTATTCACTCCGTTCTATATGAAAGAAAAGAAATCGTGCTACAATGAACAACAATTACAGAAGTTTTTATATTAGGTGTGTTTTTTTGCGCACTTATCCAGATCAGAGCAGGTTAGAAAATTTATATACAAAACACCAACAACATTGCTGTTCTTATGACTTTTTTATAACTTTTTTCCATAGATAGCTGCCCCTGTGACATCACTGAGGCAGCTATTCGCGTTAAATTCTCTAATCTAGCCTACTATCTATGGAAAAAAGTTATAAAAACGTCATAAAAACAGCAATGTTGTTGTTGTTTTGTATATAAATTTTCTAACCTGCTCTGATCTGGATAAGTGCGCAAAAAAACACAACTATTATAAAATATGAAGCCACTATAAAATTATGCTACTACTACAAAAAATCATTTCCTTAAATTATTTTTGTCTTTTCCTTAAAATTAAATTTAAGGCGCGGCATCTCTTGCTGACAAACTGAAGCGTGTATGCCAGTATGTTCGGGAGAGATGCAGAAAAAAAGATTTCCCAAAAATCAAAATGCATATATTTTACTAACTTTCAAGATAACAATGAAACTTAATCCAAGCATTATAATACCCATCAAAAAGTAACTATTTTGATTCTTGAAAGTAAATGATAAATTTAACCTAATTACAATCGTCTATATTTCCATAAGCAGGTAGAAAAATCCACAAAACCCGTAAATTCTCTTATAGCTAAATTAAAACTAAACAAAAGAAAAAAAGATAAAAATAATTTTTTCAAATTTTACTAGTATATCAGTTCAGAGATAAAGGTCATATCAACGGTCATATCCATTTTAGTAATATCACAGATGGCGCACCGGATAGTAAAATGAAAACCCGCTACCCGTATCAACCTCATTTCAGTTCAGACACACGAGTGGAAAGAGGCACTCGCCAAAAAGCTTGTGGAGTAGAGAAGTACCTTTTTTTCACAGTAGCCGCGAATCTTCAGAAAAGTGTTGACGACCGACCCCAGAGATAGAGTGCTTCAGCCGCGGCTCGTAACGTATTTTGTAAGAAGTCCATGTAGCCTAAACTCGAGTTCATCTAACGTTCAAACCTCCCTTTTACAAAATTCGTCGTCCGCGATTGGCGCCGTAGAAAGTACAAATAAAAAAAATCGGTCGTTCTAAATTTTGCTTGACCGCCAGTGCCACCCACCCCTTCGCTGACCATCACTGGCCGAAATCAACTCGGACGCGAACTTTGCGTTTTGTTAATTTTAGCATCCGCTGACCGTCCACTGTGTTTTCTTCTTGCGCCCGCGAAACGCTTTAATAAATTGTCGGTGTCGTCTCTGTCCAGTGTCGGAAGTGGAAATTTTCTATTTGTGTCCCCCTGTGAAATTATAAATAAATAAATAAAATCAGGTGAGCCGGCAGGTGAAATTACACGACGAACGAATCCAGAAAAGGATACACCTCTCGAAAACATGGCGGACATCCTGGAAAGTTCATCTCCGGTCGGAAAAGTCGTCGAGTCTGCACCACTCGAATTACAACAACAACAACACGAGCAGCAGCTGCAGCAATTGCATCAGGACATTCAGCAGCAAAGTATTGCAGGTAAGACGATAGTTCGAACGCTCATTAAATTTCACCGGTAAAACGAAAGGGGGCGGACGGGTGGTAATCTTGGTATGAAAAGAAAATTTAAGTGCTACTTAGAAATTTATGAAGTAGATGGATGGGGACGGATTTATGCAAACTCTCGCTTTTTTTATTGTTGATGATGGCGAGATTTTAAATTCGAATGAGATCATTGTCTATAAAAGCGCGAACTCGATAGTTAAACTAATTGGAGGCGATGTACCCTGGACCGTCTACCCTCTACCGCTCAGTAGCTAAGAACGCTCGTTGTTATGCAAATCGTTAGCATGTCGAATTGAATCATAAGAGCAAGCGTTCGCTGTCGTGCCGGCCGGCAACGCTTGCTGATAAAATTTATAATAGAAACTTTAACAATTATTTAACAAACAAAATCCCTAGAACTGAGCGATAAGAGCATTTTGTTTGGTTTTTAAATGATTAATGGGATTGCTTGTTATCATCAGGTACGAACTGAATTTTATGTCAGTTTCTTTTTTTATTTTACCTTGGAACGAATTTACGCGAAACGGAAAGCTGTAAAATAGACTTTATGAATTTATCTTAGTTTAGTTCGTTTGTATCTATGTTTGTTTCTTTCTCCTAAGTCCAAAGGAAAATATTATAACCTAGATATTAAAAATAAAAATGGTCAAGGGCACTCATCAATTTTTGCATAAATAAATGCACCATGAACCTGCTGATGAACGTTTCATGGACTACAAAACTAAATTGCGTAGTTTACCTGAAAAATTGTTTGTCTCATTCGATGATTGTCTTGATAAAACTTGCGATGAACTGAAAATGAAATTTCGCATAAAAGTGTATATGTCATAAAAAAATCATACTACATCTCGATTTATAAGCAACTCTTCTGCTGATTTCTGTTGTACTCTTTCTTTTAATAAAGTTATTTATTAAGAATAATTTTTAAGAAAAAAAAAGTTAGTAAGTTTTGTTGTTCTCCGTCTTAGAGAATTCTTGAGAAAAAAAACTTCAACCGTAACGGTTCTTTCAACCTGAAGAAAGGTGCTATTCGACTTAAGGCAAAGCGGTTTCAAGCCGATAAGTATAACAAGGGTGAACAACTTTCGCAGGAGAGACCGGATGTAAATCATTGTGGAAAAAATTGTTAGTATTGGATATATGAAATTTCTGAATAGGATTTTTAAATGTATTTTTACTGGTAAGGTAATGAGATAAAGCTAAAAATATTTAAATGATTTTGTCCTATTTTCAACATACTACAAAGATGTTAATCAGAATTAATCAAACCCGTATAGTAAAATGTTCTTTAAAATTTTTTAAATCTATTATTAGAGATGAAGCTGTTAAACCCTTTTTCGGTTTGATTAATTAACTATTTTTTTATAAACGAATTGGAGCGTTTATGCGGGGCCAAATAAGATTTTTCGCCAAGTATTTATTATTAAATATATAAAGAAATAAATTAATCATTAAATTACATAATAAACAAATGGTGAATGATATCATCTATTATGTAGGTTCGGAATAATTTATTGCCAATACGAAGATTAAAACAAAATTCATATTTCAGTTTTTATTATCTTGAACTTAAGTGTTATTAATACAAAAAATAAATACATATATATTTTACTTAAAATTTACCTTTCTAGGTAGGCTTCGAACAGTCAATTGTTTATCAATTTTACTATCAAAAATTTATCAATTTCGCTATCTAATCAGTCAAAGGTATGGTGTACATTCGCTTAGACAACATAGGTATGTTCTCGTATTTAGTAACACATTGATGAAATAATTGTGATAAAAATGAAAACAAATTTTATCTATTTGGACAAAGAAAGCTATTTCATAAATAGAATAGGTTCTATTTTGATTAAAGCGATAATTAAGAGCAATTATTTCAATAACATTTGGTAGGCAATGGTTCTTGCGTTGTGATCCAGAAATATTAGTTTTGGAAATCTTATTCTTTTCATATTTCATGTACATATATTTTGGTCTTTGTTTTTCGTAGTTCCTGTGTGACTCAGAATATATAATACGTAATGTTATAAAATATAAAGCGGGAATCGAGAGGAGCTACACCATTTCATATTTCGATCTAGAGCGAATTTAGTTGACTTCTTGCTGTAATAAAAATCGAAGAACTCATATTTTCCTCAAGTAGCTGGAGAAAATGAATCTCAATTTCCATTCTCATATTAGGTGTGTTTTTGCGCACTTATCCAGAACAGAGTAGGTTAGAAAATACTAATACTAAATAATATACAAAATAACAACAACATTGCTGTTTTTATGATTCTTTATAACTTTTTTCCATAGATTGTAGGCTAGATTATAGAATTTATCGCGAATAGCTGCACCAGTAAGCTTACAGGGGCAACTATTCCTTCCAAAATCTATATTCTAGCCTACTATCTACAGGGCAAAGCAATAAAAAATAACAAAAACTATTACATATTCATGGTGTTTTCAATGTAAATTTTAATCACTACTCTGATCTGAATAAATGCGCAAAAGAACACACCTATTGTCTTTTTTTTAGTAGCTACAGAAAATTAATTTCAGTTTCCATTCTCAAATTGTCTATTTTTTCGCATTAAAATAAATTAAAAAAAATTTCGTATTAGCTGGTACGGTAATTAAATTAAATTCACACAGCCAAACAAATATTCTAGAAAAGTACCTACATCTTACAGAATATCTCTTACGTAGAATAAACATCTTCCTTCTTAATAACTTCTAAACCAAGTAAAACTTTTATTCTGAATTATAATTTCTTATTGAATTTTTCGGTGACAAAAAAACGGTTCCGAAAAGGAATTTAGTAAGTTTTTGTAGTTGACCATTTTCCACAACGGTTGCTGACGAGCTAGTACGGGCTTGTTAACTAACAGGTGGAGCCACTGATGCGTTCAAGCATCTTTACAAATGGTATGGTGGTGATAAAATCCAATTATATAAACTAAGGAATTCACGTACTATAAATTGGAAATACATTCGTCGGTACCTACAAAAAACTCGAAGTTAACGACAGAAACAGCTGAATTATTAAGAAGAATTTGAAACTCGATGTTTCTTTTGGGTTCAGAGAGTTCATCTTTATTTATGGATATTAAGATCATAAGTAGTTATTGTCTTTATTATTAGAATTTAGACAATGTTTCTCATTGTAGTATTTAAGAAACATAAAAAATAAAAACAGAACAAGCATTTGTACATGATGCTAAGTGCAGATTATGATTAAGGTCAACATTAGCGAAAACGGCTGTAGTTAATTCGATGCGATCATCGCGGATGCGGACCAACCTGTTTCAGCTGTTAACTAAATGTGAAATGTGATCCAACGATCAGCGACAATAATCCAGCTTGTTGCGTAATCGTGTGCGCACAGCCTTCTGTTTATTGTTTATTCACACAATTTCCAAGCTTCCAAGCAGCCAAGGAATGGTGACATAAGAATACCAAATTTCTTTTGGGTGTTGTTTTTCAAATGCTTTTCTCACAAGATCTTCGTAAATCTTGCGAGAAAAGTGTTTCTTCCAAGTACACACTTGTTTTAAATTTTAATGAGAGTAGAGTGGAGTGGTCTTTTACAATAAGTCCTACAGAATTTTTTGGTTTTATGTGTCGTAGATCGCACATAAATTTTGTTCTGGTTTCTCAAGGTCTTAAAATAGCATTTATTATTTTTATTTTTTTTTTTTTCGTCTTCCCGCATTAACTTTTGCACATTGTTAACTTATTCTATTCGATGTACAGGTTGAAGGCTACTCTGGCTATTGTGCCATAAACGGTGAGGTGGTCAAATTTATTAGACGAATTTTTTTATATATATAATAATTTATTGCTATTAACAAGAGACAGGGAACCGTTGGCATTTTATATTACCTTCTTTTAGTAATCGGTGTCGGTCAATCAGTTTTTTTAAGATTTCGTAATCTTGACCTTCAATTATGAACTTTGTTTCGCTCCAAAAAATTTTGCTAATTTTAATCTTTTTAGCGTTATTAGTAGATTCCCTACGATATAGAAAGAATATTGTGTGCATTTTAATTTTGATAATGTTAATTTCCATTAGGCAAAAGTTATAATGTTGATGTTCTTTTATATGAGTCGCAAATTTTGATTTTTTTCGACGTTTTTCGCCACCATTCCCTCATTTTTGATCCGATTTTATTTATTTTTTTGATTTTTGAACATCTGTTGAGCTCCCCTTTCGTTTGATGTGTCACTTGCGAAAATCGAAAAATTGGCTTTTTTGAAAAATACCCGGGTACCATGCAACCCCCTCCCCCCCTTGGCAAATTTTAGGGCAATTTTTTCAAAATTATCCGATTTTGGTGCCTCTTTTAAAAAATTCTTAAATTTACGGCCAGGAGGCAAAAGAAGAGTCGCAAATTTAGAATTTGTTTCAACATTTTTGACCACTATTCCACCATTTTTGATCCAATTTTAATTTCGTTTGGATTTTTTGCGAAAAAATTATCCATATATATGACCGGAACAGAACACTACTATGACTACTACGCCTTATCAAAGAGTATAACAAGTGAAAAACTTTCACTTGAAAACCCAGTTTATCCTGTTTATCATATTATTTAATCGTTAAAATAAAAATCCATTCAACTCAAGCTAGATGTTTCCCAAAAACGGACTTGATCAACTTTCTTTGATTTTAAACGATCGCAATTATAAATCTCTTACCTGACGAAAAAGGCAACAAGCGATCAGTTTAGTACAAATAAAAACATTGCACTAGTCTGTCGATTCATACACGCTCTGCGGTCACTAATGAAATATTTAATTTGATTGCATGATAAACCGCGGCAAGCGGCACCTAATTAAAAGTACACATGCATAATGCATACGAGTACACATGTGTGTAGAGTGAGCGGATCAGTGATTTTAATGAGCTAAAAAGGGCTAATAATGTTGCTTCGATTCTAAACAATAACTACGATAACAATCTTGTGCAAATTATGATAATTGATTCTTCTGACAATTAAGTACACAAATGAGGAAGAAGCAACACCTTAGTAGCGCACATATTCGTAGAAGGCGATGAGATGTTTTTAATCAGTTAAGCTGAAAATGTTATTATGTTGCATTATGCAACCTGAGATTATACCTGAAAATATTATTATAAAGGATCACGCGATCACATATTTATTTAAATTTTTAGAATTGGTGATCGACAACTTGATTTTTTTTTTGATACGGGATTCTTGATTTCGGTGATTTTTTGTTTTGTTTTATCTACCTTTTTAATTTTTCTATCAATATCTATCTATTTTTCTATCAAATCTCCAGTTTTGAATGTTAATAAAACTTCGACAATGTTTTTAGTCATTGAAATGTAAGAATCAATTTTTTTCGCTTTACATTCTCCACCAGTTTTTATAGCCCTTCGCAATAAAAAAAATACGGAGAGCCCTTCACTCAAACAAATGCACTCTACTAACTGGTGTGAACATTTCATATCTTAAATTGATATTGATATCTTGGACGTAGCTCTTGAAATATTATACATCCACTATATGCAATTTTAATTTTTCTAAATTTAACCATTCCGGCGATATAAAAACCAGAATATTATTGTTTAAATCTACCCTATACTTTTCCATCCTCATGTCCTCATATCCTCTTCTCCTGAAATCTACAGACCATATGTGTTTTCATTGTCTACTATCTACCCATACAAGGAAATAATGTTGTCCTCGTTCTATGTTTTTCACTTTCTTCAAAATTTCCTTTGTTCGTACTATAAAATTTTTCTTAACCGATTTGCAACTTGAACCAAATTTCCTTCATCGTTAATGATTCAATTGACAGAAAATGATCTTGTGCTATTTTAACTTCCAACTCTTTTTATCATTCATATGGTATCTTTTCTATTTTTAATGAAATACTCGTATGTAAAAAAATATAAGTCGATTGTAAAACTACCCTGAGTGTAGTTTTCAATTTAGCAGCCGCTCCGTAAGAAAACACCTTCAAGGCTCTATCGTTCTCTGCACTTTATTCCCGGAAATATGTATTTTGGTGTCAATTTAATTCGAATTGACAACACTAACGTTAATGTCGCTTTATATTATGCACTTCTTGTTTTATATAAAATCAATATAAGAAATTGGATTAGCTTTTTGTCGGCGGTGGGATCAATTGGGAGCGAATTAGAAGAACGTGAACAACTTGAAAGTGTGGCGAAACGTCGACTGCACTATCACACACCTGTTTCAATTTGAGTTGTTTTTTTGTTGAATGAAGCTAAAAACATTAATTTCCATCGATCCTCCATATATGTCTGAAATCTAGATGGGCGTTTGATCGATAAATCTTTTGCTTTTGCCAGAAAATTTCATTTAAAAGTTGCGTGTCATTTGAGAGACATTAACGATTAGCAGGAGTTCACAGTTTGAGTCCATCCGAACGATTTACCTCGCCTAGGGGTGGAATCTTGGGGTGGGCAACGAAAAATTGCCATGATATTTGCCGGAAGAGTAATAGGGAAAATTCATAAAATGCGAAAGCTTACGAGTTATTTTTATAGTTTAATTATTATAGCCTAAGTTTTGTAATTTTCCAAGGCATTTATGAAATAGAGTTGGTTCATTTTAAATTTAATTACATACAAGGTACGGTCATACTTTCAGTTCTGGCAAGAGACTCGTATTTTCTCGAACTATACCAAGGCTTATTCAGATAGGTACCTTCGTAACATGGGACTTAAAGGCGCGCGTACAGTTCGTCGAAAAATCACATCGTCTTCAAAGCTTATGCCGCTAACCGATTGAGCGATGAAAATAATCTCGGTCTATAAGTACCGCTGCGGCTATTTATGCAATAACAGGAGCGATTTGGCGGGAATTTCTTCGGGCCTTGTTCACAACTGCTGCAAGTAAGCAACGCCCCTCTGAAGTGTACATTTTCATGGATCCATATATGGATTATGAAAACACAATTTTTATCGTCATATCGCGACTTAAGTATAAACCATTTAAGACTTCTAGTACGCTACATACAGGCATTATCTATTTATATACGTACATCCAATTATGCAAGTGTCGCACCACTCATGTCACCAAGGTAGAGAATTTCAGGTAAATAAAAGGCTTCCTAGGGAACTGAACTCAGGGTGCAAGGTCGTTGTCTTGAAAAGTCATTAGACTTTTTTCCAATTACTTGAATTTGAATTCCGGTTTGCATAGTCTATGCCTGAGAAGATGAGGCTTTAAATTCGCCTTTAACTACTTACTTATTACCTTTCACATGGCAAGACAATAGAACAAGTTGCAAGTTGGTGTTTCTTTTGTTAGTTTTCACAGTCAGCACAAAAAGAAAGTGAAATCTGATACTTTTCAGTTCAGTTCTTAGGAGAAGAGCTACTTATTTCCGCGGTTTGTAAAGTTCGTGTCGTATCACCGGTAGAGATTTTCGTGTTAAGATACTTAAAATGGCAACAAATATGGCGTACTAAAATCCATAATATGATTTCATGTCATCGAATATTGCTCAATTTTATGTGATTGGTTTTCACGACTTCCCGTGACTATACCATTGTTGCGATATTGCTTAAACCGAAACAATACCTTGACCGAATTTTAAATACTCGCTAATAGTAGAAATCCCTTAATGCCTGACGATGCTAATATGAAATTGATCGGAACAAATAGTCGATTTACTGTACAGCATAATCCCATTAAAGTTCGTTTTAATAAGTCAACCATATCGTCTGTCTGGCTGCAGATAATTTCGAAAAAATGTCTTTATAGTCAACGAACCATTGCAATATGGTATGTGTCGTTTTTCTCGATAATAAAGAGACAATAATTCATGAATTTCTTACAAAAGTTCACTAATAATTCCTTCAATACTTACGGAATATCGGGATACATCGTTAAGGTACTTCTAAAAATTTTTCAATCTTCTCCCCATTTTAAGGTTTCACAACCACGAAATTAATTTAAAATTTAGCAATATGTTGGTTTTGCAGAAATATGCGTGTGATTTTTAAAAGGAAATTAAAACAAATGAAAAGAACATAGTCATTTAAATCGGAATTTATATTATTTTTGTATTGAAATTTTAATTATTATTGCTTCATTAATTTGCTTAGAATCTTGGTTTTATGAAAATTTTAAAAAGCGCGTAGGGAATTCATATGCAACACTTGCAAGAAGTTATAAATTTTATTGGATCTTGCGAGATAGCTCGATTTATTTATGATTGACTTAAGGATTTAGGTATGACCGCCTCGGTAGCCGAGTGAGAGTGTAGAGACCATAAATAAAACTCATGGCATAGTCCTACACTTTTCCTTGAACCCAATTTTCCTCGATTTTAAATAATATAAATTCTTGAAATTCCCATTCCTAAGGAGTATTATATCAAAATAAATAAAATAAAATCCTCAAAATAGGATTTTGAAGATGAAACCTCAGTTCGAACAAGCTATCGGCCGAAATGTCTCAAATTCCAACAGAGAAAAACCAAAATTCTTTATGTCAAAATTCCGAAAATAAAAATCCCGTAGTACGTAATGAGTCTCACATGTTTATGAGTCTCAATATATAATTTATTTCACACCTATTTTTAGGTATTTTCATATATGGTCGACTTGGAGATAGAAGTGACCCTTTTAAAAAAATATTTGCTCACATTCAAGGAGCCAGCAACTTCAAAATATTAAAACAATCTTAAGTAATACTGTCCAAATTCACTACACCAACCAAGCAATAGAACTGAGGTGGCTTGTTAAAATTCACTGAAAAATTAATTGAAAACAAAGAAAAAATACTTTTGAAAAAAATCTTCATCAAATTTAGGTATTTTTGATTTGACCACTTTTTCTTCAATTATTTTAGGTAGTACGATTTTGTTACGGGAGTTCATGACTTTTAATTTTTTGATTTTAAGATCTGGATGCTGTTTTTGGATGTCGAGCTTCAACCTTTCGAATATCGTGATTAGGAGATTCGAGATTTTGAGTTTCGGGATTTATTATGTTTGTATTTTCGAAAACCTGGTCATAAAAAGGAAAGAAACACTTTACCTCTTAGCACTTTTATAGGCTTCGAAATTGGTCCGGTTCTCCAATCAAAAATGACAAGACTCAAAATACCGAATCTCATAATACCGAAAGGGGAAAGCTCGAAATTGCGAAGGTGGTATACTCGTAAGTGTACAAAGTACAAATAATATATATTTATACTATAATTGAATATATAAATATTTGTTCTGAATCGAATACACCTCAAAACCTTACCATCCTCGCCTATAAGAGCGCTGGCTAGAAGAAGATCCTTCCAAGCAAACTTGAGTTACGGGTCAGCTATTTTTCTTAGCCATGATGCAATGTTTTTTAACGAATCTAAATAAATAATAGGAGGCTATAAAACTGATCCACTTTTTGATTATACTGAAATTAAGAAGTCGTTTGCGTTTGCGAGTCGGTTGTCTGTCCGCAGTACCAAGCCTACTAAAGAAACCCATTTGCGTAATTGCTTTGGTCAGAGCCTCAGATTTAGTACAATTTATCGTCAAGTACTCAGCACATTGAATTATTGACTTTATATTTATCTAGAGTAGACTGAGCAGACCATCACCATGTAATTGTGTACACAAAAACTACTTCTGCGGTAGGTCAGTGAGTTTTCTATTAATAAAATGTTCTGTGTGATGACCAATTAATCGGTGTCGGTGCCAACAAACAGAAAAACTGCTTGGTTGTCGTATTGTCGATCTTAAGAGGCATTTTGGCATCGAATTTTCCTCGCATTTGTGTCGCCAATTTGTCAACAAAGATTCTGTTATCGGGCGACGAAAATCGATTTTCCGACGGTCCAGACGAAGGTAATAGAAGATGCAATCTCGGCGAGAGGAAAATCAATAATTCGAGGAAATTGCGGAGTCGGAGGAGGATGGATAGAGCTTTTCAGCCTATTTATTTGCCCACCACCCACAAATTTGCCGGCTTCTTTGAGCCCGATGGAAAGCTTCTTTTAGTTCATGCACACTTTTCCGACTTGATGACGAACGCGCTATCTGTGTAGTAAAAAATTTTTACGATAAAATTTTTAGCTTCGCTTTAGTTCACTGTAAATAAATGTGTACAGTTCGGGAATCAACACTTAAATAATTTTGTGTATTTTTAATTTTATTATTTATTTTTTTTTTAAAAAAAATTCCTATCCTGATATTTTGTATTTTCAAGTAGCCTTCAAAAACGCAAGAATAAAATTTAGTCCGTACGCAAACGGGTTAAAAGCTCATAGCTCAGTTGAGTAAGTTAAGTTAAAATTTTTTTGGTGGATAGGTTGGTTGAACTTCTTTAAGTGCTAATATTTTGGTTGGTGGTGGAGTTTGGAAGAAGCCTTTTAGTAGACAAATTTGAGTTCCTACATAAATGTATCACAGAAACGGCTTACGCTAGGAAGTTAAACCTTGGAATTTATATAGAGCTGCAAAAGTGGAGCCGTTTTGCCTCGGGCAAAATAATGCGTCCGAAACGCTCGAAAGCTGAACTCAATTTATGGAGGGTGGTCAAACTTCAACACCCACTGGGTTACAGGGAGTTTAGTAAAATACATCCAGAGTATTACAAACAAATATTAAATCATAACTTCTAAATTGTTCAACCTTCTTTGAAAACATCTGCCATTTTGTTGTGTATGGGTTTGAAGTTACGGCTTAATGTTTGTTTCTAAACACCCTGTACATCGGTGACTATTGAAAATAGACCACCCTCCCATTTTTTGAATGAAATAAACCTTGGTCTAATTAATTATCCCTAAAATTTTTGGAAGTTTGAAGCGTACCCCTTGTTTAGGTGTACAAATGGGGCGTTATAAATTAAAAAAAAATTTATAAGGAAGTGGAGTACAAAAGTGGCGAGGATACGAATTTTTCTTAAAAAAAAGATTCATATCCCAAGAAGCGTTCAAGATTGGGTCTTTATACTGGAGGTACGCCCGATAGACACGTAGACACCAAAAAAAAATTAAAGGTTTTGAATATGAGGGGTGAGGGTGTGGGTCATTTAGACAGATGTGGGTCATTTAGACAGACTCCACTGTGTCCAGCTAAATGACCCACAATATCCGCACACCAAATTTATCACAAAATGCATTTAGCATAACAAATTGACCGTTAGGTCACCTTTTGTATTCATATTTAAATTGAAAATTATCGAAATGCACTTTGCATCCAAAAGTGACCGTTAGGTCACCTTTCGTATTAAGAATTAAAATTTGTAGCAATGCATTTAAAAATATAAGTAGGGCTTAACCAATTGTGATTTTATTTTGTATAAATAGTTAAATTTTAGAAAATATAATTTAGTAAAGAATTAGAGCTAAAACCAATCGGACTTTTTATTCGAGTTCTTATCAGAACCGAGGCCTGGTGGGAGTAACGAATACTTAACAAATTTCGGTTCTTATCAGAGCTAAAATCGAGTTTAAGGAAAAGCAGGATTCTTAAAACTACACACCTCAATAGCTCTTCTCAGAGCTGAGCAAGGTTCGTCCCTGGACGCAGGCGACTATTTGCCAAACTGCTAAAGCAACGCTCGCCCCCGGACGCAGGCGCTTTCCAATTGCTGAGACGCTCCTCGAAAAGTTCGCCCCCGGACGCAGGCGATTAGTGCCGATACCTGACACGACGCCCGCCCCCGGACGCAGGCGACTTTAATGGTGCGTTTACACTCACCCCTGAGGCTCGCCTCGAGGCGAGCCTCTACCCCCATCAGGCCATTGCAAACCGGTTTTCGTCGGCTGTGTTCTTTGCTGTGTTGAAAGCAATTTACACTCAAAATGCCTCTACGGCGCAACATGCCTATGAGTGCGAAACGACAGAAATACGATGAGCTGCGAATGGTGTGCTGCCATAGTTCATTGTATGTGTGTACACATATGAAAGCGTGCGTCGGAGAAAAGTTGAAGAATGTTAGACTCTTGCGACTCCACAAGCCATCTGATTGGGTGATTTATTGGTGGGGATAGAGGCTCGCCTCAAACGCTGAGTGTAAATGCACCATAAGGATCCGCGACGTGTGAGCGCTATAGCCCGCCCACGGTCGCGTCTAAAGCCGCCTATACAACTTTCTCCCAGCCGCCGGCGACGTTGGCCGGTTTGGCACTCTAGTGTGGCCCACCACATCACTGGCGCGCTACAGAGGGTTTGGAAGAGTGGAAAGCAAAATATTCTGATTTGGAATGAAACTTGAAATTTACGTAGAGCTATAGTGGTAGGACGTTTCAAAAATATATTTTTCGATAGTATCAGTTATGTCGATATTTAACCCCTTAGGATTTTATTGAAACTGAAAAAAATTGGTACAGTTTTATTTTTGCTGAGATGCAGCGCAGGCTAATAACAACCTATAGAATAACTTGGAGGCTAGTTGGACGTTATTTTTAGATGTTGTGAATTGCATTATAACTTCAACCGTATCTCTTCATTAAACACTTTCCGGGCTTCTACCCGAAAAATAATACAGTTGCATCCAGTCTGTTGGTGCTTTGCTTATAATACCAAAATATTTAATAAAGTAACACTGCGTAATTTAAAAAAAAAAATTTCTTTACAGGTAAGAAACAGTATTAAACTATTTATTCAACTATTGGCTTCTCTTGGTCTAAATGTGATGATCTCTATTTTATATCAATAAACACTGTGTAAGTACTAGAATATCATTCTTATATGAATTGATGTATTATTTCTTATTCAAAATTTTTTAAATCATAATTACTTCCGTATTTAGGAACACCATAGAGTTAAAATAATTTTTTTTGTATAACTTCTAGGTTATTCCGAGCGTGATTAAAGCAATTGTTCCAAGTCGTTCTAGGTTAAAGCCTTAACTTTCTCTTTCAAAACAACAATAATAAGGACATATACGTAAACTTATGAAATATCCCCGCATACATAAAATAATTACGCGTACGAAAGTAACACTCCTTAGCTTAATCCCACATGTTATCTATCCTTAATCCGATGTTCAATGAGGGTCACCTTCCGCACCGGTAACCGTATGAAACAATCCGATAAGAATACTCTGAGTACATCACGACACGCAATTGTCCTATAACTTGGAGGAAAATTTATGCCTATACGTTTAGCAAAACCATCATAACATGTCGTTTCCAGGGGCTTATGTACGAAGGTTCATCATGGTAAAAAAGATGTAAATGCAAGGAAAAAGGCTTATTGTAGTCGTGAATCGGAAAAAACTTCGAATTAATTGATTAAGTGAAGAGGACGATGATGTGAACGTAGAAATATATTCTCGAAAATTCTGCTTAATTACTTTTTGTCACTAATCAGATTCAAGTCATCACTCGATTACGAGGTCTTACTCTGCTTTAATACTGTTGAGAGCTAGGGGTTCGCCGGGATTTCAAGTAAAACACAATTCGGTTAAAATAAAAATAAGTGATTATTTATTAATCGCACTTTAAATTCTATTCGCACAATAATTCGCACTGTATGGCAATACCGCCCGCTTATCTATATCGCTTGATTTGATCACACGCAATCGATCGCTTTCGCTCTCTACCAACACGGTCGCGTATACACGCTGGCTGTCGCAGTCGACGTAATAAAAATTACTATCTCCCTCGCTGAAAGCTTCACCTGTTTTTATACTATCCGGTTGCCGTCCAGGATGTACTTGAATGTTCGCTCAGTGTGGAATCTTCTCGAAAGCTTTAGAGCTTTCGATTTCGATCTTCGTTCAGTGGCGTATGCAAAGGGTTCTAGTATATTGGAGAGCATTCGATAAGAAGGGAGATACAATCGTGTTGTTTCGCCTTATCTTCAGCTAGGTTTCTGATTGGGTTATTTTGCAACTAGGTATTCGGTTGTTGTTGTTGTTTTCATTATGTGAAACAATCGAGTTGCACGGTTGTGCGGTTGCCAGGCTTACACGTAACAATATTTTAAGAACAAATAACATACTCAAATTAAATTTGTACACCCAAAGGATGATTCTTCAGAATTAGGCACTGGCAACAAATTGATTGAATGAAATCGAAGCTTCGCTTAACTAACTTAAAAAAAAAACTGTTATATCTGGAGACCACGAAGTTTGCAAAATATAAGGGCGAGTATTGTAAGAATGTTAGCGCAATTGGATTAAATTGTTAAATGAATTGCTTTGATTTACACGTTTGAAATACTTATTTGTTAAAACTGCAAGGTTCAGCTTATTTATGATCGAAATTTATTTATCAACTTCTTCTTATACCATGGCTTTCATACAAATGTCCTTCAATTTTCTGATAGCATAATTTATATCCCAATCGAACACATTTTGAGAACCGTTTCCATAAATTTCGCCGGGCTTCAAATCGCGCAGACTCCTTTTTTTGCCCTACGAGTGAAATTCGTTTGTGAGAAAGTTTGAAGAAAGTCAAATAACAGTCGAGATAGTGTCGCCAACGAAGACGAAAGTTGTTCAATTTTCGCACAAGTGGTTTTTGTTTTAAAAGTGCATAGCTACCAAAAACCAACAGGTAACCAATCAAAACCATTAAAATAAAGTTCACAAAGCACAAACGGTCCAGCAACAAATACGGATACGGAATACGGGAATTTCAATCGCGCATCCCCACACATTCGGTGGTCAGTTTTATCGAAAAGGACAAAATCCAAACAAAAATGGAGTAAAAAAAAATCGGGCGGTTAAATGTTTGATCTCGTTTTCCTCGACGAATATTTTGATGAAAAATCGCTGATTGATTTTTTTTTATTACTTGAATCGAAATTTTTTAATTGATCGTGTTTTTATTTTCATAACGTTGTAAGAAGATGAAAAAGGGGTGGAAAAAATTTAGTACAGCCCTTTCGGTTGTGTGTCTTAGCGTTTTTCTTTCGGGAAATGCCGAAAAATCGATAGGCCGACGCTAGTGAAGCCGTGCGCTCCCCTTCTGTAAGTTACCCGAGTATTTCGCCCGTCGGGATTCGATTTCGTAGGGAAAAAAAATTCCTTGGATAAAAGTTTTGCGGTTTTAATGTGTTTCGTATGTGTGCGCATCCGGTATTCGGTTTAATGCAACCGTGGAACATTGTTTCTGGTCGTTTGTGCATTTTTGTTTTTTTTTGTTTTCGCGCAAAAGGACTCTTAGTTCCTTGAGACAGTAGACAGTATCTAAGGCAGAGGCTTATCTTATTTGCAGAAGTTAAAGTGGCTGCCAAGTGCACCTTATCACGTATACCGTATTGAAATCGGTTTGTGTTGATTTCACACGCTTTTGTAGCTAACTATTTGTAGATTTCCATTCGGCACGCACGTTCGTTTTGTTTTGGTAACGATTCAAGGATCAACGAGGTTCTAGGGGTCTAAGTTCGACGCAATTTATTTGTTGTCTTCTACGACGTCTATAAATAAGACGTTCATGTTTCGTTAATGTGGATGTTTTGATAGGCCATTCGGTGACCTATCAGCTACTGGAATGATGGTATCTCTTAATTTACTAAGGACATCAGTCGACGTCAATTACTTGATATATGCGGTCAACTCTCCTCCCTCCCTACTCGCATGCTGACTATACTCGTATGTGTTCACTTTAAATATCTTTTCTTGCTTTTTTTGCTCTAGCTCCAGTAAACGCCTGTTTTCTGAAGATTCAAGTGATAATTTTAAAATTATACAAAATTGTATGGGCACGAATTCGTAAGTAGGTTAAGTAGTTCTTCATATGAAGAATATTGTTCTCATAATATTCAAATTAAAAATACGTAAGGGTACCACCCTTGGAAGTACATGGATATACTTGTAGATACACACCTAGAAGTCTTTTATTATTAGTGTGTACATAAACGTATTTATGAACATGGAAATAAGAAAATGTTTGGATAAGGATAAGCTAAGGTCATTCTTACTATAGAAAATATCTTTCGGGAATTTCGAGGATTTGACTCAATTTATACAATAGTCTTATCTTTTGGGAAACTCATCTTTCTACTAATGACCATTTCTTCTTTGTACCGCGGATTGTTCCAGCAAGGTCAAGACTGGAGTGTGCTAGACCAAGACCGTCTTTTTTAATGCGTGACATCCCAATCCGAGCTATCGATTACAATTCTTTGATGGAATTTGTTATAGTACGGTCGTTCCATTGTCCGATCTGAGTCTTTCTCTTCAACTTATTAACAAAATTGTTTTTCTTATTATCCTATTGCCCAACCCATGAGGGAGAACAGTTTTTTTTTAGAAATGTTAAAATGTAAGAAAAACTGGATGGAAGAGCACAAGAACATATCTTGAGTGTCAATCCCTTAGAATCCTTTTACCCCCTTAGGATCGAATACCGGGAATATTTTTAAATTACTTTTTAGACATTTGTGATTTGAATATTGAAAAAATCCTGAAAGCTCTTTAAAATGTCTGTATTTGTAAAACCCAACTGGATACATCATGGTTCCTAAGCCCTATGAAGGATATTGACCTCCTTTTCAGCTCCTTGAGGGTTTAACAATGAAACATTGGAGAAATACATTGAGACGGGTTTGAACTTAAAATCAATTAAATTTAAATAAATAAAAAATAAACATAGTTAGCCGTTTTCACTCCCTCTGCAAATTAAGTTCAAAGGATTCAAGATCCTTGTATTTTTATAAAACCAATCTCGTTTTTGCCAGGCTCTGTTTTGTGTCTTTTAGATGGTTTACATGGTTTTCGGGTAGATCAGTGCACGTAGATGAACTATTAAACTATACAATAGCTATGTTGTTGTTGTGTCTGTTTGTTTAACTAGAACTTTATGGAAGTCACCTTATGCCTATTGCCTATTTTGGACGGATTTCTTATCAATCTCTTAATTTTGAAGCAAAAGGAGGATACGTATATTAAGGCTATTTCTGTCTAAGCAATTCACCCACTGCTGCCCTAAATTATTCAAAATTTAGATTTTTAGCTCAACGCGATTGAGTCGTTGGGAACGTAGACGATTTTAATCAATTTTACTTTTTTATTTTAATAATAAAGTATTTTTATAGATTTTTTAAAAAAAGAATTTGCTACCCTGAACATTTTTTTTATACGATTCATGACTAATAAGCACCAAAAAAGCAAAAAAAAATTTCAGTCCGTCTGTGCGCCGTCCGCCGTACGCAAAACGTTTGAGGGCTTATAGCTCCCAAACCCTATGACCTATTAAATTGAAAATTTTTTTTAATAGACTGGGTAGGCCCCTTGAAGTGACCACTTTTTCGGGGATGGGGTTGTGAGGAGAGAGGTGGGGGAAGCGTTTTAGACGTAAAATTTTGGTTTCTAGATCTCAGCAACCGCTTATGTTAGGAGGCTGAAACTTGGCATTTATATAGAGCTTCGATAGTGGACCCATTTGCAAAATATCGTTGATATTGGTGAAGGGATGTGGGAGTGGGGGTAAAAATAATGCGTCCAAAACGTTCGAAAGGCGAGATCGAGACATTCTAAAATCCATATCTCGTAAACGGTTAATGTCACGAAATTAAAACTTAATGATCATCTGTAGGTATACTAGGAGAATAGACCGGAAACAAATTTTTAAGAGGGGTCAGTGACGTAGATTCTTCATATAACGTATAACATCATATGACGTAGATTCTTCATATAAATACCTAGAAAGTGTTTTCAGGATTTTTTGAAATTCGACCCTCAAGGTGGTGTAAATGGGATGTATATATTTTCACGAATTCAGCCGTATCTCTCAGGTCTGATTAGATATCGAAAAACTTTTCACTGCCACGGACTTGTTTAATAATCACCTAAAACTTTTTTCCTTTTTCAACCCCTAAGAGTGTAAGAACGGGTTGAACACGTTTTCACGTATTCCGTCATATCGCATAGGAGTGATAAGACATCGGATTGGTTTTTACTTCCTTGGGCTTTCTTCATATATATCTAAAAACTCATTTCAGGATTTTTGGATATTCAACCCTAAAGTGGGTGCAAGAGGGTTGCATATGTTTTCACAAATTCTTACGTATTTCTTAGTTCTAATGGGATATCGAATTCATTTTTACTTCCTAAGGCTTCCTACATAATCGTCAAAAAGTTGATTTCAGGATGTTTGTTATTCAACTCCAATAGGACATATTTCTTAGGATTGATGAGATATTAGATTGGTTTGCACTTCCACAGACTTGTTATATAATCGCCTCCTAATCACGTAACAACTGATATTATACTACGACTTTGACTGCTTCCCGGAGTATGACCCAATTGTGTAATTCATATGTTATATGTGGCAATGGCGTAAGTATTCTAGTGCGACCCCATTCTAACCGCTTCCCGAATTTTTTTTTAGGTTTGCAGTCACATAGTTACCTACACCGCGTCTCAGAATTAAACTGGTTCCGAACTTCTACCGAAAAAATAAAGTTTCGCCCAGACTGCAGATTTTTTTAATTACTGCTTACATAGTGTAAAAATTTAAAATTTGTCTATTCACTTTGTATTGCCCCTACTCTCCGCACGCTTTTGTACTACCAGCGAAATTTATCTTGAGAATATTCCAGTAGTTTAGTAGTATATGTGTCGGTTTTGCAAAGTTTAATTTTTCTAATGTACACCGTTACCGCTATAAAAAAAATGAAATTTTTGGTCAAACTGCTCCGTCTTATTTTTTTTTTTGTATATTCATATGAAAAGTACAAGATTTCCAGGTCACAACACACGTAACATAATGTCTGCTATACGGAAATTTGGGTCACCATCTCCACTCTATAATGACAATTTTTTACTTCTAGTTCATCAATTTGGAAAATTTTAACCTACCAATTTGTTCGCTCCTTCGCCCGTAAATCGTTTCTCCCAGTTTCTCCACAATGCTTCGCTAATACAGGATGGGCCAAATACAAGTTTCTTTTTAAAAATGCAATAAAATGAACAAAATTAAATTTTTTTCCATGTATAATGGCTTTATTAGTAAGAGTAAACAACTTCGTTCAAGTGGCTGCCTCGGCTGGCTGCGCAGTAGCCCATTCTGTCACTCCAATTTTCCAAGACCTTGTTGATGGTTTCGGGCTGTAGCTCACGGATTGCTTGGATGATATTGGACTTAAGTGCTTGAATCGTTTCTGGATTGCTGGCATAACATCGGTCCTTCACGGTTCCCCACAAAAAAAAATCCAAAGGGGTCAAATCGCAGCTCCGAGGCGGCCAATTGACATCGCCAAGACGACTGATAACACGATATGGGAATTTGGTGCGTAAAAGATCGATTGTGGCATGTGCTGTGTCGCATGGCACGCCATCCTGCATGAACCAGAAGTCGTCCAAATCCATGTCTTCAATTTCAGTAAAAAAAAAGTCGGATAACATTACACATAACATATTCTCGTCTGTGCTGTACGACGACGGGGGCCATGAGTGTTGTCCACTGGCATGCCAGTCTCACGAACTTTTTGCACAAACTTGCGTACAGCAGGCGCGGTAGGTGCTCCATTTCGGCCAAAACTTCTTTTCAAAAAACGCACTGTTTGGGCTACACAGCACTCACTTTGGAAATAAGTTTTCAATATTTCCCAACGTTGTTCAAGCGTAAAGCGATTCATTTCGTTCCGCGGAGGTATGATACTAACTTTCTGTCAAGATTTCGAGCGGGAAACAGCTTTCAGTGTCAAAATAACCTATGATTTAAAGAAACCACTAGATGGCTCACCCTGTATGTACGTCCCAAATTTTTTCGTTTAAAACCCTTACCGTTCAAAACATCGCTTCCAAGAAGTGAACCCCCAATTAAGAGCAAGGTAGCCCACCTTTTGTGAAAATAGAAAGAACATACATATATCTCTAGGGGTTTTCGAGTTATGGGACGGCAAAGCAGATTGAATACAACGGTAGACAGACGGACTTTTCCTATTTTTGGATTTTCGGGGTATACTACGTCACTACGAGTAGCTCTGAAATGTGAAAATACAAAATTTGACGGTAGTAAATTTTTTGAAATCTCAGGTTATTCACAATATAGAAATCAGCAGATCTTGTCTAGCAGATAAAACAGTGGCTAGCTAGCGCTGATTTTTGTTTCACTTAGGTACCTAGGTCTCTAAATCGTTTGCCATTAATCAGACAAGACTTATTACATTTGCTTCAACTCCGGCTAGTTTAGAAAAAGTCATTTTATTTTCGGAGTGGTCAGCTTAGTAACATTTTTCATTGCACGCGAGATTGATGACACAATTTGTTTCCTTTTTCAGGCACGAAATAGACTTTAAGCATTTTGGAGCACATGCAACCCCGTATGTCCATAAAAATGTATAGGAATAACCTATGCTTTTACTGCAATTAGGTTTAGTTCTACGAATAAAAACACGTTAATAGAAGGTATGGCACTCCATAGGTCATTAATCCTCACTATCATTACAAATCGGTTGTACCTATGAAAACTATGCCATTGTCACTGCAATGAAAATACCTTAGAAGTGGTCATCACCGCCGATTCGAATTTCATAAGTTTCCCACATCAAAGTTATGGAAAACGAAAAACTTTTCATTGTCAGAATGCAGAAACAATGCGAAAAAGTATTCTCTATCGTGCGATAACGACATGAAAATTTTCCGTCGCCGACATCATTGTCATATCATTTCGATTTTTCCCCGGACAATGATTGCAATAATGCAAAACAGCATAATGGCGTACAATGTTGGTGGCAACAAACACGAGTTCTGTGGTGGCCATAATGTTGGGAAATTCGCACGGCAGGTGCGGCGGTAACTCGAAACTATCGCAATAAAACGAGCCACTCAACTATTAATTAGCGAGTACTCGGCAGGCGTTAATCGACACATTTACAGTGCCAAGTGTACGGGCGGACAAGGGTTAAAGCGAGCGAAACTTTTGCGCGATGGAAAGTAAGGTTGCATGCAAAAGTGCAATGAATTCGGGCGAAAAGAAGGCAACCAGAGATCCTGCAAAGTGCATTGGCGGCAAGGACATGCCTTCGGCTCAATTTGCACTCCTTTTGCGAAAAGTGAACATGCAATACCTTTGGAAAGCGCACTATCACTTTTCCCTTGATTTTCGATTGAGACTTATCCGGAAAAGTTGGCGGCTAATGAGAATGAGTGCGAAGGATGTGGCTGAAGGTTCGGTTTCGGCGAAAGAAGTTCGTGTAAAACTCCTTATTTGACTGTGGTTCAACTTTTAATTGAGTTTAGACCAAGGAAAAAAACGATGCAAAATAAAACCTAATAGAACAAACAACGCCAAATAGGTAACACGAACCTTTTCGACATATGTGCAAATTTCCATATTGGTACCTTCCACGACTTCGGCTCTCACTCTTTCGTCAGAGATGTGTAATTTGGACTCAACGAAATCAATCAAACTTTGATATTCGTGTTCATATATTCATATATTATTCGTGCCGATCCTTGACGCGATATGTAAACATGTAGAAAGAAAACTTATTGTTGGCAATATTTAAATATCGCGACATAAACCCAAATTTCGTTCTTTTTTTTACATGCGTTCCATAAGAACTTTTGCGATGGCAGCAAAAATGTTTGCTAATATAACACTTTCGAATTAAATTCTTCCTCGGTGAAAGCCAATCTACGTTTAGCCGAGTTATTAGATATACGAAAATAATATGTATACGTCTGACTTTCGCATTGTCCTCCAAGAAATTGTCAACTAAAAACAGATAACGTGGGCTGCGTTACGTAGGTACCATACTTGGGTGGTTCTAAGTTAAATATAATTCAGCCTTGACGTCAAATTGGATTCGCCATACAAACGAAACAACAACGGTTAAATTATAACTGGATAAAATGTCAAATGCAGACATGACATAATTATATCGACATCTCTGTTAGCTTCTTACAAAGTTTAAAAATCTTAAAGGGTGAGAAATTGCCGACCTTGAAGAAATATTCCGAACCAAGATCATTAGTAATTGAAATAGACACATAATGTAAAGGTACCAATTCCGGACTATGAAAAGGTTCTCTGCAAATGTTATCAGTTAAATGGACAAAGTGAACTCGACGACGTATCTATTCATAGCCCCATAATATTTTTGGGTACGGGTACTGCAGTACTGAAACTTTTAATTGCATATGAATTCGAATTTCGTCGAATCGTTAAATGTTTTCAGTACTGAATATCGTCGGAAAGAAATTCGAATTTCCAAATTTTAATTTTCTCTGTAACATTTTTTTCAATAGTGTATCGGAATTGGTTCAGTGCTTACAGGCTTGTTCTAAAATCAAATTCTGTATTCCAGTATCGAAGTAGAACTGTAACAGTGGTACTTGAGAATTCAACGAGGCTTGGAATTTGTGATATTAGTAACATTTTTAAAATGTTTTAAAAATAATTGTAGTATGTAAATAATCAGATGTAATAAATCAGGAAAAAAAAGTTTTTTCTAATTCATTCATAGTACTTAATATCGGTACTGGTAAATAACCTGCAATCGATTTTCATAAATTTCAGCACTAAAAACGTTCCGCTGGAGTTTTGCGTCTTTCAGTACTGGAGTTCACGTTGAATTCCACTGCAGCACCTATTTGTTATGCAAGCATCCAGCAATAAACCCGTTTTACAGGGTTTCTCGAATATTTCCACAAGTGATACATTTGTCTTTTTCAATGCCTGTGCGACCTCTGATAAAAAATATGCCCTATTTAGAGCAGCAATAGCGTTCTTTCCGATTTTAATATTTACGATAAGGAAGTAAGCTGGCAGTTAACGTCTGCATAAAGAGACTGTATAGGTACGATCTGAATAAAAATTTTGATAGGATTCCTCAGAAACCGTTTATGCCAAATAGTTGAAACTTGGTATGAATATGAAGATGGACTAAAAAAGTAACACATCTTTAATAAATAACATTTCAGATAACATACTGGTTCCGTAAACTGTAGGTTGCGTAAAATGCAGCAATATTAGCTTTGGGACAAATCGCGTTTCATTTGATGAATTTTACCATAATCAACTAGAAACTGATTTCTTACTGTTCAATCAGGAAAATATTGTTCTGTTTTGTTGGAGTTTTACCAGAAGTTTTTTGTAATACATAGAGCCTAGTCAGTCATATCACGATTATTAAGGCAATAAATGGCATTAGTAATATTTTAGAAGCACAAAGCACCTACTGATAATTTTCATTCAAAATCCATCTTTTTTTCTCAATCATCTTCATCAGGGCATACAATCATATTTAGAATAAGAAGCACTTACGGAGAACCTTAAAACTTTTTTCACATATGGCAAATTGCAAAAAGCTGGTTAGTTGCTTATCGGATAGTAAGATCCCGACCACGAGCATATTATTTGAATAAATACGCGGTTAACCACAGTGAAATTATTTTTCTCAAAGGACTATCGGCCCATCTAGAAGAATAAAAGCCTTAAAGACTTTTAAAAGAAATTCAACTTCACCCAAATCCATTCAGAATCAACTTTTCAAGGAAGAAGAAGCCCTCAAGGATTTCAAAGTATGACCGACGCTGATACGGTAAGAAGTTTTACCTTGAGTATAGAACAAAACCATAAAGGCTCATAGCTTCGATTCCATGTCATCCATCAAAAATTATTTGTCTGATATTTTTTTTCCTTATTTTACGTTTCGGAATAAATTTGGGGTGTTTTTCGTGTACAGTATCTTGCTATAAACAGAATTGTATTAGGATAACTTGAGGTACTTTTGGAACGGCAAAATATTCAAAGAAGCGTGGAAGAGAAAGGAACATAAACAAACTCGTACCTGAACTACCTGAGGACATGCGGTCTGTCAAGAACTTTTCCAAGACACGAAATCAACATTTTGTTTACGATTTAATGGGCTAAATGTTGTCATAGTTTCGTCGTGGAATTTATTTAATTTCGATGTTGGTTTATTGAATTTTTTTATGGGGTAGGTTTCTGCATTATATTGGGAGCATAGATTTTACGTAAGATGAGATGGATCCTACAGATCTTTGAAATTTCTTAGTTTACCTACTGCCAAAAGTGAAATGCGTACTCTTCAGTTTCTCCATGGGCTTTCACCATGGCAAACTCTTCTACAAGACGGGATTTCAGACTCACGACCGCATTATCTCCTTATGTTTCTATATAACCGCGATATTTTCAAATATATGCTTCTTTTACCAAGCATCATCAAGCATCACTAATATTTCTTGTTAGGTGGTTCGTCCTTGGATTAACCACCATACATCTTCCTTCTTGTGGATCCATTACAGAGCCTGATAGAAGCTCCTTCGCACTTTCAAATTTGAATCGGAAGAATTATTGGACCAAGATTGGTAATTTCATTTTCCAAGGAAGTGAAAGAATGTCCCAGTGGATTATAATATCCGTTAATGAACTTCATTAATTTATGGAGTTTCTTCATTTCTAAAAATACTTGCACAGTTCGCCCGCTATTTTAGCTATATTTCATCTATTCGTCGTAAAAGTTTACAAGTATTGTATATTACACAGTTTATCGATGACAAAATTTGTATACGGGGAGTGTCACAGCAATACAAACTTGTATAATCAATAAGTGATTCCGATGAAATAGGTCATATTACAAACGATAACTTTTCACGACAATAACAGAATACACCAAATGTGAAAGAAAATCGTGATAAAGAATCTGACTCTGTAAAAGATGTGACTCTTTACCTGAATCATTGAACCCTTTACAGTTTTTATGATTTCAGTTCCGTTCATAGCTTTAACAACTAACAATTTTAAATCTTGTTATAAATTTTATTACAATAGATTCGACCGCCCGTACAACAACGGCCACAGTTTCAGCCACAACCACAAAATCCGCTTCGGCCAAATGTAAATCCTCTACAAACCGCACCACGACCACCGCTGCCTCCATCACAAATTTCGGGACAACCACCAACGGCAGTGCCGCAGCAAAGACCAGCACCATCGCCATTACGACGAGTCGATAGTCGAGGAAATATTCAAGTGAATCAATTTCCTGGTCAACAACAACAACAGCGCCCTGTTGGATCTCCACTGAATCAATCGGTGCGTCCACCACCACCGCCATCAGGAGCACAAAGTCTTCAACAACAGCAACAGCCTCCAAGACAACAACCTCCTAGCACTTGGGCCGGAACAGTACCCAATCAGCAGCCGCCACCCAATCAGTTACAACAAAACAGACCGCCATATCCTTTTCAGAACCAACAACCACAACAACAGCAACAACAGGCAAATCCTCAAGTAAGACCACCCTATCAACAACGGCCTCCAGTGCAACAACCCGTAGGATATCCCAATCAAACCCAATTCCGGCCACCATACCCCCAGCAAGCTCAACAAAGACCCGGTGTTCTTCCGCAACAGCCCTTGAGGAACATGCAAAATCCAAACACACCACAAAGTCCCAAAACAACGCTGAATCAAAGCAGTTTTGATCGCCAGGATAACTCAATGTCCGGCGATCTTAACAAGTCGAACATCTTCAGCAATTCGCTTACAAACAACAATGATGACGACGATGACGTAATTATGGGCAGGGCTACAACACCGCTGAAGAATACAAAGCCCATTGATCCTATGACCCAATCGCAGTACGGGTTCTTGGACAATCGTACGATCAACTCCAAACCCGATCTTGGCTACTCCGATAACGGCTACACCAAATCTGAGGATATCGGAAATAAACCTTCCCCTCTGGCTGGGAACTTGACAAACTTCAATACAAACTCAGAGGACAAATCGCCCTATGAAATTGGCGAGATCGGATCGAAGCCACCATTACCTCCTTCCGGTTCGAATCTTCAACGGAACAATAGTCGAAATTCGATGATTTATTCGCCAAAGTCCAACACAGAACGTTTGGACTATTTGAACGATAGTGTAAGGCCGCAATCGCCAGCAATTAACAAGGACAAGCCACCGATGCCGTTTGCTCCGTTGGACTCGAAACCACCAATTTCGCTCAATTCCATAATCAGTGGTGATGGTGGGACACCTCGAACGATCACTGCTTCACCCCAATTTAAGACTTCGCCGGACTTCGTCAAGGAAGCCCCGAGGAATGTTGAAAATGTGATGAGAAATGCAGCCGAGCCTCCAAGGAGCCGTCCGTTAAGCCGGCATATTAGTAAGAAATTTTGAGAACCTTTTAAAACCAATGCCAAGAGAAACCAATAAGTAACTTATGAATTTAAATCCTTTCATGCATTATGTAGTCGAAGTCGTGGTGTAATATTGTGTTTTTCTTTCAGAAGGCGATAACGACAGCGGAGTCGATGAATCGACGCAGGGAAATGTAAGTAGACACTGGAATACTGAATTAACCAAAACATTATACTTTTCATATCCAATTTAAACACCAGTTAAAACAATATAAAAGTTAGGATTATGGATTACTAGCCGCGTCTAATGCTACACTATACCGGAAAACACCTTCTATTCTGATTTTACTATGAGTTGAATTCGAATGATTCCGAAGCGAATTAAATATGCATAAATCAATCAATTAGTTTGCAAATATAACTATAGTGCAATTACGCAGCGGACGACTAGCATTACACAAAAACATAGCAACTGATACTTCAAACTTTTAATAGATTTTAGAAAATGACTTTAAAGTAAAAGAAAAGTACGAACAAAAAAATTTAATATCTCACCAGACCCAAAAGATGTGGCAAAATTGAAAAAAAAGGTTTTCAAACCTTGCGTCTTGAATAAACTTTGTAGGCTCTTATGAAATTAGCCTTCACATCTCAATATTCGGGAACAAATATATTCAACTCCTTAGGGATGGAGTTAGGTGCTTCTGTCTGGTACACGGACGGCTCTAAAACCTATAGTGGAACTGGAGCGGGCGTATTTGGACTCAATTGTAAAATATGGACGTCAATGGGATAAACAGCCACTGTGTTTCAGGCTGAGGTACATGCCATAGAGCTGTGAGCAGGTAAACTTCTACTGAATAAAGTAAAAGGCGCTACAGTTATTATCTTATCTGACAGCCAAGTGGCACTGCTAGCGCTGAAATCTTATTGTTTCCGCTCTAGGCTTGTGTGGGACTGCCATACTATTTTTAAAGAGCTGGTACATCATAATAGTCTAACCCTGATGTGGGTGCCAGGACATGAGGGTATTCCGGGTAATGAATCGGCTGACCAGCTAGCTAAGCGGGGAGCCAACTCACCAATGATTGGCCCGGAACCATTCTGTAGAGTAGGTAATGGCTTCATTAAGGATGGCATTTTAAAGTGAGTAAATCTTCAGGTGGTAGATTATTGGAACTCACTTTCAGGACAGTCAAAGAAATTCCTGACTTTGTCAAGTAGGAGAGCGTCGGAATTCCTTTCTTTAAGCAGGTATAACGCACGGGTTATAATGGGATATTTTTCCGGACATTAATTCCTTAAGTATCACCTTAAGATCATCGATTCTGTGATACCACATCTGAAACCACGGCACACATTCTGTGTGATTGTGATGCAGTGGCCAGATCAAGAAGGCAGATTCTCAGTGGATTTACTCTCACCTATGAAGACCTGTGGAAGACTCCCCTGTGTAAAATCATCTCCTTTCTCAAAGGAATCGATATGGCCGAGGAAGTGGTTAAGAGCCAGGAATAAAAGACCTCTTAGGTCATAGTTCGAGAAGTAGTGAGGCTTCTATAGGCTCTACCAGATAAATAAATAAATAAAATAGGGGTGGAGTTGAGAGATAGCAATAATTTGTATAAGATACTTATGGTATCTTAGCTAGAATATTATAGACTCCTTGAACTCTGATTGTGCATTCAAATCCTTTACTTCGGCCGAATTCAATGCTTCAAAAACGAAAAGCTGTCTTTTAACTTTCCTTACAACATTTTCTTTTAAGGGAACAAGTTAGCCAACATTGACCATCTCATAATATTGTAGTATAATACAGAAAGAAAAATAAAGAAAATAATTAGTGTCTCGTAAACATGAAACCTAGTCATTCTTGATATAAAGAGCTTATCTTGCCGCGAATTGCTCTTAGATTCTTTCATATTTTTTTTTTAGTTTTCTTTATTTTTTATTAATTTTACATATAAGATTTGAAGTATCTAGAGTATTTTGATTTGGCGAAACTTTTCCAGTTCGTTATGCTGGGAAACTGTACTGTACTGGGTAAAGTCATAGATCTCAACTGATTTTCGAGATATGGGGCTGGGTTGTTCTTAGGATTCGTTGTTTCGCCACTTAGTCTCGTTCCTGGTGCTTCCTTCAAACAACTGTTATTCTTTAATTACCTATTATATGCGTATTAAATTTCACTTTACTAGCAAAAAAATGTGTAAATTTTATGTGTTTGGTACACACCGTTCACGACTTCCTCAAACTGATCACTTTTCAAATAATCTACAAGTTATAATAATGGAATTTTTTCATGGTAAGCTACCATAGAAGCAAATTTGAAGACATTTTGTTTGTTTTCCGGCGTCAGTGGAGTGAAACCCCAACACGAAATCCCCGACTGTTGATTAATCGCTGTCCTTGAGGACATGACAGTTGGAAAACCTTCACTGGATAGACCAGTTTTTATAAGATTGTGTTGGACTAGGTCCGAAGGAGCTGTTTCGTCATCAGATGGCATAGACTCGTCAGAGGGTGTATTATGCCTACTATCCGAAACACCCTTACAGCTGGTGGTATTGCTGAGGATTGTTCTATATGGGTGAACTTGAAACCAATTTTATTATCGCGACTTATAAACTAAGCAAACTTCTTGCCTTCGCATCCTAATACTACAGGTAGGTGGCACTGAAGATCACTGAAGATCATAGCGAACAACCAAAAATTCCACCAAATTGGTTGAAATATTAGGTGATCCAGTGAAGGTTTTCCAACTGTCATGTCCTCAAGGACAGCGATTAATCAACAGTCGGGGATTTCGTGTTGGGGTTTCACTCCACTGACGCCGGAAAACAAACAAAATTTCTTCAATCTACAAGTTATACATTAATCTGTCAAGTTTCACCTTTTTGTTCTCTGTCGGTTTAAAGATATAGAAACAAGAATTTGTTTATAAGCTGCCTCGTCTACAATATACATTAAAAAAACACACCTTGCTAGCGATTCTAATGAGCTGTTCCAAAAGTCAGCTTCGACTACGTTGAATTGAAAATATCATAGACAAAATTATTCGCTGTATTTGCAAATTAATTTTATGTTCAATGTAAAATGGTTAAGTTTTGTAGATTTCGTCAGCTGTCGTAAGACAAGTCAAGCTAAGTCAAGACACCAACCAAAATCTATTTAAGTCAGGAATGTCCTATGCCTGAAGTTATAAAGTGTGATAACGAGATGTAGAAGTCCTTAGACATAATGTAGATGAAGCTGACAATTGAAACAGGCCATTGGATATATAAAACCTTGCCTAATCTGGGTGCACGGTTATAATTATTTGGATCTTAGTACGGAGCGCGGTAAAATCGAGATGTGACATAGGTTGCCAAGCGCCTGCCATATTAAAAAAAATAAACTTTCCAAAGTTATATTTTAGCTGAGAACCCTTTTGCTCTTATTTCTCAGTATTGCGCTAGTACATCAACGTTTTGCAACCAATTTTTTGAGTTGTTTTTTCGGCGTTAGATGAGTTGATTTTGAAGACCACCAGATGAAATATCCCGACTGGGATTAATCGCTTCGCACCCATTGAGAACATGATAGTTGAACAAACCTTCACTGGCAAGCCCATTTTGAAAATTGTGGTTCTAAAAATCATTTTCGTACAAATCAGATTCTATTTTTCAACCTCTCTCCACCTGAATAACAAAGCTCATTTTTGGGAACTTAGCGTAGATACTTAGTGTAGGTACTTATAATATAAATGTAAAGGTTATTAAATTATCTCATTGCAATTCGTTCAACGCCATTCCTTTGGTTATGAATCCTCTTAAAAATGATGTGTCTTTGATAAGTCTATACTCTCCAAACAACATATTTTATACCATTCCTGCTTCGTAAGAAAAAATGATGTTCTCAATGTTTTTATTATAATTCTTAGTCGCCCAAACGACACTTTGTAGGCAGGACGGACAAAGCAATATGGCTTGCAAAGGAGAGGTTGTGGTTTTGGAAAATGACCTGTGATTTTTTGAATATAAGGCTTTTGTTCATTTAGACAAATTTGTGAGATCGCCACAAATTTTCAAAATGTTCCCGCCCCATAATGAATAAGAAATTATTATATATGGGAAACGATTGGAAGTCCTATAATTTGTCCCATATCTCAAACATATTTCGAGGCGGTTTACCATGTAAAGAAAGGCTTCTATCTGAAGAGAATTCTTTGAATCGCTTTAAGGCAGAAATTTAAAATTTCAAATACCTGTACGTTAATTTTCTAAAAATTGTAGGAAAATTATGAGTATGAAGAAATCGAGCGTCTTCTTCGTGTAGCCTCTCTAGAAACCTGCTTGAAATATTTATGCATTCACCTTCTGAAAAAACGATAACTCAATCATCGAGTTTGTAAGGCTCATTTGATTTAAAATTTTGCACACTTAAAGACTTCATGATTTCAAAATATAAAAAAACATGTATGGTAAAAAAAGAAGAAGCTACACACAAAGGTTCAAATAAACGAATACTGGAATACGCCCAAACTCACAAGCTATACATTTTATATGTTTCAAATTTTTAAATATTATCAGTAAATATTACAAGTACTGAGGATGGTCATTAAATATTTAAAAAAAAAATATTGCAGTGGCTTCAGTACTTCTGTCGTATCCCGATTTGAACGATTTACCGATTACTGACAAAAAAATAATAATGTTGCTATGTCAACATATGAAAAATTCCTCGATAAATTTTAGCTGCACCACTGGTGTTACTTTATAAATTATTTTTCATCTGTATTATACTTAAAACCCTTATTATTAATGCGTTTATTTTTCTGACACAAACTACAGCAACTGAGGCTAAAAAAATAGTGTAAAATTTATGCAGTGAATCGGTATAGGAAGTTTAACAATTTACTTTTTTCATTTTATAACATAATTAAAATTTTGATTTAGTTCCAAGTTTCAACGCTCTAGCATTTATTAATGGGTCACCAGATATAAAAACCAAATATTTATCTTAAAACCCTCATTGAACTCCTTCGTTAGACCACCCAGTCTGAAAAAGTCCAGCTCGATCAAAGGTTAAATTTAGTGTACCAGTTACGAAAATTTAGAGACAATATCTCCAGGAGTTAAGTTATAGTTGGAGTCGGGCGTATACGGCGGACAATCGGAAAAAATTTCATTTTATTTTTCATTCCTGGTAAGGGAGTGCGGGTTAAAATATTGTACCTATCGTAGAAAGGTTAAATCTTTCTATAATTCATAACTCTTTTTTTTTCAAATAATTTTTTTATTTATTCTCAACTGGTTTATCCGTCTGATCTGAAGTAGAGGGGTTGTACGAGTAACTTGCATTGTGTTTATGGACATATAGAGGTACTCTAAATTTCATATTTGCGTTGGCGTACAGAGGTGGAATCAAAGAAAACCGGTGGTAAAAGGTTCCGTAAAATTTTACCATATCTCCTGGTTTTGATTTAAATTGATTTTCACTTCTACGAGCTTCTTATATAAAGCCTAAAAAGGGGTTTCAGGATTACTTAAAGAGTGAAATGTGTCGTAAGTTTTTGCATGAATTTCGCCATAGGTATCTCTCAACTTTCTGAAATTCTCGATATTCAATCTCCGATAGCGTAACAAATTCTGCTGCACCCTAACTTAAACCATGTTTCAATCTTTCCCCCAAAAAAATCAGAACTGCGCCCCTCAACGAAAGCTCTCGCATTATACCCATTGTGTGAAAACCATAAAAAAATCATAGGCGGTTAGACAACCGGACACCACTGCTCATCTGGAACCTCATGTGCGTGTACAGCCAAAATTAACACCTGAGTATCAGGGACGACATTGATACAAGGCAAGGGCACTCCCCTCCTCCCCGCCCTGAATTAGAGATTTGAAGGAAACTGTGATCTTGTATTATTTTCTCAAATATCTTCAAGAGGGTCTACATAAATAAACGAACATAGGTACTTCTATAAAGTTATACATATTAATAAATTTATCTGCTCATTACGTTGGCTTTGTATCATTAATGATACAATTAATAACGAATCATTAATAGTTTAGAAGTAACAAGTCATTAATGATTCTTAAAACGATTCATTGGTAACGGTTGAATTGGTCGTAAATAATGATTTACCTGTGCAGTGCAGACCAATGAATGTTTCCATAACGTCGCCGAAAACAATGTCTAAAAAATACTGAAGATTTGTCATTGGTATATTTTGTTAGTGCTTCTGCCATTGTCTTAATTTATTTGGCAAAAAACAAAGCGACAAAATGTTAAAAAGTCTAAAATTGGACACGATCTAATCCAATTTTCCGCAGCGTTTCAAACAATAACTCACACGAAGCTCAGCATCGAACAGGTGTCATTGCTCACCTACTCACCTTTCAAACTCCATTAGTGGAAATTATTACTTTGGCGATAAAAGCGGCACTGTCGTTGCCAAATCCATCGATAATCCAAAATCATATTTCGGCCCATCCCACGCGATGGCTATAAAAGCAATTAACCTCGGCGAATAATTCAGGTAAGGCTCCTTGAATTGGCTTTGCTTCGTGTACACAATGGACAAATCGGAGACTGTAGCTAGAAAATGAAGAAAAACGGAAGCTTCTGCTTCGTCTTGTTTACGACTAATCAGCGTCTTGCAGGAAATTCATTGTCTCTGTGAAATCTAAAAATAAAGCCACGGTTCGGGGAGCAGAGTTTTGATTCGATTGAACAAACAAAACTTCAGTCTTAATCCAGGTGACTCGAAGGAAGCTCGCGTTTCTATGCGAAATTTTTAACCCTCCAGTTTTCGGCGACTACATCAAAACTCCGTGTAATAAAATCGATAGAAGCGAAAAATTTTTTGCATGCAAAATAAAAGAAGTAAAGTGAAGTTGTGAATTCGGTCGGGTCAAATGGTTCAGAAGATACGAGTGAAGCAGTCGTTAGTGAAGTTTATCGGGAAAATTGGGGTGTGAAAAGTTATGCGGAGGGTAGTTCTTCGAATCGGTGCTAATTGGAGTTTCCAACTTTTCGTTTCAGGATCGCAACGGACCCAATTCGCCTGGATCGCCTTTAAAATCGCCCACGAAAATTCCCGGAGCGGCATCGCGACCAGCCAGCACAACTCCATCCATCAAGTCCAATATTTCGAGAAGTGCGTCTAGATCGCGAACCTTAAAAACACCCGAACCGGAAGCAGTTAAAAAAGGTGAACACCCCCTTCAATCCGAAATTTGTGTCAGGTGTGTTTTAAGCCGAAATTTGTATTATCCTTTCAGTTCCAATGAATAAAATCCAAGTAGGACATGCGCCTTCACCAAACCTTAAGGCGGTTCGCTCCAAAATTGGATCGTTGGACAATGCTGCGTACAAGCCGGGCGGCGGTAATGTTAAGATCGAAACGAAAAAAATTGATATTAAGGCTACGCCCAGGATCGAAGCGAAAAATGACCGATACGTTTCGAAAGGTGGCGATAAGAAGGTAAGTGCAGGACTAATTCTTCACCCAAAGGTCACAAAAACTTGTTTTATTTTCGTTTTTTTTCCTTTCCTCTCTCTTAAATGGTAGACTAAACAAAAAGCTTTTCGAAGAACAACTATTTTGTCTGATTTTTGCACCTTTCGTGTAGGCTCACCTTGAATTTGATTAGTAGGTTTTTCGTCCTTATAAGTAATTATTTATATTATCAATATAGTAACTGTAGTTTTGTTCTATTGCAAAAATAATTTTTAAGGATACGACACATGAAACACAGTTGCGTGACTTCTTAAGACATGAGGTCATTAAGACAAATTTCAGCCATTTGTGATTATTTATGATAGTGAAACCAAAGGCGGCATATATTCTTCCTGTTTTTAGGTATATTTTGTCATATGTATTGGTAATTGCAGCAGAAGTCGTTATGTCTTATTGATATCCGTCATATTGATTCCTCTCATCACGGGCGGTAGTTTGGAGGTAAAATTGGAGTTTGCTGTACATACAACTTCAATGACAATAGATTGAAGCTCCGTAGTTTTGTCGATTTTACTTTAATAATTTAATTTTGAAGACCTTATCAGAAAGACTGGAAGGCCCCATCACCCAGAATAAGGATCGTCGACGCCACGAAGATAATATCACAATACAAAAATCGTTTCGGTAAAAAAAAAGAAATCAGCAACCTAAACACAAGTTTAATCTTAAAATTGCCGTTTCCCGAAACAGACTCTTCACTTCGACTCTTGACTTCGACTTTTGACTTTGACTAATCACTCCGACTTCTGACTCCAAGACTCCAACCCTTAACTCCGACTCTTTACTCTCACTCTTAACTCCGGTCCGACTCTTAACTCTGACTCTTGCCTTCAACTTTTAACTCCGGCTTTTAAATTCGACCCTTAACTTCTACTCTTGATTCAAGCTCTTTGCTTCCACTCTTCACTCCGACTCTTGACCTTTTCCCTTCCTTTGGACTGTATATAATTAAAAATGGGACATTAAAACCTTTTTAGCCTTTAGACTCGTCGAAAAGTTAAAGGGGCTTCGATTCGATTCCTAGCAACATGGAAAATGTTATCCCATATTCTAGGCGGAGTAGCTGGCTATGTACCTGTTCCTTTGCTAGAATACTAGGTCAAACCCCAAAAATTTATCATTCCAGAAATCGTCAGTTCGAAATCCGGTGATAACATGGTTTTATTTTAAGATTTCCATCTCTCTAGATTCTAGTATCAGTTGGTAGTTTTTAGCTATGCATATCTATTAGCTAGTTAGCAGCAGGCGCTCGCCTTCACTTCGAATTTTAAACTTAAGTTTTTTCATTAAGTTCAATTTGGGACCCTTTCGTAGAAATGCATAAATGCCAAAATTTACCCCTTTACTTCCATGGATACCTGTTTGGGTCCTGCTCAGAAATCCGCCAAATCACCCATAAGCGCAATATGCAAATCCGTTTATGAAAAAAAAAATTTACCAGTGGAAAACCGAAGTGAGCTGCGAAGAACAATGTCTCAAGAACTAATGGCAATCACAATTGATAGACCAGATAGATTCATATGTACCTTTAATTGGTTTGAATAGAAGGCCGAGTGTGAGGATTGACTTAAAACGATGAATTTCGATTTTTGTTGTCTCATGAACGCCTTATGCTAGAAAATTAAAACTTTATACCTCTTTATATATTTTTTATATTTTTGTTTGTGAAAATTATGGGATGACAAAGGTAGTAAAAGTACTTTAAAATGTGCCGTTTCAGTTATCACATAAAATTTTGGTTAGTATATGGAAGCAGAAAAGGAAATGTTTTAAGACAAAAACTATCTCTATGTAAGGAGGATTTTATAAAAGCTTCGGTAGCCTAGTGACTTAGCCTACCCCTTCCCAATCACAACCAAGGTAGTTATTTCTTTTATTCGTTTTACTACAATATAAACGCTAATAATGTGGAATGATGTTGTCTAAATATACGCTATAATCGATTTCTTATTCAAAATATATAACAAACACGAAAGCAAACCCCAGCGTTTAAAATAATTGAGTCTAGTAACAATATCCCAATAATTTATGATTTCTACTTTAAGAATTTGATTGATTTCTTCGTACAATGAACCTCCGTTCTGCCCGAAATGTTATCATGCATAGTAAAATACACCTAAAAAAATACATCATCATATATGGAAGGATATGTTACAATCTTCTACAAACATTATTTAATTCTGCACACCATAAAGGCACAACAAGTTGCCCATTCCAACAAAGCATTTTTTTTTTACTTTATCAGGACATGGGTTTAATGTACGTATGAATAGTAGGTAACAATTTATAGCAGGTAATTCAGGTAATATACCGAAAGATTTTTATCGATTTTATCGTTACTTTAGGTAAATTTACATGGAATTCTTGTAAACTGACTATTTTCATTCTGAAAATAAATTTCTACATGTTGGCAGCGATTGACTATCTTGTTCACATTTTCGTGATCCAATTTAACAAAATAGCCACAACATTGATGATTGGAAATTAACGTAACATTCGATTTCACTAGCTCCAAGCCAGGGACGTGATTTGCGGGGCACTCTACACCCTCTACATTTGAAAATTGAAGAGTATCATATCTTTTTAATTTTTTCTGGAAAGTCTATATTTTAGAGAGTCAAAAATAGGTATATGTACATGTAAAAGGTGTTTAATGACTTTTGTATAAGATTGAGAATCGGACGGATTGACAGACGGACGGATAGAGAGATGTATAAGCAGACAGACAGACAGATAAACAAAATGCTTTATGGAATATGAGGATCAAATGGACGACAGACAGTCAGACCGAGAACCAGATAGACAGACGGTCAGAACGATTGACAGACCATCAGATGATCAGATGGATACACGATCAGTGAGATGAACAGAGAATCAGATATATAGATGGTCAGATGGGCAGACGGTCAGACGTTCAGATAAATTGGCGATTAAATGAACAAACTGTCTGATGAACAGGTAATCGGAAAATTGCTTCTTCTGCCGAATCTAAGATTTTTGGCGATCATTCCTACGCTCAACAATCCTTTGGCGCTGAATTAAACTTCTAATACTCCTTAAATTTCACGTAGCAACATAAAATAAAATATTTAATTCTCGAAATTTTTTAAAATTCTTTCGAAATTATCTGAATACGATAAATCTCATTATTTTTGACCACACGCAAGCAATAAGCTAAGGTCGTCAAGCAAATTACCGTCAATTAGTCTGAAGGCATCCAACTATGAAATGGTACATTGTTTTCAACGTTCCAAGATCGTCGAACGGAAACGAATAAATAAAGCAATCTAAAAATTGATTCTTCTATATTCTAGATCGAAGCTACCTTTATTAGCCGATAAGTTTTTCAATAAGTTCGTCAAGACAGAAATATTTTCTCTTATTCATAAAAAAAAATTTAAATAAAATCGTATAATTGAAATTAACCAGATTTCCGGGATTGATTGCAATCATCTCGGAAAAGAACTCTTTTTCAATATTTTTTTTCTCTTGATCACATTTTCTTAACAAATTTATGATTTTACTACAGCATTAGATTTTCTTTTGTACACTCACGATTTTAGATAGTATCAACAAAACTTCAGTGGAATGCAAAATCGAAAATTGGATCGTTGGAAAATGCTCACCATAAGCCGGGCGGTGGGGATAAGAAAATCGAAACAATTAAAGCCGATTTTAAAGATAAAGCTAAGCCAAAAGTTGGATCCAAAGATAACACAAAACATATTCCGAAAGGTGGTGATATTAAGGTATGTTTATGAATTTAATGTTTTTATTATTTTTTTGGTTTTATTTATTTATTATAATTTTTTTTTAAACATTATCATAAGCATGTTTTCGTCCAATTTTTGTCGAATAAACTACAAACAACTCTTTAACGGAAATTGAGTGAAATAAATATTTCATATGTCTTGTTAGCCTAAGGAATACGATAAATCTATAAAAACGTCCTGTCTACAAGGATTTGCATTTAAAATAATAATATTCGTTGCATGTGTGCATGTTTCAGTTGGTAAAATTAACTTTTAATTAAAAATAAAACAAATCAGCTTACAATTGCATGTATGTCTTACTATATATAACATGACTGTGGTTTTATGTCATACAGAAAAGGATTTAATTTTTGTAGACTATCTAATCCTTTAAAAAAATGGTTTTGAATGAATTTTTTTTAATTATTCATTATATTAGTTACCACTTTTTAATCGATCTGCTATACATCGTCGTATGCTGCATCAGAAAATTATTGTTTTTTCTATAACCCAACGTTAGACTTTTTTAAGCATTTTTTGTGGTCATCTTATCGTGAAGTAAGTAGTGAATCATCGATGAATCATTAGTATCCATCATTCGCTTCTAGTATTTCAAGACGTTTTTTAAAATTCTTATACGGATTATGTCATGCGTAAGAGTGAGAAGGGCTGTTTCTTTCTCCTTTGAGAGTTAGAAGCAAGCTTAACGTTTTCGATGCACTGAATTCAACTCTTCTTTTTTACGCAATTCGAGAATATTTACTTACCTAAGATGTAGCAAGGAGCTTCAGTGTGCTGTAGTAATATACGTGAAGTGGAAAAAACGACATTGTTTCGAGAACTGCCGTTGAAATTTTCTCCACAGTTTTCCTGGATAGGCAGATTTTTTTGTGATAGAAGGGTGAGAACTCGCATATCATGGTTTTGTCTAATGGTTGTCTTTGCTTGCTCTGCAAGAATTCAGCGACTCTCAGATCTTAGACGTGAACGAAACTTTCGATAATATTTTTAATAATAACCTCCTAGTAGCATGACTTCAAGGATAAAGTCCCGTGATTACGACAAGAAGGAACGCAAAATTGGTTTTGCCACTACTAGCCTAGCTTATTAATATAGTCTGCCTTGTAACTGGACACACTGACTCTGAATAAATAAATCAATTTTCCGAAAAAAAAAATTGATGACTTAATTTAAAGAATGGGCTGCCGCCAGCCAGAAGAGGTACCGACAGCAGCACGATGCAACGTAAATAATAAAATGATCTGGATGTTTTGTATCGTTTCCATGGTTGGATTCGGTCGATGCTTTCACATTGTGATGTCGTGCATTTAATTTTTACTTTCTCTCCGTGCAGGCTAGGTCTTTTATGTGTTCTATCAATTTTCTTAGCATTACCCTTAAACAATAAATAAACGAAATATGTACATGCAAATTAAATTAATCCTAATCGCTAACAGCTTGAGTCAATGTACCTTAGTATCCGAGACCCCCATAATATCATTTCATAACTTTTTAATTTTTTATGTCTTCTCCTTAAATTTTTGAAAGGCTGACGATGGCAAATCAGAAATCAACGTAAGTATAGTTTTTAGGACAATTCATTTTTATTTCACTTTACTTCAGTTCTTCAGTTTCTTCTATTTTTCTGTCCGAATTTATTATTCAAAATTTAATTCGCACCTACAGAATGTTGAATCACAATAATTTATTTTTTCTTAAATCAAAATTACCAAATTTTACACAACCAAAACTATCGATATTGTAATTTTCGGCTTTTTCGTGATTTTATCAGTGAATAAATTTTTCCTCTATTTTGTGGATCGTTGATATTTCAACTAGTGAAATAAAATAGTGCCTAGATTCTAGTAGTTTGTAGCTCGAATTCAATGAAAATTTACTAGAAAAATGCACCCCCGAAGGGATAAGTATTTTCTAGTTGATTTCAATAACTTGTAAATACTAACAATGCAACGTTGCCGTGATGTACTTTTCAGATTCAAACTCATAAATTAGAAATTAAGGCACAAAGCAAAATTGGATCCATGGATAATGTAAAGCACAAACCAGGTGGTGGGGATAAGAAAATTTTTGATGACAAGGACTATTTAAGGAATGTTGAGCACCCTGTTGCACCGTCACCTCCGACACAGGTAAACAGCTAGAATGTGTGATAATTAATATTTAATTTTTATTTAAAATATTTGATATTAAAATTTTTTTTAATTTAATTAAATTTTTTCTGCACATAAAGTATAACACACGAGAACACGTAACAATAATACTTATAGAAGAATGTTCAGCAAACAGTAATATTAAAGATTTTGTGTAAACTTAAAGAGCTTTTAAAAGTAAAAAAACTTTGCCTACAATCAAAATTTGATGCATTACGTTTTAGATGCATTGCATTCTAATTTTTACACTACTCTATGTTACTAGGTGGTCGGTCCAAGTACCACCTTCTTGCTAAAAAGAAACTTCACGCGTAGCGTTAAGCTTCACGTGGTGAAATAATAAAGTAGCAGACGGTTTAGTGAGTAGTTAGCTAAACTAAAAATCTCAATGCTTCAATCCTAACGCGATGCAAGTATATTTTCTAGACATGAATTAGGTGCTTGCTAGTAACGCACAGAAGCACTTACCTTAGCCGATATCATTAAATACCCGTCGGCCTAGTAGTAGTAAAAGTAACCAATGATTAAACGAGTAATAGGTAGCAAGTACAAATAACCCTTACGGAATCGATTCAGTAAACATTATTCTTCCTACTGGGCCCATTGATTAAACATCTCTCAAATCCGAAAGTATTAGGCAATTCTCAGTAGAAAGGGATTCTGATCTATGCTCATATTGTTCATAGCTATCGGTATCTTAAGATCGACTCCTTTATTTCGTCTAGTATTATTATCATTTCTGAGGTTAACCAGAATTTGGTGCTCTGATTGGTTATCTAATACATTAATCTCGCTACCAAGTTTATTTTCTAGACCAAAAGCTCTTTATGTTTTGATAAATAAAAAACTAAAAATTTAAATTTCAAAAATTATACAGCTTTCAACACCAGCTTATAATGCTTCTCAAGCAATAGCATAATTTATTTTGTTCGTATAAAAAAACACACTTAAAATTTAAAATTCCTGCATTTTAGGAGTATCTTTTCACATATTACTGATAACGAAACGAAACCAAAAAGATAAAAAAAATATAAAATTACTATTATAGTAAGTTCGAAAAAAAACAAGTAAAAAATTTGAGCGTGAGTTTTATCTTTATATGATTTTCCCTATGAACTAACTCGTAAAACCGTGTGAGCCTCTTTCGTGCAATTTCTGAAGAATAATGTTTTTTTTTAAAGCCGTATTTAGTTATGCTGGGAAATTTTACTGACACAAAACAATTTATTTTTGAACAAATCACATTTGTAATTCATGTAAATTAATAATCGTGTAACTACACATTTTTGGTACGAACCTTTTATTCAATTTTATGAGCTCTACGCCCAACTCCTTACTTTAAGCTAAAAAACCCATCCAAATCCCACATTCAAAATAGTTTTCAACCAGAACACCTACTGCAATAATTTCAAAATGATATTTCATATGATTCCTAAGAGGAGATAATTTTTTTGATCCTCTCTGTGAATAATCAGCCCCTCACAAAATATATTTACATGTGTACAGAATTTCAATTTTTTATCATAAACTTATTAGAAACATGAAGCTTAAATACACCATAAGTGGAGTTCCGAGACTACACCTTTCGTCGAAATTTTAAAATCAAATTATGCAAGGAAAAATAATCCTTGAGCTGAAAAATCACCAACTATTACTTACAGAGTATGAAGCACTCGAATGGACACTTTTCATGCTGTATTTTGTCCAAAACGTGAAAATTCAAAATTTTTGAATTTTTTCCTTATAAATTTGAAATTTAATTTTCAAAAAATAAATTAAAATTTATCATTTGGGGGCGGTAGTAGAAGTCTCGAATACCTTTCCCCAAAGAGGTTGAAGTAGTTAAGATCAAACTAGTACAACGAAGCTCCAAACACACCTTTCGGTAGTACATACATGGGGTCATAAATAAGCGGAAGTCCATGCATAAAATATAAATGTTCTGTTTTGTGAAAGCGGATTTCCTTGAAAATTTAAAACTAAATTGTTTTGTTGTCAATATGTTACAATTTTGTTTCCAAGCAAAATTAAGGATTTTTACTTTGAGTTTCGTTATTCTAATTATTGTTTTTGATATTTTCGATTTTTTTTTATAATTATTAGTTTAATAATTTTGATTTTTGTAATTTTAAAAATTTATATTTTCTTTTCAATCGAAAAAAATACAATTTAGAGTCCTACATCAGCAGTGATGACAACTTCATCTGGTGCTGACGAAAATTTAAATCAACAACAAAGTTAAATAATTAATGTTTGATTTAAACATTGATTTGATTAGTTTTCTTCTGTGTTCTAATATTTAAGATATATAAAAGAGAACAAGAAAAAAAATAAACAACAAGAAAGAGAAACGTTATAACAATAGTTTTTAGAAATATTTTTCATATACGATTTCACAAAATATTATACAACACACAAGACACGAATAACAATCAGTTTATTTCGAAAATACACTAGATGATTTTGAAAGAAAGACGAACCGAACGATGTTCCAATTATATTTGTGTACATACGAAAAAAATTCATTACATAAATATTACAATGATTACATGCAGTCATTCCTTTTATAATAATAAAAAATCCGATTTGAAAAAAGTGAAATTTTTAAAAGAAAACTGGAACTAGGTACTGATTTACTTTATTGTTTGTCTTTTCTACTGTTCTTGTTGGTAGTAATGTGAAAACCAAAATTTATATAACTATGATAAAACAAATAAAGTAGCCAAATTTGTTTATGCCCATTATATTGTTAAATTATAATTAAATGTTGTTTTTTCATCATGCCAATAGACTTAGCTGTTTTAATCAAGTTTTAATCTGATTGAGTAACAGCTATGGCAAAATAGTTTATGTATATCACAAACGAATTAAATATTATAAAAATAACTCAAATTCTTATTTCACTAATTTTCAAATATTAAATACCTCAGTTTACCGTCACAAAACCAAAAAAAAACAATTGCCGAGAGACGAAACAAACAAAAATCCACCAAAAATATTACATACTTGCCTTAATATTAAAAGGAACAAATTATAAAACTATTAAAAAAATTAATAATACATTTCTCACATATTCCCTCCCTGCAATGATCCCGCATCAAATTTCCTTCACAATCAGCCGAACAAAATTAAAAAAAAAAACTTTTTACTCCAATCAAATTTCGGTTGATTGTTTTGGAATTTTGAATAAGTAGAAAGTCCGCTTAAAACGTAGTTTGATTCTATTCACCAAAGCGTTGCTAAAATTTTGTACTACAGATTAAAGAAAAAATTTTCAAAAAAAAAGCAAACAAGAAATTTTCTATCAAATTTGCACAATAAGTAGCTGCTGAAGAAATTTTTTGGAAAATTTCAAAATTATATGAATGAAAACAAAAAAAAAATTTGGGCACCTAGACACTCTTTAAAATAATTATGTAAATGCTTGTGAAGTAAACACGACAATTATATAATGAAAGAAATTTAATCATATAACAATAACAAATACACTTTATAATTTAAAAATGCTGTTATTATTTCAAAAGTTTGCAATTTGTATTTTGACTATTTTGAATTTTTGTGGAATTTCATTAAAATTATTATGATAAACTTTAAAATTAAAGAAAAGGAAACGACGAGAACCGAATAATTAATAACATAATGAAAGTAAGAGTTTTGTAGCAATCTACACACCTATTAAATTTGACAATTTTTAGATATTATAAAAATAAGGTAATTATATAATTTATATACAAACAGACATAATATATTATTTAAAATAAATATGAGTCTAAGTTACTGATCAAAAATTTTGGTTTTTTTTGCAAGTGTGAAAATATGAAATTTTTGTAAGTTTTGAAATTGAATGCCGTTGGAAAATCTGAAAATTAAAGAAGTGCCCCAATGAGTTGAAGGAATCAATGAAAGAAAATTAGTTTAATGTTTTTTTTTTGGATTTGAAGTCGAGCCATATTTTGAGGTATGTATAAATTCGGTAATTATGATTTCTCAATAAATTGTTTTTTTTTTAATTGAATTATGGCCCCACTGCGGCATATGGCTCCGTATACGGGGTGTCCTATGTCAGTTGTTACTTAGGTAGGATTTGAACACGACCTCTTTAGCAACTGTACATATGTAATATTTTTTCTACCTCTTAATTAATTACTGTACACAAATTACAGGTTCGAAGATCTCTCTCTTCCCTTCATCGTACAAAAAAGGGAATAAGGTAAAAATTATTCTAGTAAGGTAATGCCTAAAAATTACCTTAATGTTTTTTTCCAAGTAAAGAGGATATTTTTACGAATTTTTCAAATTTTGATTTTGTATTCGACCGAAATTTTCTCTGGAACTGTTGTTCGATAAACAAAGGTGAGTGAAACAGTGAAAACTACCACGAAAAATTCATCGCCCTTAAATAATATCTCCTTAACACGAAAAAATTATCATCAGAAAAAAGACGGGCATGACTGTTGACTTCTAATCCTTCAGTGATGGTTACTTTTTCAGGTCCTAAATTAGCTTCCGATGGGAGCATAGACTGTACCTGAGCAATGACTTTTACCCGTCGCCCAGACTTATGTTATGGATGTTTCACCCGATTGACTTAGGATCCTACGAACTCCAGGCGCCAATCATTGTTGGTTGTCGATATCCAGTAATCGTTGCCGGCAAATCCATCCGTTTTGCTGTTAGTCACATCAAGTGATTTGCCATTTGTAGAGCAAGCGTATTGTTCAGCCCCTATCACGCAGGCAAATAATGATTCAATATAGTTGAATTTTGTCAGAATAACAGCAAAGCCTTATCAGAAGTAACCGACCTGATAAAATCGCGTTTAGAGGTTTTGTGAAAGTGTGGAAATTTATTGAATCCTGTAACGATGCCTCAACAGGAACCAGGTCTTGAGTTGGATCCGTCGTCGGGTGATTTTCACTATGTACTCCTTCCATAAACCTCACAATACTCCATCAATTCCTTCCTACACACTTTACTTCTGCTAACAGGTAAGCCGATTTCGATCCTCTTTGAACCTGTTTTACTCCAGTATTATTTCTGAGTCTGAATGCCTCTCTTGCACTGTCTAGTTTGTGGCCAGAATATTCCCAGAGTTATTATACCGTGAATGGTCCTTAATTCCTTTAATAATGCGACCTGGAACGAGGTATCCAGATCCGCGATGAAGCACTCTGACACTCTTAGCCTGGATATCTATCCCTTATCCATCGGTGGGCTGATGTGATATGCTTTTATGTAGGCATTAAAAAATACCTCAGTCCAGAGTGATAATTTTGATGTATGTCTGCCTTCCCAAGTCACGTCGGGCTCACCACTTTAGCAATTCCGAATATTTCGAGTAAATTGCACTATCCTCCATAGTCAGCGATTTATTTTTTATTGCACAATGTCTGCTACCGCCTAAAATTACGAAACATTATATTACAACTATAGAAATTACTAACTACATTTTTCTTCCACAGATTCTTTTTGACTAAACTTCAAGACCTTATACGATTTTTTAACAATACACGAAACATTAAACAACTACAGTTTTACAATCAGCGACACCAATTTCGAAGAATTTAGCAAATTTTGCAAAATAATTACTTTTGCGTAGTGCTTCTTTTTTCTAACATTATAAACTAAGAAAAAAATCTTATATCACTTCTTTATCACGAAAAAAAAAATTTAATTCAAGCAAATATTGCCATCTAAATAAGAATTTAGTAAGTAGAGTAGACATTTTTTTTTTATTTGTTTAGACACAAGAATTTTTATTTCAATGCAAAAGAAATTTATTACAATTCTCCTTGAATTATTTATAAATAAATTATTGAAGACATTATTTAACACGCGACGTGATATTTTTTTTTAGTATTGGCGAACTCCATCAATGGTAAGGACATCAACATTGACGTCATCAATGTCACTACCGGCAGAGTGTATCGTCCTTTCGATGTCGACACCGTCCTTAACGTTCGGCAGACCGAAAAGTGCCGGTCCGAAATCAGCCCGAAACGGACGAGCCATTCACCCGAAACCATTTCGCCTTTATTAAAACGTTGCACTATGTAATTTTTCATTGTTGTGTCATTCTGCTTTTTGTTATAAGTAGACAAGAAACACTAGCGTACAGAAGCTGAAGTATAGATCGGATTCCCGGATTATTATATAGAAGCCCCGACGTTCATCTACACTTTCGACGATTTCCTAAATACCCTACTTTCAACCCTTTTCATCGGTGCTGTTACTAGGTACAGGGGAAAACTTCTAAAACCGGAGCCAGAGTCACCTAAAAAATATGCAAAATGTTCATTCGCATTTTCTAACAGAACTTATACTCATTGCCGTTAGACTTCGAATCCGAAATATAATTTTAAATATTTTAAAACATTATTCAAGACATTTTCACAAGTTTCTTGTAAAAGATGCTTCGAATGTTTTCCAGAAAAACATCTGTAATTTATATATATATAATGTAATTATTTTTATTCAAAAAAAGAACCATTCATAAAACTACACACACTCATTACTCACAAAACTATAAGGTCACATTCTCTCTGCTATATATAAAAATTTTACTAACACACTGAACAATTTTTATAAATACATACTTTATAAAATTAAAAACTATAAAAAAAAAAATACATAGTACAAAGTATGCATCGCACCCATTTTCAATATGTTATCCATTTTACTCGTATAGTACTAAAATTAAACAAAAAAAAACAACTAAAAACGGGAACAATTATCTAGTATGGAATAAATTTTATACAAAACAAACAAACGGAATAAATAGATCAAACTGAATTCAACTTTTGACAAATTAAACATAAAATGATCAAAATAAATTTTTCAACTCTATTATATGTTACTAATGATACTCACATTTGTATTTCTGTATATTTGTTATTTCGCTCAATCGAAATTATTTGTTATTGCAAAACCTAAATGTGAAAATTTATCGGAAATAAATACAAATTGTTTAATGAAAAGATTTCGTTTTATTTCGTTAAAGAAAAAGGAAAAAATATTTGATAATTTGTTCGACTCTAGCGGACAGCATGAACAAAATATTCTAAAAATGAAAAGCACTTCGACAATTATTTAAGAAAAGAAAAATCCAATAATTTCGCTTCTGTGATGTGTATTTTTAATTTCACACTCATAAGTTTTAAAAATCCTTACAAAAACAACAATATGATTAAATTACATACAATTTTCATTTTGTTTTGCTTGTTTTTTTTTGTTATTTCGTACATAATAATATTTTTATTATTCTATTTTTTTTAGCTTTTCTTTTTTTATAGAATATAATTTATTTATTTATATATTTTCATGAACTTTTAATGCTTTCTTTATTTTTATACAAAAATATATTTAAGTTAATGTTAATAAGAGCTGTTAATTTTCAATAGTATTATTAATTGATTTTTTATTTTGTTAAGTTTTCGTTGAAGCTTTTTATTTACGCTTTTTCTTTTGTTTTTCTTCATTCTTTCTAAGCAACTTTACTGAATTGACAATAAATGCACACACGATCTTACGAAACATGGAAACTGTTTAATGTTTCGTTCACTTTTCTTATTTTAATGTGTAAAAAGCATAAATAAAAAACTTGGTTACAGTTTTTTTTATTCAGTTTATGGAGTTTTGTGCTATCGAAATTTTGTAGTTACGAAATGAAAATAATTAAAACAAAATCAAAATAACACTGTCCAGGATATCATAATTTTACAGTGTGGCTATAATATGTAAATTAGCAGATCTAGAAGCATTGCGTATCTTGTTATAGAAAATGCTATGATTAAAGAGTATTCAGTGAATGAGATTTTAAACCTATGAAGCTGAAAACGTGATTAAGGTGCCGTTTTGGAAATTGAGTACATCATAAGAATGTTTTTTTTGGGCTATAGCTCTGCCTTGAGTGAAATGGTCAAATACGTGAAAGGTCGATGTACGTATAAATAATACTACAACATGTTGGTGACATTATTTGACGAGCATCCAAAAGAAATATTTAGATGAATAAAAGGAACTAATATTTGACTTGAAAGAAACTTCCAGAACATGCCTCAAAGAACCACGGAAATTGAATGCAGTTACAAGAATGTACCGATTAAATTTATGCGGCTTTGAAGAAAATAAATAATCTGTAAAATAAATAATCTGTACAGTACAGATTTGGTACCGTTCAGTGAGTATTACCTGTTTCTAAATTTGGTTTTGCTGTCTAGCTCTAGGTATATTTCCAACGGAGGTCTATTTTGCAGAGTTCGACAAATATTATTTTTCGGCTGGCTACAAAATCGTCGCTGGTCTAAGGGCCGGTTTCACAGTAGAAATTTGAACTGAAGTTGAGTTAAACTTAAACTGAAGAATAATCTGCACTTGAAACTTGACCCGATTTCACTCAATTACTGTGAACTAATTTAGCTGAAATTAATCTTTTACTTTATATTTTAGATTACGATATCTCACGAACCAATTGCACTAGAAAAATAAAATTCGGTTTCTGTATAAAGGTTGACAAATAAAGTTTGATGAAAGTAAAATTTTTTAAGAGGGAGGTGGAGCATGGAAGTGGAGGGGATACGAATTTTTAAAAAGAATCACGTCTCATATCTCAAGAACAGTGTAAGATAGATGCTTAGAATTTTTACCAGAAGTAGGCCTTATAGACCCCTATTAGAAAAAAAAGTTTGGGGGTTGAGGGTGTAGAGGGTAAGAGTGGGGGAGGGTGAAAAAGAAAAAGTTCAGATTTTTAAATCTCGAGAACCTATAATGATATAAAGCTAAACCTTGATATTTAGATAGAGCTATAGTAGTAGCATGTTGGAAAAATATAATTTTTTACAGGGGTAATATGGTACGGTGGTGCTTATGCTACAAAGTTGAAACGCGGTATATATATGTAAATTAACTAAAAAAGTAATTTAGATAAACAAAATTTTAAAATATCCATTGGCGTTTGAAAGAGGGGGGGGGGGGCCAAAAAAAATTATCATTGAAAATGGAATGCATATATTTTCACGATTTTCGTCATATCTATTAGGTCTTCCCAAATATTGAATTCATTTCTATTTTACGGATTCTTCATATAAATACCTTGAAAGTGTTTTCAGGTTTTTTGAAATTCGACCCCTTAGAGGGTGTAAAGGGATTGTATACTTTTTCACGAATTCTGCCGTATCCCCCAGTTCTGATTGATATCGAATATCTTTTCACTTTCATAGTCTTGCGTCATAATCGCCTAAAACTTGTTTTTAAATTTTTTCTTTTTTCAGCCCCTAAGAGGGTATAAAAGGGTTGAACACGTTTTCACGAATTCCGTCATATCTTTTAGAAGTGATAAGAAATTGAATTGATTTTTACTTTCTCGTGCTGTCTTCATATTTATTTATTAACTCCTTTCAGGATTTTTGGATATTCAACCCCCAAGTGGGTGTAAGGAGGTTGCATATGTTTTCACAGATTCTTACATATTGCTTAGATCTGATGATATATCGAATTCATTCCGACTTTGACAGCTCCCGCACTTTGACCCGAAAAATAATAAAGTTTCGCCCAGACCATTGGCAGATTTTTTTACATTGGTATACTCTGCCTTTTCTGTTATTTCATTTCGTTGTAATATTTAAAATTGAAAAATGGAAAAACAACAAGTTTGTCGAAGATCTAATTCTATTTAATTTCATCACTAATCGAAAATATTTTATTTAAACTCACTAATTCTGATCGTTCCAATTGTACTTTGAATTAGAGTAGAATTGACTAACTGTTAAAAACGTAAATCCAAGCTATAAACCAAAGAACTTCTAACGTTTAGCTTAATCCTAGGATAAAACTTGAGTTTAACAACCTCTGTAAAACGCATTATTCGTTTGATCCTAAGTTTAAAGAAAATTATTGATTTAAACTTCGACTGTGAAACCGGGCCTTAGCGTACCGCGCTAAAAGGAGAATATGTCGAGAAATGAATAAAAAAAAGTAACAAAACTCTTCCCTAACTCAGCTACTTATCAAAAAACTGTGGCATGACTGTTGGCATTTTTTGAAGAACGTCTTTTTTCTGTAAAGCTTTTCTAAAATCTTTCTGACATTATTTTTCTAGAAATAACTAGAAAATTATATTACAATATCTTTGATAATCGCTAAGGACTAAAATGGCAGTACTTAAAAGTTATAGTAATGCATAAAACGGCTTCTTCTTCAAATAATAATTTTTCATTGATTTATCTGCTTTTGTTCGATGAGTCGTCCTGGGCAGAAATATTCTTCGGTTTACTCCCTACCATATTTGAGATACACATGTAACTTGCAAATCATAATTTTACCAGGGCAAAAAACCTCATTAACAGCTTAAATCCTTTGTATTTGAATGATTTTCTTGCTTTGTCAGGAACTTAAAGGCGGCACGAACCTCAATTGGCTCTTTGAGTTTTTTCGAAGTCGACTTAATTGGGAGCCTCAGTTTAAAATGGCACGTATAACTGCTGTCTGATGTTTACAATTCCTGTCGACCTCCAACAATTTCCGTTGTTAATGGCATACTAGTTTTGTGGTAGGAAACTTGACGAGAATTTAGTCAAACTCCTCTTTAAAGCGAGAGTTATTATTTGAGACGACGCTTCTGGGAGCCTTAAAGTGTCCTACATCCCTTTTTTTACCCTATCCTCTGCATTAACCAAATTACAACCTAATAATTTCCCTCAACTTATCGAACTACATACTCGTAATTCAACTTTTCTTTTGCCTTTTCAGCACACCCTAGTAAGAAACCCGATTACTTGCATGTTCCTCGGGAAGTTTCCATCGCAAAATAGTTTATTCAAATATTATCTTAAATTAACGGCCTGCATTCTAGATCTGCTCGATTACAATTGACTAGATAAACCTAATTTTAAAACCTTAATACGTAAGCTATTAGCAATTTTTGATTACTTTGGTATATAAGTTAATTGAGATGTTCCGAGTATTCAAAAATAACTTACTAATGGGAAATACAGAAAAAATACAAACAAACTAAAATTTAAAAGAGAAAAATTATTCGAGGGTTTTTAGTTGGTAAAATTCCATAAAATCGCATAAAATAATTTACAAATGTTAAATTTGATCGTAGTTTAGATTTTGTTTAAGTTATTGAATAATTTATGAAAACCAAATGAATTTACACCAAAATAAAGTATAAAAATACAAAAAAAAAACAACTAAAATTGTTTTGCAATTTCTTTTAGATGAGAACTATATATCTTAAGATTAGAGGTATCTTGCTTTAAAAATGTTAACATCGAGCGTAACTATCATAAGATGAACGCCACATAACTTATAAAAAATCATCATTAAAACATAATAAAAAAAATAATAATTATGGCTGCACAACTCAGTCTTTGCACCGTAGGGGTCATTCTCATGTTCATGTGTGTATTTTATGTACTACAACAGAGCGGCTATGTAATTGCTCATCTTTAAATGATATATAAAAAAAATGATATTATAACGTCTGTATGATCTATGAAATGCGTTTACATTTAAATGAAAATAAAAAGAGGCTCAGCAATGCATTGCACAGCGAAACCAAAGACAGAAATCACTTTATAAATTTAATGAATAAAATTCTTTCACATATCGATGAAAGATAATCACATCACATATTAGGTATTTATGCAAATTAGCTGAGTGACTTAAAAAGCAAAAGAGCTAATAGAAATGCGAGCTATAACAAATTTAAAAGATTTTAGTCGTACACAATTCGTACATCGATTTGTGTTTTGGTTTGTCTAGAACTTTCCGAGATTTGTACTACGACAATCTGAAAAGACTCTTTTTTTTTAGGAGAAAACTATGCAATCAAAAGTTTCATATGAAAACCAAGCCCATCGAACGGTTCGTTTCGCTTTATACACACAGTCATCGAGCGGTAACTTTGTGCGGTACATAATTTCAACTTAATTCTTTATGAGGAACAGAAAACTTCTCAATGGCTTCGTCATCGTCTATTTCTACACTCAGTTGAACTGCATAGAGTTCGATTGTGTCATAATATGATTTTTATTTAGTTATATTTCTTTCTTTTTTAAATGCTCGCTACTATGGATTTTTCGTAAAATGAACGTTTTTTCGGTTGTTTTCAGTATAAAACTTTTGTAAAATCTAATTGTTTCCTTTTGAATATTTTAATAGGCCTAAATGAAATATGTTGAGAGATTTGTTTTTCTTTACGGTTGTCTTAAGTTCAGTATTTCTCATCACGGGGTTTTTACACTTAAATAAGAGAGAATAATTATATTGAGTGAAAAAGGGTATTTACATGACTACGCATTTCCTCTGGCGACGCTTTTGAGGTTCGGGCCTTAGAACTGCTCTCACGGCTTCATCGAAGACCTGTAAATAAGAAATTGAATTCTCGAATGGCATCAAATCATCATCGCGCCTTAACATACCTGTTTTAAACCGCGCTGTGTTAGTGCCGAACATTCCATATATTTGACAGCCCTAATTTTATTAGCCAACTTTTGACCTTGCTCGCGTTTCAACGGTGAAAGTCCTTGTTCTGCGAGTGCACTCAACGTTTCCCTATCGTCGCGTAAATCTATTTTTGTGCCTAAAAGTGAGGAAACAAATCCACTCAATTAAAACTAATCAACTACGGACTAAATAAAAACCAATTTACCGACTAAAATGATTGGCGCATCTGGGCAGTGATGTTTAATTTCAGGATACCATTTCGATGTTACATTTTCAAAGGAAGACGGACTAGCGACACTAAAGCAGATCAGAAACACATCGGTTTGTGGATACGATAGAGGACGCAATCGGTCGTAGTCTTCTTGTCCGGCCGTATCCCAGAGTCCTAGTGAAACTTGTATGCCATCGACAGCCATTGGTGCCGAATAATTATCAAATCTGTGGTCAGAAAAAAATTATTATTATTTATTGTTGGTCGATCTACTTGTTAAGTCCATGATACTCACACTGTCGGGACATATTCGCCAGGAAAACTGTCTGTCGTGTATGAAATTAACATACACGTCTTTCCGACTGTTCCATCTCCAACAACAACACATTTAATGGGGCGACCTGAGGACATCTGCAATCGGAAAAAATCTCTATATTACTGCTGCGATAAAAAGAGTACATCAAGAAGCTTAAATTGAAGATATTTCTCGGAAATAGTACAGTTCTTTCAATTCTATGGGAATATAGATTTCTAGAAGAAGAGAGAACAATACAACAGCAGAAATCGAGATCAAGTATATTCACTGGCAGTCATCAGCTAGACGAATCTACTCTACACAGATCTCAACACCGTTGTGTAATTGCGATAGAACCCTTCCAGTTCCCATGTTTCCTGAACGTGTGATTCCACACTCAACGCGACTTCGTGATGTCCTGTTCACTAGTACTTTACCGTTGTCCTTTTTGAGGCATATACTCAATTTGGGGAAGGTTAAGCGAATCGTTTTTAAAATATAGTAAAGATTGGTAGAAATATATGCATTACGAACTGCTACGAACTGATTTTTAGTTTCAGATAAATTTGATTTCAAAGGACTGGATGAATTATTGATGAATCTATAGAAAACATACCGCTGTTTTTAAACATTGCTTTCAAAAAAGTTTCAGACAATTCTTTTCTTTGAATTCTGTTTATAAAAACTCTCATAAAACTGGAAAATTTGTTAATTTCGAACAATTTTTCCGAATTAAGGAACTTTTACTGAATACTGATAATAACGGCGGACCTAAGCAAGATCCGGGGTACGTCACGCTGAACAGAAGGCCAGTTTGAGAAACGATCCTCCACATCAACTTGCTACGGACACACATGAAGTATAGGCGGAGGAAGGGCTGTCGCGCAATTTTGAGAACATGTAGCAGCCGCGCAATTTGTCCAAAAGTTGCATTGATACAACGTTATCGAAGGTATTGCAGAAATCACGCAGAACTAAAGTTACAACCTCGTCTAATGTCGTTAGTAGTTAATAAAAATACTAAGGGAATATTAGAGCAAATCTACTCCAAACTTGTTTGGAATTGCCTCCAATGCCTGATTGAACTCGGAAATAAGAACAGAGTTAGTCTCATTTGGATTCTGGGACACAGCGGCTATGTAGGTAATGAAATGGCCGACTTAAAGGCTAGGAAAGGTTCAGAAGCTGACTTCATGGGACCATATCCATTCTGTGGGATACCATTAAGCACAGCCAGAATGAACATCCGAATGTGGCAAAAATCGCAAAGTGCCATTCACTGGGACCTGGTACCGGGCAACAGGCACTCAAAGCTTTTTATGCCAAAACACTCGGAAAAAAGAACATACGATTATCTAAAATTAAGCAGATATCAGTCCCGAACCTTAGGGGGAGCTCTGACTGGACATTGTCACATGAGGAAGCATCTCAATAGGATTGGTCTCTCTGAGACTAAAATTTGCAGAATATGAAATGACGAAGACGAAACACCAGAGCATATCCTCTGTGAATGTGAGGGTCTAACTCGCAAAAGGCTTCGTCACTTCGGTCAGGGTTTCATGGACCCATCGGAATGTTGACCATTCCTCTTCGCAAAATACTAGGCTTCATTGAAAGCGCAGGGATCGAAGAGGAATCATAATCAAACCGGGGGCACGTCACAATAAGCCCAACTGAGGCTGCAGTGACAGAGGTTAACCATACCAACCCCTATTTCCAAATATATCTATCTAGGGCAATGATAAGCAGTACCCAGCCACGTTCTCATCATCAATGGCGCGACAGCCTAAATCGGGCCAGGACCTGCAGGATACATTATCTGAAGTTATCTTCGTTCAGCGTCCTCCAATTTGCGTCCTCGATCTGCAATCTGCGTCAACTGAGTCCTCGTATCTTTTCGCGGTTTTCCCACCGGTCGTTTGCCCTGGGCTCTACCTTTCGGTGTGTGTTTGGGAATTCTTCCGTCGTCCATTCGGTACACATGACCAGCCAATTGTAGCTTACGAAATTTTATAAGGGTCGATGCGGATGGGTCGTCATAGATGTTATACAACTCGTTGTTGTACCGGATACGCCATTCAGTGCCTTCTTTTACTGGTCCCAAAATTCTTCGAAGAATTCGTCGTTCAAAAGCGTCTATTGATTTTTCAGACGCTTGGGTGATAGTCCACGGTTCACTTGCATATAGTAGCACAGGTCTTATTATGGTCTTGTATATGCGAAGTTTGCTCTGCCTGTGCACTTTTTTCGATTTTAAGATCGGGAGAACCGTGAAATACGCCTTATTTGGTAGTGTGATCCGTTGTTTTACTTCGTTACCGTTCGTTGCCGTCTATTACAAGATGTGATCCCAAGTATGAGAAATGATCCACATTCTCCAGGTTGTAGTCCCCATGGTCATATTTTGTCTAGTTGGCGCATTTCTTCTTGTTTGGGTCATGAACTTGGTCTTATTCTCATTGACCCTTAACCCGACATCCTTTGCCGCTGAGTCTAGACAGTGGAAGACTTCCTTCGCGTCTGGAACAGATCTGGCCATGATGTTTATATCATCCGCGTCTGCCACTAATTAAGTGGACTTGATTAGTAGGGTACTTCTGGTATCAACGGGTACCTTTCTGATTACATATTCCATGGCGAGATTGAAAAGCATGGGAGCGAGTCCATCTCCTGCTTCAGACCAGATTCTGTTCGGAAGCTTTGGGTAACCTCGTTTTGTATCCTAACTTGGGATTCAGTGTCAGTCATGGTCATTTTGGTTAAGTTCTCATAATTTATTGAAATTTAGTTTCTGTCTCTAGTCTAGTCTAGTCTCTCTACGTTATTGGTGGATGGAAAATATCACAGGACATGAATAGAAAAAAGCTACTCATTACAGTCGTTTCTGTGTGTGATTTTACCATGCAAATCTGGCTGAATTCCATTCCACTCATTCACAAATCAAATTCATTCGTAATACTTCTAAACTTCTGAATCCGGCGAAGAAGCTAACGTGCTTCGCAAATTGAAAACTCGCCCTTATTGTTCAAACCGTTTCTGAAGCAAAGGCTACGACAGGGATTTTAGCCCAGCTGTTGCGCGTCCAAATTGATGGGTAATAAATCCCATTACTTTTCGAATCAAAACTACGAAATCTGGGTGTCTTCTAGAAGACCGTGGCTTAAAGCCCATAAGCTATCAGTCCCAATGGATCGCAGCGCGTTACACCCGCTTTCTTACCCGAAGAAACCTATTAAAGCGATTCGACGGAAGTTCGTAACTCCTAATCATTGTCTTGGCTGTTTATGGGCGGAAAGTAGAAGCGAAATTTGTCTGCACGCAGCACTATAGACGATACGAGCGATTCGAATAGGCAGTCCGGCAGCAAACATCCAGCCGGTGGCCTATCGACGATTGGGTTGAATCGGTCAAGTACAGGGCACGGCCCGTCGACTTCCTAATTGGAAAAGAAAAGAGAAATCGCCGAATCCAATCAGTCCTAATAAGACTTGGTCGCCAATCGGCGTAATAATGAGATTCGAAATCAATCGCTCGAGCACGTTTCAATCTCCCGCTAGTCATCCCCTCCCCCGCACTCGCTTCGCATAAATCACCCGAGCGCCACAAGTGGGACTCTCGCCAGCTCTACGTTCAAGTTTTGTTTTCCTGCACACAGCGGCCCTCTTGACATCCGATGCCCTCAAGAGTGGCAAAGTGGAAAGTGCACGGCGACAAAGAATCCCGTCGCCCTTTGCGGCGCACCTCGCAAGACCCAGTCACCACCGCAACATCCACCCATCACAGAAGAATCGAACCATTCGGGAAATTATCAAGAAGTCGACTTTGTCGCACGGTCCGAATCGCCTGTATTGCAAACAAAACGCCCAGGAACAAGCGGAAAATGTCGAAAAGCAGCGAAAAAATCACGGCAAGCAACTGAAGTCGAGAAAATGACAACGCCTGTACGCAAACAAAGCGACGATTTATCGCCCGTCTCTCACCTTCACCGCAACTCGAAAAACACCACAATTTACACAGAACTCGTACAATAAACGATTTTAGACGACACCGACTCCTTTTGCTCCTTTCATTTATACAAATTCGACCGGAAAATTTCCTGCACTGTCACCGATTCCGAAAGTTTCGCTAAAAAAACACCACACACAGCCCACGGCCCCGTTCTTTCCTCTTTCCTTTTCCGTAGTTGTTGGCTCTTCTTCGCACAACGTCAACTGGACCGGTGTTGCCATAGAAATTCGACGGCGCCATTTTGAATTGGATTTGCGCGATTCGAGTTCAGCGGAACGAAGAACGTGATGAGTCGTATGGGTGAAATGGAAATGGGTTTGAGCATTGGCTTGCTATAATTTAGAGATGTTGCTTGAAATTTGAGTTCCAGCTGAAAATTGTCAACTGAGCCCCTCGATTTCTCGGCTGTGTCACTGCACTGGAAAGGGGTCGGTTTTATTTCTGGATTCACAGGATGTAGTACGAAAAAAAAATCCTAATTCCGTCTCAATGACGGTCATCTCGTCAATAAAATAATGTTACGAGAAAATACTGGCAAGAAGCAGCACAAAGAAAGCGATAGCGACGACCAGCCATCGCATCTCGGTCGAATCCAGAAAACCAGCCAGAGAGCACAGGTTTTGGTTTTTCCCCTTTTATGCAAACAGGGACGAACGCCAGGCAGAAGGCATAAAAAGGAACACAGGAAAAGGAGGCATCACGGTCTAATCAATGAGCCAATTTCCGTTTCTTTTCTGCCTATTAAAATTTTTTTCACGCGTAAGCCGGTGAATTTCTGTCCAGTCTGCACAAAAGCGCACCAGTAGGAATGAGCTCGGAATGTTGGTGTGGCGCTTGTGTAATTTGAAGTAAGTTCTTAAACGAGTACTCAAATTCGATGAAATGTCATGTCACTTGTCCAACAGTAGGTCATGTCAACTTAACGCATAGGTTTTTTTCGTTCTGTGGTGATTTTTGTTTGTTTATCGACCGTTGCTTGGATGATCGCCACTTGCGATTTTCGTCACACTTTATGCCATATGTCGACCGTCAAATTGCCCTCGTAGGACCAATGGCAGGGTGAAAAAATTCCGATTTCTTTCGATAGATGGAGAGTGACTTTCAGTCCGCCAGGATATACGTCCATTTGTTCTGACAATGTCCATGTTCTTCTGGACGTACTAGCGGACCTTAACATTACAACCTTAGCCTTGCGAAAGACAGTTCCAGCGTACAGTTCTACTTCGCAAATTCTACTTCTGAAGAACAATCGAATTCACGTTTCCAGTCGCAAATTACAGCTAGATCACGAATATGAGAAACTTCAAGGAGTACGGTGGAGCTGAGAGTACAATCAAGGGGGTGGCAGCGTTTAAGTTTAAATTGGGTTTCACTATAATAATAGATTTAATCCCTTCGTGCAAAATGGGCAACTCCCTCCAACTCAAAAAGTCGGAGAAGAACTCCCCATTTGGGGACTTTCGCAGCTTAAAGAACTGGAGACAATATTGTCACACAGCTCCATGAGCTGGAAAAATGTTCACCCTATCAACATACTCATGCATGTATGTCGACATTGGGCTCAATGTCTAAAAATTTGTATACCTTAAGCCCAAGAGTACTCCCCAGTCAGTGCATCGCACTGGTATAAGGGGTAGTAGAAATAAATTTAAAAAAAATATATAAAAAATAAGAAACAAAAAATAAACAAATAAACAAAAACTAAGTTATCAGAGAAATAAAAATAAAATAAAATAAAAAGAACCTGATTTGCAAAATGCAAAGAAATAAATGTGGAAATGAAAGAAAGAAAAAAAAAAGTTAAAATTAAAAGATTAACCAAAATAAAAATAATTAATTATAGTTATATATATAGTATAACTAATAGTAATAAGCAATTCGCAAAACATGCAACAACAACTCAAACCACGACCATACGTTTAGGCGTCAGTCTCGTCTGATAGCTCGAGGACCAGGTCTTCGATAAGTAGGAGAAGCCGCCTGACTAAAATTATCTGATTCAGGTCGTCTATAATTGCAACAATTCAAAAATCACATTCGTAGCTTCGACAAAGAAGATGCTTCTTTGCAAGGTGCTTTAGCTGAAAGACATTCCTTGCCATTTGTATTATTGAAGGTAAAGAGTTATATATTCTAAGTCGGTCAGTCCTAGGACAACCTTGTTGTCTAATAAAATCTGCACTTCTTGTGTTAAAGTTGTGTATATCGTGATTGTGGATCAATTTGATTGAGGATTTTAGTCTATTGCTCTTAATATTATAAATAAGCTTAATACGTTCCAGGCTTATGTGCTGTTGTAAGGGAAGTTTTCCATAAGTATAATAAAGTTCCTTCGATGGTGTTAAATAGGGTAAATTATGAATGGCTTTAATGCCCCTATTCATAAGTCTCGCAATTTTGTCTAGGTTTCTTTTCGAGGTTTGACTCCATAGAAGAAGTCCTTAACTTATGTTGGATAGAATAAATGCATTATAGAGCATATTCTTAATTGGTACGTGTAGATAGTCGTTACGCCTTATTACTCCAATAATGGGGGCAATTTTGTTTCTAAGTTTAGTAATGTGAGGAGTCCAAGTAAGTTTATCGTCAATTATCAGTCCTAAATATTTTGTTTCATGTGCTCTCGTTAGTTGAATTCCATCTATTTCTAGTTTCAAGTCAATATCCAGTTTGTTAATTTGTCTAAAGATCATATAATTTGTCTTCAATGTATTTAATGTCAACATATTACCTAAGAGCAAATGTTGAAATAGTTTCAGATCAGAATTAATCAACAGCTCCAGTTGATCAGGATATTTACCTTTATAAAGAAGTAACGTGTCGTCAGCAAAGGTAATATATTTTGCTTTAAGGCCCGCTATCGGGTCCATTCCTGAGCTATGGCATTCTTCAATAAAGACATCGAATGAGTTCGGTCACATGTCTGTTAGCTGGACGACAAAGGGCTATGCTCCTCCACAAAACACGACACTTGACGAACGCCCACATTAAGGACACAGGGCTCCCAACTTCGCAGTGCGACTTGTACGATGTTCTCAAATGTTGCCACCAAGTGGACCTTATGCTGAAATTCAACCCACTAATGCAATCCAAGTATTGTGCACCTTGTTATTAGCAAATTCAATATATTATCGAACGAACTAAACCCTATCATACTTATATTAAAAAGGAGTGTCCCGCAACATGTACACACCCCTCATTTCCGTTGATAGCACTGTAACGTCTTATCCACAATCAATTCACGGCTCAGACTCAAATTGTACTCGGCCTCCTGTTCGTTGGCGCTCGCCGTTAACAAAATCAGGGTCAGCTTGCGCATGTAGTTGATTTTGTCGATGAGCCGCATAGCAGCCTTCGTCCTCTCAACCTTCGACTGCGATGGTTGGGGCGAAACTTTCTCGTCCCGTGCCTCGACCAACAATTGCCGAATTTCTTTTCGCTGCCTCTCGACGCTAAGCATGTTGTCGATTTTGGTTTCGCTCATCTTGTAATAATGCCGCGTTTTTTCGCCGATCTCTTGTAATTTTCTGAAACGAAAGAAGACGAATTTGAATTCGGTCGGACGAGCTTCAAGCGGAAAATTCTTACGGTTCTAAATCCTTTGCGGACACTGTGAGCAGGTGTCCTTGGAGTTTTGTAGTTCTTATGATTTCTTTGCGGTTTTCCGCTGCCAGTAAGATTTCTTGGGTTGAGGGTGATTCCATCTTTATCTTGCGTTTTCAATTTAGTGCTGAATTTTGACTTTGGAGCCACTTTCAAACGATATTTCAACGGAGCACAGAAATAAGTGACAGATCGAATTAAAACGTCAAAATTGTTTCTTCGTCGAAAATATTTTTTATGGGAAGTCGATACATGAACCAAATCGAGCTTGCAACATGACGGTTTTACTTCGTGGCAACATGTTTATAACCTTAACGGCTTGCGGGGGATCCCCGGATTCATGGCAGTTATTAAAGTAATGCGAAGTCAATAGCTTTCAATTTTATTGACGCGAGTTATTGTATTAACCGTGATTTTCATGGTAAACACACACCGAAAGGTAGAGCCCCGGGCAAACGACCGGTGGGAAAACCGCGGAAAAGATATGAGGACTCAGTACAGATTGCAGATCGCTTCTTAGATGCGCAAATTGGAGGACGCTGAACCGAGATAACTTCAGACAATGTATCCTGCAGGTCCTGGCCCGATTTAGGCTGTCGCGCCATTGATGATGATCAGAATTTTATTATTAAAAAATAATAATATTGATAATAATATTGTTACGAGTTCAGTTCCAGGCTCTATAATGATTTTCTATTTTTTCTCATTTCGGTCCGTGGCGTCACACATCAGTTGATACTAAGAGTCATTACTCACGCGAACTCAGAGATGCCTGTATGGCTATTACCTACAAGGAGCTACGCGATTTATTATAAAGGCACCGTTACGGGTGGACAGTTTCATTTATGTACTCGTATTTTAAAGTAAGGGTATCTTGTGACAGCTAATTTTACTACATTGTAACAATACGCCCACTAGGGAAAAATTGCAATCTTGTGAACTCTTTGCAGCGCTGTCGTCTGTAGGAGAAAATTGTCCATATAAAATTTGCGACAAATTTCGTAACAAATATGTCTTATAATTGTGACAAATTTTATCAACATTTTTTGATGTATCGAAAAAAATAAAAATTTGTTAGTGCATATTGTCAAAGAATTGTTCTCCTAAATGGTGTATCATATGCTGAAAACAGAGTCAACTCTGCCCAAAATTTCATAACAATTTTGTCTTCAATCCACATTTTTTTGTCAAAATATTGCCAACAATTTTCGATGTTTGGTTACGAGCAAATAAATATACAATCTTCGCAAAATTTCAAAAAAATTGAATAGATGGCAGTATTTTGGTGTCTTTTGGCAAAATGCAGAAATTGGCTTCAGCAAAAAATTTAAAATTTTTTTGATAAGAAAGAAATCATTTTGAATATTGTCAGGCCAACGCAACAGGGGAAAAGGGAATTCTTTGACGTTCCACTAATTGATTTTTTTTTTTAAGATACTACTTCTCTGGTAGATCAACCAACAGCACTAACAAATTTTAATACCTGCCAGTACACTGCATATCCGGACCGATTTCTGATCTTCTCGTCTCTAAACTGACTGGACTGTACGCTACTCTCTTGTAAAGGCTACTCTGCTAAGTCCAGCTCGTTATCCTTAAAGAAAATCTGCAAATGTCGTTTTTTACATTGAATTTTGTTATTTTTTCAGTTCTTTTATTTAATAATATTTTATTTCTTATCTTTTTTGTACTTTAACTGTGAGTAATTCCGGATTGATTATTGATACTTTCTTTAAAAAAAAACATAATTTTTTTAAGGTGATTTCTGAGAATTTTATTTAGTGACCCAAAGCTTTTCTCCCCTACCGCTTACCAAAATTTAACTTTGCTCATTTTTATCAGGTTTGTTGCAAAGAAATATAGAAGTCTGTAGAATTTTCTGAAATCATAACTGATTGTGCGAAAATTCTGCTGATCCTGCATTTTGTGTGCCAGACTGGACTAAGCGAATTAGTTTTCGTTTCAACTTCGGGTTTACTATTTTGGTACAGAATCGTAATAAAAAGTTCAAATGGAATTTACATAGAGTCTTCCACGATATATCCGGATGTCCGAAAGTTCTTTTGGAAGTCTCCCTGGTTATGCCAAGAAATTCATTTTGCTTTTCCTCATGGAACTATCGCTAAATTTGCCGAATGAAATCTGCCAGAAACTTCTGTCTCTCATTCCCTTACTGCAGAAATAGCTCGGAATTTTCCGAGGACATAAGAACAGTCTCAAGTGGTCAGTGCAACAGTGGCCTGCTGGGGTGAAAGATATTGCGACAAACATACACCAAATAAAAAAAATTATTCATTTTATATATTCTAGTTAATTATAATGCAAAATGAAAAATATTGAAAAAGCCACAGAAATAGTCACAAAGTTGCCTTGAAAAGACTGCTAATTTAAAATTCTGGCCATTTCTGCAAAATGATTTTAGATTTAATTGGAAATTAGAATAAGAAAAACTCATTTTATTGCACATAGTCAACAACAAGACGAAAATCTCAAAACTTAAAAATAACAGCACATCTTTAAAGATAAATTTGTGGAGATGAATCTTTAAATCAAACAAAATTAATTTCTTATAATGAAGACAATTTGAAGTTGAAGACAATTTAGTGGCCCAGGATGAAAGGCGGTGATATTAATTTTGTTGAATTTTAACATGATTGAAAAATTAATTTTGTTTGATTTAAGGATTCATCTCCACAGATTTATCTTTAAAGATGTGGTAGATAAAAATCATATTCTTTGCTGTTATTTTTAAGTTTTGAGATTTTCAATTTTGATCCCAATTAAAATTATTTGTAATTTTACAACATTTAATGTAATAAAATTATCCCCATATCATAGGTAAAATTACATAATTCATGTATAACTGCTATTACCATTATGTAATTAAGTTCTTTACATGAAATACTATGTAAAATTACAAAGAGATAGAAATTACAATAACTCGTACGGAAAACTACATTTCAAAACATGGATAAATAAAATTAAAGTCCGAAATTGGAATTTTACATCTAGGCATGCTGTAAATAAAGGGAGATGATGAAATCGTGCGTCGATTTTTCATTTCTTGTGCGGACGTTGCTAACATATGTAAACATCGCGACTAATTTTTTTTATAATTAGTCGGTAATAACTGTCTGATTTGGTTTAAATGCTACATCATCTTATTTATAATGAAAATGTTTATTTTATACGATAATTTTATAGTTTTAAATAAATAAAAAAACTTGTTTGGATATAAAACCTCGTTCTTGTTTATTTACAACAAATAAGTGTATTACCATTTTGTTCTTTAAGATATATAATATAATATTATTAACAATTTAATAGAAAGCATATTTTTCTTCTCGCTGAAGTGTTTATAAAAAACCACATTAAAAAACATACCGCAGTCACGATAAAAATGAAATTTGTGCTTAGTTCGTGGAATTTTTCGCTCCGCTAAATGTTAGTATTAGATTTTACTTTTAAAACTTTCGATTTACATTAAATGTTATGTAAATTAATTTACAAATAGTAATGTAGTTTTGCATGGGGCTACTTGTATAATTCACCTTTTAAGTGGTAAAGTTACACATATGATTGATATTATAAATTACTTCAATGAATGTAATTTCACCGTCCAAATTGTAAAATTACATGTGTTTTGTGATTTATATTTACAATTAAGCATGTGATTTTATAAAGCCATGTATGTATTTATTACATTTCCGAGTTTTAATTTTACAGTGAAAATGTAAGAGGTTTTGAGACATGTAAATTTAGAATATCCTATGTTGGCAATTGGTTGCCAACATTTAATGTTGTAAAAAATTTTAACTGTGCGAGAATTCAGTAAATTGTAGTTACAATAGCACCATGAGAAATATTATATATCCCTACCTAACTATACTTTTACAATTAAAAATTTAAATCAAATAAACAAAAAAAAAGTAAACTCTTCTTTCTCAACTTTCGATATAGTGTAGCTGAATAAAAATCTCCCAACAGTCTTTATTTTTTTTTGGGATAAAGTTCGGAAAATGGTTAAATTCGAGGCGCAACAGAAGTGCTGATGATACTGACTCCCATAAGACTCCAATTAAAATTTTGGGTGCAGGACGCGGTGTAAGTCGAAATATAGAACTTTTGTAACTCCCATTGTCGATCTCAAAAAAGTTGAAGTTTGGTCCAGATGTGAAAATGTAATTATACCAGAAAAATATTTTTAATGAAAAAATTAATTCTCAATAGCTCTACTAGGAGGATCCAAAAAAACAGCACCATCTCAAAAAGAGTGGTGAGAGGAATGCTGAAAGGTAAAACTTTTGATTTTTAAATCTCTGGAACCACTCACTATAAACTACTATTTTATTTTGATTATAGTAGCTTACAAGGTACTTTGTATCCATTGCTTTCGTGGTACAATTTCCACTTATTATAAACTCTGATAAGCAAAACCATAAGAACCGAAACGGCAGTTATCCTTTTCAACACACCAAACTAACCAAAAGTACTAAAAGAACTTTCGATGCAATCAGCAAATTAACCGCCAAAAACTTCGAAGGGTGGACTTGGAGTTTGTTAAAGTGGAATTATATTTATGGCACATCGAAATGTTTATAGCCGCGCTCAAGCAATAGAACCTTCTCGGGAAAAACTTGAAGGAAGTTGTGTGTCACACATAACCTGCCATAATGGCAAACCATTCATGTAAGACGCACACGGGATAAGACAACGCCAAACGACGATTAATCGATTAAGGAGCAGGATCATAGCGTCCGAGTGGCGCCAATGAAAGAAATCCTTCGCCGAATAAAAGTGTATCGGAACGGTTCGTCCAAGGACCAAAAGGTAACATATCGAAAACTAGTAGACATCCGCTAAATGAGTCGCTTCGATAGAGGAGCCGCATCCCCAGGGAGTGTGAGTTGATATATGGCACATATCTTCGGTTCGGACGAAGACTCTTTTGCCTTTTCCATGCTGGAGGAGTAGCGGCTCTGACTCTGGATAGCAAGTGGAAGACAAAGTGATTTAGGACGGAAATAGTTCCTTATGTGGAGAGCTATTTCCTGTCCCGATACGTCGAACTCATGTCGTTCGCTATAAAACTGGAATTACTTGGTGAAAAGAAATCCTTCGAATTGAATAATTTTCTACACTCGAATTCGGAGGATTTTCATTTTTTCCTTTCTTTTAAAGTCGTGTGCGTATCCTTTTTATACTTGCTAATGTAAGAGTCAATATCGGAGGCAATCTCTTAAATAGAACTGCCTACGGGAGAACATTTAAGAGATGAGACTCTGAATAAATGATGTCGGCCCCATGTCCTTGCCTTCTTGTCAAGAAATTCAATAGAATTAAGGGTAAGTGATACAGATGTCTTTCGTCGCAGGATTGTGATTGATGACGCCCTTCGGATTGACTCGAATGTGTCCAAGGCTCTCCGGTGCGATGATGTGTGCGTTTCAACTGAACAAATCGACTGAGGTTATTCGAGGACATGTGTAAGTCATAGATTTTCGGCAATCAATTTACATTTTGTCGTATTAGTAGTTGCTTAAAGTAAGTAAGCCTTTTAGGTAGGAGTTGGAATATCCTAAAATTTTTTGTTCTTCGTTTATTGAAGGAGTGATAAACCTCGTCTACTGTGATCAGTTTTCATCTGAACCTTTTTCGTCACACGTTTCTGAAGCGATTTTATTGTACAGGGAAAAAAAACATAAGCTACAATAAATTGTCCGATGAAATGGCGAAAATTTCCGTAACGTAGCGGACGACAGGCAGGAACAAAATTCAAAGAACCACGCATCTTTTCAGCAGTATTTGAAAGGATACTTCCGCAAGAAAAAAGGTTGTGAAAAGTGGCTCGTTGGTTGCCTTTTACTGCCATTGAATATTTGTAGAAGCTATGTTTGGTAGAACCCTGGATCAGCAACAAATTTAAAATGATATAATTTTGAATCATTTTTCTATCGTAATAGAGATTCTTAAGTGAATACATTACGTACAGCCGAACAGTTAATTTCGGGTCACAGGTTGATTCGCTTAAGTGATTTACTTTCGAATCATTTTCTTGGAAGGCTGTGTATTTATTTATTATTATCAATGGATTTTCGGCAGCTTTAGCTATTGTAGACTGCTGGAACTCACTCTCAAATAAACGATGGGAGGGAGGGACTAAGTCGACACCCAAAGTTTCTAAATGTTGGACGCAATCGAAATCAAACCAAAACCGACTATAGCAAATTATTTAAATTTGATTGACTTAAAGGCTTATCGATACGGCCACTTAAATTCTACCCAACTTTCAAGCAATTTATTCCTATTTGCGATTCATGCAACAACGATGACGTATAATTGCATATGCAAAAATCTGTATTGCAAATGTGATAACCGAATTGATTCGTTGCTGCAATTCCATTTGATTTTCGAAAGGTAATTAAGTTCCCAGTTGACTGCAATGATGAGGGGTTGACAGAGCTACGGCAACGAAGAAAGGAGGACGAACCAAATCCACCTTCAAACGGATAATGGACACCATCGTCCCTGTTTCACATAGTGGACAATACTTTGTACATTTAATTCTTTCATATATTTTGTAGTTTTTGGCTTATGAAGAGATAGGCAAATATCCAAAGGCAATTCCTGAAAAATATTAATTTTATCAACTTTTTAACATGGACTCGATTGGGACTTTATTAAATTGATCCTTTATGGCGAATTTAATTGAAATATTAGAGCAATCTACAGCTGGAATTCGGCAAATTTTTCACATCATTTTATGTCAATTTCGGAAATACATAGCAGGACGGTTGGAGCCGTTGCCTTCTGTGACATCAAATAGAAAAATTACAAGCATTGCGCACACTGATTGATGATTTTCGGCTAAGGACGTGCTGTTATTTGACCCAATTTCACAAACTAATTGACATTTATTTGAATAAAATTTAATGTTAAAACGTTTTTGTTGCAATTTTGGCTAGTAATTGTCTTTTGAACTCAATAATAATGACTATAAATGACTTTTGTTTATTTTTGGTTTCTAATTTATTATTCTACGAAAATCTAGTCTTGACTTCATTGTAACTGGCCCCCGAATTCGCAATTCCCTATGCAATTCGCTAGTCTAGAAACTCTGAGGTCATGGGTTCGAATCCCACTCGTGGTCTAAATAATAAGAAAAATATAGAGAATTCGATCACTTTAGTAGTATAAGCATAGGTTCACATATGAGCAAAAGTGTATGAAATACCTTATGTTGTGGTCCGCATTCAGGCTCACTGCAAGAAGAACATACGATTAACATTTTGGAAGTGGGTCTGAACTAGCCCAGGAAACTACTCGCGATAGGTTCAAAGAAATTTGTCTACCTAACTTCCTAAGCCTTCTTCAAGACTTTCTTTGATCTCGCCGTAAACTTTCGATTCAGCGATACATTCAAGACTACTTTAAAAAAAAAAATGTTTTTTCATTTTATCTCAATTCATCTCAATCAATTCAAATGTTCAAATGATGGATTATTTTCGAATAACAGCTATTTATCAATTTTATAAAAATCGTTATCATTTCATATGCGTCTGAAGACAATCGAAAAATATCCAATAAATATGAGAACTATTCTGTTAATTTTTCCAGAAGTTTTAAGCGTTTCGAAGTATCCGTACAAGTAATCAAGATGTCGATTAAGAACTTGGTGGTTTTGAGTATTGTCTTAGTCATTTTGGGCGAAACTCTTAGTACAGTGCTAGTCGATAAATCGGAATTCATATTTGGTCTACCCGGACTTAATACTCACGCACGGGCTGCTAGGAAACTTGTTCATAACGCCAATTGGACTTCGTTCGCAACGATTTCGACGGTATCGCAAATTTCCGGATTCCCAGTGATAAACGTTGTTTCGGTTGCCGATAGTCCGGTCAATGGAGAATCAACCGGAAACATCTATTTCTATCTTTCCACCTCGAGTCTCGAAGCGACGAATATTAATGTTTGTTAGATTCAAGTTTTTCGATTCCATGTTAAATTTTTGCTTACACAATTTTTAGATGCAAAACAACGTTACTGCTCTTTTCACCCAAAATGGCCAACTAAATTGCCAGAATAATCAAAATAATGCTATAGAAACGAGCTGCACTCAAGTTATGATCAGTGGCCAGGTGGCACAAGTAAGTAAATAATTTATGGCTAGGTTATTCTTTTGAATTTGACCTTTACCTCATCTTGAAGTATCAGTGCACTTGAATTTGTCCATGCTCCAGTTCGGTTCGCGTCTTCGGTATTTTGATGTGCTGCTATTGCATCGTGCATGTTGTTCATTTGATTGTTGCCTGGACAGCAGGACGTAATAGTTGAACTGAGGCAAATGGTTATTGACGAACGGAAGAACCATAACATCGGTGGAATTCGAATCCATGACATTTGTACTTCATTAACAAAATTTTAAATGAAAAATATCGGAGGAAAGAGAGAGTTTCAGGAACCAATAGAGATAAAATTTCAATTCGTTAGCATTTATTTACTAAAATTCTGTTTGTTTTTTAACTTTCGAAAACTTTAAAATTTTTTTTTATAAAAATAATGCATTTAATTGTAACATTTAAATCTTAGTTATACCAAGGATCAAATGAATATACTCTTGGACAAACTGCAGTACTTAGTCGCCATCCAGTTTCTATCAGTTGGCTCAACAGTATAAAATTCAATTAAATTTTAAATATTAAAATTTTCATTAAAAATTTCTTTTTCAGATAACAATTTCTCCCTATGCCAGCTGATTATCGAAAATGTTTATGTTATCGATTCGGACGGTAACGCACACAATGTCTCGGTGAAAGATTACTACAACGATAAAATATTTGGAATTTTCGATGTACATAATTGAGAATAATAAAATTTTAATTTTCCAGTATATTTGCAATTAGAATATGAAATTGAATTTATCTTATTTCCCAAGTTGAATTGTATCTTGCTGCGAAAAGATATTCCTCATTGCTGAATATGAAACAAAAGATAGTAACCAAACCAAAAACAACGTAGTAAATTTTCTATGTACAAAAGAATGGAACCACAAGTAATACAGAACTAAGAAAATATAAAAAAATCTGGTGGCTTGAATTAGAGTTTTAAAATTGTTTCTTAACAATTAAGAAAAGTAAAGTTTTAAAAGTAATATGTATTTATATAAAAAAGGGCTTACCACCTCACTGGGTGGACACAAACGCTATTTATTTTTAATTTTTTTTTTAATGTCTTTTTTTTTATTTCTTTTACTATTTGTTTTACTCTTATTGTTACTTTTGTATTTTTTCACGTTTTCCTTTCTTTTGACTTGTTTTTTATTCAAATATTTTTTCTTATAATCTTCCTTATTTTTTATTATTTTATTTGTTACCTGTTTTTATGTTTTTTTTATTTTCTACTTTGTTTTCCTTCATTTTTTTCCGTTTAAATTTACTCTTTGTCTTTATTTTTTTAGCGCATACTTGAGACTAAACAGTCGGGCAACTGTTTAATCACATCGAGCCGCGCACACTCTTACCTGCCCGACTAAACTGTTTAGTCGTTGTTCATCCGCACATTACTCAACCACCGGCCGAATATTACAGCTTACAGCCAATTAGTACTAGAGAAAACCGGTCGTGTGAAATTTTTAATTTGGTCAGTGTGCGCATCTAGATAAGCCGCCGTGCATATAGAGGCCAATGCGAGAGTTTAGTCGCACATCGATCGAAAGGGATCTGGCGTGCCTATTAAACTGTTTAGTTTGGACGATTGTTTAGTCTCAGTATGCGCCCTTCCATATAGCTTCATAGCCATTAGCCAGTCAACTAAACTATCGCGCGATTTTAAATCTCTAGTCTGCGGGTACTCTAACACTTTTTATTTATTTATTTTTTTCAATTTAACCCCAAACAGACACCAATAAGCGAACACCTTCATTAATTAGCCACTTTCTTTGAAACAATACTTTTCTGTTTGATTTTTAAAAAAAGAATTGGAGAGTCCATACTGTATGTGTAATATGGATTTCATTTCTCGTAATGAACAAGAAGGAGCCACTCCATCGATTTTGACAATTTAGAAGTATTTCCGAGGACAACTACCACCGAGAGATTGTGAGGCCACACAGCCAACCATTTCTTAAATGTTCATCAAGTGAATCCGCTCTACCCTATGTTTTATAGATATGCTCACCGAGCTCGAGAGACCTGGGCGTCAACTACTGCTTTCGTATCGCAGACCATATGTATCTGGATCGACGGACCTCTTATTTCGATCAATATACGTACCGTAAAGCTAAAATTTATATTTCACTAATGGATATGTCTTTTTATAAATTGTACAATTCGACTAATGGATAGTTTGTACTCAAGTGGACAGTCGTGAATTCAAAAATTGATTGTAACGAGTATACGTAACTTGTGGAAATATACTAAATCCTATCTCCAGTATAAAGAGATATTGTGAAACTAAGATACAATAGTTGCACCTTTTTTACTTGAATGTTTCCACATAGGCAAAAAACACTAAATAATTTTAGATGTTACTAAGGCAATTGAACCTATTACAGTAACCTAGAGCACAATTTATCCTTTAAGTCGGTCAGTGTTATTTGCTCTCTATTGCAATTTTAAGAAAAAAAAATTTCATTTGCTTTCATAAAAATCAATTGAGCCCGCTGCTATTTGGTTTTATTATCGGCGACAATATAATGTACGAGTTCTAGTTGCTTTCGAAATGTCCCTTTTTTTGGTTCATTTACTAAGCATAATTCGAAATGGACAAAATTCATTTCTGTCCGGTTTATATATCTGCTCGTCAAGAAATCACGAAAGATAGGGAAAACAATCAACTGATAGCCTCATTGGAATCATAAAAAACGGAATCGAATTCAATACTGGTTTGATTCTTGCTAAAACGAATTCGCCATTATCATTTTTTTCATGAATATAACAAAAAGTACCTAATGAAATTCGAAGCAATTGGCTGAAACTAGTGGTTGTGGAAAAAGGATTCGTATTAAAGAAAAGAATGGATGGAAAGGAGGAGGAGGTTATTTTAAATTTAATTTGATCACCATATAAACAAAATATAATTAACTTTAATTTTTAATTACAAGCACTAGCCCAAATAAAGTGCCTATGTCCTGAGTCTAAATTACGTTCTAAATACGATTATCAGTGTGGAAAATGAAATGCATTTTGGCAAGCATTTTATCTGTAGTAAAATTTCACGTAATTAGCAATTAATAAAGGGTGGGCTCCAAGCATCAACGTTCCGAATTGATTAAATTAACTTTTGAATGGGCATTAATTGTGCACCAGGACGCTAGCGTAGAATTTTCCTAAACGGAACGCAACAATGAAATCAGTCGTGCTTAAGTGTTCAGTGAAAATTTCGATGGAAATCCCTGCAATTCAAAACTTGAAATTATGCATTGGGCTTTTGCCATGGTTGAGCAATATTCTTTGCATGCCAATGTATCTAATTACCTCCCAAAATAAATTTAAATTTATTACAGAATCAGAGAAGTGGTTCAGGCATAGCACACGAGGACTACGTAGTGCACATTTTGAAATATATGTCGTGCGTTACATACTCGTACTTATGTTGGAATCATATGCATAAAACGTGTAAAGTGAACGTACGGGGTTCAACTATGTATACGCCAGTGCAACTAATTTGAAGAAGGACTATGCCGTTAATATTTCAGTTTTGGCACGTGGAGCGAGCTAATGGAGTGAAATACACTTGTTTAATACATTGGACAAAAAAATCATCGAGTTATTTATCGCACTCGAACGAGTATGTTAATTCAAGTACTGATATACGCAGTTGTATTTAGAGAAAAGGACATTCAATGAAATGTAGTTTTGAGTTAAACGACTGCAACCGCTGCATTTGAAGAGAGCTTTCTTTGACGAATGGCAATAAATTGAAGTGCAGTATTTCCTTATACTTTTTCGGTTCCAATGGAACCATGTCTAGTGCCAATTGTGAGTACTGAACAGGTAATGAAGCAGTAGCTTGCATTTTCTTCTCGATAAAAAATAAAAGGCAGGGTACGGATGCCAGTGTATAGGGATTATACAAACAATAATTCAATTGTAATTAAAGGCAATGAATTCGAAGAAAAATCTGTGGACATTCGCTACACTGACACAGATACAGCAGAAACATGTTCTCTTAATATCAACATCGAAAGACTTGAAATTTCTCGCCTAAATCCTGTATTCCAAAAAATTTACAGATTATCTAAAAGTGATAGTCCTTTCCTTCCAGCGAACAGTACGAATATTAAATATCGCAAGTACGACATCTTTTAGATAACGTAATGTAGATTAAAAATCTGCCAACATTCTGGGCGCAACTTTATTATTTTTTAGGTAGAAGTTCGGAACGCGTTTAATTCCAAGATGCGGTGTAGGTCACTATACGACTGAAAACCTAAAACAAAGCGATGTCTTATCACTCCTAAGAGATATGACGGAATTCGTAAAAATTTTGTTCAACCCGTTTAAACCCTCTTAGGGGTTGAAAAAAAAAAAAAACTTGAAAAGGAGTTTTTGGTGTTTACTGAAGAATGCCGTGGAAGTAAAACGTTATTCGATATATAATCAGACCGGAGGGATACGGCTGAATTCATGAAAATGTATATAACCTCTTTAAACCACTTTGGGCTCGAATTTCAAAAAATCCTGAAAACACTTTCTAGGTATTTATATGAAGAATCCGTAGAATAAAAATGAATTCAGTATTTGTGAAGACCTAAAAGATATGACGAAAATAGTAAAAATATATTAATTCCATTTTCAGTAATAATTTTTTTTGCATTCCTTCCAAACTGCAATAGATATTTGATTTTTTTTTAATTAATATTACTTTTCTAGTTGATTTACATATACATACCCAGTTTCAACTTTCTAGCATAAGCCGTTCTATAGTTAGGAAAAACACCCCCCCACCCCTGTACTATACTACCCCTATAAAAAATTATATTTTCCAACATGGTAATACTATAGTTCTATCTAAATACCAAGTTTCAGCTTTTGATGATTATAGATTCTCGAGATATAAAAATCCGAACTTTTTCATTTTCACCATCCGCCGTCCTCACTCTATACACCCCCACCCAAAAAATTGTTTTTCCTACTTCTGGTAAATATTCAAAAAAAAATTTTTTTTTTTTTAAAATCGTTAACAATACTTTATTATTAAAATAATAAAGTAAAAATGTATAAAGTCAGTAAGGCAATAGTATTTATGAAAATAAAAATTCTTTAGTAATAATTGGAAACTGTGTATTATGTTCTTTACGATAATATAAAAAAAAATTGCCAACAGTCTGGGCGCAACTTTATTATTTTATGGGTAGAAGTTCGAAACGTGCTTAATGATGAAATGCGCTGTAGGTTACTATGCGACTGACAACCTAAAAAATAACGTTCCAGATAGAATCCTGGTTATTTCTTAGGTTGTCAGTCGCATAGTAACCTACACCGCATTTCATCATTAAACACGTTTCGGACTTCTACCCATAAAATAATAAAGTTGCGCCCAGACTGTTGGCAGATTTTTTTTATTTACTTATACGTATTTTTTTATCAATAAAATAATTCAAAGTAGTAAAAGCGAATTCGATCACATTAAACCTAAGAGATTTTCGGAATCAGTGAAAACTTGAACAATACTCCCAGGGGGTTTAATTGAGAAAAATACTTGAATCGGTTTTTCCCCGACTACGTTTAAAGCTTATAGAAGTAAAAGTGAATTCTAAACCCCAATATACCTTAGAAATATATCAGAATTCGTGAATATATACACAACCACTTTACACCCCCTTGGGGGTTGGATACCAAAAAATTTTGAAGAACGTTTCTAGGCGCTTATATAAATAGCCCACAGAAGTAAAATTGCTTTGATAGCTCGACATATCGAAAAGTTTTAACGAAGTTTGTGAAAATGTGGATTCACGGATATTTTTTTTACTCAACCTCTGAACGCCTATAAAAATCTGAACTGTTTTTTGCTTTAATTACTCTAATAGTACATCTATATATACGTACTATGTTTCAACTTTCTAGCATAAGCCATTTCTAAGTTATAAAAAACCACCCCTCTCCCCCGTACCTTGATACCCTTATTAACAATTTTATTTTTCTAGGATGTCTCCATAGTGGCTCTATATAATCCTTAACTCTTAGCTTTATATTCATTATGGCTTTCGAGAAATAAAAATCAGAATGTTTTCCTTTCTACCCTCTTTCACCATCACCCCCAACACCCACACCACCAACATTTTTTTCCCTACTAGAAGTTTACCAACCCCAACTTCTATAAAATTTTCAAGATCATATCTGATACGATTGCTGAGATATAAAAATTACATTTTTTGAAAAATTGCTGTTCCCCCACTTTCGTGCTCCACCTCCCCCCTCAAAAAATTTAGTTTCGGTAGACTCCTCTTGTGATCCCATATACAGAAACAAAATTTTATCTTTTTGGTGTAATTGGTTCGGAAGATATTGTAATCCAAAGTTTTTCACCCCCCACTCCCACACCCCACCCCCCCCCCCTCTTAAAAATGTTAGCCCTTGTCTAATTTTGAAGTATTCCTAAGGACAACAACAAAGTTTCAATCTTCTGACATCAATTGTTCAGGAGATATCGATTTTAGAATGTTTCAATCCCGTCTTTCATGCATTTCACACTCATAGTTTTCCCCCCCACTTCCACACCCCTTCACCACTATCGACCATTTTTTTGCATTTGAGTCCATTATCATAGTACTACATAAGTTCCAAGTTTCAGCCTCCTAGCATAAGTGGTTCGTCTCAAACACTCCCCTCTCCTCTCTCCTTGTACCCCCACCCCTCGAAAATATACCAGTCGTAGGGGTTCACCCAATCTACCCACCATAAAAATTTCAATTTAATATCTCAAAGGGTTTGTGAGCTACGCACCTTCAAACGGTTTTGCGTACGGCGTACGGCGTCTACAGCGGACAGACGGACATTTTTTTTTTTTTGCTTTTTTGGGGTCTACTAGTCCTAAAACGTGAAAATATAAAATTTCAGGGTAGTAATTTTTTTTGAAATTTCAGGTCGAACAATACTTTATTATTAAAAAATAATAAAGTAAAATGGAATCATAAGAGTATGCATGAAATTTTCAAGCAAAAAGAAAGTACGAAAGAAATGCGACAAAGTGAAGACTATCCTTTTATTTTCGCGAAAAAGATTATCTCTCTAACAAAAATTTGATCTTTTCGAATTTTCCGAAAGTATCTTGTGAAGCTATCTTAACAATATAATTCCGAACCTAATTGTATGCTGGGTTAGCTACACGGGGAAAGGCAATAATAATTGCTTTTGCGAGCAGAGTAGTCAAACCTCTAATTCCTGTAGTTTTAACTTATTTGGATTTTTGCTTAGATTTTAAATTTAATTATTTTTAGGTTTAAGTTTAATTTTGACGCTTTAATTTTAAATAATTTTTAGTTTTAAGTAAATGAGAGTTCATTATTTTTATGTTATAATTTTAATTATTTTATTGTTTTACGTTAAGTTGTATACGTTTCTGAAAAAAATTTGTTTGGATTTTCGGGCAGCTGTTGAGCTCCCCTTTCGTTTGATGCGTCACTTGTAAAAATCGAAAAAATAAACATTTTAAAAAATGCCATGACCATGGCAATTTTTTTAGAAAATTTTAGGTAAATTTTTTAAAAATTCTCCGATTTTGACAAGTGACCCCTTAAATGAAAGGTTCTGGCTTCTCCTTTTCAAATCCGTAAACAGATTTAAAAAATTTATAAATTTGCGGCTAGGAGAGGCAAAAGAAGAGTCGCAAATTTTGAATTTCTTTCAACGTTTTTGCCAAGTTTTATTTTTAAAATTTGCAATCCGTTTTAGGTTTCAATTTTAATTGAAATTCTTATTTTAACTAATTATATCATTATATTATATTATATCATTATATTATATTTGAATAAGTTTCATTTAATTTTACGATTTATTTGGTAGTTTAATTTGTATTTGTTTTTTAGAACACATACGCCAAAATTGGTTCGTTCATCATTTTGTGTTTTTGACTGGTAAACTTCTCAAGCCAATTTTATGTTCAATATTTTGTCGTGAATTTTTCATTATTTTGCCGTAAATAGTTTGGACTAATTCGAAATAAATTATGTTTGTCGGGTGAATTTATTCTGAAAAAAAATTGTATCAGAAATTGAATACTCTTTTCAATGGCATTGTTAAATTTCTTCACGAAATATGCTTATTGTTCAGATTTTTCTTCCGTATTTTTACGAAAAGTATTTTACTAAACCAGCCATCATGTGGCCGAGGTGCAACTTCTCTAGAAAAAAGAAAACTAGAAGGTTGGTGAAAGTCTCATATTCCAAAATAATGGTTGTGCGAAATGTTAACTATTTATCCCCGAGAAAATAGTTTTATAAAAATTTTTTGTAAATTATTGTAATTACTTGTATCTGTTCTCTACATTATAAATAATAAAATTTTAGGCATAAGAAGAAAAAACTAATAAATTGAATTGAATTGAATTTATTCTAATTACTAAGCGAAAGCTGCAAATCGAACATTTTTTTATTTATTAAAACCTTGTTGTTTCGTTGAATAATGGAATCGCATTTGGCTTGTTTTAATTTATAATTCAATCAAATCTTTATCCTGATAGCGCTTGCAGTAGAAAAATTTCATATTTGCATTAATTTTACTTAAAATATTAAAATGTTTATTAAGTAATAATATTTAAATTTAAACAAACCCTATAATGAACTACAGCTGTATTTTTGAATCATCTAAATTGAAGCATTACCTGGTGATATCTTCTCCGCAAAATATGGCCTTAGGAACATAAAGTGAAGCGTTCACACCTACTTCAGGGGCGTCCTTTTTGTTCCTAAACTCTAAATTGATTGCTGCTTTTTTTCATCCTCCTACCAACAAATATATAGTTTAGGTGATTCACTTGTTTATGTTTTGCAAAGTACCACTTGGATTAAACGACATTTATCTCGTGTAGAATCTTTTCTAGTTAATGCGAACTAAATTGTGTCATTTGCAATTATTTTGATATTATATGTTTATTTCGTAATTCATAGTTATTACTTTTTCCTGTGAAGTTTATAAGAAATTTCTTCAACGCATGGCTTCTACCAGAAATATGATATTATTGTAAATGGTTTTTACGAAAGATGTCAATTTTTCACGTTTTCCTTTTAGGAGTTTTTTTCTACACTGCGTTCTCTATTGCATCTAAGGTTATAGTTATATTTTTATTCTTTAAAAAAAGTGTTGTGCTAATGTTGTTTTAGTTTTAGGTATTTAATTCAATAAAAATTACGCAAATATATTGTAATTATAATTCGAAATGGATATTAAATATGACGTGTAGATTGAAGCCAATGAACCGTACCACAACATTAATGAATATGTTTATTTATTTCGCAAAACCTCTCGAAAAGTATCTGGTTTGTTAAATTTATATTTTTTGAAATAGTATTCAGATTTTTTAACGAAATACATAATTTCATCACACATCCCATCCATACTCGTGAAATTAAAAAACTATTATAAATTAAAAATTTTATTTCAGGCGCCGTACAATTGTTCAAACGTGCGTATAGATATCAACCGTTTTTAGTTAACTTCACCGTGAATTATTGCGCTTACATCAAGGGTCGGAAATACAACCCCTACATAGCGCTTATTGCAGAACCTTTAATAAAGAAATTCTCGAACATAAGTGCATGCCCTTTGGAGGTATTCCGAGTTATTTCTGTTCTTAACCAAAACATGAATTTATTAATTTTTGCAGGGCTTGTTAGCAGTAAAGGATCTGTATATTCCGAAAGCGATAATACCGTCATATGTCGCTCCTGGAATCTACTTGTTGAATGTAACATTTTACAAAATCGGAACTTATGAATATATTGGATTTTATAGCATACAATTGCGAGTAGACGAATAAAATTGAACATTGAATGCAAAATGTGTCGAATGATTATACTAACTATTTGTGTACTCAATTAATAGGTACATAGTCCACGTGTATTTTTATTTTAATAACATTATACTTATTTTTTGCTTTGCCTTTTAATGTGTATCCGAATACTTTTCGCTGTGGTCTCAATAAATATATTTGTATTCAAGCTCTGAACATATCGGTTTAGTGTTATCAAAATCTGAGAATCTAACTACTCTAATAAAATCTTCATTCTTAATCTTCTGATGTACCTACTACCGGATTAAATTTCCCTACCTAATGATCAAGTTGATTTAAAAATAAATTCAGAGATTAATTGCAATATGTTAAAATGCTTTATGATGTACGAGACAAATGTCTAATTCCAGTAGTTTTAACTTATTTGGATTTTTGGTTCGATTTTATGTTCTGATTTAAATTTAAATATTTTTAGGTTTAAGTTTCATTTTGACGCTTTAATTTTAAATAATTTTTAGTTTTAAATAAATGATAGCTATTTATTTTTATGTTATAATTTTAATTGTTTTATTGTTTTACGTTAAGTTGTATACGTTTCTGAAAAAAATTTGTTTGGATTTTCGGGCAGCTGTTGAGCTCCCCTTTTCTTGAGGTATCATTTGCAAAAATCGAAAAAATTTACTTTTTTAAAAAATGCTATGGTCCCAAGGCATTTTTTTAAAAAAATGTTAGGGCAATTTTTTCAAAATTCTCCGATTTGACAAGTGACCCCTTGAATGAAAGGTGTTGGCGCCTCCTTTCCAAACCCGCAAACAGATTTCAAAAATTCGCAAAAGAAGAGTTGCAAATTTAGAAATTTTTTCAACGTTTTTGGCCACCATTACCCCATTTTTGATCCGATTTTAATTTTGTTTAGATTTTTAAGCAACTATTGAGCTCCCCTTTCGTCTGAGTTGTCACTTGCGAAAATCGAAATGGTACTACGGTATTTTTTTCTAAAAATTTTAGGTAACTTTTTGCAAAATTCTCCGATTTTGACAAGTGACATCAAAACGAAAGGTGCTATTGCCTCCTTTTCAAATCAAAACAGATTTAAAAAAATTTTAAATTTGCTGCTAGGAGAGGCAAAAGAAGAGTCGTAAATTTTTAATTTTTTTCAACGTTTTTGCCCAAGTTTTATTTTTAAAATTTGCAACCAGTTTCAGGTTCCAATTTGAATTGAAATTTTTATTTTAATTAATTAAATTTTTTATTAATAAGTTTCATTTAATTTTTATTTGCTTTTTTTTAACACATACGCCAAAATTCATACGTTTGTCATTTTGTACTTTTTATCAAACAAATTTTATGTTCAATATTTTGTCGTAAATATTTTCATTATTTTGCAATAAATACTTTGGACTAATTCCAAATAAATTGTGTTTGTCGGGTGAATTTATTCTGAAAAAAAATTGATCAGAAATTGATACTCTTTTCAATGGCATTATTAAATTTCTTCACGAAATATGCTTATTGTTCAGATTTTTCTCACTCCTACTTCATGGGCCTCCTTTTTGTTCCTAAACTCTAAATTGACTACTGCTTCTTTTCATCCTCCTATCAACAAATATAAATTTTAGGTGATTAACTTGCTTATGTTTTGCAAGGTCACTTGGATTAAACGACATTTATCTCGTAAGGAATCTTTTCTAGTTAATGCGAAATAAATTGTGTCATTTGCAATTATTTGGATATTATTTGTTTATTTCGTAATTCATAGTTATTACTTTTTTCTGTGAAGTTTATATGGCAATATTTCTACGTTTTTTCACACCAAATTTCTTCAGCGTATGGCTTCTACCCGAAATATGACATTCTTGTAAATGGTTTTTACGAAAGATGTCGATTTTTCACGTTTTCCTTTTAGGAGTTTTTTTCTACACTGCGTTCTCTATTGCATCTAAGGTTATAGTTAAATTTTTGTTCTTTTAAAAAAGTGTTGTGCTAATGTTGTTTTAGTTTTAGGTATTTAATTCAATAAAAATTACGCAAATATATTGTAATTATAATTCGAAATGGATATTAAATATGACGTGTAGATTGAAGCCAATGAACCGTACCACAACATTAATGAATATGTTTATTTATATCGCAAAACCTCTCGAAAAGTATCTGGTTTGTTATATTTACATTTTTTGTAATAGTATTCAGATTTTTAATAATTTCATCACACATCACATCCATACTGGTGAAATTAAAAAATTGTTATAAATAAAACTTTTTATTTCAGACGCACGTACAATTGTTCAAACGTGAGTATGGATATCGACCGTTTTTAATTAACTTCACCGTGAATTATTGCGCTTACATCAAGGGTCGGAAATACAACCCCTACATAGCGCTTATTGCAGTACCTTTAATGAAGAAATTCTCGAACATAAGTGCATGCCCTTTGGAGGTACTCCGAGTTATTTCCGTTCTTAACCAAAACATGAATTTATTAATTTGTGCAGGGCTTGTTAGCAGTAAAGGATCTGTATATTCCGAAAGCGATAATACCGTCATATGTCGCTCCTGGAATCTACTTGTTGAATGTAACATTTAACAAAATCGGAACTTATGAATATATTGCATTTTATAGCATACAATTGCGAGTAGACGAATAAAATTGAACATTGAATGCAAAATGTGTCGAATGATTATACTAACTATTGGTGTACTCAATTAGTAGGTACATAGTCCACGTTTTATTTTAATAACATTATACCTACTTACTTTTTGCTTTGCCTTCGATGTTGACTTATAAATAAATTCAGAGATTAATTGCAACAGAAGTTCCATGATTAAATTCTTTATGATGTACGAGAAAAATTTCCGCATCCGCCAGCTAGGGCGATAACAGTTTTTTCTACGCCACTGCTTCTAATTTAAATACGTTTTTCAGATCATAGGGTAATAAGCGCATGGTCTTAAGTCCTAAATATGATATTTCACTTCACAAGTAAATTTATATAATTAATACCAATTAAAAATTGATTCTGGAGTCATAAATGAAATAACAGACGAATTTAGCAAGAAATGCGTGACCCTTCATACAATAAAAATGCTTTATTAATTCAATTTTGGTGTTAAGAAGAAAATCCGATCGTATATTTAAAGGTGAGGATATAATGTCTGATGATACAAAATGAATCACTGTAGTGTAGTGTTTATTTTAACCGTGCGCTGAGAAGCTTAATTACGAGCCACCTGGAAGATTTACTTACGGTTTGCCTACATGATTCGCTTATGAGTAACAAAATAGAGTGATCAATGATTCATCTAAGAATCGTAAGTGATTCACCTGTAAACATATTCTTCAAAATCGAGAGTGATTCGCATTTAGTTTTGCTTGAGGCTCGCGCTACGGTATTTGTCGTCTGTCCAATTCAGAAAAGAAATAATTAAGTGCCGTCCAGACTGGTCGCAGATTTATTTAATATCAATTCTTCTAGACTCGATTTATACTGACCCAATTTCGCACAATTTTAGTTGCAATCACCCCTTTCATTCATCTAAGAATTTCATTTTTATGAAAAAAATGTTCAATATTTCGGTGCATGACAAATGGATTAAGTAGCATCCTTCCATTCGTCCTGTTTGTCCTTGTTCGGTTCTTTTGAATTATTTTCCGACGCCTACTAGTCTAGCGGTAAAGTAATGGGTCATATTTCTTCCTGATTCTTCGTACAGCATTTTTCCCCCCGTATAATACGAACGTGTCCAATAATTTAGTACTCTCTTGGCGTCTCATACGCGTATTAAATCAATTTTTAAGACTATCGCTTTCTATGCATCAAGGTAAGATGTAGAGGAGCAGCCATATCCTTTTGCTTAGGCTGCTTATGTAAGCGATAAAGCGAGGGAATGTGCTTGGCAAATTCAATTTCAGTAATAGTCGACTTGAGTATCGTCGGATGGAACAAACATATTGCCATCGCCGACGAGATCTGCTTCCGACGGAATTAGCCCAATTTCACTTTCGATGAATCAGACTTTTCACAGAACTAGGTACCTCTGGAAATCGCCGTTTTTGCTGTTTTGCAAAAAATTGGATTTTACCATAAAAGAATGTTGTAACTACTAGTCATCTGTCCTCATGCTACTGCAAGATAGAATTTAATGGAGCTACAAGCAGGAATTTTTACTACAGCGATTAGGTCATAAATGGATTAAACACTCCATTACAGGGAACCTTCAGGGATACACCCCCTTCGAAGATGACACAAATGACTGACTGTTATAACATGCATTCAACGTTGTGGGTGAAAGCATCAATCGACTTTAATAGCTAACCAGCTAAAAGGCAACGACAACCAATTAAAGAGGTGGAAGCGCACCCATTAAAGGCAATCAAAGTCTTCATAAAATTCGATGTCACATACGTAAGTGAACGCGTTCTCTAGACTGGCTTAAAAAATTTAAAGCCTTGCAGAAGGACAAGCCGTGTTCATGTCCAAGTAATCTTCGCATGTAAATTTCCCGGAAAATCGATTTCTCGAGAGACTGCAGAGAGTGAATATGTCACATTAATGTCCTCTTTAGTAAGTCGCGTGCAGATAATCGGTACACATGGTCTGGAAACGGATCCAAAACGTTCGGTTTTAGTCTTTAGGTTAATTGCTGCTATCAAAGGACTCTAATCGTGCACGGCGAAATGGCATTAAATCTCGAAATCGTAACGAGCTTTATTTGTAAATGTTTAACGATTTTGTTACGTCGTGATTTTCAAAGGCGACAAATTGCTTCGTTGGTTGGTGTAGGTACCGTACTATGGATACCGTACTATGGAGAACAAACTATCATTAGACCTTATTACGCTAAAGCGTTAAAGTTTTCAGCAGAAGAGGAAATTCGGACGAGTCTCTTCCTAGATCATAAAAAAAAACAAAAATACTTTTGCAGAATCAAAGATCTACAGTCTAACGAACTATAGCAATGCGACTGCTCTCAAGGAGCCATCCTTATTTCCCCATACGAAATCAACAATTACAATTCATATTCGTAAACAGAGCCTGTTGCATTATTACATTGGGTAGTAATAATGCAAGTACATAAGAGTATAACAAGTGGAAATCCTTCCGTATGCTAATTGGTAAAGTTAACTTCGCGAAAAATGTGCTCTTTGCAATTTCGATGAGCAATGCTCGTTTCAAAATCCAGCCAATTCAAATTGCTGCCAAGTTTCGATCATCGTTGCCAAGAGAAGGACACATTTTACAGAAATTGTGTTCAATTTATTCAAACCGAAAGAAGATAAAACGTTGTACGTTTATTGAGCAAGTTATCTGCTCTTCATTGAATAAATTGATGAAGCGTTTATTTCATCGCAGAACTAAAGAAATACATATATGGAACTGGACTAGACAATTGGCAAAATTAGATTTTTAGAAAGCTATGCAATTTAAAAATGTATATCTTAAGTGGTAAGATAAACCGGTATACAAGTATCCTGTGAGCAATACAGGGTATAATATGACGATAATGTAGGAAACCTAAGGAAGTAAAAATGAATTCGATACCTCGTCAGATCTAAGAAATATGTAGGAACTTGTGAAAACATATGCAACCCATTTACTTTTGATTATCCAAAAATCCTGAAAGGAGTGTTTATATAAATATAAAGAAAGCCCGAGGCAGTGAAAACCAATTCGACGTCTTATCCTAAGAGATATGACGGAATTCGTGAAAGCATGTTCAACCCTTTTATACCCTCTTAGGTTGAAATGGAAAAAAATCTTGAAAACGGGTTTTAGGCGACTATGAAACAAGCCCGTGGAAGTGAAAATTTATCTCGATATCTAATCAGACCTGAGGGGTACGACTGAATTCGTGAAAATGTATACAATAACCCCCTTAGGGGTCGAATTTAAAAAAATACTGAAAACAGTTTCTTGGTAATTATGTGAAAAATTCGTAGAATGAAAATTAATTCATATTTTTAGAAGACCTAAGAGATATGATGAAATTCGTGCCCCTTCCGTACGACAATGGATATATCAAAATTTTGTTCATTTTCTAGTAGATCTACATGCAATCAGCAACATTCAACATTCTAGCATAAGCCGTTCAATAGATAGGAAAAACACCCCCTATCCCCGTACCATACTTCCTACCCCTATACAAAATTATATTTTTCTAACACACCACTACCATAGCTCTATCTCAACAACAAAATTTAAGCGTTCCACTATTATGGGTTCTTGAGATATAAAAATCGTAACTTTTGCCTTTTCGTCCTCCCCCACCCTAACCCCCTACACCCAAATACCCAAATTTTTTTCCTAAAAATTCTGTGAGTCTATCTTGAGATATGAGTCGTGATTTTTTAGAAAAATTTTATGGTGTATATGAAATGGTAAGCCCCTTAGAACCGGGGTTTTAAATAAAAATACTTTAAAATGTAGTTGCATTTGGCAACTATTTTTGGGTAGTTTTTTTTGGTTAAGGGTTTAATACTTTTAAAATATTGTTGCGAGCTAGGGGTTCGCCGGGATTTCAAGTGAAACACAATTCGGTTAAAATAAAAATAAGTGATAATTTATTTAATCGCACTATTAATTCACAGAATTATATTCGCACTGTATGGCAGCACTTCCCGCTTATTCCATATATCGCTTGACTCGTTCACTTTCGTTCTCTCTCAACACGGTCGCGTGTACCCGCTGTCTGTCACAGTCGCCGTAATCAAAATTACTGTGTCTTCGCTAAACGCTTCACCTGCTTATATACTAGGCGGTTGCAGTCTTGAATGTTCACCGGTGTACTTGAACGTTCGTTCAGTTGTGGAATCTTCTCGAAAGCTTCAGAGCCTTCGATTTTGACCTTCGTTCAGTGGTTTATGTACAGGGTTCTAGTACATTGGAGAGCATTCGATAAGAAGAGAGATACAATCGTGTTGTTTCGGCTTATCTTCATCTAGGTTTCTGATTGGGCTATTTTGCAACTAGGTATTCGGTTGTTGTTGTTTTCATTATAAGAAACGATCGAGTTGCACGGTTGCGCGGTTGCCAGGTTTACATGTAACAATATGATAGTTCAAGCTTCATGAGTTAAAGTCTTTGTTTTCGGGATTTTACATTTTTCTCAACTGTTTTCAAAAATATCCGACTAATTTTGATCCAAGCTTTCGTTTTATGCCGCTGATTTTGCAACTAAAATAATTTAAAATCACCATCTACGTTAATTATACTTCCCAATCATCAAAAAAAAAAATCAACTTTTAATTCGATTATCCGTTCATCAACTTATGGAAACCGAGAGCTATCCTTGCTCGGGATCACTAACCATATCCTTCATCCGTGAACAAATTTTCTGGTCAATTGAACGAAAAACTTATTAAAATCACTCGCACCCCAAATGCTAGCCACTCCTTTGGGATCCGGTTCTGTCCATCATCGGTCACGGGAAATCAAGGAATAAATCGATTTTTAATTTTTCCGCAATAGCCTGTTACTCCGGCAATTAGTGATTCGATTCTGATACACGTGAAATTGATGGACTTGATGGAGTGGCAAAAATCCCAATCAAATCGAAAATATCAAATTAATTTAATTATTCTCGATGAAGGAGTACTAGAAAAGGTGACAGGTTACCGGTCGAAATTAAGAAAATTTCTAGAATTGAACGAAATACCTTCAATTTGTCCTTTTCATTTGATCGGTCGAACAATGGCAATAAATCTTATCGGTGCCACATGTTGCTCCGGGATGATTTTCTCACCATAAATCTTACACTTATCCCATTTTATTGAGATTTATTATGAGGGAATCTCTTGCCTCGGTTAATTGTTAGATAAAGAAAGAATTTTTTTTCGAGTTTTCTGTTTCGAAATTCAGGTGAAATTAAAGATGCTTTAATTTTACTCTAACTCCCTTTCAACTGCAGCTCAATATCGATAATGGGGCGAGAATTGTTTTAATGGAAGGAATCGAGTGTGCAAGCAAGTGTTAAGCCACTTTTAGTACTATTGGAATAGAAATCAACTACTGATTAGTATTGCTGATAATTCTAAAAAACTATAATAGCATAGGATATGTATCCTTTTTTTTCATATTTTTTTTAAATACTATGGCTTAGAATATGCATTCGGAAGAAGCTTGAAGTTAAGTCAGGTTCCAGTGAATATTTCTGTATACCGTCAAGAGCACATTGTTATATTCGACTTTAATCGTAAACTAAACTAACTATAGGCAGAAAAAAGCCTTTGGCTTACCATAGTATTCAATGCATACATAGGTAGGTACACAGAATACAGAAGAACCCGAATACGCCTGATTTTAAAAATGGATTTTTAGTATTTTCGAGTTTCAGAAAAATTTCTAAACATGGACTTTAATTAAAAACTCATAAATGCATTGAAGCATTTCTTGCATATCAACAGATAATTAACATCACGGTCCCAAAGCGTTCGGGCAAAAGTGGTACATACCATGGATCTAATTAAACTTTGCTCTCGTTTATTTCAATGTCCGAGTTTCTTCATTTTCCACATTAATTCAAATTGCGTTATAAAAAAAGTCTCGAGAGAATTGGATAAGCCAAAAATCAACCAATGTAATTTTACGGGTACATTGGCCGAACTAAAGTTTCATATTTTCATACGTTTTCTTGTATTGATTGCTTTAATTGAATCATAAGGTGTTTTTAAAGAAAATTGTTCTCATGTACATAGTGCCGAAATGTTGGTTTGAATTCTTTGTATGATGTCCGTAATAACAAATGCTTCGATCTTTCTGGGGCTTGATACCGCCAATCCGAGTCTAGTCCTCTGAATCCAAAATACAGGGCGATTTTATTTTTTCAGAGACTACTAATCTGTGTCCTCATGTATGTACTACGGAAATGATCTCCAGATTGGCAAATAACACAGGTTCATTCCTGCGATTCCACTTCGAAGGATTTTTAAAAGAGTTATTGAAAATTTGGAAAAAATTGAAAGAAAAATTGATTAAAAATACGGTACTTGTTGAGTTAAGTAAATTCTGTGATTGTATGGCACAACAAAAATCCAGTCATATAGTGTAATCGTCAAAATTTTCTTTGTCAAATTAAATTTTTTTTACTGAAGTCTTTGTCAAAATTGTTTGGTCAGTCCAATCTCATTGGAATTGGCCTGAAAATATTTCGTGACAGTAGTGCTAAACGTATTTTAGCTAGTATTGCACTGTATGCCATGCTGTCAAATATTTGACAAAACAAATTTTGGTTAGCCAGAATCCCCAAAATGTTTGTCATAGTGGTATACAAGTACAGTAAATAGGCAACATGAAACTATTTCGCTGTGGACGGAAGTTGTTCCTCCAAATTACATTAGAAAACATTCACCGAATTAATCCACATTAATATATTTTCATGTACCATGAGGTCTACTTAACGCATTTTTTAATCTGTGTGAGGATTTGGATTATGGCCTCCAGGACCTTTAATTTAAGCTATCACTTGCCAAAATCGGTTTTTTTTTTTAAAACCTTATGCATTTTTCCAGGAAAAAATAATATTTCTTTTTTCGATTTTTGAAAGGGTGACGCAAACGAAAGGGGAGCTCAACAGATGCCCGAAAATCCAAGCAAAATTAAAATCCGATCAAAAATGAGGGAATGGTGACCAAAATCGTGCAGAGAAAGAGAGCAAAAAACTTCAGAATTCACGACTCTTCCTTTGGCTCTTCTGGTCGCAATTTTAGGAATTTTCTTAATCTGTTTTCAGATTTGGGTTATGGGCTTCAGCACCTTTAATTTAAGCCATCACTCGTCAAAATCGGGGTTTTTTTTGAAAAACTGAAAAAATCTTGGTATTATTACGAAAAAATGAGCTGTCCTTGGTAACAATTATCCTGGGGACAAGTGAATTGTCTTAAGGTTAAGAGAATGAATTCTCTCGAAGGTGGAGTAATTTAAGCAACGTACTTTGGTCTAAGATTAAACTGATATAGTTTCACCTTTTTGAGTTGTCTATAACCTACAAACTCTGAATTTTTTTGATGTCCATCATTCAATTTTGTTAGAAACATTTACACATCTTTCTTATAAACATTTTCGAGTTAAGATTTACTGGTATCATACACAGAATGGCTAAAGAAAATGTTCGGCAAATGAAATTTATAAGTTTTTGTTCTTCGAGATCAAAAATCAAAAACACACGCCATCAAGGATTCTTAGTAGCCAAAAGGAATCAGCCCACTGAATTTCAAATACAGAATTGTAAATCTATCGATTACGCGAGATACTCCATCGAAATTTTAAACATTGGGCTTACGAACAAATGGCGTCCGATATTCTTTGGCGCCTAGCTGGAGACTTTTCTCGTGGAAATTAATTGGCGTTCCTCGTGAAACAAATGAATGACTATCTAATTGGGGATCCTGGATACACTGTATACCACCGAAGGGTGATTAATTATCGCCGGCGGACTCCTAGCGACAAGTCTCAATGACATCCAACGTGGAAGATATTTAAGGGTTTGCTGCTAATTGAATGTAAAGCCTTGGGATGATCCGAATTGATTACATAAGTCTGGAACGAAAAAAAATTGCAAGAAAGATTAAAGCCTGTAACTCGGATGACGATTAATGGATTTCGAAAATTTTGCAAGCAACTTCTAGATTCAGGACTGGATTGAATTTTAAATTTTGAACTAATTTTAATTTACGTACCTAAAATAAAATTATGAAAGGCTTATATTTTTAAATAAATAGTTTAAAGAAATTCGTTTAAAACTTAAATGCCGAAGTAAATGCAATAATTGAATAATTAAAAAACCTGTAAATATGCATATCAAAAGAATTCGTCGTCCGACTCATTCAGGAAATTTTGATCAAATTTACAAATCTTAAACCTTCGGTCCAGCATTACTTAGCAACTGAAGAAAAAACATCCTCCTGACTACAAATTATTGTCGGTTTTCTGAGCTGTTGTTGCATCGATCATCTCCTATTGGATGATAAAAAATATAAATTAAATCTTATCGATTGGCACTGAATTGAGCGAATTTAAAACAAGAATCGAACAATTTAACTAAAAACCATAAACGAAAGCAAATAAATAGAAAAAAATTAGGTAGAAAGCCAAAATTAAAATTGTTCGGTTCTTTTACACAGCTTTCGGAAGTAGGTACGTTCCTTTTATAGAAAAGTTAAAGCCTTATATTTTCTTTATTTAAAAAGTTTATTAAAATTAAAAAATAAAACATTAAAATTTAATTTCAATTTTGTATTTCATATCTCTCGAAGAGAGAGACCGGTAACCGGAAATTTTTTAAATCAGTAGAAATTATTGTTGCGCAAATTTTCAATCCCGAATTTGAATTTTGAAAATCAGTTGTACTTTATTATTTTTTGGACAAATTTTGAAGTACAATTAGTGTCCGAGTGCAAACAAAATTTGCTTCAGTGTTACCATTTTAAAAATTGAAGTTAAATTTTTTATGTTATGTTCGAGTGTAACTAGGGAAGTATTTTAAAAGTTAATTTGTTGAAGAAATAATCCTATTATTATATTACATGTATATAATATAATATAATTTTTAGAACATTTAATTAAAGGTTTTCTTTCAAAAATTCTATTTATACTTAAATCTGGATATTAACTGTGAATATTTGATATCTTAAACGTTTCTTTTTATATTACGGAGTGAACATTCCTTCTCTAACTGGAACTTCTGTACGTCGAATTATATAATACTATAGCTCGAATTTTTCACATGCCAATTGAATTTTTGGGAAAAAAATCTATATGTTTTTTCTCAACTCGAATTTTCTATAGCATGAAAATTTTGCTTTTACTTGGCAGTTAATGGTTCACTTAAGAAAATTCTACTATATTTAAAGTAATAAAGTTAAATAAGATTTAAGCATTAAATTTTTATATGTTCCAATTTATTCATATGGAGGCACTTTGAATCATTATATTGTCTCTTAACTCTTTCTTCCGAAAGTTAAACCCCAGATAAAACAACTATGTTGCAGTTGTTTTACCTGGGGTTAAATTACCCTTGTCACCCTCAAATACATAAATATTAAATACAAAAATACAGTATTACACTCGGATTAAATTCTTGGAAGAAAATACACAGTAACAAAACTATGCATATTTATTCTTGATAACTTACTTTAAAAGAACCCATTATTAGCACCCATTTGAACGGCATAGTGCCCTACACATGAATTATTGTCAGTTACAGTTATATTGTCTAAATATATGCCAGCAGTAATTAATGAAGGTATCATGGTCGATGGAATAGATAGGTCCTTTACAACATACAAACCCTAAAAACAAAATTTATTTATGTAAAATCATTAAAAGTATTGAAACCACTAGAGCCTTACACGTACTATAGGACAAGTTAAATTCGAATATTTTTTTAACAATGGTTTTATCATACTCTTATATAAGTTGTATTTTTTATCCCAATAAGGATGTGTGGTAGTAGAACATCGCACCAAATCATTTGCGATGGAAACTCCGTAAATATTCGAAATCGTGAAGCACAAAGTAACATCGTCCTCTACAGTGGCGGTCATAGGGGGGGGGGGCTATGGGGGCCATGCCCCCCCCTAACAAATTCGTAACCCGTGATTACTTTATCACGTCTGCGTTAAAGAAAAATGATAGGAGACTATAAGATTAATGGATACACTTAAGAAAGTATAATGCACTTAATAAAGTATAATGCAATTAAATCGGATTCCACCTTATGTCTTTCTTTAATCCTTCTTTTGTCTTTGTCTCCTGATTAAAAAGAAGACTGCGTCTAATTAAAAATATTTCAATCGAAAAGTAACAAAATTTCGAATATAAATATATATAATCAATCGTTGGGTTGTGATGTGTTCTGTTAAGGAAGTAGCTTTTACTGTTTGAAACTAATTTTAAAAAATTTGGATTTGGATTATGCTTGGACAATTGTCATTATGTGCATCCTAATTCTAGATTAAAACGTAAATTGTGGTAAATGCAACGAAACATAATAGCATTGCTGCCCAGGTCGTTTTGAGTAGATTTTGAACTATGTTCTCAAAAAACCTAGTCAACAGCAATCCAGTAATCTTAATAGTTTTGTCGAAATCATGAGAGAAATCAGCTATAAGAACTTAATTATGAGTATTTACTGTAACTATTACATATTAATAACTGATTTACATCCAAAGATTTAAAACTTGGTTTTCTGAAATGTTGAGATTCGATAAGATACTATCTAATTCTTAATATATTTCCCGTATTTGGATGAATTTGAAATCTACTCGGATAAAAAGGGTAGTTCAAACAAATTTAAAAATTTTGATTTTTTCGCAGCACCCATCAAGCTCAAATTAATGTAAAAAAAATACGTTTTAAGTTTCATGTCGATAATACGGGTATATGGGGAATACGTGCCTCAAGAACCTTAAAGAAACCAAAATTGTATAGATTCTAAAAACTCCCAAGATATCGACATAGGACATATAGAATAGTATCATTCTGTGGGTGATTGTAACTCTAAATATATATAGGTGGTGTACCATCGAAAATGCCATCTAGTGCCTAAATTCAGCAATTGAAGTTTTTCTTAAAAAATACATTTTTGAGCGTAACTTTGGAACGGTAAACGATACGAAGTCTTTTAAAATGCTCAATGTTATGAAAAAAAGAAAAAAAGGAGTCCTTCAGCAAGGACGAAAAAGATGATGTTTGACATTTAATCACTAATCCGTCATAGTTTTTGATTTCGTACTTGATGAAGGACTTTCTGAACCGTTTTCTCTTTCTACAATATAATATTGAGCATTAGAAATCAGATCATTTTGCCGACGATACTAAATTCGTATTATTAACCATTATAAAAATACGGCCGAAACCGATTGAATATGAAAAACTTAATTTTTTCATTACGACCACTATATGGTATTTCCGATGGTACATAACCTATATATTTAAAACTACCATCCACAGAATAATATTATTTGGCCGTTTTGTCAATACATCGGGACCCATTTTTCGGAATCTCAATTTATTTTATTTTTCCTGATCGGGGTGAAACTTAAAACATATATTTTTTACACTAATCAGAACCAAAAAATCTTTGGAAAAAAATCCTCAATACAAATAATAGTCACTGAACAGCCCTGAAATTATCTGTCACCACACCTACCTCTATAAAATATTACAAAATTTCAAATTGCATGATAATCCAAGCTTTCGACTCTTTTTCATTCAATTTAAATTTCCTCGTTTCCAAAAGTTAACTCTTACAAAATAAATTAAAAATTTTATCATCATAGTCGTTGTCAAACAAATGTCTTCAGAGCGTTGTAAACGCTTTTTGAGATTTCAAAATCTACTTGCCAAAATCTTGCGATGTAAATCAAGTATAAGATGCTGCTTATGAAGTTATTATAATTGAAAATGGTTTTAGAGAATTTCCGAGTTTTGTTTTTTAAATTTTTGAATTTGGAGAATAGGTTAGGTTAAGATATGGTGGCAGTCATCTAAACTACAGATCAAATCAATAAGGAGATTAAGTGAATATGTAGGTATTCATACCTAATAAATTACATTGACATAAAATATTTATTTCGTAGATTTAAAGTATTGTAGGATAACTTAATAACTAGGGTGATCACTTCTTCGTCGGGCCTGAAGTCTTTAGATTATGACATATAGGGTTCGGATTTTAATGCCCAATATTGAGTTTCATCAAATATATATAGTAGAACTAATAAAAATTAAATTTTCCAATTTTCTAGGGGTCTCAAAAAACAGCTAATTTACATCCAAAGATTTCAAACTGGATTTGGCGAAATCTCGACATTTTAACAAAACTCTCAAAATCTATTACATGTGAGAGATCTTGAAGTCTGCTGGGGCTTCTACATTTTGTCGAAATCGAGATAGACATCGACTTTTACTGAAATCGAAAATTATGTTCACCAAACTTTTTCCATTGCTTAAAGACATACAATCGTATAATACATATTAAAATTTTTGATATCATACAAATAAATTGAACGATGTTAAAGAAATCCCATCAGAGCGATATTCATGATTTTTAATATCCTGAAATTCGCTTGCCAAAATCTGGCGATTTAGATGCGGAAATGAGAAGTTGATATTTTCAAGCAGTACCAACCGCAGCGACCATGGCATTTGCACAATTTCTAACAACGCTGCATTAACGGGTAGCTTCCGTACCTATTTTCTTTACAGTAGCTACTGAACTTCAATGCCCCCCCCCCCCCTTGAAAGAGCAATATGACCGCCACTGGTCCTCTATTCGTTGTCAGCCGTCGACGGGCCACTCCTATAAGCCTGTGTTTTTATCATTTATAATTATAACTCATCACATGAATTTTATTTTATTTATTAATTTAATATTGACTACACATTTTTTATATTAACTATAAATAAGTCTTCTACCGTTTGAAGAGCTGAATGTGCGACTGAAAATAATTAATTTTAATTAGGTTTAAAATAAAGAAAATTGTAACAAAATACAATAGTTTATACCGATATATAATTAAGAGGCTTCGATATATTTCTGCTCATATTTAGAATAGTTTTGTAGCGTTTGATAGGATTCAACGAACACGTAAAACTGTTTAGATATTATTATAAATTATGTTTCCCACCTGAAACTGTTATTAATTCGACTTAAATTAATTAATATTTTTCACTTACCTACGTCTGAAACCGCAAAAATGATAAAATTCGAACAACCAACATCTTCAAATATAAAGACAGTTGATTTCATTTAGACACTTTCGACTCAATAATCGCAATTTCAGCTATTATATGTAAGGTAGGTATTTGGTGTTGTTTGTAATTGATGTAATTACATCTTAAATAAAAATTGAGTCTGGTTACGAAATAATACAAATTGGTAGTTCTTTGATTTTTTCGTGTAATGTAGGTATGTTATTATGGGTGATTATTTCGGATCGATATTTCCATGCTTCATATACTCGTATGGTGGTAATGATGTTATTATTTTCCATTAAGACAGTTTTGGCATGAAAAGAGAGGGTCCACATCAAGGTTACTTATCGAAAAGTGCAAGGCTAGATTTATGCTATTGCATCATAGAAGAAGGAGTTCAGTATCTTTCGAGTAAGCGAAGAGTTTTGATAGTTTCAGCGGAAGATTTTAATATTTAAATACACCTACATGTATCGAGAGATTTCAAGAAGATTCGGTGGTGTTTGTAGAACAGAGCTTTCTACGCTATTCTAATTGTATTTTAGAAACTTGCATGACATTGATAAGTGTTTCGGATTTGAGATGGTATGCATGTAACAATATGTACAAGTATGTAAACCAAGATTCAACTTTTTACCGTAACTTCAACTTTTTACCGAGTCGGTGGACAGACGACCACCTACTAGTCTCCTAGAACATGAAAATACAAAATTTCAGACTAGCGAGTTTATAATATGTACTAAGTCTTAGTAACATAAATAAAAGAAACAAGTAGTTAAATAAACTTAAATAAAGTGAATACACTCCTTGTGAATATTCTAAATCTATTTACATCATATTTGATTACGTGTAAACAAATGTGTAACTTATAAGATATCACATTACAAAGCTACTCAAACACACTTAATGCTTCGGAAGTCACACTGCCTGTACAGTCCTTGGGGCTTACAAATGGATGTAAACGTGTCCTCATAAAACCCCATCAAGTGCCACTAAAGTCCAGTTTGCAACCGGAAAGTACGTACTCAAAATGTCCAGCTTTGAACCCACAAAGGACATCAGCCTACATCCAGCAAGGATTCATAACTGACTAGCATAGTTTGCTCCCTGAACTCGACAAGTATCCTTCGGGCCGATAGATCGAAGCAACAGATGGTCCTCCAGACAAGAGAACAAGCTGCCAGGATAACGTTCCCCAAACGATATAAGCACGTGCTAATGCAAAAGTAGAAAATCTATTTGGCTCTTTCGTCGCAGGACATTCTACGCCGAACAGGATAACCATAGAAATATTTTGGACAGGCCTCTTCTGACGCGATATCCTTTTGCTTTGTTGATTTAATCATATCGAGAGAAAAGAAGACCTACTTAAATGCCAAGTGAGCGAAGTGGGTGTAGCCTCAGATTAAGTTTTCCTTCACCAATGAGCTGGAAAATGACTTAAACCTTGGCAGTAGAATACGAAAAGATACACGTGGCAATAGTTTTTCAAAGATTTTCCGAGAAGCGCAAATTAATGCCGGACGACACCTTAGACCGACGGACTACTCCTGGATAAATGCCTGTATACAGGATTTAGGCGTCAGGTGTGACATGCTTGATTAAAACCGAGGGAATCAGTAGGCTACGAAATCTTCAATCCATCGGGGAATTGTTCAATTGATTGATTTGTTTTGAAAGTGCGCGGGTGAAATTTCAGGATACGAAAAAGGAAATAACACAGGTCGTGATTATTTCACCCTCTGGTCCAATTATAGATATTCATAGTGTACATGACGATGCGTAGTACATGTGAGCGGAATAAGGTATTTCAAGGTCAATTGGACTTGATTACGCACTTAGGTTTCGGGTAGATGAAGTAGGTTGTGGGTAGTAAGTAAAGTAATAAAACTTGATTTGGGTTGGTATGTTTTATAGTGCCTTTATATTGAATCATTTCTTTAAATTAGTTGTCGATTTAATTGTAACGAAAGTTTGAGTATAAAGAAATTTTCTTAGCGTCCTCTTCAATCGAGGATTTCCAGCAGTGCTGGTTTTCACAAATTGTTCCGAGATCGAGAATCTCAAAACAAAACCGATGAAACAATGCATTTTAGTTAACAACACTGAATAATGTATTTATGATTTGAAATTTACACAAGCTATAAATTTTATAATAAATTTCTATTATATTTACTTACTCATATAATCTTAATATTAAATATTGCATAGGAATAGAAATGCTTCTTCATACAGGGTGACTACATCTAAAGCAGAAAATCTTATTCTGGTCTTAGATGATTTCTTTCTGAATTATCATTCAAATAAAAGAAGTAGGTGTATTTAATCGAGGAAAATTAAAAATTATCATTTGCATACTGCAAATACGGCATATTCGGTGGTGTGGAATGTTCGGGAAATGTAATATAACCGATAAGGGAAAAAGTGATTTTTCTCGAACAATGTCGAACTTTGCCGAAGTTTGCAGATTTTTCCACACTGGGTGGGTGTTGCAAGGCTGCCATCCGGATTTTATTCTCGGCCTTCCAGCTAGGCATTGGGAGGTTGCTGTTTTTTTCACTAGAAACTGATCAAGTTGCGCGGGTTGCATGTAACAATATATTTTTGTGCTTGTGTTAGAACAATCTGTGTTCAATTGCGCCCAATCTGGGTGCTGTGAACTCTATTTGACATACACCATGTGTTAATCCTCATTCAGCTAATCATCTCAAATTATAGAATATCAAAAGGCTGTACATGTAGAACGAATCTTTCCACCTGTATCTCATTTCACACTTCACACAGATCAGATGCTTTGGACGGGTCTATTTAATACCAGTCTTTTTTAAGAATTGTGTTGTTCTAAGCTGAATAAAAGTAGAGATGTATTTGAATGCAATATGAAATAATGTTTCTTATCTGGAGCGTACATTAGCAAATGCATTGTTTTCGCCATAAAATCTTTCTCTACAAATTACACAATGACCTTCATACTAAACTCTATAATAATCGTAAACTCTTGTTCAAAGTTAGAGATTTATCTGCCATCACTAACGTACTCCGAATCAAAATTGGTTTCTGTTCAGTTCGAGTGATTCCCGTTAACCTCGTTCGAACCTCCGAACGTATTATACACATCCCACATGGTCGTATCTCCTTGAGACATCCACCATTCAAGCTACCCACCAAATTTGGTCATTACGTGGTTCGGCAAAGAATGAGTCCAATAACAATCACTCCAGCGCTCTATCCAAGGATCAATTCAGTTCGATTGCCGTTCGTCGTCTTATGGAAACTTTTGATTTCGAAGTTGGAAAAAAGCGATGGATTCAAACCTCTAATACGGAGAACGGAGACCACTTAACTGATCTGATGGAGCTGATATACGTCAAAAATTGCCATCAGTGCCGGGTTAAAGTTGAGCCAATAACGCACAGAGCCAACTCGAACGGCATCTGAACCGATAAAATAAATCACAGAAATCGCAGATATAAGATATGGAAGTCGGGCAAGATGAAATCGCATCGGGTAACATTTGGCTTCTTTCTTTTTTTTCTCGTGGCTGCTCTATGATGTACCTACCCTTCTTGCGGCAATCGTTTCTAGCGGATAAATTTCAATGCTATTCGCCACCCTCCGACAACAACAGTGGCTCCAATTCGCGATACCACTGTCTCCGCAAGGATACCGTGACAGCCATATCTCCTCGGCATTGTGCAATAAGTCAACGGAATTCGGGTTGCCGTCTCAAGGGGGTCAAGGAGTCACAGTTGTCATTCCTCCCCGGCTCCGTTCGAATGCAAAGAGAAAAAGTGTCGCATTTCATAGGCTCGGAATTCAATCTGACGTTTATGTCTCGATATTTGGGCATTTGTCAGGATAAGTTGCTATTTTGTAAACCAGAGGCAACTATATGAAATTGACATAGATGCAAATTACGTTTTTATGAATGCGATCGAAAGGATAATCAAATTTCATAATTTAGCAATAACACTTTGTTACTGACAGTATTTTGGACAGTAATCATGAGAGAAGGAGGTGTTGGCGGTCTAAGATAATTTAAAAATTTACGGGTTAATATAAGAACTACTAAGTTAATCAGGAAGAAGCTCCAGTTAGACTGTGAGATTCAGGTCAACATTTTTAAGTACCGGTCTTTCAGTACTGATCATTTTATTGTGTATGAAATACGTACTCTACAGTGGATTTACTTAGTTTAGCTGTAAATTAGGTGAATTAGTTAACTTTGTAAACGATTTTTTTTTTTGCCTTTCCTTGGTTATACTCATACTAAATTGTTTTCCATATGACTGTTGTACAACCAAGCTACAAAAATATAACTTGATTTTAAAAATTTTCATCTATCATAATCATAATCATTTATTTCATCCGTAAAATTCATTTATGTTTAGATACAATAAAATGCTTAAGTGATTAGTTTATGGCATGCAGCAATATTTTCATCTAAATGATTTATACTAATACAAAATGAACTAAGCGCTGCAATAAATATTTGAATTTGAATTAAGTTCTAAAAAATATCGTCAAAATGAATTCGGCCTTTGACGAATTGATTTCTTTTATCAGCACTGAATACGTTGGAAGAATTTGAATTTCCTAATTCTTTTATTTTTTGTTCTTATTTTTAAGCGCTTAACACTTATTGTAATAATTAATATCTGGATCTGAATGTAAAAGTTCTGGGAGAAATTTAGTGACTGACTGACCTTTTTCGCTACAAACTGCCGTGTTAAAAAAATAAAATTTTTAAATGACGTTGAATTTCTAAAATCAGTACTTTACCAAGTTGAAAATATGTACATACGTACGAGTATAAGCGGATTTTTTTCCTAAAGCATCGGTACGAATTCGAATTACCGGAACCAAACAGTATTCAAACATAGTAGACGGGTTTATAGTCTTTAGATTGAATAAACAATTTAAAAACAGTAATTGAGTTATTCACAAATGTTGCAGAAAAAACGAGAATAAAAATTGTTTAGAATCTGTTTTTATTAATTTTTCAGTACAGTACAAGTATTGCAAAATCTCTTGTATACATCAGTAACTCTCGTACCCAGTACACAAAATTCTCGGCTGGAGCTTTGCGTTAGAGAAGGGCAAAGCAGTTCCTTTCAGTGAAGTACTTCACTCCGAGTCACTCACTTTGAGGAAGTTGTAGATCTAGAAGATGAGGACCAAAAAAAAGAAAAAAGGTCAGTAGAGTTCAGTGAAGTAGTTCCGGAACTCGTTCCATCGTTCCTTCATTTCGTCAGTAGATCTGGAAGATGAGGACCAACAAAAAAGAAGAAAGGTCAGTAGAGTTCAGTGAAGTAGTTCCGCAACTCTTCGTTCCATCGTTCCTTCGTTTCGTCAGTAGATCTAGAAGATGAGGACCAAAAAAAAAAAAAAGGTCAGTAGAGTTCAGTGAAGTAGTTCCGGAACTCGTTCCATCGTTCCTTCATTTCGTCAGTAGATCTGGAAGATGAGGACCAAAAAAAAAGAAAAAAGGTCAGTAGAGTTCAGTGAAGTAGTTCCGCAACTCTTCGTTACATCGTTCCTTCATTTCGACAGTAGATGTAGAAGATGAGAACAAAAAAAAAAAAAAGAAAAAAGGTCAGTAGAGTTCAGTGAAGTAGTTCCGGAACTCTTTGTTCCATCGTTCCTTCATTTCGTCAGTAGATCTGGAAGATGAGGACCAAAAAAAAGAAGAAAGGTCAGTAGAGTTCAGTGAAGTAGTTCCGGAACTCTTTACTCTTCGTTCCATCGTTCCTTCGTTTCGTCAGTAGATCTAGAAGATGAGGACCAAAAAAAAAAGAAAAAAGGTCAGTAGAGTTCAGTGAAGTAGTTCCGGAACTCTTCGTGCCATCGTTCCTTCGTTTCGTCAGTAGATCTAGAAGATGAGGACCAAAAAAAAAGAAAAAAGGTCAGTAGAGTTCAGTGAAGTAGTTCCGGAACTCTTCGTTCCATCGTTCCTTCATTTCGTCAGTAGATCTGGAAGATGAGGACCAAAAAAAAAGAAGAAAGGTCAGTAGAGTTCAGTGAAGTAGTTCCGCAACTCTTCGTTCCATCGTTCCTTCGTTTCGTCAGTAGATCTAGAAGATGAGAATCAAAAAAAAAAAGAAAAAGGTCAGTACATCTAAAAGATGATGAAAACAAAAAGGTCGGTCAAGTTTTTTGTCACGTGTCCAATGGAACTGCAGTTCACCAAAAGGAGTGAGTTACTTCACTCACTCACTTCAATGAAATGTTCTTTTGGAACAGTTCACTCCTGAACGACCCATCTCTACTTTGCGTGTTTCTATATATATTGGAAGATGTAAAGAGTATTGATTTGTTATGATATAATATATTTGATTTATTTTGTTATACGCCACTGGCCACTTCCTAACTAGGAATGGTGTACGGGCGAAAAGTTTCTGCTCGTACATATATTATATTAGTTGATTAACTGCTTTCTACTAAAAAGAATCAAGTTTTAACTTTACACCATAGCCAACTCAAAACCTGCAAGATTTTCAACGAATTTATTATTTGGATGGTACCGTACTTGCATGTACCTACATATATGTATAAGGTTTCAGGTTCCTAGAGTGCACCGTTCCGAAGAAATCAATACATCTGGCCCAACCAGAGAGTACCAAGTGTAAGTGTTTTTTTTTTGAAAATTGTACGGGAGTGCCCAGAAACTTCTTATTAGTAAGCGGTCATAAATAGATATTAATATCTCGATATGTCTCTTTCACATTACCTTTGAGAATACCCATTAACATTTGTATTTAAAATCTGGGTAAACATATGCTCTTAGACCAAAAAACCATTTGCTGTTATGGGAAAGTCGCATAGCTTTACTATTTAAAAAAAAATCAAATACAAGAAAATTAGAATGTTTTCCTTTCCAAACTTTACATTTCAACTTCCCAACATAAGCGGTTCCTGAGATATGGAAACTAAAAGCCTGTCAGACTTTAAGAGACGAAAAAAAGCTGAAAGAAGTTGACTTAACTTAAGTTGATTCAAAGGTAAACGCTTTTTGAAGAGGTTTGGATGTAAATTTGAAAGTAAATCTGACCACAGGATTACAATTACTTTAATTTTCGCGTTCTCAAGTTTTTTTAAATGAAAGAAACTTTAGTAATGATCCTGACTCCAGAGTGTGAGTTTTTCGCAAAAGCCTACTTAATTATTTTGAGCATTTTTACTTTACTTTTACAATCTACGCTTTATAGTTCCATAAAAAATCCCACCTTTATTGGGAAATGGGGTAGCAACAGTGTTCTTCTACAAAGTCATTCATCCATTTGTCGCTCCATTACCGGACATTATATCCGTATCTATATTATTATTTACAATGAAACGTGAAAACTCCACTTTTGCTATTTCTACCTTTCATTTCCGTTATTAAGATCATCACCTGATTTTTCTGGTTGTCAAAACATCTCACTCTTCCGCCGAATATACGCCACGTAAATGGCTAATTAAGGACAATATTAAATTACGGACTGGCCGGAAAGTATCACGTCAGAGTTGTTTCATTTCCATCGAAACTATTGACCCTGCTTTCATGTCTAAGCATTTACAATAACCGAGTAATTTATCCCGAAAAGAAAATGGATTATAGCCGAAAGATTTTCGCTAGAGACAAAACGGATATCAAATTACGTCCGAATTTGCTGTTCAATTTGACACGGATTTGGTTCGGGAAGGCGTGTTTCTGTTGTCCTTTCGGTCTTTTATCCGGGAAATGAATGAAGTATTAGACGCACGACAAATTTAGATACTAGATACTACTGATGATTTATGTAAGTGATGGACGTGCGGGGCAGAATGGTCTACATTTAACTGACATGTCACACTCGTCCGTTTGTATACCTACCGTAAAAGTGATACACGTATATTTCGACGTGGTCAGAGCGAAGGACATTTATACATCTGATTTTGCAACGTTATTATTATTGACATGTTCTCGAACCACAAAAAGGATTCAAATATTTCACTGCTTAACCTTTTTTTAATAATTAAGTGTATCGTTCAACCTAAAATTTTCCCAACATTTTAGGCTTTATAAACAGAAAAAGGAAAGTATAGAGATGTTTACCCATATGTCCACCGATTGTTGTCCCAAATCGGAAAAAAAGTTTGTCAAAATTAAATTTTTCGAATGAATCAAATTTTTTTTAATGTTTCTACACTAGTCCCTGGTTTGCAAAAGGTAAAGGTATAAATCGTTCGTGTTTATCGCATCTACTGCTGACAAGGGGAAAACAACTTTAGACATTTTTTTCGATCTCAAGAAAGTGTTTAATACTGATAATCACACAATTCTTTTGGAAAAATATTTTAAGATCGGATTTAAAGAAAAATATTTATCCTTCTTTCGTTTAGATTTGTCAGTTAGTACTCAGGTTGGGCGGAAGGATCAGTCTTTCAGTTGTTTGTGAAATATTGCGGCGTTCAGAATTTGGACTAATTCCATTTCTGTTGTACGGAAATGTTCTTCACAACATAGAAACTAGTTTATTGGCAACAAAAATTTGAAGATTAATTTATTTAATTGCATTTCCCAGTGAAAACTAAAAATTTTAATTACTCACATATTACGAAAAGTAGAACGGCACAGCACAGGCTTAGTACTGGTGCCAGAGTTGCCAGTACTGGCTAATGTTTCGGGTCCAGTATGTGGTCTAGACCAAATCATTGTCGAGCCAATGTCGATTTGACCACACTAGTCCTACTCTTGGTGAAACTCTGGCCCGATACTGACTGAAAGTTTTGGGGCGTCAGTAAAAAAAAAACGAAAATAAAAATTTGTTTTCCTTTTGTTTTTTTTTCTTCCAACTACGAATTTATTTTTCTGTAAACTATTATTTTTTTTTTTTTTTGAAAAATGCGAATTGATTTTACTTACACCTTACACACTCTCGGATTCGAACCATGGTCCCGTCACACATTAGTCCGCTACGCTATCCACGAGGCCAATCTGAAACATTCTCGTAATAGGATTGAAACCGAATCAAAATTGATGTTGAGAAACAAAAAATATTTCTACCAAGATCTGCCCAATACAGAGCCGACCGTCGAGCCAATGCCGAAAGAGCTTAGACACCAATAATAATCCAATTCTAGGCCCGACATACGCCCAGCAACTCGGACCAAAGTCGACTAAGATCAAGTGGCAGTACTGATCACCAGGATTGGCCCGACACTGATCTAGTGGTTTGTCAGTACCAAAACAGTACCAATCGACAAGTCTTGGCGGACAATGCGATGCCAATTCTGGGCAGTGTACGCAACTCTGGTTGGACTCCGGCATTTCGTACATGGGTTCAGTCAAAAATGAGCTTACGAGTAATACAGGAATCCTATCAAATCTAAGAATTTGGCAAAAATATCTAGTCATGAGTCTAGTTATGACTTATTAAGGAAAATAAAAAATTTAACAAACAAAATTTGACGATTACATTATCTGACTGCGAAAGTAAAAAAATGATTTACAAATTTACGTAAGATACATTCTCCGTAAAGAAGAGGATATAAAAATAATTGACAAAATTTATTCATTCACTTTTCATTCAGAGACAGAAAATTCGATTTTATTGAGGAAGTAATTTATAATAAAACGCTCATACCTAAATTCTCTGAAGAATTCGACATGCATTGGCACATGTACCATTAATTTAATCTGATAATAAACAATTTTACCAAAATTTGTATAAACCCTTTGTCAAATATTTGACACAAATGGTATAGCCGTAAAAATTTTTATTTGTAAAATTGTTTTATTTGCAAAAGACAATGATTGTTTTACCTATAAAATTTCACTAAAACAGTTGTCAAAAATATATGGTGCAAGATTTGTCAAGTAGCACGATCGATCGCACGATTTTTTAAAATAATTTTATAAATTTGTTTATTAACAAGATAGAATACACTACCTTTTATTACTGAAATCGCAAACTTTCTTCCAACTTTTTTTCAAAATTGGTGAACAACCCTTGTACCCTCTAACAACTCTAGCTATGAATTTTTTTTACTAAAGTGTAATTTAAAAAAATAAATAAAAAAAATAAAAATTGAGTCATCATATTAAATACTGAAAACTTTATTTTGGCTTTTGATTCACATTTTTTGGTGGTTGCAGAAATTCGAGATTTGAACGATAAGCTCACAACCTATCACCGAAATAAAAGAAGAACTATGGAGTGTTGCTCCGTAAGAAAATTCTGATCGAACGAAGACGTAGCTGGACGATTCAATAATATCTCTCCGAACAAGTTACTGTTCGGAGAAATATTATTGAAGAAACTAACGCTGTACTAGGATTGTCGCGCTATAAAACAAGATGTATTCAAGATATAGCGTGAAGTGTGATTGTTTTTCAAAAATATCCGGTCTCGTACTGGATAAAAATAATGAATTCAGCTTGCTATAGGTCAGGGACAATTTGAATTTCCTTTGAAAGAATTTTCAGAACTTTGATAAAAATATTTTTTACGTAAAACAATTACTTTTTGAAATATTCGTGGTGAAAGTTCGAAAAATTTGATTTACTTCTTCAAAAATTTATTGTAGTTTTTTTCGGACCTGTATATATATATATTTTTTTTTGATCGCTAATGCTAGAAAGTTAAAACTTACTAAATTTATAGAGCTATTCGAGTGGAACATTATTATAAACAAAATTTTTATATGAAACTAGTGTGGTATCGGAATGTTTTTTTATTTCAAAACTAATAGTTTTTTCCAATCACGTTTAAATCTCCAAATTTCGATGTTGGAATAATGAAGACACAGTTTTATACTTACTTTTATTTTTCTGCATATTTTTCTCTCTAACTCTAACTACTGTTTTTATTTTAGAATTTCGTAACCAGATAAAATCGGATCCTAAAGAATCCAATTACTAAATGCAGATGAGTTCTGAAACCTAAACCTAGAAGTTCGTAAATAAACCGAAAGGATAAATTCGAATTCAATATAATAATAGTGTAATGGGCCGTAGCAAAAATTTCTTCGAGTTTATAGTTTGGAATTAAACGGACCATGTGGTTAAGTAAGTCGACGGCACTAGCTGGAGTCAATGGTCACAGCAATATAAAAAGGAGTCATTCAAGATTTCGTGAAGTTGTTAACTTAACGAGGTGCCATTACGCAAAAAGGCTATTCTCCGTGGCACTCGTATGGTTATAATAAATTGCCCAATACTTTGCGGTCACCGCTTAAATTATGCATATGAGAGTAAGATAGTCGCGAAGGACCTTAACTAGTTTTATTCCTTCAGGCTGTAAAAATGGTATTAATCTCGCGAGTAATAGATGCAATAACTTCGTCAATTCGTTGTAAAATATGCAGAGTAGATGCATGTGCTAGAAAATCCGGCCCAAGTGCTTCTAATTGATGGCGGAGGAACGGCGAAGGAGATATTCGTTTGGCTATCGTCCCTTTGGAAACTCATCTACATAAAGATAAAACTTATGGAACTAAATGGTTATATAATAAAATCCATTAGACTGATATATACGTCGTCTAAGCGGCGCCGACAATCTTTGCTCTGTCCACGAGTCCTGAAACAAAAAGTGCCAAAGGTATCACACAAACTATAATTTATCTCTGTTCTATGTTTAAAGTTTGTGTTCGACTCTTAAACGATCCCAGAACCCTTTCTCATTTGTAAAACTTTTCCTTCACAACTTTCACAGATTTTCAATTTTTCGTTCGTTCGGGGGGTTCTTTTTTCTATGCTCTCAAACCGGATTTTATTTTCTGGACGCGCTTTCCTTCACATTTCCTCAGATTTCTTGTCGCTCGTTCCGTTCCAGGTCGCAAGTCCTTCGTCTTATTCTTCGTTTTTGCATTTGTCTTCATTTTGTTCGAAATTTAACTGAGGTAAAAAGTTTTACAAGTAAGTTTTTGACTGAAACTTATTCGCTGCGATATGGAAAATGGAAAATAGAAAATGGAAAACAAGTACTTAGTAGTATTGCAGCTCATAACAGTAATGCAACCGCAAAATTCGACAAGAGAAGTTCGTTAACAATTTCGGAATTAACTTTTAATAGGGGTAGATAACGCCACCAAAAACGTAGTAGCTAGCGATGACTTTTATTTATGAAAGTTTTATAAATGCCATGAACTTTTATTAAAATGCAGATTAAGAAGAAGAAAATTAAGAACTGGACAAAAAACTCCCGGAATAATTATATCAATGTAAAAGTCTGTCTCTTTTCAGATCTCATTTAGGAAGTAAGCAGATCTGACGACCGCAGTCAAATGAAACTAAAGAAAATTTTGCAACTTCAAAAAAAAATTTAATAGTTTCACAGTGAAAACCAATACAGTTGCCGCAAAAAATATAATTTTATTAACGTTTAAACGCAACTTTGTCATTTTATCATTTCATTTACCTCAGCAACCCGATTCTCTTTCTCAAAATGAAAAAAATTGCTGAATCGAATGCTGAATAGTACTTTTCATTTGTCAAATGTCAACGCCAACAGAGATTTAGTGTCAGAGCCCATTAAAATTGTAATTTTCTAGTTATAATCCTATTTATAATTATAAATCTTGTTAAAACCTTACAAGAATGAGTTCTATTGCGATGATCATAATAGTTGAACGTGAACGTAAATATTGACATTTGTCTGAAACGTTTTCCTAAAGAACCGTCATTGTAGGAACCATATGAAGATTCTAAGAAGAAGGATGCGAGATACCCAAAATCCTTTGAAGATGCTTTCAGACGAGTACTTTTTCAACTTGTATCAATTCACTAAAAATGTGTGTAATGTATAAGTTCACATTTAACTGGAACGGAACGTCTTCATACGATCCCATCACATCTGCCGGAGGTAAACGAAATTTTTGGCTACTTGGGGATAGTGGATACCCCTTGCAACCATGGTTAATAACACCAATATTAACCCCAACGATTGAGAGTCAACAAAGTTATAATGCGGTACACAAAAAAAAGAGTTCCATCGAACGATGCATTGGAGTATTAACAAGCAGATTTAATTGTCTGTCAAAGGAAAGAACACTGGGCTATGTCCCTCCAAAAGCAGGATTGATTATCAACGCCTGTGCGATACTACATAATATATTAAAAAAATCAAAAGTTCCACTTCCTGATGAAATTGAAGATATGGAAGAACAAGCCTTGGAGGATAACAACCGGCATGTGAATACTTTTAACTCGGGAAATGTGTTAGAGGAAAGCAGGAGAATTCAATCGGATATTGTAAATACTTATTTTACTCAATAAATTGGAAACGAATGCATTGTTAATATATGTTTTATTTTATTTTATTTATTATTCTAAATTCATGCAGCTGGTGGATTCTCGTCAGTTGGTGGATCGTCTTCCTCGAGGATCCTTTTCAAAAAAATTTTGCAACTCACCTATCGTGTGCTAAATTTACGTGTAGCTCCAAAAAATCTATTAAAAACGTTTTTTGAGCCTGTCTTGCTCTTTTCACGCGAGTACTTTTGACATTTTCCATTTTATCACGCAACGACTTTGCCGTGATAACTTTTTTATCAAATGAAAAAAGTTTCACAGTTCTTTTCGTTTTTTCATTGTACTAGAATCGGAAACAGCGGTTTATCACTGAAAACTCTTTTCACAGCGGTTTTCACAGAACGAGAATTGACCCCCTGGTGGTCAAAATAATTTTACTCTCTCTCACACTGTGCTTTCAAATTGTTGTATGACCGTGGTTTCAGAATGTATGCGACAAAATATTTGACTAAAAACAGCTACAAAAATTTTAGTCAAATTCTTAAGAAAAAAAAGAAAAAACAACAAACTCTGTCGCTGATACTATCTGCATTTGATAGAGAAAATTGTCAAATATTTGACAAAGTGGTAGAGATTTCGGCGACTAAATTACAAAATCTCGAAAAGCGTTTATACAAGCATTTCTGAATTTATCTGCTGACTGTCAAAAATTTGAATTTGATTTTGAATGGTATCATTTTGATTCCTTCGAATAATACATTCACACTCGAAATCAAGTAATTTCGAAATCACGTTGAACTGTTCACACTGTTAATTATGTAGATTGCATTTGACAGCTACAATTATGTGTATTTATACTCGTAATATATAAAAAGTTTAGCCGTGAAAATTGGTAAATACAGAAAAAGGAAAGTGAAGTACCATTCCGCCGTACTTGCTCTTATCTGAATAACGTATTTAATATGAACTAATATTGTACGTTTAGGTTCCTTACACTTTCAAAACTAAAGATAGCTGGAAATGAAAATGTCAAAAAATTACGGAAGGCAGCTAGCTGACATGAACATTCACGTGGGGAAATTTCATGGTTGGTTTCATTATCCTTATTTCTCGAAACACAAAGATTTTAAAATCTCTCGCTCTGGTAGATTTTGAAAAAAGTTTTGTCGAAATTTCGCGAAATCCAGTTTGAAATTTTGTGATGTAGATGAGCTACTACCATAAGTTAAAATCAAACATAATTATTAGATACATAGATATTTAAAATATATCGTAATAATATAACAATTGCGTTCGCCTTGAAATTTAAGGAAAAGTCAGTTCTGAAAAGTGAAGAAATTGACAGGAACACCATTGGAATTATAATACATTTCACTTTATTATTTTTTAATAATAAAGTATTGTGATCGACCTGAAATTTCCAAAAAATTTGCTACCCTGAAATTTTGTATTTACACGTTTCAGGACTAGTAAACACCAAAAAAGAGAAAAAAATAAGGAATAAGAATAAGAAATAACCAGGAGGCTATTTTAGGTTGTCAGTCGCATAGTAACCTACACAGCATCTCATCATTAAACACGTTTCGGACTTCTACCCATAAAATAATAAAGTTGCGCCCAAACTGTTGGCAGATTTTTTTATTTATGTTCAATGCAGGAACTTCCGAGAACACTAAACATTTCAAATCGAAGTCAAATTGATTATGTTATGCCCATTAAGGGATCCAATAGGAATATTTCGAATACAGTCCTTGGTGAGTTGAAAGTTGTCCTAAACAAGTTGCACCCTAAATGGTCGGTTTCTAGGACTTGGACTTGAACTTCATTCGAGTTGTATAGCTTCAACATATCACCATTATAATGTAGTTTCGATCTTTGAATTCGATGTGTAATTCGTATGACCTCCAGAGAACGTAGGAGGAGCGATCCATCTTAATTACGCGCGATAAGAATGTAAGGAAAAGAAAGTTTTCTTTAGTATGTAAAAGAAACACACTCGTCTTTAAGAGGAAACAAATTTATGGCATATGGTTCGAATTTGCCCTTAATTTCTGTATCTGTTGAATAAAGCCTTGTTCAAATCAAAGTCGAATCAAAATTATGTCAGTTATGGTGAGAGGAATTATAAATATACCTTCTTAAAATTCCCTATTTTCGGATATCTTTGATGTCTTCAACACATTTTTGTTATCTATCGAATTTTTAAAAAAATATGAAAAGCATAAAAAATAGGAAAAGCTTACTTTATTGATTTTCTGCATTTTTCAGTGAAGGTTTTTCATATGGCATACGCTCAATAAGGCTTAATTTCGTTTAGATTATAGCACTGAACAAAGTAGTGTCTGCTCCAGTCGGGAATTACTATTTTACTATTTGATTTCATATCAGTTGTGCACAGATACAAAACTCAAGAGACCCTGAAGTCAGACGTTAACATCGGAAAATATTTCTTAAAATTTACGCAAAAATTTATCCTCTGAACTTATTTTTTTTTATTTCTTTTTATACTCTAGAGGAAATCTGAGAGTATTATAAGTTTAATCCAGCCCAAAAGTTTGTAACGCATAGAACCAAGGCTCGGATGAAAAAAAGTCATATATATTATTTTGTTTATTTGTGGCCAAAAACTCAAATCCGCTTGACGTCCATCTGTCTGTCTGTCTGTTTGTCCGTCTGTCCGCCCGTCTGTCTGTCCGCGCACACGATAACTCAAGAAGGTTAACCTAGGATCTTGAAATTTTGAATCTTGATGTTTGGTCGAATTTGTACGGATAAGTTCGTTACAGGGAAAAATCGTCCTACGCTTTCCGGTAGGTACCATACAAAAAGTCCTTAAAACACGTTCAAGAATATTAGCCAATAACTTCGGTAGGGGCAACCCGTGTACTTATGGACGGTTGTACCTGTGGAGAGCTTAAGTATTGCCCAAAATTCAAGTACTTACAGAAACTAAGAAAACGTATTTAGGGATCTTTTTTCATATGTGGTAACCCTCACTGTCATTTCGCATTCTTCAACGGTTCCATTTTTCTAGGCTGATAAAAAAAATGCTCGATAAAAGTAAATTTCAGAGTTCTTTTACTCAATGTATTATAACTTTCAAAACTCGATTTCGTTACTAATCTTTATGCTGTGTGAAGTTGTCGTAAATTGTACCTGTGGATAACATTTTACTTGTACTTTTGGACTGTCCATAGGTACACATATTGTCCATAAGTTTTAAATCTGTTATTATTTGTTCTCAAAAAAAATTTTAATTTTATTTTTGTAATAAATAATTTTGTTAATGTCTGTTAAAAATGTGTTTCATTCAAACTGTCTTCAATTACAAGCGCGTCCATAGGTACATTTACCTATGTCCATAGGTAGATTGCACAGCGTGTTCCAGTGGACATTCTATACATTCTATAACTAAAAATCTTGTATCAGAAAATAGTAACTAACAACTTCTAGAAAAACTATGATAATATCTTCTTAGACACTAAAAAATAAATGAAAATAAAAACAAATTAAAGATAGAGCAGTTTCTATGGGAAAAAAATGACAATTGTCCACAGGTACACGGGTTGCCCCTACACCTTAACCTACAATTTTGGAATTTTGTATACGTTAGTTTTTCAATAGTTGCCGTTTAAGGTATGAATATGAATAACATCCCATGAGTCCTTCGAGTAGCTGCCGTACAAAAATCCTGTAAAAATAACCTCACTCTATTCACAGAACTCACTATAACTCAAGAAATCGTTCAACCACGCAGTTGAAATTTTGGAAAAATTAGTTTTGAGGTAAAATTATGTTCGTGTTCATGAGTCAGTAAAATTCCTTTACTCCTTCGGGTAGCTCCCATACGAAAAGTCCATAAAACACGTGTTCAAGAATACCGACCGATAACATCAGAACGGTTTAAGCTACGACTTTGAAATTTTTTACGTGTTGATTTTCCAATAGTTGGAGCTAAATGTATGAAGAAAATCTCGTTAGTCCTCCGTGCAGTTGCCATACAAATATCCTGTCAAAATGTCTTCACTTAATTTATGGAACTCACTGTAACTCAAGTAATCGTTTAGCTACGAATCCGCAATTTTGTTCAAATTAGTTTTGAGTGAAAATTAGTTCGAGTTTACTAGTCAGCTAAATCCTTTTTATACTTGTGGTAGCGTCCATACAAAAAATTTTTAAGACACGTGTTCAACAATATTTTTCGATAACTTTTGAACGCGTCAAGCTACGAATTTGAAATTTTGTACATATTAATTTTTAAATGGTTCCAAGGAAAAGGATAAATATGTAGGAAATCGAGTGAGTCCTTCCTGCACCTCCCATGTGAAAGTCATTGAAAAAGGAAAAATTTTTGTCGGTTACTAAACTAGGTCTAGACATGAAATTAAACACTGATGATATTGTCTTTTAGTTTCGAGTAGCAACCAAATAGGAGCCCTTAATAAAGAGAAGTATAATATAACTTTCGACCAAACTAAGATTGTTCTTGGTTATTCCATTGTGTAAAGTTTATCGATATCGGGCTTAATAACTCCAGCTAAAACATTCTTCAAGCTGAAAAGATTTCGCATTAATATTTAAACGAGGCGTTCGTATCAGCAAGGCACGATATACTCCCTGCCTTGAATGGACAAGTTTAACTGAATGCCGCACATCCTGAATTTCGTATACCTACCGTTAAAGAAACTCCCAGGAGATCCTTGAAAGCTTTAGCGAACGTTAATGTTGGATTCATGCGAATCTCTACTCCACCAGTTCCGTGACACGCGCAGTTAATTGCCCGATTTAGGGAGCCTCCCACAATTATGTACAAAAACATCTTGGAGTCTTTCACGGGGCGTTAAAAAGACGAAAAAGGTGACTCCGTTCAAGCGCTTGAAACAAAAGATGTCTAGCGCTCTGCAAGTTGCTAATCAAGGCCGCGACGCGAAGAAACCACCAAGGACCGGAGCAACAGACACTCCAGCGCGCACATGGCACCAACGAATGCTCCGCCGGCGGAACGGCGGTTGGTGGACGGTTGATGCTCCACATGCGGGCGACCACGTGGTCCTGAACCTGAAGTTGGTCTGGTAGGGGAACAGAGCACATACCGGCCGATAGTACAGTGCAGGCGACCGCGATTATATCACTACCGCAAATTGGTGGGAGCAGAGTTTGTCTCTTAACGGCTCGCTGTCTTTCTCTGTCTGGCCGTTATCGCGGATCGCGTTCGCGGTACTCGTCGAGAGCTCCAAAGTTAAATGTGGAGCTGATGGGGCTGGGGAGCTAGGACGCTGTTTGCGCGTGTGCGTGCTGTTTCACGTACGATTGTGGATATACAGTGACAGCAATACGATAGCGCCATTAATGCGAAGTTGGGGCGCGAGAGAACGGCGGCGGCAGCAGAACAACAAAACGGCAGTCTCTGTGTTTCTCGTTTAGTTGTGTGTCCACATCCGGCTAGAAAACAAGTCATACTGCACGAGAAGTGTTTCTAGATTTAGCCACGAGGTCGCGCCACGAATGTTCATCTTTTCTACAAAACATTTCGAAATTCCACTTCGAATTTTTATTTAATCGCACGGACTTAATCGTGTGGCGATCGCGTTTTGCATCGGTTTCGCGGCACTCAAAATTCTCTTCATTGTTATTATTATTTTTGGTTCGAAATCAGCAACTGACACGCTGTCCACTTGACTGAATTTTTGAACTGTTTACCGCCCCGGTTAATCGTGTGGTTCGCACAACTTTAAAAACTGGCGGTAGTTTTGATAGTGACAACCCGTTCGAAATTAAGTAGACCCTAGTTGTGCCTACATGTGCGTTGCGTCAAAAATTCCAAAGTCTAATATTTGCATAAATAATAGTAGGAAAAATAGAGAAGAAAATAATATAAAATAAAAAAAGGTAAATAGTGTTGGAGATTCACACTAGCGCGTAGCGCCGATTTATTTATACACTTACGTAACAAGTGTCATTTTTATTGTTGTTTTTACGGTATAGCGAGAGGTGTGTAGTGTTTTGTGTGTTGGCGCGTTCGGTTTTGCGTCCATGTGTTACGTTACGGAAACTGCTCTACCGTTATTATTAATTACGTTTAACGCCGCCAGGAGACAAGGACACCTCGAAGGTATCCGCGATTAACAATACCGCCCAGAAAAAACCCAACACTTCATCAAATTTAATTTAAATACGCAAATAAAAATTCCGGAATTTTCATCGGTTTTTTTTATTTTCTTCTCTCAACACTGTGCCAGTGTAGTAGTCGTGTGAAGTATAAAAATAAAAAAGTCAACAAAGTGTTGGTAATTTAAATAAGAAAAAAGTGCGCCTATTTCGAATGTATAACGCGTTTGTGTCTTAAAAAGAAAAAGAAAAATAAATCCACAGATTTGCATATATGAATCTCCGGAGATATAAAAAAAAATCGTTTGTGCTCGCCAAAAGGTATAGGAAAAAAGTGCCAAGAAAAGTCGATTTTTTTCCTAGTAGTTTTTTCTATTATTATTAGTAAACAATAGTACAACAGTGACATCTGTGATCCGCTTTTGAATCGAAAATAAAAACACAACAACTAGCTACCTATCGTTGAACGCGATCGATCATTTGGGGGGCCGTGTGTGGAAGCGAGAAAGGTATATATATATATATGCAAATATATTTTATCAATAAATTTATTCTCACTTTATTTAGCCATAGTAGATTAAATGAATAAATAGAAAACAGGGCTAAGTAGAAAAATTGCGAGTCCCAAGAATAAATTGAATGACCTCGGTGATCACTCCAGGCTCGGAGCGGAGCTATCAGCGGTTTTCTTATCGTTGTTCTGCTTCTGGGATGCTGCCCCATCGATAGTAAGATACTTTTATTATGTTGGTAATCTGTAGAGCTAAGTAAAATATTTATTTTGTTTGTGGATTGCGGTACGATCGTATGAACCGCAATTTATGTCATTCTGGGTGATGACTGCAATAGTGTGGTGTGCGATCACTCCGTTGCGACCTTAGGCGCTCTTAGTCCGAAGAAAAGCATCTTTTTAGATTCTCTCGCTCGCGCAATTTATTCTATATAAACAATTATTTTATATTTATAGAACCGGAGAGATCAGTAGGGAATGGAATTTTTATGCAAATTTTTTCCGATTTCCTTAAAAAAAAAAGAATTAATATTTTGATCGACTTTGAATGGTGGGCGTGTGTTACTTTTGTGTGTTCCGGCGGTTCAGAAGTGGGATACGTATGCACGTCAAGTAAACGTTGGTATGCGTGTACTTCGCCTAATCACGTGTGCTTGCGCTATCGCGCACTTAAAACTTGAATTCAAGCAAGGCGATGTTCTTTTTCTTATTCGCGCGATCGACTCACGAATTTTTTACTCTCCATTGAGTGGCGCGATCATTACTCGGCTTTTTTCTTCCGACGGTTCGGACTCTTATTTACCAACATTTGCTGCGTTGCCCGATTTTTTATCTTCTTTTCTGTTGTGGTTTTGCTTCGCGATCATTTGATTTCATTAGAAAACATTAGTTCTATGCGTAGTAAGCGTAACGAATTATCGTCGGTGTGGAAGAATTTTAGCATTCGTGAAGATCATTCAAATTACTAGAATAGACAATCGTAGATAGGATTAAACGCATTAAATATTTAGGTCTAAATATTTAATTCGTTTTTTTTACTGGATCCTAACTAATGACCAGATTATTATTTTTTTAATTTGCAGCAGTTTCACACTAACCCTCTGACTGTCGCTATTTTAACATTATTCTATGAACCAGTTCATCACCGGTTTGTATTAATTTCACATTGGAGACTTAATGCTTGGCTGATGGGCTAACAACGTGTATCTACAAAACAATATTGTTATGGAACTTCATGAGGACGATTAACGAAGAGGTCAGGGCTTGAGAGTGAACTGTGCACTGATCGCAACAAATGTCCGCATTTGTTGCGATCAATATTGATGCTAGCGAACACAGTTGACAATATGAGAAAATACTACTGATAGGTAGACGGAGTCAGACTGAACCATCTTACAAGAATTCTAACGCGATATCACCAACAAGAAATATCTGTCGAGAGAAGCGTTGATTTTGGCCAAACAGTATACAGTGCCTCATTTTATGAGCGCCTAAATAAATTTGTATATACGAAATGATCATTGGGCCCTAAGGGAGGTGTCTGAAAAATCTATGAACGCATATGAACAAAGACATTGAAGTCGCCGCATCAATCCTGATAAAACTTCGAAAATTGCTATAATCGCTACTGAGAATTTCTAATTTGCACATTGCTCACTTTATGGAAATGAGTGTAGATAACAGATTGTGGAAGCTAAGGCCCTATTTGAGCCGTAGCGCTATTTACTACGTATACACGGAGAATCCAAAGATTGAAAGATCGAAATTTGAATCGCGTATATGACAACACCGGATCGAAAGATCGAAACATGTGAAGATTGAAATGACAAATAACATAATCTGAAATCTTTAATCGTACAAGTGCAAAGTGTAGTAAAGTGTCAAATTGTGTGGTGATATTATTAAAGTGCTACAGAATCAATTATTATTGCTAACGAATTTGCGACGAAGTATAATTAAAAAAAGATCGAAGGGGTGTCTTTGAGAACACCGCGTCGTGAATTTCTTCTTTTTCTTCGTTGTGTTTTCCAATAAAGGAACTCTTAATCAACAGAAAACATCAATCGAGCTGCATCCGATCCGCGTTTACATGATAAATTTCGATTCGATCCAGGCCGAGAAGTTGGATCGAATCGATTCGATCTCATTCCAATCCGATCTGCGTCTACATGGGATTTTCAAGGATTCAATCTGGATTCAATCCGAATTCAATCATTCATATGTATTCATTCAGCTGTATGTATGCTATACACAAATTTATTCGTACACCATTCAAAATTTTATTCAAAACAGCGTAAAAGTGGTATTTAAAAAAAAAAAATAATTATGATTAAACATTTTAAAATCTTCTGAGGGAAAAATAATAATTAAGCTTATTTGTGAAGGAAAATCTTTGCGAGAAACAGGGCGTATTGTAGGTAGGAGTCATACAACAATTCAAAGTATTGTAAATAAATACAAACATGAAGGAACACTCCTAAATAAGGAAGGTTGTGGGTTTCGGACCACAATGAACGAGTTATAGCACGAAAAGTGAAACAAAATCCGAGTCTAAATATTAGGAATCTTACTGAAGATGTAGCCCAAATAATCCAAAAACCTATTTCTTATGAAACTGTAAAAAGGACATTGAGGAAGTTTGGTTTCAATGGTCGAGTAGCTCGCCAGAAGCCATTTGTATCGAAGGTCAATAGGAAAGAGATGATTGAATTTGCCAAAAAATATTTAAATAAAGGTACTGACTTTTGGCAAAAAGTTATTTTCACAGACGAAAGTAAATTTAATGTTTTTGGTCCTGATGGAAGGCAATTTGTGTGGAGAAGGCGTAATACGGAAATGCAAAAAGGAAATTTGTGCTCAACAGCATGGCGGTGGAAATGTGATGATTTGGGGCAGTATGTTAGCCGCTGGAGTGGGCGAGATGGAATTTATTGACATGACAATAGATGAAATTATGTATTTAAATATTTTGAAAAGAAACTTAAAACAAACTGCGCGAGATATTCGGATAGAAACCGATTATTATATTCAGCAAGATAACGATCCCAAACACAGCGATTGTTATTAAAGAATGGTTACTTTATAATGTAAAAAATCAATTACGTACGCCACCTCAATCGCCGGATCTTAACCCCATTGAGCATTTGTGGGCATATTTGGGACGTCAGTTGAGGAAAAAAAATATTTCTGGAAAAGCTGAACTCGAAGAGCATGTTATTCAAGAATGGGAGTCTATACTGTCATCAGTGACCCAGAGACTTGTGGAATCAATGCCAAGGCGATTAAAGCAGTCCCATGTACGAAAAGCAGAACGGCACAGCACAGGCTTAGTACTGGTGCCAGAGTTGCCAGTACTGGCTAATGTTTCGGGTCCACTATGTGGCCTAGACCAAATCATCACCGAGCCAATGCCGATTTGATCACACCGGTCCTACTCTTGGTGAAGCTCTGACCCGATACTGGGCCTCAGTAAAAAAAAGAAACGAAAAAAAAAATTTATTTCTTTGGTTAACTACGAATTTATTTTGCTATTATTATTTTTTTGAAAAATGCGAATTGATTTTACTTACACACCTTGCGCACTCTCGGATTCGAACCATGGTCCCGTCACACATTAGTCCGCTATGCTAGTAGGGTTGAAGCCGGATCAATTGATATGTTGAGAAACAACAAATATTTCTATCAAGATGTGCCCAATAGAGCCGACCGTCGAGCCAATGCCGAAAGAGCTTCGACACCAATAACAAGCCAATTCTAGGCCCGACATACGTCCAGCAACTCGGACCAAAGTCGGTTCAGATCAAGTGGGAGTACTGATCACCAGGATTGGCCCGACACTGGTCTGGTGGTTTGTGAGTACCAAAACAATACCGATCGACAAGTCTTGGCGGACAATGCAATGCCAATTCTGGGCAGTGTACGCAACTCTGGTTGGACTCCGGCATTTCGCACATGGGGTGCTAGATGCTGAGGGCTATCCAACGAAGTACTAAATTTTAAAAAATAATTGTATTTGTAACTTATATTGTAAATTCAATAAAGTGTACGAATAATTTTGTTGAGTAATATTTTATAAGAATATGTTTTTGTTTCCAAATTCTTATAAAATAAGCACGAAAATATTTAATTTTTTATATAATCGTAAAGAACATAATACACAGTTTCCAATTATTACTAAAGAATTTTTATTTTCATAAATCCTATTGCCTTACTGACATTATAAATTTTTTTTGCTTGGTTTACGAATAATTTTGTGTATACCTGTATGCAGTAATTGAGGACCGAACGCGATTTATTTTAAGTTAACAGTGGCGTACTTAGACTGGTTACTTGGGGAATGATGGATATGGAAAATAAGTGGGGTAGTGAACATGGAGGGTGTGGATGTTGCGTTGGCTAAACGAAACATTTACTTATATTCTAAATTTATGTACAGAAAAAGGGAATGGTCAAGTTCAAGAAATTTTCGTTTGTGGACTGTGTTTTATTTTTGGTGTCCGAAAAGCTAGAACAATTAGCATGTTCTCAAGTGATATATTCAATATTCAGTCCAGTTCGAAACGTTACAACTTAAACAAAACTAACAGTATTATTCCCGGAGATCTTGTAACTAAAAAATGATCTGTGAAAATAGTCACTAGAGTAGTCAAGTGATTTATAATATGTTCTGCTAACCAAAGGCAAATATTTCAGCAGCCTTAGACGACAACATGTTTGTGTAATCACCTCTATGAAATTAAAGCAAAAGGGTTGTGCGATTAAATAGCCATAGCAAAAGCGTTTAATATAATAAGGAAGAGATTCACAATACACTATGTTTGGCAACTCACAGCTATAGCGGTAGAGGTGAAATTCATGTTTTAAAAAATAAAATTTATGAGATCAAAACTCTGCAAATAAGAAGAGTAACGATGATTCGCACCAGTCATGTTTTTTTACACCGAATCTTGATTGTGACTAAGTGTATGTAAATTGTAATCCATATAGAATATCGCTTCTGAGTTAATCTGTTCTTCATTAAAAGTTTTCGACACATCCAGATGGCGCTATTGAATCAAATTTAGTTTGAACTATTAATTCATCGGCATAAAAATGAACATGTGTTCAAATCTCATCGAATAAGTGTCAAATCGAAAATCGGAGATATGTGCTTTGAGAAAACAATCTGACGTTCTTGTCAGTGAAATGTCAACTAAGAAGTGGGCATACTAACCGTACCATTTAGTATATTCTGAGATTATGCCAGTCGTCGTTTTCAACCTGAGATAATCAAGAGCAGTAGAAGGTAAAAACGCACATCTTTATTCAGAATATAAAACGAACTTTGTTGGGTTTAAAGCAGATACCGTCGGCTATATTCTCTTCAAGAACCTAGATTGAATATGACATACAAAATAGAATATGGCAGCGATTAGAATAAGAACTTGACAACTCAAAGCAAAGCATTAATCAAAAATAGAAAAGGATCAGCACGATAACATAAAATCAGAAATTTTAAATAATCAAAAACTTAATATCAAGTGCTGAGATAAAACCAGTGAGCACTTCATCCAAAACTAGAAATGGTTCTTCGGTATGAGATTTGATTTTAAGATCCTAAAGATTCACAACAGATTACAGACCTTAAGTAGTGTTAATAGTGCGAACTTTCAGATGATTTAATTTTTTTTTGAGTATGCAAGATCAAGATCTAATTCATCTGATGACATCTAGTTGTGAAGTTCCACAACTTGTTTACAATTAATTATAACAACGATGCTGTTTATTAGCGGTATTTCTAGAAAGATAAAAATTTTATTGTAAACTGAAATTTGAGTTCAAAATCCAAATAAACACCTCTTTTGCGTGAGTAAGCGTGTTGGGCTTTATCAGAACTATAGCACTGCAATACGGAACAAAACACATTGAAATTTGCTGTCCTGGCAAGCAATAAAAAATTGGCTTCATGAAACCGCTATCCTTAAAGACATCATGGTACATTTTAATTTTAAACGAATTATATCCAATAAAGGTAAACAAAAAACAAACAATGATGTTCAAGCTTAGAAAAAGAATGGACATCGGACACGTGTGTCTGCCGTACGGAAAAATAATAGAAGAAAGATAAAAAATTGTACTGTATTTAGATACTTTTCCATGTCATAAAGAATCCATGTATAAATTTCAAATACAAAAAAAAATCTGGCTAATAATAAATACGGAAACTTCTGTATCGAAAAGAAAAAAGCTGCCAATGGTTTGGGCGAAACTTTATTATTTTTCGGGTCAAAGCTCGGGAGCGGTCAAAGTCGGAGTGTATCATGAGTTGCTTCGAGATTATTAGATTTCTTGGAAAATTAATTTTGTTCTTAAAATAAAAATATTTAAAATAGCGATTTTTAGCCGATTAAACATTGGAAAATTTCTTTCTTCTTATCATTTATACTCTCTTAGGAGCTGAAAAAGGAAAAAATTTAAAAACAAGTTTTAGGCGATTATTACGCAAGCACGTGAAAGTGAAAAGATATTTGATATCTGATAAGACCTGGGGATATAGTAGAATTCGTGAAAAAGTTTTCAACTCCCTTTGCACCCCCTTAGGGGTCGAATTTTAAAAAATCCTGAAAACATTTTCTAGGTATTTATATGAAGAAGATGTACAATAAAAATGAATTCAATGTTTGGGAAAACCTAATAGATATGATGAAAACCGTGAAAATATATGCATTCCATTTTCACTGATAATTTTTTTTGCCCCCCCTCCGAACACCAATGGATATTTGAAATTTTTTTTCATCTTAATTAGTTTTCTAGTTGACCTACATAAACATACCGAGTTTCAACTTTGTAGCATAAGCCGTTCTATAGATATGAAAAACACCCCCCACCCCCGTACCATACTGCCCCTATAAAAAATTATATTTTTCCAACATGCTACTAATATAGATCTATCTAAATACTAAGTTTCAGCTTTATATCATTATAGGTTCTCTAGATATAAAAATCGGAACTTTTTCCTTTTCACCCTCCCCCACCCTCACCCTCTACACCCACACTCCAAAATTGTTGTTTTCTGCTAGGGGTTAATTAGGCCCACTTCAGGTAAAAATTTTAAGCATATATCTTACACCGTTCTTGAGATATGAGACGTGATTTTTTAAAAAAATTCTTATCCCCTCCACTTTCATGATCCACCGCCCCCTTAAAAAATTTTACTTTCAGCAAACTTCATTTGTCAACCGTTATACAAAAACTAAATTTTATTTGTCTAGTGCAATCGGTTCGTGAGATATCGTAATCTAAAGTTTTTCACCCCCCACCCCCGTACGCCACTGCCACCACTCAAAAATTTGTTTCCGATCTATTCTCCTAGTATACCTACAGATATTCATTAAGTTTCAATTTTGTGACATTAACCGTTTAGGAGATATAGAATTTAGAATGTGTCAATCTCGCCTTTTTTGCGTTTCGGACGCATTATTTTTCCCCCACTCCCAAACCCCTTCACCTATATCGGCAATTTGCAAATGGGTCCACTATCGAAGCTCTATATAATTTCCAAATTTCAGCATCCTAGCATAAGCGGTTGCTGAGATCTAGAAACCAAAATTTTCGGTCTAAAACACTTCCCCCTCCTCCCCCCTAACATCCCCACCCCTCTAAGTTTGGTCACTAGAGGGGGCTTACCCACTCTATCCACGAAAAAAAATTCAACTAAATAGCTCAAAGGGTTTGGGAGCTACGAGCCTTCAAACAATTTTGCGTACACCGGTAGACGTACGGCGTACGGGGTACGGCGGACAGACGGACTGAAATTTTTTTTTGCTTTTTTCGTGTCTACTCGTCATGAAACGTAAGAAAAAAAATTTTGAGGGTAGCAAATTTTTTTTTTTTAAAAATCGATAACAATACTGTATTATTGAAATAATAAAGTAAAACAATAGAATTCATCTAAGAAGAATAGCAAGTGCGTTGAAATTTTAACCAAGATATCGAGATTATGGATTCTTATTTTTGTTATTTAAAAAGTTCTGCTAATACATAAGCGAGGAAGCTGATTTTGGTCGTTGAGGTTTGGTTTCACTGCATGTGAGAGAGATTACAAGCTTCCTATCTATAGAAAACAATCTTTGGAACGTGTAAAACCCTCAAGGCATCTATTAAGCTAGTATTACATTGTATGCCACGCTAACAAATATTTGACCTTTCTCCCTGGCAAATGCTGTCAGAAAGTATAATCGTCAAATTTTTGTTTGCCACTTTATTTTATTTTGCTGTACACAAAGTCTATTTTGACGAAAAACATTTGACAGAACTTTCCGTAAATTTTTTTAAGTCAAATAAAATAAAAAGAACAATTTGGAAAAAAAATCTGTCAAATGTTTATTGAGAAAATTGGCGATTTTGAAACATGAAATTTTGGAAACGAGACAGGCATCAAAAAAAAGAGAAAAACGATTTTGAATCAAAGAATTCTGAAGAGTTCCTTCGGTTTTTATTGCGGGTGTAGTCAGTAGCGGTGCTTTAACTTCATTTCATCGAGACATTATTGATTACAACCGGGTCTTAAAATCGTGGTTTCTAACTAGTAAAGCTCGTCGAAAATCTCGTCAATCTCAGTGATTGTTAATAAACTTCCACATCCATTGAGCAATTAATATTCAACTTTATCTTATAGTCCATTGTTCTAAGTTTTATAATAACCAGTTGATTTATTCATTTTCGCGGAGATAAAAAAACCAGACTAGTTCGTAAAACAAAATAAATCAAATTATATAATAATTTATATTCCTTTATAATTTGCATAGTTCCGTAAAAAACACAGCAAATCGTTCAATTTATTTAAAGCATTGTTCAAATATTTAATTAATACTTATTGTAAATTATAATCGTTTCGTATCTACACTACACTGTGAAAATCGAGCTGCTAATTCGAAATATTCATAAGTTCCGGTATTTTACTAAAGTCGAAACGTGACATTCAACGTGGTCGAGAAATTTAGTTGACTTAAGTCGTCGTTAGAAACCTGAAATCGATTCAATTGGAACAAATTAAATCGTTTAGAATTAATAAAAGGCCATAAATGCTTCTACTGATTGGCTATTTCGCGTAAAGATTGGTATCTATCTTAATGCCATCTTTTCTTCGAGCGCGATCAGAACACGAATTTTTTGTGTGTAGCTAAAAACTTCTTTCTAATCTTCAGGTTTCTGATGGCTAAAAATCTAACAAAAATTTCAAGATATTGCGAATATGCGACGCGAAAAGCAATACCAAAAAAAATTGCCCAAATCTGTATTCAAGGTCACCCGAAAAGGTTGAATATTATTATAAACAATATAAGAAAAAAAAATAATTCCTAATTTTATATGCTAATCAAAGCATTTAAAAAGCGCCACGTTCGGCCGATCTGACAATTACATTGGCGTTATTATTGAATGATACCATTTCTAAGTCGTCACAAGTCTGCTCTGTAAACTAAGAGTCAACAACGAATCGGAATTAGATAATTAAAATTAAAAATGAAAGTTCACGAAGGAGTGATTGAAAGTTGTAAATAAGGTGCCCAGAAGATCACGTTCTTAGGCAATCAGCGAAGACGCAAAAAGATCACGATCTGGTTCTAGCTGTTACAACTACGACTACCAACGGAAAGACATTAAAAAACCGATTAGGGAAGGTTATGATTGTTTTTGACACCCTCCGCGCACTGAGGAAAACGTGCGGGCGTTGGATCTTATAATGAGTGATCAAACCTGTCTCAGCGATCGGCTAGATCAGTTTTACCTACCAGAACGGAACAGGACCAAGCCCCCAAACGACGCTTTCGACGCTCGACCCGATCGTTACGACACAAACTGGCAACATTGGTCGCACGTTTTGAGCGATCGCAACGTCTAACAAATTGCAAATTAGAGCGAGCGTCGCGTCGTTCGAAATATGGATAACCTACAACTACAGTGTCACGTTTAAGATCGCTCGCCAATTCAAACGAATGCCACAAATACAGCTGCTCGGACAAAATTATTCCATATGCAAAGTAAATTTCATTAAAAAAGTCACTCATCTAACGAACAACTTACACGATGAGCACAACGCACGTACATTCTGTAGATCGACTACACGGTAGATCGCTTGATCTCGCAACGAGGATCGGCATTTTTTCTTCTTCTTTTTCTCACGTCTTAAAGATCGCTCTGCTTTATCTAACTCCTAGACTAGTACAAAAATTCTATAGACTAGACTACACACAGTAAAGTATTCGTACAAAGTTAAAGATCTCGCGGCCATTGGCCATCATATCAACAACTGCGTCGTACTCAGTAAAATTAGCACACTGCGGAGCAATTTCAAGCGTTTTAATATGCTCGGAATTCTGATGGCGGCGGCGGCATCTCGGCCAGTATCTTTATCTTTCGTCCAATAGATGGTTTCGTTATCGCTTAGAAATTCAAAGATATTCTACTTTTTATAGGTACGTGCTTGAGCCCCTTTAGCTCCCTCCTCACTGTGCATAAATATTAAAGATGTTGTTAGATGGCTGAAGTTGTTGGTCTTTTTTAATCGAGGTAAAAAAAATCTTATTTTTTCTTTTATCACAAATTTACTACGCGAGAAGGTCGAAGTATTATCGCAGTCGGAACGCCTTTTTCTATTTCCGAACTGAATACAGTTCGGCGGAAGGTTGAATCACATAAAAATGCGACGAAAATCGTAGTAACATCGGAAGTGGACGTTGAATACTTGAATATGCGAGCGTTGACTATTGCGTTTCTGAAATCATTTGAATATTTTTAGTAGACGGCCTGGTTTACGCCATTGGCATTGCCAAACTGGCACTGCTCTGAATTGGAATCTCCCAAGGATGGGTCGAACGCGTGACAGATGGAAACGAATAGTCCGGGATATTGGGACAGTGGTGTAACTTCAAAGATGAGGTCGCATTTAGACTGAACTTGACAAAAAGAATAAGCATCAAGAAAGCTGCCTTAAACGGACACTCACAGACGGTCGTTGCTTTCTTGTCCGGCCCGGCTATGGGAGAAAAAGGCCCCGCTACTGGAGAAAGTAAAAAAGATTTCCCTGTATCGTGGTGAGCTAGTTGCAACAAAGCCATCTAATGGATGGTGCATTAAGGTTATGGGCTAATCTAGAGTACATTCAGCAGGAGAGTGCACTTACATATTATGTCCCCTGCTCTTGGCGAGAACTCTCCGATAGCTCGAAGCGTGCTATTCTGACCCTATCCAGTTTCTCATACTGGATTAATCTGAAAGAAATTTCGGAATAAATAATTTTAATAGTTTTTCCGTATTACCCATATAGAGGGTCGTACAATAGGCCCAGTACTGGGTCAATAATGGCAGCCAGCATGCCAAGAATGGTGCGGCAGTGGCAACCAGCACTGGCCCATTGCTTGATCACTGCTGAATGATAACTTGGGCCCGGTGCTGGTGTTGTATACTGGCCCAGTGTTGGCGACCGATACTGGCGCCAGTGCTGGCAGTTCCTATACTCTCTGCGCTTATTGCAAGAAAATGAAATTATTTCCTCTTTACCTAATTATTTTGTCATATAAATTAATCGTTCTAGCTTACCCTGGTACCAAAAATTTAAAAAAAAAGACGATACGACAGGAACGCATTTTTGGCGACGAATGACCTCTGGATGCGTTCCCGAACTCCCTACCTTACGATGATAGTACCTAACTACAAAAGTTCGCTAGCCAACGCTGCCGGCTAACGATGGCCCAGAGGTTAACCGGTGATGGCTCCCAAAGGTTGGCAGCCAGCACTTGGCACAAGCAATGGCCCTGTAGTAAGTGCTGGGGAACCCTATATGGGTAATCTGTTTGTTTCAAACTTGGTTTTTCTTGAAGACTTGGTTTTTGGTTGATGATCAAGCCTATTTTCGTATGCCGCGATATTAAACTCATTATTCTCAAAAATCATATGTACCTACGTATTAACAAAATTTAAATGGGTCAATTTTAATTGGAATTCAAAAGTGCTTCAGTTTTCCAAAGGCACCTCGCTAATCACTATATCCGCTGCTATGGCTCTAGGTAATTGACTTGATTTTCCAAAGAAACTACAAAAAGCTTATCTCTCGATTCGTCAACGATCGTACTCTATCACAGCTCCTCGACAACGATAAAACAATTATTAAGATGGCGCTTTTCTGTCTTAAAATCCGACTTAGCGACAAAGAAAATAACATCATTTAACCCATAACTGCCTCAACTCTGTAATAAAAATGCGATTATCTCACTTTCGATAAGCTGTCGATCTGCGGGATCAGTGTTTTTATTTCGTCTTTGTCTGCCATTACACCGATGAAGTCTGTCTTATGTCTTTTTCTTATCTTTTCAAATCGTGTTAAATTTTCGCTTTGATCATGCAGTCTGTTTGCTTGCTTGCACGGGGGAATAGATCATCGTCATCAGCTGATAGGAAAATTCCATTCGATTTTTCCTTTATTTAAACTTTTTTTCTATTTGAAAGCGAATCTAAAATTTCCGTAGTTTTGATTAAAAAAAATGAAATGACGATGTGCGAGAGTCGATAGAGTGTATAAACTTAAACCAAATACCAAACGCTATCGATCAGGTCGTAAGAGTACACACGGACACGATCACGATCGTGGCTACTATTTTTAGTGATCTCTGTATATTTTTAATTATTACTCAACTGTTAATTAGACGCTATTATTGACATTAATTTGTCTATGAGGAAATTCTCGGTCGTACAGAAATGTAGGGCAATTGATAAATTCTACTACGATATGAGTTGAGTGCTGATCGCGTCAGTATCACGCTTTTTTTCCATTTCCAGTACAATTGTGAAAATTGGGCAACATTGTAATATTCGGCTTAGGAGATTAAGTCTAAGCATTTTTGTATGATGATCTTGTGAAGATCAGTAGTCAGCAGTATGAGTCTTGAATTTACTTGAAGTTTCGAGAAATTGTTCAAACAAAGCGCGCGTTATCGGCTAATGAAGGTCTTACTAACTTTGGACGATCCGTCTGGCAAAAAGCTCGAATTGCAGAGTAGTGTCCAGGCCAGTGCGTTCGGTAGCTAGGCGCTAATAAGGAAATAAATATTCATAACGAGCACGTGATGAAGTTCGATTGCTCTCATGAATAATCCATGAGAATTTTCGTAGTATACTTTCCGACTTTTTTGTGGTTCATGCAACTAGTTCTGGCAGCATTGTTCGCCAGGACCCAAAGAGGTGGGAATGTATGTATAATGACAATAAATAATTGAATAATCCGATCAACGTTTTGATCAAATCTTTTTTAATAAGACCATTTGCTAACATGTCACGATCCTTCAATATCTACTCATACCTCTGGCTATAACGGCATTAGAAGAATTTGGAGGTCGAGTTCAGTGTTTAACTGATCGAAATGATTAGAATCCAAAGAACTTGTAAGATTTAATTTTAGATGTGAATAAAATTATAGATGAATTTGGAGCTAGGGGATTGTACGTGTCTGGATCGGTTTGTTGGACATTGATCAAGTCGTAGTATCATATCACTCCTTTGGATGTGGGCATGTGGGCTACTTGTTAATATAGCGGTTAGAACGGCGTCTTCAAAATTTGTTAACTTTCTGCTGAAAATTTCGAAGGAACCACTTTGAAGATACTTCCACGGGTTGCATACGAAATAAGTTCGAACCGTTTTGATATTCCTAGAGGAATTCCTTTTTCTAATTATTAAAACGAACCTTTAATTATGTTTTCCACAACAAAAATGACCCAAAAATGTATGGTGAATTCAATAAACTAAGAAGTTAAAAGTAGCCCGAATTATTCACTGCGTTTCGTTGCACTCTTTATCGTACTGTTGATTACGAATTTCAAAACTCCATTTTATTTTATTGTGGGCGAAAATAAGAGTTGGCATCAAATCCTCGGCAGAAGAGACATCAGGATATCAAACCCAGCGAAAATATAATGACTGGTTCGACCAAGAATGTCGCGATGCAATAGATAGAAAGAACAAGGCTTACAAAATTTTTACTTAACGATCAACACGAGCCAAAACAGATAGATATGACGAGCTTAGGCGATTTGCAAAAGAGACCTGCAGGCGAAAGCAAAGGAAGTACTATAATGATAAGATAGAAAAAATGGACGACAATATGAGACAAAATAAAACCCGGCACGCATACGCAATAGTAAAAGACCTAAAAAGGGGGTATAAGCCCAAAACTAGTCTTTGCAAAGACGTAGAGGTCAACATCATCGACGACACACACGAAATTGAAAGGAGATGGGCTTCCTACTTCGTGCATCTTCTCAATCCCACTCCATCAGCACCGATTACGACCGATAACATCTCAATTGAGGTTTCAACTGACGAAGAAGAACCATCATCGACACTGGACACTAGACGGAATCAAAGCAGCACTATGTGACCAGAAACTAAACAAAGCGCTGGGAATTGACGAAATACCAGTTGAACTTCTGAAGAGCGGTGGAAACTGTGTCGTGGAAATACTACACAAAATGATATGTAAAATTTGGACAGAGGAAAATATATCCGACGATTGGCGAAAAAGCATTATATGCCCAATTTATAAGAAAGGAGACAAACTCTGCTGTGAAAACTACAGAGGAATATCATTGTTGTGTACATCCTACAAAATACTGACAAAAATAATTGAACGTCGTCTTAAGCCCTATACTAACGAAACAATTGGCGAATACCAAGGTGGATTCAGAACCGGACGATCTACAACAGACCAGATATTCTCGGTTAAACAGGTCCTTGAAAAATGCTGGGAATAAAAAAATAAAAATAAAATAAAAAATCTTCGTAGATTTTAAACAAGCATATGACAGTATCGACAGGAAGGTACTGTACCAAATCATGCTTGATTTTGGAATTCCACCAAAATTAGTTCGACTAACGAGACTCACAATGACGAACACTGAATCCCAAGTAAGAATACAAACCGATTCCACAACCATCTTTCGAACGGAATGTGGTTTAAGGCAGGGAGATGGTCTAGCCCCCATTCTTTTCAACCTGGCACTAGAGTATGTCATCCGAAAAACTCCAGTCGACACCAATGGGACACTACAATTCAAGTCCTTCCAACTAGTAGCATACGCTGACGATATAAACATCCTCGCAAGATCCTTCCCTAGTGCTAAGGAGGTATTTGTCATTCTTGACTTCGCCGCAAAAGAAGTCGGGTTACGCATAAACGAAAGTGAAACAAAAATAATGACGCAAACAAGAAAGAGAACGCCAATCAGACAGAAGATAACAATTGCAGAGTATAATTTAAAGAGTGTGGACAACTTCATATATCTTGGGGCTAATCTAGCAAAAGACGGCAACGAAACGGACGAAATCAAACGACGGATCATGCTAGCAAATAAAAGGTACTATTTGGTACTTCCAATAATGAAATCCAAGAAAGTGCACAGGAACAATAAGCTGCGAATATATAAAACTATTGTTGCGAGCTAGGGGTTCGCCGGGATTTCAAGTAAAACACAATTCGGTTAAAATAAAAATAAGTGATAATTTATTTTTCCGCACTTTTAATTCACAGAATTATATTCGCACAATAATTCGCACTGTATGGCAGCACTGCCCGCTTATTCCATATATTCTTGACTCGATCACTTTCGCTCTCTACCAACACGGTCGCGTATACACGCTCGCTGTCACAGTCGACGTAATAAAAATTACTATATCCCTCGCTGAAAGCTTTATCTACTTTTATACCATTTGTCTGTGGTCGAGACTGTTCTTGAATCTTCGTTCGGTGGTGTGTGTAGAATATGCTGGAAAGCTTGAGAGCATTCCATGTGATCTTCTAGGCTGTTCCAATACATTCCATCGCATTCGATTAGAGGGGAAATATAGTCGTGTTGTTTCTCCTTATATACTACGTTCTGATTGGGTTATTTTGCAACTAGGTATTCGGTTGCTACTGTTTCCCTTATTCGTAATAGATCGAGTTGCGCGGTTGCCAGGTTTACATGTAACACTATTATTATACGACCTGTGCTATGTTATGGCAGCGAAACGTGGACATTAACGCGAACTTCCGAAAAAGCAGTTAACGCATTCGAAAGAAAGGTTCTCCGAAAATTTTTTGGACCCGTAAAGGAAGGAACGGACTTGCAAATAAGATACAACCATGAGCTGTATCAACTCTTCACGGAGCCAGAAGCCTCAACGTTCATCAAACTACGTAAACTGCAGTGGGCTGACCATCAGGGCCGTCCTAAGATATTCGGCGCCCGTGGGCTACTAAAAATAATGCGCCCTTCATCATAAGAAAATGCAATTTTGATGTCTAGTGGAAGCGGCAAATACAAAATATAAAAGTTTCAGAACTAGACAATTTTATACCTTCGGATTTGTAAAGGTTAAGTGATTCTGTATTTCGTTTCGACTGTACAAATTTTTCTAACGAAGCGTATAATCAAATAATGCTTTCAATTGTGGTATCAACTTTTTGAAGTGATATATTAGTTTTATCTTTGATTTCTAATATTTCGCCCCAAAATGCTACCATAATAGCAGTTTCCAGTGAGTTGAACTCATTTAACAACCCCTCCGCTTCAACTTTTATTGCAGGCTTTTAAAAATTATATTCGAAAATTTTATTCAAAGCATCTTTAAAATTTTCATAACCGGAAGCCACTGCCTTCACTGAATCAGCTCTTGCTTAATTTTTTGGGCACTTCATTTTTTGCTGCTAGCGTATCTTCCCAAATTTCCCATCTTGATGTTGACGCGGCAAAGAAATTGTATAGATTTTGAAATAGAAATAAAAATAATTTAGTTGCTTGTACGCAGCATTCCACTGCCGACTCTCCAATTAAATTTAAAGAATGTGCTGCACAGGGTACGTAAATGGCAAGATTGTTTTTAGATTTAATGCGCGCTTGGAGGCCGCTATACTCGACATATTAGAGGCATTATCATAAGGTTGTCCTCTACAATCATCCAAATTAATATCTAAATCAGATAATAGCTTTAAAATACAATCTTATATTTCTGCGCTCTTGTGGCCAGTATTTTCTAAAAATTTTAAAACATAACATCAATAAAAATTGCCGCCCCAAAAGGCGTGCGCCCTAGGGCTATAGCCCATTTAGCCCTGTGGTTAGGGTGGCCCTGCTGGCCATATAGAGCGGATGGAAGGCAGAAGAATCCCCAAGCGAGCTCTTAAAGGCAAAGCGAGTGGTAACAGGCCAGTAGGCAAACCACGCAAGCAATGGGAAGACTCGGTTGATAAAGACAGCAAAGCCATCTTAAAAAATCTGCCAATGGTCTGGGCGAAACTTTATTATTTTTCGCGTCAAAGTTCGGGAGCGGTCAAAGTCGAGCATATCATCAGTTGTTTCGAGACTATGAAGTTTCTTGGAAAGTTAATTTTGTTCTTAAAATAAAAATATTTAAAATAAAGATTTTTAGCCAATTAAACATTGAAAAAGCCCCTGTAGACTATACGAATTTCGGTATATTATGTACACTAAAATCCATAGAAGAAAAAACGAATTTGTTGCCTTATCAGACTTAAGAGATATGACGAATTGTTAAAACGTATACAAACTCATTACTTCCACTTGTGGTTTGAATTTCGAAAACGATTTCATAGGAACCAACTTTACATCTCATGAGACACGAGGGATTTTGAAAAATTTGTGAAAACGTAAGAAAACTCTTCACACCCCCTTGGTTCTTGAAATTCGAAAAATCGTGAAATAAGTTTTTAGTTCATTACATCAAATGCCGTAATAACCAATTTTATATCTCATCAGAACTAAGGGATGGCAAAATTTGTGAAAACATATACAAACCCTTGGGGGTTGAATATCCAAAAATTGAGAAATGGGTTTGTAGGCGATTATATAAAAAGTCTGTGGAAATGAAAAGCGATCTAATATCGCATTAAACCTAAGAAATATGTCGAACCTTTGAAAAGCATACAACAGGATTGAAAATCTGAAAATACTGAAATAGACAGTTTGGTTCTTATATAGGAAACCTTAGGAAGTAAAAATGAATTCGATATGTCATCAGATCTAAGCAATATGTAGGAATCTGTGAAAACATATACAACCTCCTTGCACCAACTTGGGGTTGTCCAAAAATCCTGAAAGGAGTTAATAAATAAATATGAAAACAGCACGAGAAAGTAAAAACAATTGAATTACTTATCACTTCTAAAGGATATGATGGAATTTGTGAAAACTTGTTCAACCCTTTTATATCCTCTTAGGGGCTGAAAAAGGAAAAACCTTAAAAGCAAGTTTTAGGCGATTATTACGCAAGCCCGTGAAAGTGTAAACATATTCGATATTTGATCAGACCTGGAGGATATGGCATAATTCGTGAATAAGTATACAATCCCTTTACACCCACTTAAATGTCGAATTTCAAAAAATCCTGAAAACGCTTTCTAGGTATTTATATGGAGAAGCCGCAGAATAAAAATGAATTAAATATTTGGGAAGACCTAATAGATATGACGAAAATCGTGAAAATATATGCATTCCATTTTCACTGATATATTTTTTCGCCCCCCCTTCCGAACGCCGATAGATATTTGAAATTTTTTTTATCTAAATTACTTTTCTAGTTGATTTACGTATACATACCAAGTTTCAACTTTGTAGCATAAGCCGTTCTATAGATAGGAAAAACATCGCCCACCCCCGTACCATACTACCCTTATAAAAAATTATATTTTTCCAAAATGCTACTACTATAGTTCTATCTTTCAGCTTTATATCATTATAGGTTTTCAAGATATAAAAATCGGAACTTTTTCTTTTTCACCCTCCCCCACCCTCACCCTCTACACCCTCACCCACAAAATTTGTTTTTCTGATAGGGGTCTATTAGACCTACTAATGGTAAAAATTTTAAGCATCAACCTTACACTGTTCTTGAGATAAGAGACGTGATTTTTTAAAAAAAATTCGTATCCCCTCCACTTTCATGATCCACCGCCCCCTAAAAAAATTTTACTTTCATCAAACTTCATTTGTCAACCTTTATACACAAACCGAATTTTATATGTTTAGTGCAATTGGTTCGTGAGATATCACAATCTAAAGTTTTTTACCCCCCACCTGTTTGCGATCTATTCTCCTAGTATACCTACAGATATTCATTAAGTTTCAATTTTGTAACTTTAACCGTTTAGGAGATATGGATTTTAGAATGTGTCGATCTCTGCTTTTTTGCGTTTCGGACGCACTATTTTTCCCCCACTCCCACACCCCTTCACCCATATTGACAATTTTTATGCAAATGGGTCCATTACCAAAGTTCTATATAAATTCCAAATTTCAGCCTCCTAGCATAAGCGGTTGCTGAGATATAAAAACCAAAATTTTCCGTCTAAAACGCTTCCCCCTCACGCCCCACCCCTCAGAATTTGGGAACTTCAAGGGGCCTACCCACTCTATTCAAAAAAAAAATTCAATTTAATATCTCAAACCGTTTGGGAGCTACGAGCCTTCAAACGATTTTGCGGACGGCGTACGGCGGACAGACGGACTGAAATTTTTTTTTGCTTTTTTCGTGTCTACGAGTCATGAAACGCGAAAAAAAAATTTTTCAGGGTAGCAAATTTTTTTTTTTAAAAATCGATAACAATACTGTATTATTAGAAAATAATAAAGTAAAATCAGCAGCTAGAGGACGCGGTCTTTGGATCGAGACGATTGGAGACGACAACTTCAGGAGGCCTGGGCCCGACTTGTGCTGTCGCGCCATTGATGATGATGATGATTTTATTTTATTATTTTTTTTAAGTAATAAAATAAATAATATTTCGAATAGCCTGAAAGTTAAGAAAAACGTGAACCTCTGTTACATCAAAAGTTAATATTGACACTCCAGAGAAACGTAATATTTTATTAACTTAAACGTTGCATGCTAGTAACTTCACCAAAAACTGCATATTTCAATAAAGTGGATATAAAAATTTGTACGAGGTAAGGGATTAGCAAAGTGGTGAAAAAGAGATTAAAGGCAAGTGACGGTGAACAGTTTTTCTAGGTATAACCTCTAACAATTTCAGAGCAGTGCTCAAATTTATATCCTTAATTCCTTCCTCCAAATCCTGGTTTACACTTGAATCGATTAACCTGTACAATTCATAATGTGAAGAACCTCCAAGAGTTAATAATAATAATTGCAACATTGTGGATACTTTGTGCATATTTTCTACATTAATCGGGACTGATCTGACTTTTTTCTTTGGTCTCTCGGTTATCGGAATGAATATTGTTTTGATTGTCCAGTTCCTATTTTGTTCTTTCAATTTCTAGAAATAGCTGTTTATAATGAAAACAACAACTCCTTTGACGTCAATTGAAATGATTTCTTCGTAAGTTTGTTTTGTTCGTTAGGCTCACGTAAATATATTGAATTGTTCCTAAAGCCAATAAACTGACAAGTAACTCTTTACAATTATCGTCAGATCGGATTTTCCTCAATAATGTAAATAACAACAATATATTCATTTTTATAATCTGATTTTTTTAATTTTTTTTTCTTTAAAGCTAACTATTTTATTTGATAACAACATTTCAGTTATCGACTTGTAATTAAAGAAAATAAAAATATCCTTAAATTAAAAATATGTTTAAACTTACTAATGGAAAATTTCTTTTAGTAGGGGTGCAGAGTAAAGCACAGTGGATGAAAAAAATGATTTAACTCTAAAGTCTTGAAATTTTAATTTCAAGAACAGCTTATTCTTTAAAGATGAAACTCAGAACATATATATGAAGAAGATATTTTGAACTAGTACCTACATGAATAGTTTTTGATGAGGTACTTGAAACACGTTAAAAACTCAACTCTCAAAAACTAGCCTCTAGGTACATCTTTAAAACCATATTTCAATTATGTCCTTCCGGTGTTCATATTAAAAAAATTAGGGGTTCTTTTTTATGGACTTCGAATAGGAAGGCGGGCAAGATTTAGATCTTAAAATTTGAATTTTGCTCTTTCATGGTAAAGTAGTACCCCTAAAAACAGAGAGGAGGAAAGAAATCGACAATTTGAAAATTGGTGTACATTATTTCTCAGAAGCAGCTTAGGCTAGAAAGTTAAAACTGTAGGCACATATTTTTAGCTACAATAATGCAGTATTTTTTAAAAAAGCTGTTCAAAGGGATAGTATTAACGTAACATTTGATATGAATCTACAAGTAACAAAGAATGCTAAGTACAGTAATAAGCGTGAATTGATGAGTAGCAAATAGTACAGAGTTGCAGTACAATACATGACTAAACTAAGGCAGTATTAAGAAAAAAATCATAAGGGACAGTTGCGTAGAATCTTTTATCGCACCTCGACTTTAGCCACATCCAAGACTTTGACCTTAAAAATAATAAAGTTGCGTGCAGACTACCTGTTGGTAGATTTGTTCTTACGAGTATTTGCTAAGTCATTGAAAAATTTCCTTCCGATACCTGAAACCTGAAGCTAATAATTTTTTATTTCTTTTTTTTCCTTCCAGAATTTAGTGCTGCTAATGTATCTGTGAAAGTGCAATATATAGTTAAAATTTTTTTAGTAAAAATTAGTTGTTTTTTTATGTAATTATTTTAAGTTGTTTAGTATACTTGAAAATAATTTTTTAGTATAAAATTTTAGTAATCGCGGTTCGCGTGTGTGATAAAAATAAATTAGTAAAAAAAAATTATATTATAGAAAAAAAAAATTGGTGCAAATATTTCGAAATAAATTTTACCATTACGGAAAGACGTACACTTTCGGTATGGATACGTTTAATAATGACTGGCTATCACCACCAAAATCGGCCGATGAAAGTCTGCAAATGGATTTAGTTTCGGAATTGCAAGATGGTGCGTTCGAACCGCAAATACGAGCCCGTTCAAATACTTGGCCGCTACCAAGGCCTGAAAATTGCGTCGAACAAAGCGATGAACCGGAAAGTAACAAGGCAAGCAATCAGCAATTACCAACAGGTAAGGTATTTCTACCTTTTCTTTAGTTTTAAAAAAAAAATTAATAAAAAATAAAATTGTGGCGCCAAAAATTAACACAAAATCCGGCGCCAATATTTAAAAATAATAACAGTATTGAGTGAGGTAAAAATGTCAACGGAACCAGTTTACATAGCACTTAATACCGTCGTGTTGTATATCAGGTTCTTATTTCAGCTGATAGGGTAAAACTGACAGCTATCGGATTAATTGCCTTGACTGGCTAGGGAATGGCTTGAAAAGATTTAGGTATCTAAAAGACATTGAAATTCTAACAAGATAGCTTTGAACTTAACATACGAGTATGTACATAATTTTGACAACGTGTTCCTCAATTGTACTAGAGAACAAAACCTTGTCTAAAACGATCCGTTTTTTTGTTGTCAAACATTTATGTGGGGAGACGTGACTGCTTCTCTGTGAACAAGAAAAAAAACGTTTTTTCCTCGTTATTACCAGCGATACGGTTTTTTTTTATTTCTAAATATTTTTTTTTTATTTAAAATAGCAGAAGAATAATAACTCGGACGAAGGGATTTTAAGATTTTTTTTCTATTAAATTCAATAATTATGAATTAATTCAAGTTGGCGTTTATGGCATACATGACCAAAGAAAATACGTTCGGATTAACATAAAAAAATGCTCATGCCGAGATATTTTTATAGAAACTATAAATGCTCGCACGCTTTCTTCCAGAAAAATTTCTCCAAAATTTGACTGTTGTTATTCTACTGAAAACCTGAATTGAAATTCGATTTTGAATAATGTGTAATATGTAATGAAGTCACTATTGTTTAATTTGTTCCAATAGTTTATAGCTTCATGCCTAGAAAATTTCTGTCTGAATTTTGGTTGGTGTGATAAAAATAGGCTTAGGCTTAGGTTGACTAAGTCAACATGAGAGTAGACTTAAACATTTATTGGATAAAAAATTACGAAATATCCAAATGGTCTTCATATGACGAGTAATTTTTTCTGGAAAATTTCGTTGCAAACTTGTAAAAAATTTTCCGAAACCTAACAAAGACTTAAATTATTGTATTTCCACTTTCATGTCAAAATCAGGAATCAGTCTATTTGGACAGCATGGCTCAGCTTTAAACTATAAAAATGTTATGTCTACATGATGTCAACATCGACCTAGACGTTCTAACTATTGAATAAGGTTCTTGATAAGGAAAAGAACATTTCCCTTATTTAGTTTACAAATATCGGCAGCAGTAAGATTCATTAGTTGAATTTTTCCAGATAATTTGACTTTTCTGCTAGAGCGCACAAGCCAATTACACCGAAAAAAAGAAAAGTAGAGGCGACCAAAAACTGGGGATTTTCCCCTAAAAAGAATCTTAGAAAAATTGCCAATTACGTCTCAAAAATTAAGGAATCCATCCGGTACGAATATAATAAAAAGGTAAAGATTTGTTCGTATAATGGAAACGAATTCTATTGATGCTTACAAATTATTATTAACACTACATAATGGGAAATAATTGCTACACAATGACGGCATATTCATCCATAAAGTTTGTGAATAAAAAATGGAAAAATGTCGTGACTTGGGGAGGGAAAGAGGCGGGAGTATTGTTAGCGCCACATTGAAATGCTGAGAAAAAAGAACGAAACCCAGAAAAAACCACATTCGTGGTAAAGTAAGGTAAGAAGCCGTAGCTGGTATTTACTAGAATTCATAAATGTATGTATGTACCGCAGCGGAAAAGGTAATAATTGCTCAGGTTTTTAGGCTCCGCAATTTTTCTCAAGGTCGAATTTCTATTAAAGTCGTATAGCATTTGAAACAATTTTTATACATATATTTGGATTTTTTTCTTGAAGTTCCTTCATCGAATTCGGATCGCCCCCCAAAAAATAACTTCTAACACCTGCCAAGGTGTTAAAGTATAGAATTTATTTTAATTCAGAAGGTTGCATATTTTAAACTTATCACGCTTTACCGGTTCGCTATAAAGGGCCAGATGACCATGACGGCTTCAACGTTTACTAGTCATGCTATGCCCTACTGAAATTATTATTTTTTTTGTTCTTAAATATCATTGTTTGGATTTTTTTTTGGCTGAAGAAAAAAATTGGTTTATGACTGTCTCTTAAAAAAAATTATGTAATTGTTTTGTAGTTAATTAAAATTAAAAAAAAAAATGTCTGTCGTGATTTTTTTAATATGAAGTAAGTTTTCTATTCAACTCATATTTTTTTCAGAATACTAACATGTACGTATATGTTATTTATTTATTTTCTTTTTTAATTTAACGTTTAGTTTTGATAACAAAGGCGTGCCCTTTATTTAACCGAAATATCATATTGAAATCATTCCTTCGTAATTATCTTTAATAAGGAAGGTGAAAAGTGACTCGTTTTTTCTGACACGGAAAGCCTTTCTCCTATATAGGGAAAGTGCCCGATTTTGCCATTTTCACAACCCTTTCCCAAATAACTTTTAATAAAATTTGGGCTAAAATAATGTACCGATTTAAAAGTGTTCACGCTAAAGGTTTGAAAGATTATATCCTGGTTTCTACCTTGCTATTTCGTATTTAATCATCTCTTTCAAAAATTATATTTTGAAAATATTTTTTGTACATAAAAATGAGAAGAGCCATCACCCTGACTTACGCTTACAACGCTGCAGTAAAAATTTTCCATTCAAAACGAGTGCCGAAAGTAAAAAATCTGCCAACGGTCTGGGCGCAACTTTATTATTTTATGGATAGAAGTCCGAAAGAACCTAAGGAATAAACAGGAGGCTATTTGGAACTTTATTTTTTAGGTTGTCAGTTGCATAGTAACCTACACAGCATCTCAGCATTAAACACGTTCTGGACTTCTACACATAAAATAATAAAGTTGCTGTTGGCAGATTTTTTTTATTTACTTACGTATTTTTTTTATCAATAGAATATTCCAAAGAAGTAAAAGCGAATTCGATCACATTAAACCTAAGAGATTTTCGGAATCAGTGAAAACTTGAACAATACCCCCAGGGGGGTTTATTAGGGAAAAATACTTAAATCGGTTTTTTCCCCGACTATGTTTAAAGCTAATAGAAGTAAAAGTGAATTCCAAATCACAACACACCTAAGAAATATATCAGAATTCGTGAATATGTAGACAGCCACTTTACATCACCTTAGGGGTTGGATATAGTTTCTAGGCGCTTATATAAATAGCCCGCAGAAGTAAAATTGCTTTGATAGCTCGACATATCTAAAAGTTTTAACGAAATTCGTGAAAATATGGATTCACGGACATTTTTTTACTCAACTTCTGATCGCCAATAAAAATCTGAACTTTTTTTTGCTTTAGTTACTCTAATAGCACATCTACATATATGTACGTACTAAGTTTCAACTTTCTAGCATAAGCCGTTTCTGAGATATAACAAACCACCCCTCACCCCCGTACCTTGATACCCCTATTAAAAATTTTATTTTTCTAGGATGTCTCCATAGTGGCTCTAAATAATCCTAAATTGTTAGCTTTCTATTCATTATGGTTTTCGAGAAATAAAAATCAGAATTTTTTTTCCTTTCTACCTCCTTTCACCATCACCCCCTACACCCCCACCCCTAACATTTTTTCCCTACTAGAGGTCTACCGATCCCAACTCCTGTAAAATTTTCAAGATCATATCTGATACGGTTTCTGAGATATAAAAATTACATTTCTTGAGAAATTGCTGTCCCCCACTTTCGTGCTCCACCTTCCCCCCTAAAAAAGTTATCGTTCAGTAGACTCCTCTTGAATACAGAATAGAAACTAAATATTGTCTTCCTAGTGTAATTGGTTCGGAAGATATTGTAATCCAAAGTTGTTCACCCCCACCCCCACATCCCACCACCGCCCTTTAAAATTTTAGCCCTTATCTAATCTTGAAGTATCCCTAAGGACGACCACAAAGTTTCAATCTTATGGCATCAATCGTTCAGGAGATATGGATTTTAGAATGTTTCAATCCCGGCTTTCAAGCGTTTTGGACTCATTGTTTTCCCCCCCCACTTCCACACCCCTCAACCCTTATCGACAATTTTTTTGCAAATGAGTCCACTATAATAGTACTACATTAGTTCCAAGTTTCAGCCTCCTAGCATAAGCAGTTCGTGAGATCTAGAAACCAAAATTGTTCGTCTAAAACGCTAAAACGCTTAAAATTTCAACTTAATATCTCAACGGGTGTTTACGCGCCTTCAAACGATTTTGCGTACGGCGGATGGCGTACGGCGTCTACGGCGGACAGACGGACATTTTTTTTTGCTTTTTTGGTGTTTACTAGTCGTAAAACGTGTAAATACAAAATTTCAGGGTAGGAAATTTTTTTGAAATTTCAGGTCGATCACAATACTTTATTATTAAAAATAATAAAGTAAAAATTAAAACTGATAAATTAATACGGTATGAGACCTATTTTTGGAAATATATTTCTTCAACTCCCATACCTGTGAAAAGAGGAAAAACTCGCTTAAGCTCAGCAGAATTGATAAATAAAAATTAAAATGTTAATTTTTTAATTTTATAATTTTCACACGCCTCAACCCCTTGAAAAATAAATCTTTTTTTATTATTTTTTTAATAGTGAACAATTAAAAAAAATAATTTGCGACCTAAAAAAATTTCAGATTTTTGGATATTCGATCCCAAAGTGTCGCGAAAGTTTTCACTAGTTCTACCTCTCGTTGGATATCGAATTGGTTTTTATTTCATAGGGCTTTTATACAATTGCATAATTTTTTTTTTGATATTTCGATATTCAGGTGATGAAAAAGGCTTGACTCTCGAATGATATATCGAATTGGTTTTCACATTAACCGTCTAAAAATCAGTTTTGTCGATATTCCAGTAAGTTTTGCGCATTATTTCTTAGGTTCGATGAGATATTGAAAAAATATTTACTTCTACGTGCTTAAAATCAATATTGGTATTAATTCTTTATTAAACAACTTCCTTGAACATCTTCTTACATTCCTCAAGTCGTCACTATAATGTTTTCCCTAATTGGGGACTATACCCACTCTGAACATGTTTTCGTAAGGCGTATACGCCGTTCGGAAACAAGATGTTTTAGGGATTAATACGTGAAAATAAAAATTTTGAAGGTAGATTTTAGTGCACAATACTTTATTATTTAAAAAAAAAAATAATGTAAAAGAAGCCTACCTTCTGCATTTTAAGCCCTCTACTTCCATACGACCCTTCCCAATCTATAAATTTAATTCATCCAGATCAGAGTGGGCTGTTTTGTGATTTTTTCTGGCTTTTTGTAGTAGGTAGTAGGCTACATGAGAGAATTAATCGGAAAATGCGTCCACAGTGAATTCACTTGGTACGAAAATCTATAATCTGGTCTACTTTTGTGATTTTCATGAAAAAAAACAACACTTTGTGACTTTCATAAAAAAAACACAATTGAAGCGAAAAAATTATATAAAATATCGTGTTTCCGCACGGTTTCAATTAATTTTTTGGTCAAACGACATTTTTAAATTTCATATTTATTTCAGACAGACAGATCACAAAAAAAACATGCCACCAAAGTTAACAACATAAAATTTGGTTGGCTCACTGCGGCAAAATTAGAAATTAGGCTAACCCAGCGGCGACGAAAAGTTTACGGTGCCGCTGTACGCCGCAGTTGAGGGCAGTTACATACATTTGCAGTGTATTTTAAAATTCTGAAAGCGAACTTCGCCCGCCACTGAAGAAGTTCGTCGCAAATTCCATTACAGGGGCAAAAATGTTTAAAAAATGCTCTAATATAGCTTACTATCTGCGGAAAAAAGTAATAAAAATCATTAAAACATCAGTATTTTTATTCAACATTTTCAACCCTGGATGAGTGGTGCAAAAAAACACCTAATGGTTATGTTCTACCCTACTATGATCAGGATCTTAGATAAGGTAACTAAGGATAGGACACCCCGGTATAAAAGCACGTAAAAAATAGAGACCAAAATTATTTTGACAGTACCATGGGATCCAAGGATGCCAAGGGATCTTGCTTGTCAAAAACACACGTGAAATAATTATGAAGGAATATTTTATTGATTGTTTTTATTGGTTGTCATGGTAACCTGAACGGCTTAGATCTTGGATCCAATGGCGTAGCAAAATAACGTTATATTTGGGGCCATCCAAAAGCGTTACAAAGGCGAACATTTCGAACATGCAACTGTACTTAGAAAAGAAATATTTATTAAAATATCCATTTCTGTACAAATGCTTTGCATTGAAAGAAATCTTTTCAATGACTTGAGTTCACAACAATATAGCCTTCTCATTAAATTAGTAATAGAAAAATGGTTGCATTATTGTTAAAAATAACTCTGACGAAATATTGAATTTTGGTGTTTATCAAAAAACACATTTGAAAAAGCTACTCGTTTCAAGTATTTCGCCGAGACTTCAGTTACATAATCGTACTAGATCATAAGTAGATATGTACTCGTACATATATAATAAAATAACATGCATCTGTAAAGCATACATACATAGATTACAAAGAGATAGATAGTTTTATACTCTAGATGAAATCAGAGAGTATTATTAGTTTAATCCAGCCCAAAAGTTTGTCACGCTTAGAACGAAGCCTCAGAACACAAAAAAAGTTAAATATTATTTTGTGCTTATTTTGGGCCAAAACGTCCGTCCGTCCGTCCGTCTGTCCGTTAGCAAGAACGCCTTGACCTAGGATCTTGAAATTTTGAATCTGGATGTTTGGGCGAATTCGTAAGGCTAAGTTCGTTAACGGGCAAAATCAGGCTCATCTAGAGTATCATACGATTGGTTTGCAGCTGATCCTGACTGCAGTATGTTTATGCAATATATTATTTAACACATGCAAAAAACTTTTAAAATGCGAGCTAAAATTGTTGCCCCTAAAATAAATAAAATCAGTTTTGTACGCCCATGCAGCTTTTGCTTCGACATGCGGATAAAACAACTTGGCTCTTTTTTATTGTGGTATGTCCAATCTTTTTAGGTATATAATCTAAGATCAGGATAAACATGCAAAAAAAAAATTGTGACACTTTTTCGTCAGAATTCGATTCGGAGGGTGAAGAACTGGATATTTAAAAAACACACATTTGCCCATTACCAAATTTTATTGCATTAAAAACTTTATTATTCTAAGAATAAAAATGTTTTTTAACATATTATTGCAAATTAACTTTAGAATATTCCATTATTGATTTGCATTTGTACGGAATAGTGTCCCACATACGTTTTATTATCACTTATGGTTATATTGAGTAAGTACACACCGGCGGCAAGGACTGATGGGATTAGTGACGATGGAATAACGAAGTCTCTTACGACAAAATAGCCCTAAGAATATAAAACATTATTAGAATATAATAAATTAAAATCCTGAATAGTAGATACTTACTTGAATCGGACATGAAACATTTGAATATTTATTCATTAGGTTTCTAACAACTTCGATGTATATATTATACTTGTTTTCGCAATAATTATAAGTTATATTCAATAAAAACGGAAGATATGTATTAGCGCGTTTGAAGAGTTGTATGTGTGCCTAATGAGAATATAGTTCCGTTAAAAAAACCAATTACAGTACCACAATACGTTTAAAATGTAATACAAACCGATATATGGTTAACAGGTTTCGAAAAATGTATGTTCATATTTAGTACAGTTTTGTGTCGATTCATGGGCTTCAACCAACAGTTCACACACACAAAATATTCGGGATTATAGTCGCATGTCATTTTCGTAAATTTATAAGTGTTTAGCGCTAGAAGCTGATTTATTAACTTATTCTCGAGCAAGTTTTTGATTTTGTATTATACTTACTTGAGACAGCACCAAATGTACTAAAACTATTGGTAAAATTCGAGCTACTAACATTTTCTCGAGTCGGAAATTTTCCATCTACTGCCAAAAATTTAAATAAGACAGTTGGTCACTATTGACGGGGTTATTCGTTGAACAAGCCATTTTATTTCAAATGTTCTGGGCTTTAGTATTATCAGGTACCATTAAATCTAAATTGAAAATTTAATACTTGTTGTTATTATACAATAAAAAACTATAGGTACTATATGGTTTTGCTCGTACCTAATGTCTGCATTATAATTAATTACCTACATTAGTTTAAAATCCATAGAATTTCATGCATGAAGCTAACAAATATGTGAAACTCTATGGTACTTGGACTACGCTTCCCTGATCTTGCGACATAATAATTATTGATATTAAAATCCATTTGTTCCTCGCCACATTTGGCATTTTCGACGAAACCAATGGAAAATACTTACCGATGTGAAATCCCAAGTGAATGCAATAATTTCGGAAGAACTACAGTCGAATCTGACAGAAAAAAAAATTAATTTAGTAGCACTAGTCAATACAGGTTGGCGGAATGGCGCTAGTAGTAGTAAAATTTGTGGTGTACTAGACAACATTATCGAGTTAGTATGACATGAAAATGGTTCATACAACGAGATACCAATGCGTCTATCTCATATATCCAAAATTGTGTGGTACATTGCTGCTGTTGCTATTGATGATATTATGATATGAACTGGCAGTTTGCCAATTGTATAGGGTGTTTTTTTAGAGGTATAGTATTTCTTTTTTGGAAAAAAAGACATACGTAGTTTACCAAATGACATAATTTTTTTTTTTATTAAATAGATTATTTTATGGCATTTAATTTTTAAAAATAATTTAAAGGGCACCGCGACTGCGTCTAATGAACACTATCCGATCAGTCCAATTTTTGATCACTTTTTCGAGCATTTCTGGCCTTATCTCATCAATAACCCGTCGAATGTTGGCTTCTAAATGTTGAATCGTTGCTGGCTTATCAGCATATACTAGTGATTTGATGTATCCCCACAAAAAGTAATCCAATGGTGTCATATCACACGATCTAGGCGGCCGATTGAAAGGTCCAGTTCTTGAGATGATTTTTTCACCAAATATGTCTCTTGCATGGTTGCACGTGCTGTGTGGCATGTTGCACCGTCTTGTTGGAACCACTTCATCCCTAGATTGTTGGCATTGTTCCTATGGGACAAAAAAATTGCGAATCATTTCCCTGTAGCGAGCACCATTGACCATAATGTTGACCATGTAATTGACGCAGCGATCTGTGAGTTTGACGCATAGAACGCAAATTTAGAAAATAAATTTCCACAATTTATAAACGTTGTTCTGGTGTAAGTCCTTCCATGATAATTTGCCAACACGTACCGAACAAAAATGTAAAAGACACCAGTCAAGTTTGACAGGTATCTCTACTGAAAAAACTATACCTCCACAAACACCCTATATATGTATGGTAAGGCGTGATCGATGAATCTTGTATTTCGAGTTTATTGTAAGTGGAACATGGATAGGTGGTTTTCATGCCAATGCTAGAGTATTCTGAAGATGTTTTTGTTTTTAATAATTCTCGTTCTATTAATTTATTTTTAATTATATTTAGTTTGTTTTTTTTTTTTAATTACATATAGTTTTTTTTTTTTTTTAATTTTCTTTGTTAATTTACAATTTTTTTTAGATTTCTATTTTATTTTTATTTCTTTATTTCAATTTTCTTTGTTTTTTTTAATATTAAACATTTATTTTTATAGTCTTACTTGTTAATATTCTGCTTCTTTTGTTACCTAATCTAGGACTGATAGATACTATCATCGAACGTAATATTCTAAAATGTATCCCGTATTCGAATAGTTTAGTTTAGAATTGAATAAAAAAAAATTGTAATTGATATACTCGTACAGTGTAACCCGGTCATAACGTACCTTGAGGGGACCACAACAAGTAGAACGTTATAATCGATAGTACGTTATAACCCACATAAGAACTTTTCACATTTGTGCATGGGTATTGAAAAAAGGTACTTTACCGAAAGTACGTTATAAAAGTGCACTTTATAAGCGGGTTACACTGTATATATATTTTTTTGTAGGGATAATCTCACCGATTTATACTTAATTCGTTTCTAGTAGTGAAAAATTTAATGCAATGTATTTTGTCTTGGAAGGTTCAAAATTTGTAACTTGAACTTAATTTCGGTCATTTGAATAATTCTCATTTTGGATCAAAATTTTAATTTTTATTTTATGATTTTGTTTTATTGGTCATGATCAGTGGCGGTGCTGATAGTTTTGGCGCCCGGTGCACTTTCTACGTTTTGGTGCCCCAAATTTTATATTTTGTTTTCGAAAATTGAAGGATAATTTCCAAGATTTAGCATGATATAAATAGAGGAGATGGTGTTAAAGTGACCCCTGCTGTTAATTTGGCCCGCTAATTATTTCTAATAATTCACAATATCATTTATGGTTTGTGTTACATATCGGGCTTTCTGATATGTAACAGATAAACACCATAGAACAAAACTGAAATAAATTGCTTATTCATGGGTAATTCCATCAAGAATCGCCAAAGTTGTGACCTTACCATTTCCGATTCTTATGAAAATTTTTGTACTTGAAGAACTAGTGAAAAAAATAATTGAAATTCAATTTTTGTTTCTATTTCATTGTTTTGTTAGTTATAGTATGTTAAAGTTTTCGCAAAAATGGTGTCCGAGTCCACTTTGAAAACTGTGTTCAAGGAGTACGTAAATTTGTTTAACTCCTTTAAAAATAGTCTTTCTTGAAAAAATCAAAAAGTCACGATTCCCTTCAATTCTGAAATTGCCCCCCCCCCCCCCCAAATTACGTCCTTGAATTCAGCATCTAATATTGAAACAAATTGTGAAGGATCCTTTCCTAGTGATCAAAGAAGTAAAATATACATTCAATTGTGATTTTTTGAAGCAGAATGAATGTCCTGGAGCTGAAGGCGATAATTACTCGTATATGCGATTTTTGCCTATAAAATTGATTTTTTTAGCTATTTTTCCTATGGTTTTATGCACACATTTAATTTGGCTCTCCGATGTCATATTACCACTCATTTCAACGATAGTCGTATGCAAAAATTTCTGAATTTAAATATTTTTTTAAGAAACTGTGAGGCTTTCTTCCAATTTTAAGTAATTAAGTTTAAAAGTTTTGCTGACATAACGAAACATTTTAAAGTAGCCTTTGAAACGTAATTACTATTAGCACTTATTTTTTTCCACAATAAAACCTAGCAAGAAAAATATCACACTTTCTTTGGTCGTCAAACAGTTCTCCCAACTCGTGAAAATTCTAAATATTTCAATTTTCTCGATAACATTAGAACAACTGTTCCCGTATTGCCGTTTAATTATTAGATAACACTTCTTCATTGCATTCGTATAGTGGTGATCGCGTCACGAGAGTTTAATTCCCTATTTATTTAAAAAAATACCTAGAGAGAAATTAAAAACCCATCGGAATTTACATGAAAAAATAATGTACATTAAGAACTGAAGCACTGGCACCTCGCATAAGCCTGGGACCTCTGAGAACCCATTTCGTTCCTGTGGAGAACTTTTATAAACTGCGCCAGATACCATGAATACATATGCACTCAGCGGAATACAACGTATGCCGTCGCGCATAAAAACGTTGACAGGTCACAGTACCGTGCGTGTTGGATATCGAACCGTGGTGCAGATGAAATATTTGCGCCAAAGAGTAAGTCAATAAATTCGCACATGTTTGATCGAACAAAACGATGTACATACATGTCGGATCGGTGAAGGAAAATGATGTTGGTTATACAAAATCGTTTATGTATGTACTATGTATTTGGAAGAGGGTGCTTCGAACATGTATTTATATGATAAGATCAAACAGCAATCACATATTTAAGGGAATAAAACAAACGTTTGGGAGTACGACGTGTTATTAATTTGTATTTGGATGGATAGGTATATGTAGGTAGGATGCCGTGTTTTAGAATTGCAAAATTTACAATCAGTGAATTTAGTGATAATTGCATTATTGTACATTACCGAACAATTGTGTATGTAGGTAGAACAGAAGATACGGCGCCCTAAAAATTTTGCGCCCGGCGCAGTTGCTCCATTTGCTCCTATGGAAGCTCTGCCCCTAGTCATGATCTAAATCTCTTAAATATATATTGTCTGTGGATAGAACTGTTCTATTTCATGGAATTGGTGGTACACGACCAAATGAAACGCATAAAAACACAATTTATTGAAAATAATATCTAGTGGCAAGGGAAAATTTTAATTTTTTTCGATTTAGTGTCTAGTTGACAGAACGTTGCGTCCCCCATGTCACCTGCGATTTTGCACTTAGTAAAGTATACCTATAAAAACTTTTAAAAATATTTGAACTTACGCATTACACAGAATCTCTATTGTTTTCCAAATTTTTGAAACATAACCTTTTTAAAGGCTTGTATCTTGTAACATTTACTGGGCGATCAGTGTTCATTTTTAAAACAACAATAAGTTTTTGCAATATGATTGTTTTTCACAATCGAATTGTTGACGTATTCTTTTTATTTATATAACTTCTCTAGAATAATTTTCCATAAATTCTTCTAATAAAAGATACAAACATATCGTTGGTATATAATTAATTTTGTTACAAGTAGTTACAAGTAGAAAATGTAAATTTTTTGAATAACTACTTCAAATATTCCACATTACACAAAACTATTATTAAAATACGTTTACACGCTTGTATTAATTATTTCAGCACATAAACTTGAACTGTTAAAGTTAAAAAGTGGTGGTTAAAAAAAAGTATTACCGAACGCTTCGCAGGTAATGCATAAGGTAATGACAGGCTACTTTTTTGATTGTTTCTTGCCATTAAATTTCAGCATAGTGACTGGTAGTGTAGTGGGTAGTTCGCTAAGCTTCAAATCGGGTATTCATTTGTTTAATCCCTACCCGATGAAATCATATTAGGTATGAATTAGGAGCTGACTGGTAGTGTGAAGAGGATGTTCTTACTTTGGCCGAGAGATGATTACCAGCCGGCCTACGAGTTTTTTATGTAAAACATCAATTATCTAATGAGGACTTACTAATAGCCATTACGGAATCGATTCTGTAGTTATTACAGCACCACGATAGAAAAGAATTTTAAAATTCTGTGAGACTGTTCCCAAATCAATCGGTTGTTCGAAAAACGGAAATTACTGCCAAAATGTTCACACACTTTTGAAGCTATTTCGCATAAAACACTGAAATACCAATAAATTGATAATTTCTAGGTTAATCAACTGCTAATGGAATAAAATTCGTTTCTTCTCAAATAAACCGAAACAAAAAAAAACCATCGTTATAATGTTGTATTTAATATTTTACTAGCTGGAAACGAACTGAGCGAAGCGTCTGATAGCGTTGTACTTATCGTCGAAAATGTTCATATTTAGCACCATCTGCTGGAAATAGCTTTCGCAGGCATAACATTGGATTGCGATAGACTTTGGAGTCCAATTATAATTTCGATAACGAAGGACAGACCTCTTCGGAAAGATTACTTATCGTTTTTTTCTTCTTTTTTTTTTTGCACCAAAGAAAAGCCAATAAACATTGTAGAGTGCATAATTATTTTTTTAAATCTTATTAATTCCTCTTTTTTGCTTTTGCTCAAATAATATTAATCCGATATTAGGGTTTTTCCTTTAGGAATATTTCACGCGATGTAGTGGAACGGTGATGCGGCCGGTTAGTTTCAATAAAGGGTGTGGCAGTCACGTAGTTAATAAAATTTATAAAAAAAATTGACAAAGAAATTTACAATAGAAATAGATACAAAATAATATTAGTAACGATCAATTTCGTTCAATTTATTAAATAGGTAACTCTTTATGTTAAAAAGTTGTAGAAAATATCGGAATTATCTTTAAAGTAGTTTTTCTGTTTAAATTTGTTATTAGACGCAACCATATTATTTTTCAAATTAATTTAAGTTACTCCGACATCACTTCCTGGTTGTGATTTCAGTAAGGCAATCAATATCTTTAAATATGGCTGGTCTGTTTCTTCGAGGCACTCATCGTTGTTGGAGAAAGAAAACAACTATCCACAGACATTTTAAAAGTTGGGTAAAATCTTTAATAACTACAAAAATGAACAAACCTGCATACTGCAGTAGAAGACCGACTGCGCCAGTTAAGTAAACGACAGTTTTGACAGTATGAAAAAAAGAGCTAGGTGTGAACAATTGAAATACAAAACAACTAAAATTTAAGACCAATGATCTTTTACTACTAAATCTAATCGAAATATTCAAGATAAAGTTTAATGCAACGTTTCTGTTGAAATTTCTGTAAATCTTGTACAATCAATGCGACACGTTTGTGTAATCTATGACAAATTGAATGACTAACTAAACGTAATTTCATGCACACGCTTCGCTTTCGTTGCAAAGGTAATTAAAAATGTATCGCTTACAATTGATATGCATAAATTAAAAGCTAATTATAAAGTGATTAAAACAGCAATCACACGTCGATTTCATATGTAATATTTAACTTAAGTTCCAGAGAGAACACAAAAAACACATTACTTTAAACATTTACAAGAACTACGAGCCGTTTAACGTGACTCTATCACGGGATGTCCTTATCGGGTTCGGCTAGTAAGACATCGTTAATCAATTATTGTCGATGCTCTCAAATTAACATTAACAAGATTAGCGTCTGTCTGTATAAAATTTAGTGTTATGGTCTTCATTCTTTAGCAGTAGATATACTAAATACATAGTTAAGGTAATTAAATTTAATTCGTTTAATTAAAAAATCGTCTCTGTCTCCGATTCAATTGCAGACTCACAACAGGCCTCGGCGCAAGGTGTGACCGCGTCGAAAAAGAACTCGTCGCGTCGCAACGCATGGGGTAATTTATCATATGCGGATCTCATAACACACGCAATCGGTTCGGCGGCTGAAAAGCGTCTCACATTGAGCCAAATCTACGAATGGATGGTTCAAAATGTTCCGTATTTTAAGGATAAAGGCGATTCGAATAGTAGTGCCGGATGGAAGGTGAGTTTTAATTAAAATTTTTTTTCTTCCTTTTTTAGCCCTAAGTAAGCGATTGAAGTGGAAGAGATTAGGAGCTCGGTAATTGTGATTAATTTTCTACAAGAGAAATATATTTCCTTACTTTTAACTAAATTTTCTTATTTCCGTGATCAAACCATTTGAGAATTATAGTTCTTCCAAAAAAATCATTTACTAACATAAAAAATTTGGACAGAACCAGAACGACGCATTTTAGTAAAATTACGTGAAACCGGCTACATGTCCCAATTCATTAAATAGTTGAATTTTAATTTTGAACAAGAATTCTCAACCATGAATAAACGTAATTTATTAGATTTTTAATTTTTTGGTAGTGAGGTTTCTAGTTAAAAAATTTGAAAATATTTTAATGATATCTACGGAATTTTGATTTATATTTCTTCAACAATTCATCTGATTGTAATAAATTTTTCGTAGTCGGAACATAATAATAATAAAAATCGCTTCATTTTTTTATAACATCTGTTCAAAGATTGCTCCTTTTTGAACCTTCCTTTATGGCCTACAGGTTTCATCCTCTAGAAATTTTATGATACTTTTTCGGAAAAATTCCAAAAATTCCTTTTAAGGGATGTTATTTGTAATCGTAAAAATAAAATTGGCTACTGTACGATGAGTGATTTAGGAAAAGTGAATAATTTTAAAAATATGTTTTTTAAATTTTCTCGTAAAATTTTAATCCGCAGCCTAGCATCAAGCTGGAAGTATTTTTGTTTAGATTTTTCGAATTCTATTTGGGTAATAAATTTAATTGTTTAACAAATTCTGGTATAGGTACTAACGACTGTATTAGATAATATTTAGAAATTATGATTACTGAAGGAATATATTACTCTTGAGCAAAATTAACATCCAATTAGTGCCGATTTTCTTTTATTTCAGGAGTATAAATTGATAAACTATTATATAATTTAAGACATTATAAATATGTATTTAAATACATTAAGGCTGAATAAATTTTCGTAGTGCTTTTCAGCGAAAATTATAAAGTGATGAATAAAAAATTTCACCTCTAAAGGTTAGTATGGTGTTCGATCGGAATTCTCATTTTACAACTTAAGTCTACAGAATTATTTTTCAGTCTTAAAATTATATACTTTATGTGAAGATTCGCACAATACTGGTGTGTCAAATACATTGGAAAATCTCTGTACAATTCTGGCACGCCAAAGACTTGTGTAACGATTGGCAGAATATTTTAAAGAAAGCTTGGCCTTGGCTTGGTATTTCAAGAATTGATTGCCGAGGTTGTTCCAAGCTTGGACCTGACATATGAAATTAGATTAACCTTTCATAATAGTATAATAGTTCAACGGCTTCGTGTTTCTCCGTTTGGATGAATGAAGAAAACCACATCGCGTGATGTGAGATAAAGTCAGTATAGTGGACTTAATTTCCAATCAAAAATAAAATTAAATGGCACTGATTTGAACCATACGATCTGTAGAGAGATACTGATCAGACAGTTATTAATTTACAAAAAAAAATACTATAAAAACCATAAAAACTAAGAACACATGCGACAAATTGCGACCTTGTTCCTATATAAAATTTTAACGATCGTGATCTTGCCAGACTTGAATCGGTAGTAAAACATTTTTACAAGATAACATTTAAAAAATATGGCTTAAGATCTTCATAGTATCGATATCAAAACCAACCGTGACCTTTTCAAAGCAAGTTCACTGATCGCGTTTACACTGCCTACTGCGTTCCGAGCAGCATTTTTGGATGCTGTCAACCGCAGAAAGCAGTTTCGAGGCATCTGATAGAAAATCAAAACAAACAAAATATGGACAGAAATTTGCATACACTTTTACGATCGTCGAATTCCTGATCGTTAAAGATGCATGGGCCTGAATACGGAAAAAAAACAAACGGAAATTCACAAATTGAATTAAGAAAAAGAAAAACGATCGAGCAGATCAGATCACAAACCTGTAAAGCATTCGAAAGAAAAATACAAAATATCACAACGCCATTTAGTTGACGCATACTTAGCTTGTGGTCCTCGTTAATCTCGAATCAAGCCATACTGGGCTGGTCTAAAGATATACCCCATCAGATAATCAGATGGAGCCTACATGCTAAAACACTGGTAGTACCAGAATGCAAGGAAGAAAAAGAAAATCGTAACCGGTGTATGGTTCAGTACAGAAAAATATCGTCGTTTTAATTTCAAGGCATTGAACCGATGGGCAACAGGCTTCCAAGGAGCCTTCATTGCCCCAATATAAAGACGTTATACCGCAAACCATGTGACGATCTTGCCAGCTCAGCAGTAGCTAGCATGCGGGTATTCCCCTTACAGCGTATCAGAAATGCCCGGAATTTAGATGACATCTCACGGTGACACTACCTTACTTTATGCGCATTTTTCGGGTGAAATTCAATTAAGAAGAACGAAGAGTGAGTGCTGTAGCTTGAAGCCGCCATGAAATCATTCCACGAGCTCTCAATAAAACCGCCAGGTAAAGCTATACAAAGTTACCTGAAGGCTGTTTGCTGCTTCGTTGTTGGTTTTTTCTGACCATTTGCCCCGATAATTCGAGCTCTCGTTGCGAAAGGTTCGCTCGCTTAAAGAACCTGATGCGCAACTTGATCCGCTTATATTTTAGTTTAGTTCGTCTTGGACGCGTCTCATCGCCCGGCTCCTACCAGTTTCGTCGGATCAAAAGCTTCTGGTGTGTCTGGTCTTTCAGTTTTTCGTAGGGCATTTCTTTGGGGTTTTCAAACGAAACCGGTCCCGAGTCCAATGATCATAAAATCGTTAAGACGACAACAGTAGGCTCTTTACTAAGTACACTCTTTGGTATAGCGTGGTTTTTCGAAAGATGACCTCTTTGCCTCGTACTCCTCTCGATCTTTCTAAAAACCGCAGATGGTACGCGTAACTAAAGCGATCTTATCCCCAACGTCTTAGCTCATCGTCTTATACAAAACCGTCGATCTTTGCAGAAATTCAAGAGTTTGAGTCTTGGCATGATCCAGCAGCAACATCCAATGGATCTTTTCCGTATGGTCTTGAGAAATTTGAAGAGTTGAAAGATACCAAGATCACAGATTTACTGCTCGAGTTTAAGCGAATGGTGCGAATGTGTGTCAGTGAATTAAATGATCTACCATTTATTTAATCAGAAGCTGGGAAAAAAAAACGGCCGAGAACCTGCCAAACCGGCCCATGGAAAATTCTTAACTCACAGCGCGATCGCTTATAAAACGCTCCCGGGTGTACCTGGTCCGGTCCGCCGCGGTACGTGTAAGATTCAATAGACCCAATTTCGAAGCACTTAATTATGGAGGAAGTGATCGCGAGTGGGTATTTATAGAATTTCTGAAAGATCGTTCGTTTTGCAGGCAGAGGCGTGGAGTGTGGCAATACGGACTTTTTTTTTAAGGAAGTATGCTCCATTTTTGGTAGTAAAAAAAATTCTATGATGAAAGAAAACCCGAAATAATTTCATTTCGATCTGCTTGCACGATCAATCAAAATTTGAACATTTGCAGAAGTCTTGGGATACTGTTGCTAGCCAGCCTAGTGATTTATAGATTTACAAAGTATCTTAAGTAGTAATACTTCTTTTCTTTAATTTTTCTCGCATTTGCGGATTAAGGAGCAGTCCTTTCGAGTCGAATCTAAATCGTCCCCTTTTTTTTATTCAGGTCTGCATACAAATATTTTCTAAAACCATCAGTTTCAGGATTTACGAATACGGGCTTTTGAAGCACGGTATTTTTGAGTGCGGACAACGTACTCAGCTCAGAAGTTCCTGATGAAAATATAAAACATAAATAAATGCAACTGACTTCGTACATCTTTTTACAAAGTCGTACCAATTACGTACGTACATCTAAATAATTTGTTTGTCATAGGAATCATTGTTGTACCGAAATAAAAATGATATAAACAACGGAGGGTGTGTCCAATGTAAAATTAAACGTCATTTAAAACAATGTCTATTCTGGTCTGACCTCTTATTGGCATTTGCTGGCATCTGGCCAGATCATTTTTAAGATGCGTTCAAGACTTTGGTACATGAAAACTTGTAGTCTAGGTCTAGACAACTGCTGATTTTACTAAAATTCGAGTAATTTTTTAATTCGTTTTAAGACTCTCTGGGAAATTTTAAACAACCCGGTATCCTAAAAATCATGTACGTCGTTCCAGAAATTTTTTTTCAAAAATTATAAATAGATTTTTTTTTGCGCATTAACACAGAGTGCATATTTATGAGCTCTAATAAAGAAGATATTCTAAACTTCTTATTTGAAAACGTATGACAAAATAGAAGTTGTTTCAGCCAAGAGCAATTGTTAATAAAAGGATGGAAGGAACTACGCTGCAGATAACTTCTCGCTTCTAGCAACGCCACAGTTCAGATCCTTTTTAAGACGTAGCCAGCATTTTGGAGGGTGATAGCTCGCTGCCCAGAAGGGCAGTGATAAACTTAAGTCTATGTTGTGATAAATCTTTGGATCGCCACATACAAGTGCGTGCAACATCGTCACTGCTGGGTCATTTTCTACCTTCTCTCCGCCTTGTTAAAAAATGGTGTTCATTTTAAAGCTTGGGTACCAGATAGATTAGATTTACGTTATGCGGTTGGTTTGGTTTCCTCTGTCAATGAAGTCTCAATTGAGTTATTGTGATATTCTCCTAAGTTGTTAATAATTCCACTTCAATTCCAGCGCTGTCAATGAAGCGCAGTTTTTCTCGAAAAATTTGTCAGGAATTCTGATGGTTCCATGAAATCTTGACTGAAGTGAGTCTTCGTTATTGCTAGCTCTTCATGTATTTCACATAGCTCCAGGTTCCTTTTTGTCGAGTCCCAGTGAATCGGACTTCTGTTCCTAATTCGATGAACCCTGTGGTTGACAAGTTGTAACTGGAACAATTTTCTTTAGTTCATATAAAGAACGAAAATCAACTACTAGTTTTAAGAAGGGGCGAAGCGCTGAGCCACCGCGCGCACTAGGCACCAAAAGGGCCCATAGCGATCCCTTCAGAACCTCGTAGGTCACTAAACATCCCCTAAACAACCCAGATCCCTAACGAACTTGACTAGCTTATCATGCCCTATTGACCTCAGGTCGTCCGAATTGTCAAAGAAAACACTGCCCAGCCACCTCAGTCGCCTCCTTGCAACCGCCTGACACTCACACAAAATGTGGGTTATGTCCTCCTCAGCATATAGGTCAAGGCAATACCTGCACACGTCAGAGTCAGCGATCCCCATACGCATAGCATGCTTCCAAGCAGTGCCCTGTCAGTATTCCGACAAGTAGCCGCAGACTTCCCTTACTCCATGTCAATATCTCCCTAGTCTTTCGTCTGTCCAACCTTGGCCAGAGTGCCCTAGAAGTCCTACAGCTCGTTAGCGCCTCCCATCTAGAGTTCGCTACGTCCGCGGCACAATCCCTGATACGTGCTTTAATTCCGTTTAATGGCGGATTAACCACCTCAAATCAACTACTAACTTCTATTGCGGCTTATGCGTGGGAACTAAACGGCCCAAGGAACTGACTCCATCCCGACGAACCTTAAAATTATATTCCTGCAATTAAACGGAAAAATTAAAAGGGAGAGCTTGAATCTGCCTGTCACAAGACTACAGATGCCGAGATGAAGAACTACAATTCAATAAAGTGTGTGATTTTCTGAACTTACGTGGATGTTGTTATTGTTGCAATTTCACTGCCATCATTTTATAAAACTGTTGCAATTCACACTGGAGCGTCGTAAATGCTTCGGTACACATTTCGACCGCGTGTGTTATATAACTGAAAGTGTGAGAGGCTTACAAGCTTACATACACCACTAAGAGAGCAAGCGGCAACATCATATAAAAATGGCAATGAAGTAACCGGCCATGAACTTGGCTGCAAAGTAAACAAATGAGAAGTGAACTTTGTCAGTGTGTCGGTTTCGGAGCTGGATAAATAGTCGGCTGCTATACAGCAAAGCTATTTATTTTGGCTTTATACAGTTCGTCCACTTCACTTTCAGCAGCGTTTCAGCCAGCCACCGACCACATGATGATGCAATGGATGATTTGTTATTTCGCGTTTTTATATGTTTTCCCACATTTGCCAAGCAAAGAAAATAAAATCACAGCAAAAAAAAACCCACGAGCATAAAAACGTTGTAATGGCAGCAACAGCTGGATAAGATTTTTCTCACAGTTGAAATGCTAGCGAAAGTGAAATAAATCTGTTGATTCTAGATCTGAACAAACGGATAATGGAAAGGAGTGTCCAGCAATTTTATTACCATGTATTCCATTACAGGGGATCTTTTTCAGTTAGGTCCAGCGTATGGACGTTTAACTGTTCGTTATTCAGCCAAACAATTAGAACGAAAAATCGAACGCACCTGAACAAAGTGATAACGACATCTTTTATTGATTTCAGGAACTACTTTGCAAAAGCGTTTGATAGAGTTGGGCATCGCATTGGATCCTGGATGCAAACTCAGTTACTTCTTTACGGTTTCCAATCGCAGGGCTCAACTTTGGTCTACACGTCCTTCGGTTGTCAACTTTCAATCCTATTCATTTCCGTTTTCAATTTTAAGTGAGTACGAATGTTCAAATCTGGTGGCACCTTACTGCAGTAATTTATTCCAATTTTTGTGCTCAGTCCTTCACGCAATCTGGGAATTGAGCACGAAAACAGAGAACACTGTTTAATTTCTCCGAAACCCTAGCCTCTCATGTTTACTTGTACCTTAAACGTGACAATCCTGGAATCCAGGAAGACGAGATTTTGTTAATAGTAATAGATAGATAAGAGTTGAATTTAAGATGAACTACTAAGCGATATATAACCCACCTAAGCTGTGACACTCTGTTCTTTGTCTTAGGCTCGAGCCCCACGTTGGGCGCCATCGTTTAACATCGGTATTTGATATCAAGGGGTCAACATAATAATATTGCGCTGTCTTAACAGAGGAGGAGGAGTTGTAAAGAACCTAGGGAACGACTAAATAGACAAATCTTATTTCTCAGTGATAACCAACCAAAATCTGTATTCTCAATCAATCTCTCTTCTAGTAGCACTTCTATTGTAGTTCTGGAAGCTTTGAAATGTATGGTTCAGTCCACCATCCAATTTTTGTCTTCAATCAATTAAATAACCTTCGCTGGAAAAATGACCCATGTTCACAATTTTGGACATGGTATCGATCATCAATTGAAAAATTCGAATCAACGTCGTTGATGACTTAATTTCGAAAAGTTCTTCGCTATGGCTGAGGTTTAAAGAATTCTTAACATTTACTACAGGCATTAACATTTAAAACCTCGCATTAAAGAGTCGTTGGGACAATAAAAGCTAATGGGAGATCCGATCAAAGAAATTCGAATATCGCACAAACATTTACGAGCGGAGCTAAAACGACTTTTTATCGAACGATTCGCCATCAATAAACTACCCAAAACCGTCAAACTACTCGACTACTTATTTTGCGATATTCTATCGAAATAAATTCGATATAATTCGGCACTTTCCACCGACAGCGGGACCGAACAGTAAACTAAAAAGCTCTAAATATAAAAATAAAAACTTATTGCAAAAGCGACAGGAAAAAATACCACTTGCAGTTTATATCCTTGGTGTTCGGGGAAAATAGGGAAAATGCATAATTTTTTACTGCCTGTCGTCACATATGAAGACGTTTCGTCCATACGAGGAGAGGACAATCTGGAAAGACGTCTCCTTCGCCCGACGCAGCAGTTCTATTCCCTGTCAGGACGACCGCTTCGGCAATTTGTTTTATTACATCGAGAATCGAGATGAGCCCAATAAAAAAAATTATTGATTGGTCGTACTTCGCATAAGAAGTGGGATCTGCTTGCTAGATACGAGTATAGGGGAGGCTATTCGCTTGGAAGCAGTGGCGGCGATTATACGACCAGTTGACATGCACTACGCCTTAGGCCTAGTACAATTGCTTGAGTTATCGGACCATTTGTCATACATAATTTTCACTCAATTGGTTTCAGAACTGACGGATGATGATGAGCCCATTAGAACGGATAAGCCGGGCCATTCATCTTAAGAAGTGGGGCCGAACTGAATGGAAACGACGACCTTCTTGACCGTCGGACCAGTAAGGAAATTATCGTTCAACTTCTCTGTGCGATTTAAGTCGAAGTATCTATTAAAGTGGGCAGTTTGTTAATTTATGGATAATTAGTTAATAGTGAAACATATAGCGGGTTTAAAAGTTTCGCGGAATGGTTCATAAGAGGTATACTGTCGCCATTCAGGCTTGTGATAATTATGTTATCGATGATGCACTGTGCCAGTGACAGTGAGTCAAGAAATATTTGGGATTTACTTAAGACTGATATTTTGTTACGAATCACAATTTATATTACTGCAAAAAGCAATGTGATCACGAGTGTCAAATTTATTGGAGAAATAAGCGTTTGGATACTTATTCCATTACGAAAAAATTATGTTTAGTTATTGTTTACACTCTGAACTCCACCCTTCTCATCGAAGTATCCCAGATTCGCGATCTAGGTGTAACTTTTGACCGAAGATTTAAATTCGATATTCACTTCCAAGACATTCGGGCCTATTACGAAACTCGAGTCGAGTGAGTAACTCGACTCACATTTGGACTCGACTCGAGCTAAAGTTGGTATTATGAAACTCGACAATTGGAAAGTCACTTCATTTCCAGCAGTCGAGTGAGTTTGACATTTCTTATAAGAAAATACTCACTCGATCGGCTCTCATAATACGCAGTTCTCTTAACTCACGCTTTTTTTTCGACTAAAAGTCGAGTGAAACTCGACAAGTAGGCACTCGTCGAGTTTCATAGTCGCAGAATGTGAGTTTTTTGATCGAGTCGAGTTTCGTAATAGGCCCGATTATTTCCGCTGCATCTAGATTGTCCGGTTTCATTTTGAGATCCGCTTTCCAATATTCAAACGTGCCTCCAGCTCTATCTGACACTTGTTCTCAGCGGATTGGAAGACTGTTCTTCTATTTGGTCCCCTCATTATAGTTGTCACATTGAACCTCTTGAGTCTGTTCAGCGTCGATTCACCCGGTCACTCCTCTTCAAATATAACCTACCCTACTGCTCCTATAGTGAACGTTTATCCTTACTCAATATTCCCTCACTAAATCAGCGCAGATTGTATCTTGACGAGTGTATACTCTTTAAAGTTTTTAACGGTGATATAAACTCTATACCCAGCGTTGCCAACTCTAGCTAAAAGTAAGTAGATCTATTTACTTTTATGCCTATCTCCTTACCTACTTACTGGACACTTCTTTCTAATTACTTTACGACAAAATTCTAAAACTCTTTTTCAGTCAAATTTAATGCACTTATCCTATTATATTGTGTAAACGGAATCCACTGTACTACTGTTCATAGATAACAAAATCAACAAGAAAATCATTTTAGTGAGAACTATACATTGAAAGGACATTATTGTTGAAGACCATAAATTACAAAAACTCGATGATGAATTTACTCTGTTAAATAATTATTTGAAAAAAAATAATTCTAATGTAGAAGAAGATATAGAAGTGTTTTGGCAAGATCTTTCCTCCGTCCAGATAGGTGAACAGAAGGCTTTTGTAACCTTATGTAATTTTGCATTTAATATCTTGACCTTTCCACGTTCATCCGCAAATATCGAACGTGTTTTTTCACCCAAAGCCAGGAATTTAATTGGAAATACGTCAGTCAAAGAATGTTTACAATCCAAGGTACTTCTTAAAGTTTCAGAGTCAAACTGTTTTGATCTGAAAATATTACCCAAAATGTTGAACAAATTCAAGCAAAATATGTATAGTTTCAAATGAAACGACCAACAATAACTTTATATTCTTTAATATTGATAGATTTTTATATTTACACGTAAGGTATAATGTTGTCTCTATATTCGCGCCAACTGCGGCTTCAACTAACGTCTACTTTTATTCACCACTGGTTCGACTACAAAGGAATCATGATAGGCTCCAGGTTGGTTCTCTGTCCACATCTTTTTCCCAGGCTAATGTTCAAATTAACTTAATTTCTCTTAAATTTAACTATTCAAACAATAATTTTCTACTTGTGTTTTTATTATTACTTTCTTTCTTCTTTTTCTTTTTATATAAATTTTTTTTTGCTCCCGTTTTTTTTCTATTTAATATATTGTGTAATTGGGTTTCTTAAATCTGTACAGGTTGTCCGAAATAAATAAATAAATATAAATATTGTAACAATTAGCGACATCTGTTGCTTGGTAGTGAACTTAAATTTTTACTTGTGCGTATCTTGTGTCTAGCGTACCGCTCAAAGAATAGGAACAGTCAAATTATTTTGTGGTATTACTGCGTCGAAGATAAATGGAAAACTCTATGTTTCAAGTTAAAAGACAGCTTTGCGTTTTCGATGCATTGAATTCGAATGTCAAAGTTGAGCATTTTAATAATATCGGAATTCAATGAATGTATCCTTGTTTGCCGCTTGTGCAATTAGATTTCACCAGCGACTCAATAATTGATTTATAGAAACGACAGAGATGCGGGGTACTTTCATCGGCAAAGCTATGGAATGAGTTGAGAGTACCAGATAGAAAAGCATTACAAGAAATAAAAAAAATGTAGGTGAAATTACACTGCCTTGAGGGACACCAGCATAGCTTTTAAATTTTTCAGAAGTCATACCATCCATTACAACAACTGTTCTTGACGATTGCGCAAAAAACTCTCCATCCATGAAATTTCGGATGCGGAAAGACGAAATCTCTTAAATTTAACTAAATTCTTACAGTCTAGGTGTTAGATTCAGGAACTCTAAATAGGTTATCAAATGAATTAATTCATTCCTGCATTGTTTCTTTCTATATTAGGTTTTTGACATCATATTGGACTTTTGAACTACACCGACTTTTGATTAATGAGATGCGCGGTGGGATCAAAAAATCCAATCAATTAGTTGTGTACAGTAAACTTGGCGAACGAAAAACAAAAAAAAAGTTGTCGTCTTATCCACAGAAAATTAATTAATAAATCTTATCTTGTCAATAACTGACAACAATATTTGACCTATTTAATAGGCCCAATAAGAGTTGGTTATCTGTGACAATTAAAAGTGCACTTACAAATATTTTTTAAATTAATAGAAGCCGGATGGCTCGATGCAGACCTTCTAATGTTCTCATGATCTTTTGCTTGACCCTTGTTTGTTCAATCTTCTGATAGATTTATAAAATTGTTATCGGGCAGTTTTCTTGTTCCGTATTCAAAACGGAAATTACAATTAGGGTTAAGTTCGTAATTGCGTCAGAAGCTTGTGAAAATTGTTCTAATGAGACTTAAAAAAATGGTTCCTGCCACTTTAAGAAAATTTTTCTCATGATACTTATTGCAATTTTAACGTTCAGTTAATAAACTATAAACTAGATTTCTAAAGTTGATAGTAGTGCCTTTGGTGTTGTTCCTACCTTGTCTCCTGACATGTAAGGTATTCGAAGCATTGCTTGCAAATACATACTTCGATATGGATCGATAATGCAGTGGTTATGGCAGGGATAAGTACCATTAACTTCTGCGGCTATTTACCCACTGTGTTAGAAAACACTGCTATGGTATCACTGTTCAACGCACAAATGTACTAAATGGTCTATCATTCATCAATGATTCATCGCTGAACGGGCACAAAAGTTCAGCCTGAATTATTCCTGAACGGATGCCGTTCTTCAAGTAGTCGTATACAGAATTGGAAATTAATCTAACGTTGAGCACAGAATGAATACAAACATTTTTTTTTGCATTTCGAATCAGTGAAATAAACAATTGGTCTATAAAATCTAAAGCGCGTATGCTGCTACTCTCAGTTTTTGTGCCAACGAAGGTATTGAATTTTTTTTTAAGGAAATGTGTGTTGTTAAACACTAGGCAATATGATCGAATTCCTAAAAAAAAGTGTAATTCTATTGCACACTTCTTTATTGCCACTTAATTTCATACTTTAAAATTTTCCAAAAAGCAATAAAATGAAAATAAAAGCCACACTCATTTGCAGTAAGATGCCTACGATTCATCTTATATTTCTGCGATAAAATTCTCGAATAGCAAGGCTTGCGACAGTAAACCTGACACAAATCGCAATTTATGCGTACGCATCTCGAAAAATTACAATCTTAATGTCGAGCAGAGAGCAAGAAGCAGCGAGGTCACTGGCCAAGCAAACTTTTTAATAGGATACTCGAGCGCGCATAGAACACGCGTTCTACGTTATGCGTGCGTTATACATTTGCGTTTCGACGCCTGGTCTTTTATTCCGGTCAGGTGCAATCTAAAATCGTCGACGATCTATTTTAGCAATTTACTGCTGCCGATGCGTCTGCTCGCTCGTAACTCTTCGAAATTAGCTCGCATAAATCCAGCGCAAAATACAACGGCGTATGAAATTTTTGCCCAAGACACGCGACGCGTTTTTTTTTGCGCAACTTCTCCAAATTATGACTGTCAAAAATTTTGACATGCACAATTTTAGATCTTGATGTGAAGAAATTTTAAGTTCACCCTTTTTTTTATCATATGATTAAGTACAAGCGTTCTTATTGATAAGTGCACAATCAGCTCGAGTTAGAACGTCTCAAGTAATTTCACTTTAAAGCTGAAAGTGTATCACAAGATGATGATAACGGAGAGCAGGAGGATCTGAGGTTAAGTGCGTTTTATTGGTATAGTGTCGTCAAGATGCGCGGGATTAAGAAACTATGCAGAAGAAACGATGACAATTTATTAAGTGTGTCAGCTTAAGTAGGTTTGAATTGTCGTCCGAGTGAATTTATACGATGACAAGTAGACAAGTAGTAAAAGTTGCATTGTTTAGTTAGTTTTTTGAATTATTATTTATTTATTTTTTGATTTGAGTTTTTCTTTTTAATTTATGAAATACAGAATTTATTTATTGTCTTTTGTACCTACCTTCATTTGATACATTTATCTAAATATGATAATATCAAAAAATATTATTCGTGCAGGCATTGGCTATAGCGACTGCAACTGAAAAACCGATTTTATATCGATCTGGTACTAATCTGAAACCGTATTGAATGTCGTTGAATAAAGTAATTTTTCAACTTCGTTGCAAGAAGTCTGCATTACTACTACCGTCTGGGAACCACCTTGAAACTACTTCGTTTCACAGAATTCCGATTTAGATCACGAATGATGAAGCTATGAACTGAGTGAAACTCAAAATTCAAGAGCCCTGCTGTATTGTTAAATAGTTTTATATAAAATATTAAGCGAGAAGTTCCCATAATTTCTGTCATACATACAGTGTTCTGGCACGCATTGGCTACTGCGACCGCAACCGATAAACCTTTTTCACATCAATCTGAATAAAAGTGCTTCACTAGCTACCAGTTGAAACACGTTTAAGACCGTTTTTGAACCATACTCCTGAAATGTCTGAACTAAATGGAACTGACAATTCAAAAAGAATTTATTATTGAGCAGTTAAAACAAATCAAATTTCTCAATTATTTTTTACGAGCTGTATTTCCATAACGTTCCGTAAGATTGCAAGTAAAATTCTGAAAACTATTTAAGTGTTAAGCCTATTCGAAACTTAATGCTGATCTGGTGGTCACACTAAGCAAGTACGTACTTTAGTTATTGCGAAATTTTATGTCGGAAGTATTGCAGAACAGTCAGCATAAAGCACAGTCTGTACGCTATACGCTTTAACTTCCATCGACGAATGAGAATAATCGGATTATGTGATATACGATATAAACTATAAGAAAACTTTGCTTTTCCACGTCGGGTAGGTATAATACTTTTCAAATCCAACAATTAAAATCCACAATCGATTAAACTAATTATAAAAAATTGTATCCAATAGGTTCTAATTGCCTATACTTACATTATCGTAGAGTATTTAGTTCGCTGATTATTCAGATATATGCAAAATTATAATTATAGTCGATGGTATTTGAAAAAAACCTTCCCTTCCAGATTTGCTTTCGACATTAATATTTCATCTACATACCTAAAATTTTATAACCAGCCTCTTTCGGTTCTTTTTTGAATTCGAAAAGCGTGTAAATTAGTCCGGTAAATGTTTTGCATAAGGAGCTTGTAAATAGCCAGTGGCTGTATGTTACACCTAATATGCGTCGATACTTGCGATACGAGTTTTTGATCGAATCGAGAGTTAAGTGTCGCGCAATTATTTTGGGACTCTGTTTCACCTATGGCCGTGGGGAGAGTGATAAACGGTTTGGTTTTAAATAAAAATAATTTAACCTTGTTTATTTGTATTCGGAATTGTAATTAGCCCAGTCAATAAAAACAAAAAAGGTTTTAACGTGAAAAATGTTACGGATAGTTTTTTTATTTATCAAATTTGTTCAATTTCGGATCCTGTAATGACGGAAAATTATTTTCTTACTATTTTAGTCATTTTTTGTGTACGACTAGCAGTTCTCGACTTCTATCCGAAAGAAATATGTCCATTTTCGTAAAATCCGACTAATAAAAAATTTGTAAAAAAAGTATATACCAATATTTCCGAAACCAATAAATCACAATTCGTAAGAAATTAGATTACTTATAAATTTTGATATGAACATTTTTCATGTCTGAATAGCCAAATTGGATATTTTTAAGGAAAAGCACAAAAAATCGAAAAAATTTTCCGTTCCAAAATATTATCTTGGAAAGTATTAGTCGTAACGAGGTTCAACTAGAACTCAAATTATAAAAAAATTATGCGCAACTTTGAAAAAAAAGTAGAGTGAAAAATAAAAAAAAAACCGATAAAATAAAATAAGCAAATGAAACAAATACTTTCACGGGTAAATACTCGCTACATACCCAGTATTTTGATAACCATATATCAAACTAATCGTCACCACTGCTTGCGATACTTGAACTCGGTGTTTTCCATTTTCCTTATTATAATATTACTATCATAGCTTTGATTTCTTGAAGATAGTAGCCCCTTCTAATTACGTAGTTTGATCCTTAATATACTGCTCTTTCTTCTAGATCCTTTATTTCTGTCGCAATACAACACTGTCTAAAATCTGTGCGCAGAATTGGAATGTTAATAAGAATGAATTATTGTACATAGTTAGAAACTGTAAAATCTTTGCCAATATTTAAAGAGAAAGATTTTTACAATATACAAAATGGCATTTTGTTAACATTGTCAGCAGGTATCGTGCTTACCATGCGAGAAACTAATTTCAGCCATCTATTTGTCATAGTTGGCAACAATCCAAGGCATTACATTTCAGGCAGCCACTTAGCTAAAAAGAAAAATTGAAAAAGATAAAAAAAAATCTTCCAACTCTAAAGATCTAACTTATAATAGCCTGCCTACGAAAATTCGCACATTGTAATAGTGCAGGTGATGTTAATTTCTGATCAATTTCGAAAGAGCAAATTCGTAAAGATCAACAATTAGTGTAAGACAAATTTTTCTCACCTCAATGAATGTTTACAATACGATCTAGCTGCTCGCTGAACAATAATGTAAACATTTTTCTTTTTTCGAACAGTTTAACTTTGCACTTTAACTTGAGAGTTTCTTAGAAAAAAAATTTTTTATATTTTTTTTTGCACAAAACTTTATTTGCGCAGTCTCATATGATTCAAAATATGACTGTCGCATGTGAATTAACTTTATTCATGGGTGGTCTTAAATGTAATTAGCTTGCTTACAAATTTTTATCATCGAAGTAGTGCGAATGGAATATTTCTTTTTGCAACCAGATAAAAATCTTTTATGTGAGCGTTTTGTAGGGTTTGAAATGAGAAAAAAACTTTATTTTCGGTTATCATTTGGATACAGAAATAAATTAAATTCATCACGCTTTATGTGTACAATACTCATTCACGTCATCTTTAATGCTTTTTCAAGATAAGTGTTCTACTTCTTGTAAGACGAGACGATACAATTCATTCACTTCGAAATAAGAAAGCGGAAGTTTTTACACAAGCCGAGAACGAAGTAAAATAATTAAACTTGGTTATCATTAGCAAAATCAGATCATGGCTTTAGTAAAACGAGTGATTTGTCTATGGAGTTACGAAAGAATCACTATCAGGACTTAGATGTATGTCGCTTGGAATACAGTGTCTTAATTCCATACAGCTGTAGGATCTTTAAACAAATTTAGAAAAGTCCGTTGTCCGTTGCATTTGAAAAATTGTAATTTAATTTATATTGCTAATCATTTAGGTGATTTATCAAAGTGCTACTTAAAGTATTTAATAACAGTTAAACTTGAAAGATGTTGAAAATAAATTAGAATTATTTTTAGTTTGGTGAAAAAGAGGTCCCAAACAGCCAAACCAACCTGACCAACTCGAATAATAAATTGAATGCAAATTTTATTAGATAGAATAAAATATGAAGAATTCATAATAAAAACCGTTCAACTCTTAACACCGATCTATGACACCTTGATCAAAAAGGCTAAGAACTGAATATTTAAATTTATATACATTTTGATTTTGCAATGTTTTCATTTCGTAATTTTTCCCTATTTTCGTTTGTAACTGTATTTGGGTGCTAATCGCGTGTAATACTTTTCCCTTGATCATGAATAAAACGTGTAAAAACCGATCAGTCTGTTAACATAGAGTTTAGTGAAAAACATCAAAACAATTTTTTTGCACACCCGTCGCCATACTGCGCGCTCGATCGACGAACGTTTTTTTAAGTTCGATCAACTTTTGTAGATATTTTGTGTCCACCGTGCAACGATTATTTACGTTTTCAACAAATACGTAAAATAATGGACGGTTAGTTTTTTTTTTATTATTTTTTTCACACTTGGTTGATACTTGTATAAAAATCATATAAACATCCGATCGTTGAGACTAAACATCCTGTCGTTATGATCAATGAAATGCGATCAATGGAAAGGAGAGATGCGATTTTTTTTGTAAATCAATTTGAAAGCCATTTGAAACATTATTGATTGGTCGATTAACAGATCGTATACTTAAACTACTGATCGTATACTTTGACATGATCGGCCTAAGGATTCATTCATTTTTAAGATGACGTGTGTTTATACTGCTTTTTAATGAGAGTCACTCTCAAAACACGCACGTCAGAGTCGAAACTAAAATCACAATAACATTTTTCATAGTTGATCGTCATCGAGATCAGAAAGAAATATGAACGTTAGGTTTAGGGGGGTTTTTTAACATAAGTTGAAAAACTGTAAACAAAACAACGAAATACAAAGCTTTTGCATTAATGTTGATTAAGGATAGTTGATAGAGTAAGTCAAGGCCCAACTTCAGTGACAGCGCTATTGAAGCAGAAGAATAATACATCAATATATAATCAAAAAAATATTTATAATACAAGCGCGATAATCCAACATTCACTGTAATCCGCCGACAAGTGTGAGGCGGAACACAAGTTTCTGTAATTCGTCTGTTATTTGTATCTCGAGTCCCATGGTCGCCGATCAATGACGACTGACAATAAAGTGTTCTTATAATATGACATTGTTTTTATGGAACATATACACTGTAATCCGCCACTTCCACTAATCCGTCGGGTGGTTGGTTTAGTTTAAATGGTTATGAATTTTCAAGCTCGTACTGTATTTTCAAGCTCGTACTGTATTTTCAATTTTTTGCACACATATGTACATATATATGGAAAAACAATTGACAAAATATAAATAGCAGGTTCAAATTAACAAATATAAGCAAAAACACAAATAGTTAGAATATAATATAAGAATACTATGAAAACATAAAAAAAGAATAAAAAAATAAGAGGTACCTCTCAAGGTAAGGTACTAATAAAAATTTAAACATAATAAAATAATCACAAAAATGTGAAATAGATAAACAGAAAAATTATAAAAACAAATAAATCTAATTGAAAAAAAATATTAAAACGGGAACATAAAAAAAAATCTGCCAATGGTCTGGGCGAAACTTTATTATTTTTCGGGTCAAAGTTCGGGAGCGGTCAAAGTCGGAGTGTATCATGAGTTGCTTCGAGATTATTAGATTTCTTGGAAAATTATTTTTGTTCTTAATATAAAAATATTTAAAATAGAGATTTTTAGCCGATTAAACATTGAAAAAGTCTGTGTAGACTATTCGAATTTCAGTATATTATGGACACTAAAAGCCCATAGAAGCAAAAACGGATTTGTTGCCTTATCAGAATTAAGAGATATGACGAATTGTTAAAACGTATACAAACCCATTACTTCCACTTGGGGTTTGAATTTCGAAAAAATTGTGAAACAGGTTTTTAGTCGATTTCATAACAAGCAACTTGATATCTCATGAGACAAGACGGATTTTGAAAAATTTGTGAAAACGTAAGCAAACTCTTCACACCCCCTTGGTTCTTGAAATTCGAAAAATCGTGAAATTGGTTTTAAGGTCATTACATCAAATGCCGTAATAACCAATTTTATATCTCATCAGAACTAAGGGATGGCAAAATTTGTGAAAACATATGCAAACCCTTGGGGGCTGAATATCCAAAAATCGAGAAATGGGTTTGTAGGCGATTATATAAAAAGTCTGTGGAAATGAAAAGCGATCTAATATCTCATCGAACCTAAGAAATATGTCGAAACTTTGAAAAGCATACTAGACTTTTTGGCTTTTTTATATAGGAAACCTTGGGAAGTAAAAATGAATTCGATATATTATCAGATATGCAACCTTCTTACTCTCACTTGGGGGTTGAATATCCAAAAATCCTGAATGGAGTTAATAAATAAATATGAAGACAGCACGAGAAAGTAGGAACCAATTCAATTTCTTATCACTTCTAAAAGAAATGACGGAACTCGTGAAAACGTGTTCAACCCGTTTATACCCTCTTAGGGGCTGAAAAAACTTAAAAACAAGTTTTAGGCGATTATTACGCAAGCACGTGAAAGTGAAAAGATATTCCATATCTGATAAGACGTGGGGATATAGTAGAATTCGTGAAAAATTTTACAACCCCCTTTGCACCCCCTTAGGGGTCGAATTTTAAAAAATCCTGAAAACACCTTCTAGGTATTTATATAAAGAAGCCGTAGAATAAAAATGAATTCAATATTTGGGAAGACCTAATAGATATGACGAAACCCGTGAAAATATATGCATATCATTTTCACTGATCATTTTTTTTGCCCCTCCTCTGAACGCCAATGGAAATTTGAAATTTTTTTTAATTTAAATTAGTTTTCTAGTTGATTTACATAAACGTACCGAGTTTCAACTTTGTAGCATAAGCCGTTCTATAGATAGGAAAAACACCCCCCACCCCCGTACCATACTACCCCTATAAAAAATTATATTTTTCCAAGATGCTACTAATATAGCTCTACCCAAATACCAAGTTTCAGCTTCATATCATTATAGGTTGTCGAGATATTAAAATCGGAACTTTTTCCTTTTCACCCTCCCCCACCCTCACCCTCTACACCCACACTTCCTAAATTTTGTTTTCCGCTAGGGGTCTATTAGGCCTACTTGTGGTAAAAATTTTAAGCATCTATCTTACACTGTTCTTGAGATATGATACGTGATTTTTTTGAAAAATTCTTATCCCCTCCACTTTCATGCTCCACCGCCCCCTTGAAAAATTTTATTTTCATCAAACTACATTTGTTAACCTTTATACAGAAACCAAATTTTATTTGCCTAGTACAATTGGTTCATGAGATATCGTAATCTAAAGTTTTTCACCCCCCACCCCCGTACGCCACTTCCCCCACTCAAATTTTTGTTTCCGATCTATTCTCCTAGTACACCTACAGATATCCATTAAGTTTCAATTTTGTGACATTAACCGTTTAGGAGATATGGATTTTAGAATGTGTCAATCTCACCTTTTTTGCGTTTCGGACGCATTATTTTTCCCCACACTCCCAAACCCCTTCACCTATATCGGCAATTTTTTTGCAAATGGGTCCACTACCGAAGCTCTATATAAATTCCAAATTTCAGCCTCCTAGCATAAGCGGTTGCTGAGATCTAGAAACCAAAATTTTCCGTTTAAAACGCTTCCCCCTCCTCCCCCCTCACACCCCCACCCCTCCAAATTTGGTCACTATTCAATTAAATAGCCCATAGGATTTGGGTGCTACGAACCTTCAAACAATTTTGCGTACACCGGTAGACGTACGGCGTACGGCGTACGGCGGACAGACGGACTGAAATTTTTTTTTGCCTTTTTCGTGTCTACTCGTCATGAAACGTGAAAAAAAAAATTTTGAGGGTAGCAAATTTTTTTTTTTTAAAAATCGATAACAATACTGTATTATTGAAATAATAAAGTAAAATTAAAACAAACAGGTACCCATATAAAAAGAAATAAATAAATATAAATTAATGCTAAACAAAACTTTTAGAAACATAATAAGAAACACAATTTGTATTAATACATATAAATTTTGTTTAGATAAATAAACAGAACAATTTAAAAAACAGCAATAATTGAAAAAATGAATAAATTCAAATTAAATGTTAAATAAAAAATATTAGAAAACTAAATTAACAAAATAAAGTATTATAACAAATTAAAAAAATCTGCCAATGGTCTGGGCGAAACTTTATTATTTTTCGGGTCAAAGTTCGGGAGCGGTCTAAGTCGGAGGAGTTGTTTCGAGATTATTAGATTTCTTGAAAAACTCATTTTGTTCTTAAAATAAAAATATTTAAATTAGAGATTTTTAGCCGATTAAATATTTAAAAAGTCCGTGTAGACTATTCGAGTTTCGGTATATTATGTACACTAAAAGCCCATAGAATTAAAAACCAATTTGTTGCCTTATCAGACTTAGAGATATGACGAATTGTTAAAACGTATACAAACCCATTACTTCCACTTAGGGTTTGTATTTCGAAAAAATTGTGAAACAGGTTTTTAGCTGATTTCGTAAGAAGCAACTTGATATCTCATAAGACACGAGGGATTTAGAAAAATTTGTGAAAACGTAAGCAAATTCTTCACACCCCCTTGGTTCTTGAAATTCGAAAAATCGTGAAATTGGTTTTTAGGTCATTACATCAAATGCCGTAATAACCATCAGAACTAAGGGATGGAAAAAATTGTGCTAACCCTTGGGGGTTGAATATCGAAAAATTGAGAAATAGGTTTGTAGGCGATTATATAAAAAGTGTGTGGAAGTGAAAAGCGATCTAATATCTCATCAAACCTAAGAAATATGTCGAAGTACAACCCCCATATACCCCTTAAGATTGAACATCTAAAAATACTGAAATTGACTTCTTGGCGCTTATATAGGAAACCTTAGGAAGTAAAAATGAATTCGATATATCATCAGATCTAGCAATAGGTAAGAATCTGTGAAAACATATGCAACCTCCTTACACCCACTTGGGGGTTGAATATCCAAAAATCCTGAAAGGAGTTAATAAATAAATATGAAGACAAAACGAGAAAGTAAAAACCAATTCAATTTCTTATCGAAACGAAATTCGTGAAAACTTTAAGGAGGTATGAAAGGGTTGATTATACCCTCTTAAAGGCTGAAAAAGGAAGAAACTTAAAAATAAGTTTTAGGCGATTATAACGCAAGTCCATGAAAGTGAAAAGATATTCGATATCGATCAGACCTGGGGGATACGGCAGAATTCGTGAAAAAGTATACAACCCCTTTACACCCTCTTAGGGGTCGAATTTCAAAAAATCCTGAGAACCCTTTTTAGGTATTTATATGGAGAAGCCGTAGAACAAAAATAGTTTCAATATTTGGAAAGACCTATTAGATATGACGAAAATCGTGAAAATATATGCATTCGATTTTCACTGATCATTTCTTTCGCCCCACTTCCGAATGCTAATGGATATTTTAATTTTTTTATCTACATTACTTTTCCAGTTGATTTACATATGAGTGGTTCAGTGGAAGAGTTGCCTAACCAACAATGCTACGAAATGAGACATCGGACTCTAAGCTTAGACGTAATTTGAAAAATTACTCTCAAAAAGAAATAATTTCTATTTTGTTATTTATTGTCAAGCAATGTATACTGATATTATGGTGAATAAATAAGTTTGGAACACAAAGACATGGTTATTCTGGTCATGATTAGGCAACTCTTCCACTCAACCACTCATATATATTCTGAGTTTCAACTTTGTAGCATAAGCTGTTCTATAGATAGGAAAAACCCAAGCCCCCATCCCCGTACCATACTACCCCTATAAAAACTTATATTTTTCCAACATGCTACTACTATAGCTCTATCTAAATACCAAGTTTCACTTTTATATCGTTATAGGTTCTCAAGATATAAATATCGGAACTTTTTCTTTTTCACCCTCCCCTACCCACACCCTTTACGCGGTCTCTTAGGCCTACTTCTGGTAAAAATTTTAAGCATCTATCTTACACTGTTCTTGAAATATGAGCCATGATTTTTTTTAAAAAATTCAAAAATTCTTTCCCCCTCCACTTCCATGCTTCACTACCCTTTTAAAAAATTTTACTTTCATCAAACTTTATTTATCAACCTTTATACAGAAACCAAATTTTATTTTTCTAGTGCAATTGGTTCGTGAGATATCGTAATATAAAGTTTTTAACCCCCCCCCCCCCCCCCGTCGGTACGCCACTGCACCCACTCAAAAATTTGTTTCCGATCTATTCTCCTAGTATACCTACAGATGTTCATGAAGTTTTAATTTCCTAACATTAACAGTTTAGGAGATATGGATTTTAGAATTTCTCAATCTTGGCTTTCGAGCGTCTCGGACGAACTATTTTTCCACCCACTCCTTCACCCCTTCACCCATATCGGCAATTTTGCAAATGGGTCCACTACTGTAGCTTTATATAAATTTCAAGTTTCAGCTTCGTAGCATAAGCGGTTGCTGAGATCTAGAAACCAAAATGTTCGGTCTAAAACGTTTCCCCCACCTCCCCCTCGCACACCCACCTTTCAGAATTTGGTCACTTTAAGGAGCCTACCCAGTCTACCCACGAAAAAATTCAGCTAAATAGCTCAAAGGGTTTGGGTGCTACGAACCTTCAAACAATTTTCCGTACACCGGTCGAAGTACGGCGTACGGCGGACAGACGGACTGACATTTTTTTTGCTTTTTTCGTGTATACTAGTCATGAAACGTGAAAAAAAAATTTCAAGGTATCAAATTATTTTTTTTAAAAATCGATCACAATACTGTCTTATTGAAATAATAAAGTAAAAAACGGAATTAATTGAAAAAAAAACTTAAAAAACTAAAATTAATAGTTATTAATTTAAAAAAAAAAATAATTACTTATACATACTCGTACATAAAATGTAAGTAAGGAACTAGGAAAGATGAAGAACATTGAATATAGCTACAATCTGAAAAGCATACTTTTTCATATTTTCCGCAGAGCTTAGAACGGCTTTGTTTTCAAGTTTCATAATTTTTCCTTGAATAAAATCGGCTCGGAATAAATGCTTAAATTTTTTTCTGATCTTCGTACACAGAACCCGAATTGGAGAGGAAAAGTTGGACCAGAAAGTAGGAAGAATTCGTGCTTGATTTAAGTCTAAAGACTATAGAGTACAAATTGAAATTTACATCTCGCACAAGTAAGACATTGAGAGGTGTGATTACGGGGAATCCACCATCATCGATCGGACTGCAATAATTGAAATTACGAAATTTCGTTTACCTGAACGAAATCGACAGGTTGTAATCGCCTATGACCAGTTTCTATATGAAAGTGGCGAGTGCAAGCCATAAAAGCGTATAGACCTATGCCCAATACGTCGAGAATCAGATCAAAATGCAGGGGGAAAGTATGCACCTGAGTTGCAGTGGTTGCACATGAAACAGTTTCCTCAATTCCGAGAACAAGGTAAACGAGTTACCGACTGGACTGGCGTCTTAAGCGAGCAAAGTGGAAGTTGTAAATTAGTCAACTTATGGAGTCGAGTATATCGGCCACATCTCAGATCCGCAATCGATTCCATTCCGGCAAGCCCACATTACTCCAAACTCCAATTAATTTCCGAAAGCGATTACCGATATTCAGGACTTGAATTTGCAACAGATCTTTCAAATCAAATATTAAAATTATAATTTAAAAAAAAAATTAAAATACAGATTAAGTCGGGCACCCGTTAAAGCTAATAATAATGTGAAATAATTTGTGGAGGCCAGCTAGTAGTCAAACGGTCAATCTGATAATAAATTTTATTCTTCGATTTACATGCAAATTTCATACCGAAACGTCGACTGTACATTAATTTGCATTATGAATCGCGTTAACCAGTCACCAGTGACCAGTCAGCCTTCATTGGTCCCGCTGTATTTATGCGGATTGAATCGCGGCTTCGGAATGTTTTATTGCAATTTTATTCATTTTTGGGTGTAGATTTTAGTGCGACTCTAGGCGCGATCTTCTTAAAAATCTAAAACGTGTCGTCTGCTGTTGCATTATGGAGTTTAGTGCGCCTCACGAAGCTCACTGAAACGAGTCACATGACTTTTTTTTAAGGAAACTTAATCGCAAGTGTGCTGCTAGTTTATTAATCATGAGGTCATGGATTCGAATCATAAAACGTTCCACTGCTCCTATGCCTATGTCGAAAGGCTGAAAAATATTTTTTAGAAATTTTAGAAATACCTACTTGGAATATTTATTTTGTTTTAATGATGATAACATGTTGCCAATAAATCAGAGTAAATATTTGCACACTATGCCCAATATGCGGTAGAATTTCCAAATATGGCTAAGTAGTTGAACTTAATTGTCACCTTCCTGTTCTAGTAGATCACTTCAGGCTGTAGACTGTACTACTGAACTGATTGACTCTATAACCACAGAACTACAACTTAACTGAATGAGAATGACTACATGATTGTCCAAACTTGGAGACAATTCGGGGCTCATCTTCTCCAATTTAAAAAATAATTATAAAAAAAGAAGATGTACATCAATAAATATTAAATAAAAAACTTCATAGAAAACTTTAAAAAAGCTAAGAAATATAATTTTAAATTCAATCATTTTTAATTTTGTTCAAATTGTTTTATGGAATATAGCCAGGTGACTTATTAATTTATTTAATGCTATTTTTTCCTATAAAAACAAAAGCAAAACTAAAACAAAAATAATATTATTTAACATAAAAATAAAGTTTTAAAAATATTCTAACTAGGGGATTCGGTAGCTGAATCGAAATAGCTTTACATAGCTGAATAAGTAAATTTGTTAAATTAAGTACATACTCAACTGTTTCGCATACAGGGTGATTAAAAGACGATATACAGTAAGTACCTTAGGACGAATAGGGAAGATAATTGCTACAGGGTATTTTAAATAAAATTATATCAAAAAAAAATTTTAAAATATCAAAATATCAAAATAAAAATCATCAAAATATCATAAAAAAAATTACAATGCTTTTGCTGTTTTTATGTGGGAAAATTGTTTTTACTAAAATAATAAGAAATTTTCACGGAAACCCATTTTGACCATATTTATCGTTATTAATTTTTATTTTTTAAAACAAAATATGATCTTATTATTTTCTCGCGTAGTTAGGAACTAAAAAGTTTTTCTTTAAGTTAACACATTTTACAATTATAAATGTTAATAAAAATTTTACTGTGTAGTACTTTAAGAAAAAAATTCAATTTGGTACACTGGAAAAGAAGCAGAGACGGGTTCATATTTTTATTCAAATTCGATAGAATTTACAATGAAATTTCTTTCGTCTTTCCAAGAAAACTGCACCATTTTCTGTTTTATTCGAAAATTATGCATTCATTCGTCGAAGGTTATAGACTCACGGTGAGTTTATTTTGACACCATAAAAAAGCATACATAGCGCCTCCGATAAGTTGATCGATGGGGGTCGTAAAAAAATCTCACAGTGCTAAACAAATTTGAATCCGAAAAAATTTCAGTAAAATCAGTCACATTTCCATTTGTAAATTTATTGTGTAACCAAGCCATGTCTAGACAAATTGTCGTGACTTCAAAATGTACTCAAAGTATGTGGCGTGGTCAATAAAATCCAAAAATTTTGCAAAAAAAAAAATTGCAAGTTTTACTTCCATTAACCCCCCGAACGGACACTATCTTAAGATACTACCGCCCTGATATTGTCCATTAAGATCCAGCTAAATTGGATTGTTTGCCATTTGATTTCGTCTTTCGACTACTTCCTTCGGCCATCTCTCATTTTTTTATGTCGATTTAAAATTTATTTAGTGAACTTTTTTCAGTTTTGTTTCTGCGCTAACCCCGAAAAATCATTTAGCACAGTCGAAACGAGTAGCACTTGTAGTGGAAATAAGGACGTCCGACATATCTTAAGTTCTGACCATATTCTTATCTGTAAGATTGAAAGGGCTATAAAATGAAATTGAAACGATAGCAAAAGGATATCGGAGTTAGTTTTTACCTAATCAGGGATTTTAGTTTTTTTTTTGTAGAAATTTGAGAATTATGTTCAAAACTTGGAACATTACTCGCAAAGATACGAAGCAAAATCGGATCGCGGGAATGAAGTTTGCATAGAATAATGCTGATGACATTGTTGAGTGAAAGCGCGGAATTAATGCCGGACTAGTTCGCTTTTTTTATCGTTTCTATCAAGCGACTTGTTAGAGACCATTTCCCCAACATATGGTTTAGTTCGCACCATAAATTGAAGGGACAGCGAACATTCTGCGATAAATTTTGCTGGACTCGAAGCCTTTTTAGATCGAATTTCTTTTATTTTTACCATACGGAATAGTGCGGTGGGGTGCGATGAAAATGGGGTGGTTGGTGGAGTTGTGTGGACGTGTTCGTGAGCCACAACATTATCATTAGAGAGACCAACAATTTGTATCTTTTTGACGTTCACATGAACTCGTAATAACTATGCAGAACGCTATGATTTTGTATCTATTGAAATTGATAGACGTTTTATTTTTATTTAGTGTAAAGGAAATTTTAATTATGCAGTTCGAGTTAATTGTTTAGCTGAAGATCGAAATCTTTCGTGGCCTTTTGATTTTTAACATTATCTGTATCTTTATTAACAGTTAACTTTGCTATGCACTATGCGACTGATAACCTAAAAAATAACGTTCCAAATAGCCTCATGTTTACTCTTTAGGTTATCAGTCGCATAGTGACCTACACCGCATTACTCCAGCTCTGTACATCAATAAAATTTTGAACTTTTTTTTTTGCTAATTTAATTACTCCTGTAGTACTTCTACATATACCTGCATACTAAGTTTCAACTTTCTACCATACGCTGTTTCTGAGATATGAAAAACCACCCCCACCCCCGTACCTTGCTACCCCTATTAAAATTTTTTCTAGGATACTTCTACAGTGACTATATAGCCGTCAATTTTTAGCTTTCTATGCTTTGCGGTTTTCGAGAAATAAAAATCAGAATTCTTTTCGTTCCACCCTTTCCCACCGTCACCCCCTTCGCCAGCCCCACCCCTTTTTTTTCCTGCTAGAAGTCTACTGGGCCTAACTGCTGTAAAACTTCTAAGATCATATCTGGTACAGTTGTTGAGATATAAAAACTAAATTTTTTTAAAAATTGTTATCCCCCACTTTCGTACTCCACCTCTTCTCTCAAAATGTTTACATTCAGTAGACTCCACTTGTGATCTTATATACAGAAACCAAATTTCATCTTCCTGGTACAATTGGTTCGAAAGATATTGAAATCCAAAGTTTTTCACCCCAACCCCTACACTCCACCTCCCCTCTTAAAAATTTTAGCTTTTGTCTACTCTCCTAGTATCCCTTAAGATAACTACAAAGTTTCACACTCCTGAGATCAACAGTTCAGGAGATATGTATTTTAGAATGGTTCAATCCCAGTTTTCGAACGTTTCGGACACATTGTTTTCCCCCCCACTCCCACACCCCTCAACCCTTATCACCAATTTTTTTGCAAATAGGTTCACTATCATAGTACTACATAAGTTCCAAATTTCAGCCTCCTACCATAAGCAGTTCCTGAGATCTAGAAACCAAAATTTTTTGTCTAAAACGCGCCCCCTCCTCCCCTCCTACACCACCACCCCCCAAAAATATACTAATCGTAGCGGTTGACCCAATCTACCCAACATAAAAATTTCAATTTAATATCTCAACTGGTTTGTTAGCTATGCGCCGCCTACAAACGGTTTTGCGTACGGCGGACAGACGGACATTTTTTTGTTTGCTTTTTTGGGGTCTACTAGTCCTAAAACGTGAAAATACAAAATTTGAGGGTAGCAAATTTTTTTGAAATTTCAGGTCGATCACAATACTTTATTATTAAAAAATAATAAAGTAAAACTAATCGCTTTATATTTGGCTCGCAGTTGTAAGAAATGGTGATGGGAAGAGAGTTCATAAAAAAATTTAAAAGGGTAAAATGAAAACAAAAATAAGTAAAATTGTATAAAACATAAAAGAAATAAGAAAAAGTGAAAATAGAAAAGGCAAAAATAAGAAAAATTATAATGCTAATAAATATATAAACAAAATAGCAAAAAGAAAAAAATATATAAGCAAAATTCTATTTTTTAGTGAAGTAGAGAAAAATTTAAGCAATAAGTGTTAAGGAAAATTTTTCAAAATAAAATATTTGGCTGAAGTATGTGCTTAAAAATATTATGCATAAAACCAGAAAACCCTAAAAATTAGAAATTATGGGAAAATAAATTATTAGTGAAAACGGGGAATTAAGAAAATGACGAAATATGTAATAACTAATAAAATATACATAAATTGTTATTCAATAGGTACATAACAATTTTGGATTTTAATGCAATCGCACCCTTAAACTTTTTTCGTGGTCTGTTAATGTCAAAACGCCAGTCGAGGTTTACATTTTTATCATTGTGAAGTTCAAGAACGAGCAACTTTTGGAAATCTTAATTATTCTGTGTTTTATATAAATACAAAAATATTGTGTCCATATTGAATAACTCTATCGTATTTTAATAGGGTTGTTCAATAGGGACATAACTATTTTGTATTTAAATAAAACACAGAATTAACAATTGGAACAGGAATTTCCGATGGCTGACGTCATAAACTTTTATAACTAGACGTAGACGAAGAAAACTATTTGTATACATCATTGCTATACATATGTTCCTTAAAAATTTAGAATTTAGAAATTAATTACGAAATAACAAAATGATTGGCACAAGATACTGCAATTCCTTTTATATCCTGCTTTCAAGATACTGAAACTCCTTTTATTTCGTACACACTACACCAACAAATACACTAGTCACACATAATTGCATTTTCATCTTAATTATAATTTGGAGTAAACCCGCCTTCTTCTCTGTTACTTATTTTTGTCAAGTAAAAAACGATGCGAAAATATTATGAGATGAACCATATAAATATATTACTTTTAATTAAAAAAAAATTTCCATCTTTTCTCATAATTTTAAAGTTTTTTGGTAACAACTTATTAAAAATTTTTATTTCGTATCTACAAAAAGATATGCAAACCTCGGAATATTTTTTTACATAAAATTACGCTATTATTAAATTTTTGTAATTAAAAAAAAAATTCAAAGAGATAAAGATTGTTGTTGAAAAACAAATTGGAGAATAAATGATGGATAAAATAAAAAATCTGCCAACAGTCTGGGCGCAACTTTATTATTTTTTGGGTAGAAGCTCGGAACGAGTTTAATTTTGAGATGCGGTGTAGGTTACTATGTGACTGAAAACCTAAAAAAAATTCGTGAAAATGTGGTTTCACGGACATTTTTTTTAATCAACCTCTGAACACCAATAAAAATCTGAACATTTTTTTGTTTTAATTACTCTCATAGCACATCTACATATACATATCAAGTTTCAACTTTCTAGCATAAGCCGTTTCTGAGATATAAAAAACCATCAATCACCCCCGTACCTTGCTAACCCTATCAACAATATTATTTTTCTAGGATGTCTCTATAGTGGCTCTATATAATCCTAAATTTTTAGCTTTCTTTTCATTACGGTTTTCGAGAAATAAAAATCAGAATGTTTTTCTTTCTACCCCCTTTCACCATCACCCCCAACACCCTACTAGAGGTCTACCGACCCCAACTCCTGTAAAATTTTCAAGAACATATCTGATTCGGTTTCTGAGATATTAAAATTTAATTTTTTGAGAAATTGCTGTCCCCCCACTTTCGTGCTCCACCTCCCCCCTTAAAAAGTTTACTTTCAGTAGACTCCTATTGTGATCCCATATACAGAAACAAAATTTTATCTTTCTGCTGTAAATGGTTCGGAAGATATTGTAATCCAAAGTTTTCACCCCGCACCCCACACCCCACCACCCCTCTTAAAAATTTTAGCCCTTGTCTAATCTTGAAGTATCCCTAAGGACAACAACAAAGTTTCAATCTTCTGACATCAATTGTTCAGGATATATCGATTTTAGAATATTTCAATCCCGGCTTTCAAGCATTGTTTTCCTCCCCACTTCCACACCCCTCAACCACTATCGACCATTTTTTTGCAAATGGTCCACTGTCTGTCATATATTAAGGATTCATTTTAAAAAATAATTAATAGGAACACTTTCGATAACAATTGGTATAAAACTATGGTTAGCTCCACAGATTTCTGAACATTGGCCAAAAAATAATCCAGGTCGGTTAATTATAAAATTAGTTTGATTTAATCGACCTGGAGTTCCATCAACTTTTACTCCTAAAGCGGGAATAGTTCATGAATGAATTACATCTGCGGCTGTGATTAAAATTCGAATTTGAGAATTTATTGGAAGAATAATACGATTATCAACATCTAATAGGCGAAATCCTTCTAATGGAAGGTCATTTGTTGGGATTATATAAGAATCAAATTCAATATTTATAAAATCTGAATATTCGTAGCTTCAATATCATGTCATAGTGGGTCATTCCATCAAGAATCGCTAAAAATGTCGAAATTTGTGACCTAACCATCGCCGATTCTTTTGAAAATTTATGTACTCGAAAAAAATTTGATTTCAATATTTTGTTTCTATATCATTTTTTTTTGTTAGTTATAGTATGTTAAAGTTTTCGCAAAAATGGTGTCCGAGTCCTCTTTGAAAATTGATATCTCTGGTAACTTTTATCCTAGAATAATAAAATAGGGCTTATTTTAAAAATTGTTGTTTAAAAATTGTCGCAATATAAAAAAAAATACGAATAAAAATTATCCTTGAATTTTTTTTTCAAAGATAACGATTTTGTCCTTTATCCTTGAATATCTCAAAATCGGTACCTTTTTAATTTTTTATTTTTTTATATTTTGTAGGTTATACTGTTTTACAAAACATACCAAAAAATTAACTAGGGATCTTAATGGGATCGGGGTCAAAAAAATCGAAGAATATCAGTACTTCTCTATTATGTTATAGAAAAATTACAATTAGATCTATAGTAGGAACGAAAATTTTTCTTCTAAAACGCTCCCCTCTCCTCCCCTTATACCCCCACCCTCCCAAAAGATATCAGTCGTAGGGGTTCACCCAATCTACCCACCATAAAAATTTCATCTTAATATCTCAACGGGTTTGGGAGTTACGCGCCTTCAAACGATTTTGCGTACGGCGGACAGACGGACATTTTTTTTTTGCTTTTTTGCTGTTAGTCCTAAAACGTGAAAATACAAAATTTCAGGGTAGAAAATTTTTTTTAAATTTCAGTTCGATCACAATACTTTATTATTAAAAAATAATAAAGTAAAATAAGTTTTGCCCTAGCAGATAGTGAGATAGCGCTAATGTTCACGATACTTGAGCTCTGCATTAGAGAGTTTCGATGCTTTCGTACAAAAAGCAAAAAAATAAACGAACACATATCTACCTGTTTTTATAATTTGTAAAAGTACGTGTAGGGTGCGTGTCTCATCCCAAAAACGGCTTAAGCAAGAAAGTTGAACCTTTGTACTACAAGTATATTGGACGACACTGGCGGTGTGAAAAATCGGCCAACAGTCCAGACGAAAGATGCTACAAAAGTAGTTGGTACGACGGTGATGACATCCTTTTCGAATTATGTGAGTTGTGAGCTGTAAGAACTCCTAGGAGCTTTGTTTCGTAAGGCATGAAAAGATTCTTGGCGTTTCTATGCAACCTTTTAGACAAAAGATAATCCTATCAGGCCAGACAGACCCACTTCAACACTTTAATTTAGTTCGCCTTATCGACGTTCGTTAATTGAACCTTAAACGTCATCCTTGTCGTTAATTAGAATCCAATCAAAGTATATTTGTGAAGAGATAAAAGGCCAGACAAAAAAAAAGAATCATTTACACAAATCTGCTTGCTCCGAATGCGTCGCAACTTGCAACTTCGTACCGAATAAGCTATAAGTACTTGATGAGCTCGGCGATAATGTTGTAAGCTGTACCGAGTGTACAGAGCCTGTGGGAGTGTGTTGGTGATTTGTGTATGGGAGCCACTTGACCTTGCAATTAAAATTATCATTTCTGGTCGGACTCGTTGCCTCTCTACGCCGGACGATCGACCGACCGCTGGGACCGCGACTCGTAGATGTCACTTTTGCAAGTTTGTAATTAATTGGCAGCTTAGATACAGTAGAAATGCTAATTACCCGGCTTAAGGGTAGTCAGGTTGCTGTTACGTAACCGTGACGATGTTTCCACTTTTCAGCGATGACTACGCTAATTTGTTTCAGCGCGGAAATAAAAAGCGCGAGAAGTTGTCCAATTGTTCGATGAGCCCTGCCGCCGTGGTGTTCTCTCGACGCTGACTCTGACTGATGTAGCGTAGCGTTTAGCAGCCTTGCGATTGTAGTTTGCGTCGTCAATTCCGCAGTCGCGTGACGTGTAGGTGGGTAGAGTCGAATTTGCCACGCCGATTATCAAATTACCTGGTAGAGGTGAGGCGTGATGATGATTGTGTGGTGTGGACAGCGGTAGGTACTGGAACAGTGACTACCTTAACATTGTACGTAGTGTCTTTGGTTCATTTACTAACTACTAGTACAGTACGCCCGCGTGTACACACTGTAGACTGTACGTGCCCCGCCGTATACCCAAGTCTCGACCAATAAGAAGAGTTCGAGCTGATGTGTCGGTGCGACGACTAAGTACCGCGGCAACTAATCGCCGTGCATTATTCGACGAATTTGTAATTGTCGTCGGAATGTGCTCGCAGCGGTCACAGAGCGTTAACACTGTGAAGGACAAATTTTCGGCAATTGCTCAGGCAGTCAAAGTAAAAAGTTCGATTTTTTTTCCCACTTATCGCCGAGCTTTTTTTTTTGTTCGCCGATCAATTGTCGGGCTATTTGTTTCGAAACTGGGAAACTTGTTTCATGACGATTTGGTTTTATTTTTACGGCAATTTCATACGGGGGAGACTTGTTCAGTACTTGACCTTGGAACGGGTACCAGCTGTCGCCGCGGTAGATTGGTTCCACTAATTAATGAGCTGGTGACACATTTTATCTGAACGCCGCATCAATTGAACATGTGAATTTTAGTCGAACTGCTCGGCTGATAAGCGGCATTTTTTTTTTAATTTTCTGACTCACTTCGTCCGTATTTCACTTAACAATGGGGGCTGAGAATTTTAAAGAATATATTGCCGTAGAGTCTGTGAAAGAAAGAAATGTGACGGGATTCTCGGTACATTTATAAACCATAATGGTGCGTTTACACTCACCCCTGAGGCTCGCCTCGAGGCGAGCCTCTACCCCCATCAGGCCATTGAAAACCGGTTTTCGTCGGCTGTGTTCTTTGCTGTGTTGAAAGCAATTTATGGTGCATTTACACTCAGCGTTTGAGGCGAGCCTCTATCCCCACCAAAAAATCACCCAATCAGATGGCTTGTGGAGTCGCAAGAGTCTAACATTCTTCAACTTTTCTCCGACGCACGCTTCCATATGTGTACACACATACAATGAACTGTGGCAGCACACAATTCGCAGCTCATCGTATTTCTGTCGTTTCGCACTCATAGGCATGTTGCGCCGCAAAGGCATTTTGAGTGTAAATTGCTTTCAACACAGCAAAGAACACAGCCGACGAAAACCGGTTTGCAATGGCCTGATGGGGGTAGAGGCTCGCCTCGAGGCGAGCCTCAAGGGTGAGTGTAAACGCACCATTACACTCAACATGCCTCTGCGGCACAACTTGCCTATAAGTGCGAAACGACAGAAATACGATGAGCTGCGAAGTGCATGCTGCCACAGTTCATTGTATGTGTGTACACATATGGAAGCGTGCGTCGGAGAAAAAGTTGAAGAATGTTAGACTCTTGCGACTCCACGAGCCATCTGATTGGTTGATTTTTTGGTGGGGATAGAGGCTCGCCTCAAACGCTGAGTGTAAATGCACCATCAAGCATAAAGTGGTACCGCCATATAAGCAGTGAGAATCCTAAAGGAGCCACGAAAAAGAATTTCAAAACTCCGTGGAATCGGGGCTTAGTATATTCGGAACAATGTTTACTAATTTAATGGAGTTACAATGCACTCCTAATCAAACTCACTTCACTCTGACCTCGATCATATCGTGTGCATAATCCTAATCAATGTAGTCGATCACAATCCCGAAAATTTCGAATTCTTTCATAACATAATATCTACATACGAGGGCGGATTGATAATGACGTGGAAAAATTGAGAAAACATAATTTTATCCGGAAAAATTTATTTTATTTTTCAACGTAGTCTCCTTTTAGCTCGATACACTTAGTCCAGAGTTTTTCCAATTTTTTGATCCCTTCCAAATAATATGATTTGTCCAACCCTTCAAAATAGGCGTTGGTTTCACTTATGACGTCAGTATTCGTGGTAAATCTCTTTCCAGCAAGCCATTTTTTCAAGTCTGGAAATAATAAAAAGTCGCAGGGTGCCAAATCTGGAGAATACGGTGGGTGAGGGAGCAATTCGTACCGTAATTCAAACAGTTTTGCCGTTGCAACAACGGACGTGTGAGCCGGAGCGTTGTCGTGATGAAACTACACGTTTTTCTTCGCCAAATGAAGCCGTTTTGCCTTGATTTCAACATCCAATGGAACCAATAACTCAGAATAATATGCTCCCGTCATTGTTTTTCCTTTTTCCAAGTAGTCGGTGAATATCATTCCATTGGAATCCCAAAAAACTGTCGCCATAACCTTTCCAGCCGATAGAACGGTTTTGCCTTCTTCGGTGCGCTTGAACTGACATCCTTCCATTGTTTTGACTGTTGTTTGGTTTCTGGAGTGTAGTGGTGAATCCATGCTTCATCAACAGTTACGAATCAACGAAAAAATTCATTTGTATTACGTTAAAACAGTTGCAAACCGTGCTGCGAAGTTGTCACACGATTGCGTTTTTAGTCGATTGTGAGCAAACGCGGCAGCCATCTTGCGGATAGCTTTCTCATGTCCAAATGGTTAAATAATTAAATATTCCAAACACGTTCAAATGAGATGCTTACTACGTTAACTATCTCACGCACTTTTACTCGACGATCTTCTATCACGATATCATGGATTTTATCGATCATTTCTGGCGTGGTGACCTCATTTGGACGACCTGGACTTGGTATGGTTTGTGTGCTCGTACGACCACACATGAATTCAGAAAACCATTTGTAAATCATTCGGATCGATGGTGCAGAGTCCCCATAATGCTTACCTAATTTTTCTTTGCTTACTTTAGCTGTTTTCCCTTTTAAAAAATTGTGTTTAATCAACACACGAAATTCATTTTTATCCATTTTTAAAAATTTTTATAAGTCGACTTGCTTAGACGGCTGTTTGTCGAAAACTAAACGAGGTATCAGGCTTAAACTTTGCAGGTAATCTTTTTAAGGATGGTCCAGGTAAAAAAAAATAACGAATTCCTTACCTGCCCACTCCTTGATTTTTCCACGTCATTATCAATCCGCCTTCGTATATAGTTTTTGGTTTTTCCGAAAAAAGAAATTTTGACTTTTATTCAAAATTGTATCTAACTCTCTTAAGTTCAATTAATTTTTCAGTCAAAACAAGCATCTTCCAATTCCAGTTTGACTTATAATTTTTGTAAGGAAAGATTTGAAAGCAATATAGGTATTACCGGTACACCACAAACAGGTACTGAAATCCAGTACCGTAAACCGAAACTGAGCCAGAATTAAAAGCTGTCTGATAAGTCGAGGACATCAGTACTGATAGTAAGAACTTGACATGTACTCTGAATCTTGATATTGTTTCGAGATAGTTCAAATTTCCAGAATTCATCGAGAGAATCAACAACGCGTAATTATAAATTTCAATTCTGTATAAGTTCTAAACGAATTTTTCCCTTCTCAATGCACACTGCAGTTCCTATTAGATTAATTTTTTTCGCAACTTGCATGTCAAGTTGCATTACGTACTTTTTCCATCCAGCATAATATTTGTCCATTTCCTTACAAAAATTAGTGTGGTCCCATTTGATTGAGGTAATGATATTAGTTTACGTACTTATTTCAATTCTCTTGACTTTCCAAAGTGATAGAAGTATAAGCTTTGCGTTTGTGGATTCTTGAATTATTTTTCTTTTCCAGTACTGCATCGGTACTATATCAGAACCCATTAATGTCTGACACACATAAATTATTGGCATCAAGTTCTAGCTCAATGATGACGTCCAGGGTTCAGAATCCGAAATTTCGACTTCAAATCTCTATTCCGACAATATAAAATTATATCATATAAGTTGAGGACATGATAAGGCACTATAATAAGGATTCTGTGTGCAAAGTATAAGTATACTAATTAGACTGAATAATTCGAATGTTAGGAAAATGAAGTGCTGTATCGGTATTGATATCCAGAACTTAGTCACTTATGGAGTTCCGAAATACTATTCGATGAACCAAAATGTTCCGATAAGATTCCGCTTGTTTCCGAAACTCAGCAGATTAGGAATTCTGTTGAAGCTCCGTATGATTTCCGTTATACGCGTAGTAAATACACGGAAAGGGAAAAGTAACTCGTAAACAAAATTATTGCTCTGGCATTGTATAAAAAAAACTCCCAGTAGAAAGGTACCTAATAAAAAATGTGTGGTATATTGTAAAATCAGAAAAAAATTATTTATTTGACTTTCGACAATCATTGAAGCCGGAGGAGATTTATATTAATACTGAACATTATAAAATATAAGAATCAAGGTACACTTACACTGAGTGAAATAATTTTTTAGCAAGAGATTGCTTCAATAAAATTTTCATTGCAGCAATCGAAGTTCATTTACGCTAATAAGAATTAGTTTGGAGCAAAAAATATTCGTTTAAGGGAATAAACACGTAATACGTGTAATAGAACCATTCTGACAAGACAATCAACTTATGTTGTTTGCGCGATTCGGTTGAAAGAACCGAACAGTAAAAATGTCTAGCAACTCAGCTTTGATTGCCGCGATATAATGTTGGTTGTTGCAATAGAATATTGTTCATCACAGACGATTTTCGGCATCATTCTGCTGTGGTAACCGAATGTGTGTTCCGCCAAACAAATGTATGTTGCAGTAACTTAGTTAATCCACACTAAGTTAAGTTGCACATAGGGAAAAGAAAATGAAAGATCTTCGGTTTCGCAGTGGTAACGCGCATCAATTCAAAAACTTTCAACACGGGTTCGATTCCTACCTACATCCATGGGTATTATTAAATCAGTAAGTAAGAAACAATATTTGAAGTAGGAAAATTGTGTCTGAGAAGAGTTCTCTACCTCCTCCTAGGTAACAAAAAAGAATTCAGTGTAGGAGTTAACACAAATAACTCCATCTTTTTTTTAGAGTTTATCAACAACCCGCGTATTTGTGGCAATTAAAATTTTAAGAGATTCTGGTTGGCTGGACAAATAATTTAGTTTTCCGAAAATATATTCGATACCAATAAATGAAAATTCGGTTCGGCCAATCAAGAATTTCGGTTCCAACAATGGGATAGGAACTTTGTCTACAACCGTTGTAATTCGTTTGGCATATATTTATATTGCAGCAAAAAATCTGTTCTCTCAGTTTAGGAACTCCTAATTACGGTTACCCATGTATGTACTACGTACTTTTTCGCGATCCGAACTTCTTACAATACACTCTCGCTTTCCAGTAGAACTGATTGCGCTTACAAGCCCTGCTGCGCTTACATACTGCATGTGTACTTGAAAGATTTCGAGCACATTCAGTGGTATGTGTAGAACTTGTGGGAAGTGTGTAGAGCTTTGCTATCCTGACGGGCTATTGGAAAGTGGCAATTTTCTCTGAAACATTTTATGTCATTTTGAGTGATTCGGATTTCTAGGGTATATAATGAAATGAAAATTTAAAATTTGTTTGTTTTTGGTTATTATGTATAATTTTGAAAAGTTGAAGAGCAATTAAAATTTTCTATACACAAATGATATATTTATAATTTTATATTTTTAAATCAAAGAATATATTTTTGGATATTATTGATTTTATTATGTAGCGCTGCAAAATGAATTTAATTTAAAGGTTATTTGATTACGACGTTTTTCATTAGTTTATGGTTGAAATTAGCAGTGCAGAACTAAATAATTTTAACGCGACTGTAGTTTTCTATTCGCTATAAAAAAATGTGCTTGCACATTATACCGGTAGAACATTATACAATAAAACAGATAAAGTACATAATAGTAATCGTATGTTACGTAGATGAATTTTAATTAGCGCCATGCGCCAAGAGCACACATACGCTCACGCTTGCTCTCGACTAGGCTAATCTTTGATGCGTAAAACACATTCAACGCAGCGCAATGCCTTAACGATTGCGCAAAATAGAAACTAATTGACAAGTTATTGACCTTCAAGCGCGCTACTGAAACGCTTAAGCGGATAGTAGCACTAGCACATATTCTTCAATGTTGTTTTAACAGTACCACGTACCATGTCTTATTATTAGACAGGTGCATATAGACATCTATTCAAGACCTTACACATTGCCAAGGTAAATACTACAATTAAAACGTCATACGAACCAAAAGGAAAGTTTTTTTAGCGTTAGAAAAATATTAAGAGCTTCATTTTACCCGCATCGATTTCAAAAATTTATTATAATTTTATCGGCGGTACGAACAGCAGTAAATTTATTTAAAAATTAAATTTGCAGAGAATTGAAAATTTTTTTTATCGGTCGTTGCCACTTTGTTCGTAATAAAACAAAAATTATATAAAATAGAAAAAAAAACCTAATAAATAATTAACCACCTGATTATTGTTATCTGCCCATTTAAAAAAAAAAATCTATTTCACTTCAGTTACCTTTTCGAGCATAGAAAGTCTCTAAATTAATTTTTTTATCAACCTTATGAAAAGTGAAAATAATTTTTAATTTTTGTGGTTACTGATAAAAGAATGGTAAAAAAATAAAAATACAATCAACGACTGACGATTGTATTGAGTTTTGTATGCATGTAATTCCGGAATTTTTATTTTATGATAGTGGCACTATCATATTTTTTATCTTGGCAGAAATTAAAGATAAGGATTCGATTTTTTTTAAATGCTCGCATGCAATTTCTCATATTAACACACACACCCAACACGTGTACAGATAGAGATATAGACAAAATGTCTGCCGAAAGAATAATGGGTTTTTGTTGAGAATTAATTTTTGGTGATTGCTTTGCTATCAAAAAAATACGAAATGATTTTATTCGCGACTATGATAATTTTCATGTTTAGAAAACGACAGGCTCAATAGATTTATATTTCAAGTGGTTACATAAATGATTAATGTGTATTTTATCACATCGCATTTTATTTCAACTTCATAAGCTCCTAGAATTTTGAGCGTACGATTTGAATCGCAAATAAAATAGTGAATTTAATTTACATTAGATCATCGATGAAACACGGGGAAACTTAAAATCGATTCGGGGGGATGGGACTGTTTAAGTCGGGCAACCCCATTGGGAAGGGAGCAGCATTATTCCAAGACTGTTGTGTTTTGGAGTCGCTATAAATACCGAAAAATACTCCAGTCATGGAAAGCAGTAGCCAATCGTATGATACTTGAAATGAAATACTTAACTCGAAACTCCAAGTTGTATTACAATGGTGGGGGTGATCAAAAGAGGAGAGCGGTGTATGGGCATACCATAAAATTCTGCGAACCATAATCTAGTATGGCATTATAAATAAGTTTAGAGCGAACGGAACGTTGTTGAGTGTGGTGAGCATATCACCTGGTCGGAAACTTTAGCGTTCAATAATAATTGTTCTCAGCTGGACAATTGTTTTCAATCGCAGCACGCTATCATTGCTGATTTTTCTTTTTTCTCTCTCACGCCTCGGTGTAGTTAAATATGACTTGACAATAATACAATGCCCAACAGAACAAATCAAACTAAAATAACCCCGTCAACAGCTATCCTTCCCTCTAAGTAATTTTCGTCCACGAAGCTCACTCATTCTCCGATCCGGATCGACGGACCAATCACTTCAAATTTCAACATTCTTCCTAGACACGTTTTCCAGTTAAAGTTTTTTCGGAGATACAGCAGAAACCGGAAATCTTTTGTGGCTGAATTTAACTTTGCAGATGCTATCTAGGTTAAAATGTATAGTTGTTCTCTCTATTTCCCAGAATCCATCGAAACATTGAAAAAAATTTTAAAAGAACCAATAAATAAGGTTGACGCCATGAAATCCAAAAAAATCCAAAACCAAAATTGGGTTTTGAATGCTATTTTAAGAAATCGGATATAACTAACCTGACTCAAAATACACGATTTCGAGGTAGTAAATAACAATTGACTTTAGTTGTTACCATTTAAAGTTGCTTTTATAATCAGGCAACATTTTCAATATATGGAAATTTTCTTAAATCTTTTTATTTATATTTTTTCGGTATTAAACTAAAATTTGATAACCGTAGGCGCCCAACTACAGGTCAATGGCGATCTGGTTTTGTCGCCGTTTCTATGATCTCAATCAGCTTATACAGCAATCAGCAAAAAAAAAACATCATAAATACTGCTAAAAAACTAGTTTCACTAGAGTTTTGTATAGTGAGCTAACTAACTTGTCTCATTTATAAATAGATTATGACTGAATGGTGTCAGGATTTCTTGTACGCTGGAGCTCCTTTTTTTTCATTTTTTTTAACGTCTAGACTCAATTTATGGAAAGACAAAAATAATACTACGGAAGCTGAAATGTTAAATTTTCCATATATAACTAGTTTTATTTGAATATAATTTTTTTTGTATCATTAAAACATTCGAAATATCAGTTTACCTAACCGATTAGGAAAATCAAAATGGTGTTCTTGTCGCGTGTTTCGCAGACAGCGCTTAAGCTTAAGCCTTGATATTTCTAGCACTAAATACATCAAAGACGGTGTGTAGTGATGTTATCATTTTGGCACATCTATGTACAACAGGAGAACATTGCCAATAAACTTAAAATTGATATTTTGTAATTTGTACCGTGGATTCGCACAAGCTTTAAAAAGAACCAATTAAAATTAAGATTATTTCACCGCAAAAGTCGCAAGTTTTTTGATGTATTCGGCGCGTTTTAAAACATTAATTTTATGCATATCCGGAATTCGGTATCATTCAATCGATCCGGAAGTATTTGAAATATTTGGATTTTTAGGTCAACTGCTTCATGTTGGATTTACATGCAACATTTGAGGCGCGCCTATATCCCCACCATAAAATCAACCAATCAGATGACTTGTGGAGTCGCAAGAGTCTAACATTCTTCAACTTTTTCTCCGCCGCACGCTTCCATATGTGCACACACATACAATGAACTATGGCACTACACAATTCGCAGCTCATCGTATTTCTGTCGTTTCGCACTTATAGTCAAGTTGCGCCGCAGAGGCATGTTGAGTGTAAATTGCTTTCAACACAGCAAAGAATACAGCCGACGAAAACCTTTTTGCAATGGCCTGAGGGGGGGTAGAGGCTCGCCTCAAGGGTGAGTGTAAATGCACCATTAAACCTTAACCAACTACCACATGATAACTTACAGCATAAAATACGAAAAGAACGAGTCAAGCGATTCAGAATTATAACCAACTTTCGAGCGATCTGCAATCCAACCACATGCCTAATCTAATTTTTTTTTTAATTTTTTGTTGCTTCATAATGTCAATATCAGTTGTTTTTGGTAGTATGTCTTTTCCTTCTCAAACACTTGTATTTTTATTGTTCCTCTCAATCCGCAATTCTGCGGCATAACTTGTACAAACCCACTATTTGTAATCTTGTTGTCAAAAAACTTAGGAGTAAAACTAATCGAGATCAATTTATGGACTGCAACCACTGAGCTATAAAAATGCAGACCCCATCAGCTCATTTCTCTATACGATATGACAGATTGAAATAGCCGATGAAATCGTACCCTCTCGCTCCTTCTCAAAATTTCGAACAACAACTTAAATAAAATTAAAAACTTTTCAATCTGAATTATCAGTTCTGACAATTCAAATTGTTCGATTTGATGGTGAGAAGTTGCGTTTTGCGTTCGAAATTCATAACACAACTCACAGTTTACTTCAATTTTTCTATTAATAAATTTCTTGGGAAATAACAGTTTCAGCAATGTTTATAACGGTTGAGCATGTAATACGTTATTTTTGAATTTGGCGCCATACCGATAAGTACATGGTATTATATTCGTACTGCAGTAGCCAATATTACCTGTAAAATTTACACAGCTTAGTTGCAATTTTATGAACTCATTTTCTTTCAATACCTTGCATTGTTTATCCAAAAAAGTATTTATCAAATTCAAATTATTTGGTAATTTTTCAATTCGAAATTACACCTAAAAATTCGAATTTCATTTTTTATGTTGCCTAATCTGATGGTCCTCTCATTGTTTTCCTTCTCGCCTTAATACATACATACCGTGCTACTAACTCTTTCCTTCTTAAGATTCAGTTCATCCGTGGCTCAATCCTAATTTGTACCCCGGATAACTTTCGAAGTTTCTCTAAACTTAAAATGAATTGAATTTTTGAAAGAAACATAAAGAAATGTTTCAATCAAAAATTATTTTACTTGCATTACCAATTTTAAATCTAATGAATGTTTAAAATCATCAGAATTTTGTTCAACAATGCAGAACTTCGGGTTATCATGGACACCTTTTTGGAAATATTGACATTTTAAAAACGTCGGCCATGTGAGATAGCAAATCGAGGTCTCCATTTGTTATATCTCAGTGACTGCAACCGAACAAATATGATCAATTTGACATAATTAGGGCGAAATTTGAATCCAGCTCAAGCCCTAAATCGAAATTAGGTATACATTTTGTTTTCATAAAACTTCCTCACACGAAGCGATCAATCCTCAATCATTCGCTTTATCAACTACTCGCCAGCGTCATTATCATTTTGATTGTGCACTCTGCCCTATATTAAAGCAAACTGATAGCTGATAAGGAGCGAATGGCGACCCAGTTAACCAGAAACACTCGTAACACTAGCCCACAGCTTGCGTTGCGTCTATTCTGGGCTTAAGTTCGAAACTAAGTAGCGGCAACAAAAAAAATCGCCTGAAATGAAATAAAAACGTCTGTAGAAAAATCAGAGAAGCCTTGGCAAGCCCGGCCATTCGAATGGGCCTAGTCGACCTTCCATAATTTATCGCTCATCAACTGTCGAATTGTTCGCGAACGTTTACGCCCCCGCCGTGCCGCCGGCCGCAAGATTCCGATCAAAGAGTAGAACTTTATTAAATTTTCGCCTATCAAGACCTCATTAATCATGTTATCGGGTTTCGTCGCAATCATCAATAAAACTCGGTCCTGGCCGGACTGAGCTGGTTGGGGCCTTCTACTGCTGCTCTGATGCGACTAGCTAGGTCGAATGGGGAGCTACTATTTGCCTCGATTCGAACAGAAAGTTGAAGAGTTTTTCCTTCGGAAGTTCGGAGCTGCTTTCTTCCATACACAAGACACCAATCACACAATCGAACAATCCGAACGAAGTGGCAGGCAACAAGGACCCAGGAGTTGCGAAAAGTGTGGCTGGTGATAGATGAAGTCGCCCCACATGCTGACAATCTGACAACGCTAAGCTGTTCAACGTCGTCGTCCTCGCTAAACACCGCCGACTATCCATAATTGATTTGACGAAGTCCTTCCGTCGACTAAGCTCTTCCTTGGGTGCTCACATATCGAGATTAGTGCGGTGCGGATGACCGCCGACCGCCCCCACGATATACAAAGGCTTTTAGCTAAATCGAATGCGATACGAGAAAGTTGTGCCATTATGCGTACAAAGTACCCAACGGGCGAGTACACGTATGGTGTACGCGACCGACTTCGGGAACGCATCTTATCGTTTAGGGCGGCGAAAAGATGGGAAAACTTTAAGAAAGTTAACATATCCCCTCGGATGGCTCCCGCATAGAAAAGCGGTCCAAGTTTCGGTAACGCGCGATACGATATTATGGCACAATTTCCACTGAAACGAAAGACGGAAGAAGAATCGATTAATCGGAAATACAACGTCTAGGTGGCGCCCCGACAGATTCACTGTGTTCCTGTAGACAGGACATATCCATATTTATGTATATGAGGGAGTGTAGGTAGCGCAAACTATACGCTACCTCTAGGCCACAATGGTCGGGGTAGTTGCCGAATAGTTTTGTATACTTTCGAGATTGTCCTCTTTTGTTGTACTGGCGAGGTGCTCGTCGAGGTATCGAAAATTGGGATGTCTGCCATTGGGAACTGCTTTCGAGCAGACATCGGGCAGACACGAGATGTAAAACGGGACGAAATTGAAACTGGAACTTATAAGTGGAAGATGTCGAGGACTCAGTGGACACTGTGCCAACCACAAAACGAGCCTGTCCTCGTTACTGTGGCGATTGTGTGAATCAGGTCCGGAATTCAATTTTTCAGATTTGAATTTGTCGGAAGTGAAATTAGCCGAGGGGCCAATCGATTTGTGAATTGTGAATTTATTTCGAAAGAAAGCTAGCCGACAGCCAATTCTTGAGCACTTACTTTAATTTTTCACTCAAATCTGAAATTTTGTTGATTTACCGCTTGATTTTTAACAAAGTTTTCGACACGATCCGAATAGCCCTCAGTTCCTGCCCTGAACAGTGCTTCCCAGGTTGACGCGAATTTGATACTTTTGTGAGAATAACTTTATCCCAAGGGTTTGCTGTGAACCTATGTATAGGACCGGTATTTTCGAATTCAAAAACAAACATTGGAAAACATGGGGCAGATTGGAACGGAAAAATTTGCAATAAATTTAATGAGGCTTGAGTGTGTCTCTAATTTTCATCGTAATTTTCCTAAATGAAGTATCACTTTAATTAATAGCATAATTTGTTAAGAAATAGAAATACTACACTATAGTTGTAAAGACAATAATATTTTCCCCGTCTGATCTCTACAAAAATTGTATAAACTGTAAATATCTTATAGAATAACTGTAATAAGTAAATAAATAAGTAAGTAAGAAAGTAATTTTTATCGTGAAATTTTTATCGTATGTAGACTAAGGAGCGCTCAAGCAGTTTGTCCTTTATTAAGGACTATCGTTTGGTTGCTACTCGAAAGTTAAAGACAATATCTTCAGTGTGTCTGGAACTAGGTAAATACCCGAATGTAAAATTTTCGGAAAATATTCTTGAATACGTGTCTTAAGGACTTTTTGTATGGCAGGTAGAGTTGGACGAGTTCGAGTTGGAAGGAGTTGGACGATTTTGACCGTTAACAAATGAACAGGTCTACGTAAAGAACGTTAAAAAAACTTATTGAAAAAAAGTACTCCCCAACCTCGCGTTATTGCCATTCCTCCCCCTCAATAATCACAGTGTACGGACCGAACATTGTGATTATACCTACGAAATATGACCTTTAGCTCCGAAATATGTCAACCTCCAACACCAAAAAGGTCACTTCTAATAAGGGTCCACCCAGTGTGCCTACTGTGGAAATTGGAAGTACCTTGATGGGGCGTCAGTTATATTTTTGGCTCTCCTCAATGTAATCCAGCAGCAGCCCACTGAACTTTCTGTCTGTCTGTTCTGGAAATTAATTCGTGATTAATAAGTAGGATAATGGGTTTGTTTTTGGGAAGGGTAGGGGTAAATGTACTGGACACGTGTTGAGAAATACTGATGCTTTCTACCAACTATACCGAACAGTAAAGTTGTCCGAAACAAATCAACTACTGACTAAAAGTGCTGACGAAATTGCACACCAATCATAATTCTAATCAGTTTTTGTGTCTAAGCAATTTCAACGCTGGATGATTTTTTTATTGGTAAAAAATTAATAGGAGGTTCAACGAAATGTTTATTATCATGAGGACATCGTTTTGATGTCCAGTCGTTGTGTTGTGTCTTTATATGATGCTTCCAAGAAACAGAAGAATCGATAGCGTGTGAATCCGCTGGTACAGCTAACACAAAAATGAAAATTTCAACGTAACGCCTTAGTAAGTCATCCCCTAAATTTCGTTGTCCATTCGAACAAATTAATTCAACGATTTCCTCATCGATAGAATCTTAACCATTTCTGAAAAAGTCTAATCAAATTTAAAGGTCCGACCTTATTGAATTGTCAACGCGTCACCAACATCAAAAACTCTCCCTCATCTTTCGCTTGATTCGGACCCTAAAGTAATGCGTTTGGAGTACGAGGTGCCTTTTTCCTTACTTTGGAAATTCAAATAATGCCCGACTCGAAATTTTCGCTTGATTAGCTACTCAAGCTAGTGAGACAAAGTCCAGCCGGGGAAGTACCTTTTTTCACCCTAGTGCGGAGACAGATTGACTTTAGTTTTATTTTTTCCAGACAATAATTATAAATCGAATAAAAATTATAGCACTTCGGAGTTAAAGAGCGCAATTAATTTCGCATTGAACACCTACGGATCTTAAGACTTTGAAAGAAACTGGTTTTGTGTCGTAAGACGAGTATATACGAATTTGCAACGACCTTCAAAGATTGATTTTCATCATTTAAGTGTTTTCTCATCTGCATTTAGTTTGGAGCCTTTGAAATGTCATTCTTTCATCTTTATTTCGTTTTAAGCTAGCCTTTTTTTACTAGAATTTTCGTTAGCCGTCTTGAGACGTCTCGAGACCTGTTTTTCGGTGAAAAATTATTGCGATGTCATTTGATTAACAATTCACCTTAATGGGTGGGTACTGACTGATCATTCATTAAGATCACAGTAAAATGTTGCGCTTGAGCTTGAAATTAAAAGTTTAATTTATGGGGTACAATATGAATATTCGAGATCCAGATCCGGTTGCTAATGATCAATTGATAAATTAGTCGTTGGTTTCAGGGCCACACTGTAAGCTTCAAGATTTGACGCCTTTTCGCGTCAAACTTCAACTGTTTCGTAGTGTAACTAAAGCTAAAACTCACCTTGTTCGAATTCTTTTGTACCTCTTTTTTCAACCAATTTTTGACATCTGAAACGATCACTAAATTGACATAGTCGGGGCCGTAGTTATTAACTCTACACCGAAGCAATTCAATAGAGGCACCCCAAGGGAAAATTATTGTTAAAATTAACAATAATTTTCCAAAGTATTTATTTTTTGAGATACAGGATTACAGGTTTAAGCTTTACAGCATAAGCTATTGAAATTAAAAAAGAGTTTGCCTACGTAACCACTCTCTTTTCGTATCAGTCACAAAATAGACGCCGAAGTAATTGTGGGTGAGGCAACTCTTCCACTGAACCACTCAATTGTTCTATTACAAAAATATAAATCTTGAGGTTCTGATATTTGCTCTGTATATATACGAGTATAATGTACTTTGGACAAAATTTAACTGAATTTGTTTAATTTTCTGTAAATTAAATTCTTTTTTAATTGTTATTCTAAAAATAGAATAGTACTCTATAAAACATATTACATAATTTTTTCTTATCCCTTTATTTAATTAAATTTTCCTTTTCTGTTTTCAGGTATGGATAAATTTTTGTAAATCTGTGTAAAATTTGAGTGAGTATGAAATTTAAATTAACATGGACAGAAGTAAAAAATATTGTATATTGTATTATTCTTTGTTATTATAAAAATTTTGGGATACGGATAAAATCGCTGTGCGCAATAACCAAAACATGTACCCGTTTTTGTACTACTTCGTTTTTTAGTATTTTTGCTGTTTCTTCTTTTCCGAACCGGTAATGGTACTTAAAAATTATTTATACACTGCAGGCTAAATTTGAAAAATATTCTTGTTTTTTTGGGTGACTAAATAGCCGTTTTCATAATATTCTACGGGAAAGAAAATTTTTTCACAGCCATTTTATTAAAAAACGGGATCGTTGACCTAAGTATTTTCCTCGATATTATAAAAGCCTAATTTATCACCTTTCATACAATAGTAAATTTATTGCTCTAGCTTAAGAACTTTCGAAACTATTCACCTTTTACATGAACAATTTTTGTAATTGAATAATTCTTTTATTTTATAAAAGTGGAACAATGTTATCCTTCTGACTCTGCTACTTATATCGCTGGACCTTCAAATTTTATATCTCTGTACATATCCTGTTTCCAAACACGAAGTCTAAAATATATGAAAAAAAAATTAAATCCGTTGGGAGTATGAATATAGCCTTCACTTTTTCCTGCCTTCTCCAAAAATGTTGGCAAACTCAGAGCATTTTTTGAAGAAAAAGACTGGATCTATTACATAATTTTTTAGGCAGTCTCCCCCCAGGCAATTTTGATCTTATATACAGGGTGCGCCATCTTTTATATCGGTATGTAAACATAGAATAACTTTGTAAAAAAACAACTGATTTTTATATGTAAGGTATTTTTATTCAATTTGGTCCTTTAGAATTTATTTGGATTAGTTTTTGAATACAACATCAATCAAGTGGCTGCCTCTATTGGCCATTACTTTTTTGAGCATCTCGGGCGTTATAGCGATGATTTCGGCGTGAATGTTTGCGTTGAGCTCGTCAATGGTCTGAGGTTTGCTGGCGTACACTTTGCTTTTCAAATAACCACATAAAAAGAAGTCCGCAGGAGTCAAATCTGGAGATCTCGGTGGCCAGTCAATGTCGCCTCTTTTCGACATCAGACGTCCAGGGAATTTTCGCTGCATAAACTGAATTGTTTCATTTGCAGTGTGGCATGGCGCACCATCTTGTTGAAACCAGTAACCATCCAGACCTTTTTCACGCATTTGCGGGCAGACATAATGAGCTAACATCCACCGATATCGTTTTCCATCGACTGTTTCGTTCTGTCGGAAAAAAATGGCCCAATGATGGTTTTGGCGCAAACGCCGGCCCAAACAGTCACTTCTTGATCATGCAATGGCGTTTCATGGATCTCGTGTGTATTCTCCGTTCCCCAAATGCGGCAATTTTGCTTATTAACGCCGTCAAGGAGTGTGAAATGGGCCTCGTCGGTCATCAAAATTTGCTTCCAAAAATTAGGTTCAGTGTCAACCATTCGAGCGACTGTTTGGCCGTATTTCAAGCGACGTGGACGGTCTGTCGGCAATATTCTTCTGAATTGACGTTTCCAAAACTTGCCCAATTAAGTCAATCTGTTGAAAAATGTCAAAGTTTTTCAATGTTTACATACCGACATAAAAGATGGCGCACCCTGTATGTATTTAAAATTTAAATTATAATGTAATATCGTAACTTTTAAAAATTTGAATGATATAATACAGATGAAAATATCGAAAATTATCGAAAACGTTGAACAGTGTCGATAAAGTAACTATTTATTTGTAGTTCAACAAATTATAGGAATTAGAACTCTAAATTAAACTTTATTTAAAAAAAGAATTACGCAAGTGACGGAATGGGTTTAGTTAAATGTAAATAACTGCCAAAGTAGTTAAGCTAGAGCGAGAAACTTACCTTAGAATTAATGGTGATAGAATGACATTTTATAGCAATGGGACAGAATTTTCGTCAACGATATTGTTTCTTGGAATGACCGAGAAACCAAAATTTGTGTGGAATGTTATAGGAACAGCCATATTATTGAAAACAATAATACAGGATTTTTTTTTTAAATACTCCAAATTTTCTGACCACCGGTTACAAAATTATTTGAAAAGCATGATCCGGAAGGAGTTTCTTCATTTTTGTCATATATCATTTAGTCTCACCTGAATGATGTAACTTGTACAGAGAAAAGGTGCCACAAATATTCTTAAGCAAACCTGAATTGTCTTAAGACACAGCATGTGTTCATATTGTGTATGGGTAAAAAGTATTAAGTCACCTTAAACTTATAATTACTTAAATTAAAAGGGCATACATACAAAATTATGTAGGGAGGAGTTAAGTTGTAATATATAAAAGAAAAGTAACGATTTTAGAAAATGGATTATGACCAATTAATCTTTACGCAGCACAAAATTCTATATAAAAAATGTTGTTTATTCGGGCACTTTTCTTTGAATCACCTCTATTTTTAAATAATAAAAAAAATTATTCCACTTTGAAAAATTTATATTTTAATTTAAAAGGGTGTGTTATTTTTAACTGACACAAACTACTGCAGAATCTCGAACAGCGAAAATAATGAAATGAATCTAAATTGCAAGAATAGTTGATCAATATTTTGTTGGTTGGTAAATGTATTTTTCTCATTTTATAATACAATTTTTCAGATTGGTGAAATTGAGGTGGGTGCAGATGCTCCTTCTCTAAGGGCTTTCACTTAATAGAAATCTCCGATCTCTTGTAAAAACACTTTAGTTTTATGTTTGCTACATTATTAGTTTATATTTTAAAACAATTTTCTATCCTCTCTCCTATCAAATACATTTTTGGGGACTTACAGCAACAAATCTCTGATGTACACATGGTTACAATGTTCGGCTTAAATCAAAAGATAAAATTGTTTTCATTTTGGTTTTAATTTTGCCGGACAGATTAATAATCCCGGAATAACTTCAGTTAATTATTTAAGTCAAGCTTAAAAAAAATCACATATTCGTTCAAGTTATAAGTTTTCTGCTAAAAGGATAATACTATATTTAGAATATTTTGTCTGCTTAACCACCACACGAAAATCCCAACTGGGATCGAATGTTATTCTGGATACAGCCGTGGTCATGACAGTTGAAAAAAACTTTACTGAAAGACTAGTTTTTTAAAAATGTGTTGGTCATAGGTGACATAGGGCCGACGGTGCTGTTTCATCATCAGAAGTTTGTACTAATTTTAAAGAGTTACTGTTTTTTGTCGATCAAGGAGCCAACCAATTTTCCTATTTGAAGAATATTATTTATTTTTACGGACACACCCTGGCAAACCGGATCGTTAAATCAAATCGCAAATACATGAATCGAAGTATCCATAGAGACCCAGAATTATCCAATATAACCTAATGAGTTTATACGAGGGGACTACAATGGATCCACAGTGATCTCTCGTGATAGACTGGGGCACATCGCTTTAGTCCACCCTTCCAAACCTAACCTAACCTAATGAGTTCATTTTTAACGTGTCAAATATAATCGATATCTCGCGATGCGCCACATATGTGGTATAAAAATGCAACATTGGCTCACATAACACACGCTTGATCAGTTAATAAAGCGACTTTGGGGTGTCGAAATTCATTGATGAAGAACAGTCAGTGCGACTCGATATGGAATTTGTATACCTACTAGATCCGCAAATGTACAGCATATTTAAATTGCGGTTGTAATAAGGTGACTTATTTTTATTAAGTAAATCGTATTGTCTAAAGCAACGAGGGTGGGCTCCGACCAAGAAGAAATAATGAAAATTTGATGACTTACCTCATTACCTTAAAAAAAAAATTTTGGAGACAATTGTATATGAATTGTGGTTGGTGTGAAATTTGATTGACAAGATAATAAAGTTGTGCTCAGACTAATGGGGAGATTTTTTAGTAGTTATCCAACTTCTTCGCGTATGAATCATGATCTCGATGCTGAAATTTAATCGTTAAACACCAAAAATTTCCACTGTCCAGTCAAAGATGTGCTCAAATCTTATTCGATGTCTAAAAACTATTCAAGAAAGAAAAAACCTTGAATAATTCCGCGGCTAAGACCTGCGGTGTGGGTCATTGGTTCCGAAAGCCCAGCTAGCTCTCAAGTCCACTTAGCACGCTATCGCGGTCGCTTCTTATTTCACATTCGAATTCTAACGTTCCAAATTGAGTAGTTGAAAATTCGCACACGTAATCAAATCTCACGTTTAACTTCCCAATAAATCGCCTATAAAAAAACGAATAAAATACATAATAATAATAAAAGTTATTTTTAGATATAAATCCAAACAAAGTTTGAAGCATTAATTTTAGAACGAATCTGCAGTGGATTCTGGATTTTTGAATTTTTGGCAAAAAGGCTAAGAAGCCAACTCTTGGGCGCGATTTTTTTTATTTGGTTGGGTCACTCACAGCGCGTACTCCCCGTTTTCACAAAGTTGGCCGCGTTGGACGAATTGCAGCTGGGCAAATGTGTTAAAAACGTGTTTACGTTTCATCTGGCATTGGCCAGTTTTGCACGACCATTTCAAGGTCGACAGTGCAAAAGAGGAAGAGTTAGCTTGTTGTATTACCGCCAAAGTGCGCTTGTGTTGGTTATAATTTATCCGCAATTTGGATGGAATCTGTTAGTATTCGAATTTATTTTGATTTGGAAATAAAGCAGGCATAGTTCCTGCTGCAAAGAATAACTCTAGAGCGAGTACCTACCTTCCGCTGGAAAGATTTACGGAGGCTTGGCTGCTCCCCGGCTGGCTTTATGAAGATGGAATATATGGCGGTGGTATTAATAGATAAGAAGTATCAAGAGAAAAATATCAAAGCGTGCGCTCTGCTTGGTCTGTTCGTCGTAATTCGAGAAGAAAACCCGTAGTCAAATGTCCCCTGATTAAATGTGCGATAACGCGACCTTATTATCTGTAATTATTAAGCACTTTAAATTTGTGTTGGTATTATATTGAGAACAGGAATATTTAACACCCATATTTCTATTTTCCTAATCTTTCACTCTAAAACCTAGATAAAACCATTGTTTAGAGTCTAACTCGTTTAATCTAAGTTAAAAAATTTGTAATCCATCAAAGGATCGGGATAGATAATTAAATATAGGTGGTCGGATTAGGAAACGCTTGTAGGTACTAAAAAGTTGTAAACAATGGATTATATCGCTTTATTGAGTAGCGGCTCTACGTTAGGAACGCAAGAAAGCATAAAAACTCAAAGGTTAATTTAAAGTTGTTACGTGAGTGTGTAGACTGGGCGCAATTTTTTTATTTTTTGAGTAGAAGTCCAGATACGCATTTAATGTTGAGATGTGATGTTAAGGGTTATTCAATAGGTACATAACAATTTTGTATTTTAATACAAACGCACCCTTAAACTTTTTTACTGGTCTGTCAATGTCACAACGTCAGTCAAGGTTTACATTTTTATCATGGTGAAGTTTACGAACGAGCAAGGTTTGAAATTATCTCAATTATTCTGTGTTTTATTTAAATACAACATTGTTATGTCCCTATTGATCAATTTCCACCCTCTTCCTTCCTCACTCTCCACACCTCCAACATTTTTTTTCATTGCAAGAGGTTTACTGGTCTTAGCTACTCTAAATTTTAAGACCTTATACCTTGGATACACAGCTTAACTAGAACGGTTCTTGGGATAAAATATATAATTTTTTGAAAAGTGCAATTCTCCCACTTACGTGTTCCACCTTCCGCCTCAAAACTCACTCTCTCGCCCTCACTCTCCTACCACTCGTAAAGGCACCACTTAAGGAGGTCGTCTTATGTGACTGCCAATTTTTTCCGCTTTTTTCGGGAATTTTTTTTTCAGATTATGAAATAACCAATTTTTAAATTTTTATCATATTTATTCAGATTTCAACAAACGTTAGAAATTTTTTTTAAGAAGAAATATGGTTATTATTGCTGTTAAAAAAAGTGGTCAAATAGCTGCCATGATTCCGGCTGTCCCCCTCATCTGAAATTAAAAAATTTATATTTTATAGGCCTGTGGCTACTATAACTGGTATCAGAATTAAGTCATAATTTTAATGATGAATTTAGCTTCAGCAAAAAAAACTATGACAGATATCGCTAAGATGTTGGTACCAGTTGTAACTAGGAATCCGCTGAACAAATTTCAGCGCAATCGGTTCAGTCGTTTTTTCTGAATCGTGGAAGCCAATTTGAAAAATGCAGTTTTGAGAAAAGCGCAATAGATCGGCGGTGGCTCGAGCCAGCTCCAAACAGCTGCTCCATTATACGACTATTACTTTATAATGACTTCGAATTCGGAGAAATCCTTTTTCATATATATTCCAGGAATAATTTGGAAGTAATATAATTTAGTAAAAAGAAAAAAAAATTGTTTTCTGACCCGGCACATAGGACGATCCCCTTAAAGTGGTTCACCCAATTTACCCACCAAAAAGAAATTGAACGGGTTTGTGAGCTTCAAACATGTTTGCGTACGGTGTTTACGGCGGACAGACTGAAATTTTGAGGGTCTACTAGTCTTAGAAGTTGAAAATACAAAATTTCAAGGTAGCAAACTGTTTCGAAATTTCAGGTCGATCACAATAATTAATTATTCAAAAATAATAAAGTAAAATCAACAACATCGGCGACTGGCTGGCTGTACTCAAAATGTTGTAAACAACCTAAAAAAAACTCTTAACCTAATAAAAACTACATACAACTTAAAACTAAAAAATTAGCTAAATAAAAATTTTAAAATTAAATTTAACCTGAAATGCAATAATCTTAAAAAATAAAAGTTAACTAAAATGTTGAGCCTAAATTATAATAAATACAACCAAAACTTAATAAAAATTTAAACCGGAAACTAAATAAAAATTAATTTAAGCTATATGCACTAAATAATGCTTAAATCAATAAAACGTAAAATATAAATTGCAACTAAATAAAATTTTTAAGTTAATAAGACCTAAATAAAGAAATTAACTAAAACATAAATATAACTTAAACCTATAAAAATACAACCCAAAAATTAAGCAAAAAAATGTATGTAATTATTTAACTGAAACATATTCAAAACTAAATAAAACTTCCAACTAAGGAAAATTATATTACAAATAATTAAAATCCTAAAAATTATGTAAGACAGAAATAGAAAATTAAATTTCGTTAAAGAAAAAATTAGAAATTAAAATACTTTTTGTTGTACACCCTGAAAAATTTAAACTAATTAAAGTTCAATAAAACAGAACTAACAAATTAAAATTGACCAATACTGAACTCCGATTGAAGAATGTGCTTAAAACGTCAACCATCTACTTTTCAGATCCTAAATTTGAGTTATATAAAACTTTAGTTTTATAGGTCAAATATGTACTCCGTTTTTAGAGACTTTTGTGTGGTATGTGGTTTCTTCTTGTTGAATATGGCTTGTTGGCCACCACGTACTAGTTTTTGGTCTATATGTACGTGTGCACTGCAGCGGCTGTGATATTTAATTGAGGAGCATATAGTCCGGTACCCTATCAGTACCCTATAATCGATGCTCGAGAATGATAGAGGGTTTTCAATGTTTCTTAGTGCTACAGACTGTCGATAGCCACGGACATTTTGTAGTGGTCCACAGGTCTGTGTTACAGCGTGTGCCATTGAATTCGTTCCCTACTTAATTGGCAATTTCATCTGCTCCATCCGTTTTGAAGGCTCGGATCACACCCACTCTTGGTACATTTTGTTTAATTTTCCTAGATTTAAGCCACACAAACTCGAAACCGAAATACAAACCTCATAAAAATGAATGCAAACTGGTTTTTATTATCAAACTATTAAAAGTTATAATTTGAATGAAAGGAACAATCGCCATCAAGTTTATGTCAATTTTATGAGATTCTTGGAATTACCGTGCTGCGGTCCGGAGTACACTCTCAAAACTATCAAAACCACATATAAAACCGCTAACACAAGATCAGATGTTCATTAAAAATAAATTCATAATCTCGCAAAAAGTCATAATGAAAAATGTCGTTGCTGTGATTGCGGCCATGATTACTCCGATGACGTTTTAGTGATGGCGCTGACGAGGGGTGGGCGCCATAATCGCATATCAACCGGAATCCGAATTTATGGTCTTCGGATAAAATCGCTTCCACAGAGTTTTATAGTTCTGTCATGAATAAAACGTGGTCCCGCTATAGACAATTCCATCGTGCACTTATAGACCAGGTCCTGGGGCATAGAAAAAAACACGCGATAAAAACTCCTCGCCAAGTACCCGCAAGGACGAGCCCGAAGTCTTCGTCGAACAATATGTCAAATGTTTGTGTTGCCCGATCGAAATGATTGCGACTTCCGGTATTGTCCGCAGTAAATCTCGCAAATGATTCGACTTTAATGCCATTTGAGCGATAGAAACTTTACCGTCCGCCACATATGTGCGTCCTGATTTCGAATTCCACCGACAATCGTCTTATTTTTTAAAGTGGACTCGGAAAAGTACTGGCCCCATTCGGGCACGAGTACTCTCCTCGGATGTCGACCAAATCTCCTCGCAAACGACATAAAACTGCGAAAAATTTGAATACAATTTTCCAAATTGAATGGAAATTGCTCTCGCATTCGAGTATTATGTTAGAAAAAGGACTCGAACTGATGGCTTTTCGAAATGCTTGGAACTTCCGAGAGTGCCGGAGATGGACGTCTCCATTGCCGTCGAGGGCCGCATAAATAAGTAATTTATTCGCAAAGCCCTGGCAAATTAGGCCTGCGATTTAAAATAAAAAATACAGAAAAGAAAACTTTCGCTATTATTTCGGTGGGCATCATTATGACCGGCCATAGCCCATCGAAGGACACACTCATCCGGAATTACTCGCACTCCTCGCGTTATTTTTTTGACAATTTCAACTTTAAAATCAATTTCAGATTTAGGCTTTCCTGTCCTTAGTGGCGTCGTTACCTTCTAAAAATACGAGACAAATTTTCCGCATGTCAGCTTGTTAGTGCGCCCCATTCCAGGGGTGACTCCTTCGAAGTCGCCACGTATCACGGATTTTCTATCCGCGCGTCTGGTACCCACACGAATTCCACATGGAAACTTCTGGCATACGAGATCCCAGGGAGAATAGTTCATGTGTGAAAATCTGTCAGTCGACGGTGATGGACTACCGCCGGGATATGCCACCCTGTATTCCTTTCCTATCCTGCAATCGTGTTACGTGCTATAGACGTACGAAACGCGTCCTCAATGCTACCGTCGTCGATACCGTCGCCTAGATGGCGCCATCTAACCACCCCTGCCGAGGGATGTGAATCCCGAGCACGAAGATGGAAAAAATGAAGTTGTGGCGGCGAAATACTCTCTTTAAGCTTGTTCCAGTCCACGACGAGTAGTTTTCGGAGGTGGTATGTTGCTGATGCTTACATCAGGCATAGTTACGTACCGCCACCCCCATTTGTTTCGCCGCCGCCTGAATCCGAGCAACGCTCCTTCGTGCAATAGAAGGGTAAATTTCAAGATAACGATATTCAAATCAATTACTTTATTTTATTTTGTATGTCCTTAAGTAACCGGGGCGCTGAGCGATCGTTCGTTATCTACGGCCAAACTGCCGGAACTTTTATTTCGTAGATGCATTTGTAGAAGGAATAGAGATAAGGGTTGTTCTCTTTGAGCGATTTATTTCGGCCGTAAATCAAAAACTTTCAAATGATTTCGCTATACCAGATTCCGCGAATGTTTGAATCATCCATTGGCCTAATTAAAGTGATCAAATGTGTGGTTAATATTTTAGGGAAGCACCAAATAGGTCAGTTCTTAAGCAGCACTTCCGAGTTTATGTGTAATCCCTTCTGAAGAGTTGGACTTTTGCAGCGACTTTTGTTCTCCTGCTACTTCCAGAATTGAGAATAGAGTTTGTGGTCTGCCAATAATTACTCCCAGTCAATGGAGCTTCAGGGCAGTGGCGTAGTAACGGGGGCGGTTTTGGGGATACAAACAGCAACAGGAGGTTTTTTTTATTTAAGACGAAGAATTATAAAATCATTAGAAGACAATCCAAATATCGAATGGTTTTTAGTAAAGCATAGCAGTTAAGTTAAGCAGTTAAGGTAATCACTAAACTAGCACAACAAATAGGAGTAGAAATAAAGATACCGAGAGTTATTAATTGTCAACGACATAGAGACAATTAATGCTTCAAATTCAGGAGAAGAATATTATCGACAATCTGTGTTTATACCATTCGTTGATCATTTTATATCTGAATTAGAGCAAAAATTCATAAAACACTTTCAATCATCCAAAACGTCATTCCGAAAAAAATAATCGATCTGACTGAGGATAAAATCAATGACACCATAGCAATTATATTGAAACAGTGGCCAAATGAGACGGCTTCATGTCATTATTCAGAAAGAGGTTCTATTGTGGAAGCGAAGATGGACTACAGCAAATGAATGTCCATACACATTCATGGAAGCAGTGAATTCCTGTGACGAAATCATGTTCCCAAATGTATTTCAAGTTTTGAAAATAGGAGCTACTCTCCCTGTGACAGTTGCCAGCGTTGAGCGTAGTTTCTCAACTATGAAAAGATTGAAGTCCTATCTAAGAAATTCTACGGGAGAAAATCGACTTAATGGACTTGCTCTTCTAAGCATTCATCGGCAGATCTCTGTGACAGCAGATGAAGTGATCAACATGTTTGCACAGAAGAATAGGAAATTCATCTTGTAGACCTTTATATTCCATTTCTAATTATTTCATGTTCGAATATTAGTCTTTTTTTCTGTTATTATGTAATATACCTATAATACTTTATTTCTTTCAAATTGAATTCATAGTAAGTAAGTCATAAAAATATAAAACATTTTAAAATTTAATTGTTATGTTTTTCTTTTTGGAAAACTACCAACTACCTTAAGCTAAGCTATGCAAATACATACATATGCAAAAGTCTGGATAACCTTGCCCTGTTCAATGATATTTCTCTGATCGATTTGGGACATTACGGTCGTTCCTTAATCTGATTTTAGTTTTTCTCTCAAAACTTCATAAACATAATTTCTTTTTCGGAGATAGGTTCTCAAGCCTGTCATCCAACCGCAGCGGGTGAGAGGAGTATGGCACTGCATAATTCGCAATTGCATTTTTGGGAGATTACATATTGTTAAAAAGTAAGGAAAACTGGGTATAAGGAAAAGCGAAGGACAATGTCATGGATGGGATTCGAACCTCTGACCTCTGAGATGATAGACTAGTACACTTCTACTAGACTACCAAGGCCTGAAACTAGCACTTACAAAGGTCTTAATGAATTTAAGTTCAACTGATGTGCGCAGAACAAGATAAACTCATCGAAAGTGAATCGCACTAACCGCAAAATTACACAATTGAATTATTTTTTAACGGATTCGTGTTTTAATATTTTTTAATCGCGAGAATACTTCAGGTAAAAAAGAAATCTGTTCATAAGTTGTTTAAAACCTTAAACATTATTAATTCATTAGTAACATATCAACTACTTGTAGATAATATCGAACTTTAGTGAATAATTTGAAGTTGAAATAGGTCAATATTAATTTCCTTGCCTCCCCCCCCCCCCCCCCCCCCCGAAAATCATGTCTAACTACGCCACTGCTTCAGGGTATCACGCTTGTTATCGCTTTTGTGTTTGAACTACAACAACGCTTAGAGCATTTTGTTCTCAAATGCAGATAACATTGCCTTCATTCCTTAAAATCAAATGATGTAGCTTGGAATCCGCTGTCACTACTGAACTATTGAATGTCGCTATCAATCAACATCCCGTGTGCTAAATTGTACTTCGCACTTAAGCCTAGTACTGTGTTGCGAGCGAAACAAAATGAACTGTAAAATTCCATATCAAAAAAATGAATCTTTCGCGAAGTAAACGAAATTATTCCCATTTTCCTGCTCCTCGGAGGTTGAGGGATAGACTAGTCATTTATTCCCGGAGAAAACAACTTTGTTGCAGTGCTTAAAGAAAACTTAGTCAATCTATTTAAAAAATTTAATCATTGGCTCGGTACAGGGTTTTGTTGTTCACATCCGAGGAAATGAGTTAGTTCCCTTCCCAGTTCGGAAATATTGGTTCCACTAGAGGTTCTCGATGTGAACGTCATTGCCATCCTTGTGGTGATGGATCATTTCATGGGGGAGGAGGTCGCCTTAAGTACAAATTGAGTGCAGCCAAGAGGGCAGTGGGCAATGTGAGTAACTCGAATCATACACTTTAAAAGTATTGGAATTTTGGACCCCGAAGGATCTATAGGTGCTTTATAATTTGAGTTTGTTCTACTGTGAGCAATAAGGTAGAATTGACGAATTCAATTCTTGCTCCAGAACGTTGTTCACTGGGGAGGTTTTTATTGGAAGCAAAAAATTGTCGTCAAATTTAACTCGCTTCGAATCATTATTGTCCATTTTTAAAAGTTTATGTCTGCATTAAGAAGGTTATTCTTTAAAAAAACGTCATCAACGGTGAATAATGCTAACAATGATGTAAATGTATTTAATCGTACTTTACATTACTTTCCCTACTCATTCATCGGTTCCTTCATGACATTTGCAGAAGATGTGGTTTTATTGCCGGGGTTTTTTTTTTAGTTTAATTTGATTTAAACTAAGATGTCATAACCTGGACGGGATTCCAACATTTCTCTGAATCGATAAATCAATGGGAAGCGTGAGATCCCACCTGTGATGAAATCCTACACATTTTGAAAATGTTATCGTTGCAAGAGAGTAGACTCATTTGCACTACAAACATCCCATTGGTTCAATCCCACTGAAATCTGACTCTATGCATCTCTCTGGATTTCCACAAACAGCACATTGTCGCGCGTAAAACTGCTTCACTGTAATTCGATTCATTACATCGTTCGTTGAAGTTCCGATGCTTCCGCCAACAGAGAGACCCACTTACAGCTTACGGTACCATCTTACTGCCTATTAAGCTGTCATTATCGATTTGACATTCATCCACCACCCCGTTACAAGCTAAAATCCCACTTGCCACGACACCATTATGCCGAGATCATGGTCTCATGGCGTAACCATTTCAGATGGTGCTGTCTTCCGGCCAAGGAGTGGTGAAATGTGGGGTTGAAATCGGAAGGGTGCTTCTGCGGTCTTGTAAGTTCTCTCCGATGATTGTCAATTGAAACCTTGTAAATCACTTGACTACGGATGATGGCAATACACAAAGAGCACTCCCACTTGAGAACAACCGCTTAACTTCGGGGATTTTTTCCAACCCCCGCCTTCCTTACTCCTGTTATGTGGCGTCTTCGCGGTGTTTAAAGTCGCGGCAGTTATCATCCTGATTGTCGTTCGCCATCCAGCTATCGATAGAGACGACATTCGTGGATTGTCGCGATACTTGTGGTTGTCGACTGGCAGATATTTGACTAGGAGTCAATAGCTGGGACTTATAATTTTGCACGTCACCATGAAGCGTGTAGAAGTACACGCTCAGATGAGTCGTGGTGTCGTCGTTATTTCATGCCCATCGAGTGGATTCACCCTCATTCATTCATTGCTGGTACTTTTTGTCCAAGAATTAAGCCTGCTTTATTTTTATTGGTTACTTTACAAAGAACCACCGACCTAAGGAGGTAATTTATTACGGTTACGACAATAATTGTCAATTACATGACTCACAGCAATGGGGGATAGGTCAGTTTGCTGATATGTGTGCAAGCGCACGAAAATCATGGATATAGACTAAATCAAAAATTTATTACTTTATTATTTCAATAATACAGTATTGTGATCGATTTTTTAAAAAAAAAAAGTTTGCTACACTGAACATTTTTTTTTCACGTTTAATGACTAGTAGACACGTTCAGTCCGTACGTCGACCGCTGTACGCAAAATTGTTTGAATTCTCGTAGCACCCAAACCCTTTGAGCTATTTAGTTGATTTTTGATGGGTAGAGTGGTTAGGCCCCCTAAAGTGACCAAATTCTGAAGGATGAGGGTGTGAGAAGCGTTTTAGTCGGAAAATTTTGGTTTCTAGATCTCAGCAACCGCTTATGCTACAAAGCTGAAACTTGGAATTTATATAGAACTTCAATAGTGGACTCATTTGCAAAAAAATTGCCGATATGGGTGAAGGGGTGAAGGAGGGGGGGGGGAAATAATGCGTCCGAGACGCGCGAAAGCCGAGATTGAGACATTCTAATATCCATATCTTCTAAACTGTTAATGTCACGAAATTAAAACTAAATAAACATCTGTAGGTATACTAGGAGAATAGATCGGAAACAAATTTTTGAGTGTTGGCAGTGTCGTGCGGGGGTGGGGGGTGCAAAACTTTAGATTACCATATCTCACGAACCAATTGCACTAGTAAAATAACATTCGGTTTCTGTATTAAGGTTAACAAATAAAGTTTGATGAAAGTAAAATTTTTTATGAGGGAGGTGGAGCATGGAAGTAGAGGGGATACTAATTTTTCAAAAAACTCACGTCTCATATCTCAATAACAGTGTAAGATAGATGCTTCGAATTTTTACCGGAAGTAGCTCTAATAAACGCCTATCAGAAAAAAAAAGTTTAGGGGTGTGGGTGAGGGTGAAAGAGAAAAAGTTCCCATTTTTATATCTTGAGAACCTATAATGATACAAAACTGAAACTTGGTATTTGAATAGACATGTAGCAGTAGCCTGTTGGAAAAATATAATTTTTTATAAGGGTGGTATGGTACGGGGGTGGGGGGTGTTTTTTCTATCTATAGAACGACTTATGCTTGAAAGTTGAAACTCGGTATGTATATGTAAATCAACAAGAAAAGTAATTTATATAAAAAAATTTCAAATATCCATTGGCGTTCGGAAGAGGAGCGAAAAAAATTATTAGTGAAAATGGAATGCATATATTTTCACGATTTTCGTCATATCTATTAGGTCTTCCCAAATATTTAATTCATTTTTATTCTATGGCTTCTTCATATAAATACATAGAAAGTGTTTTCAAGATTTTTTGAAATTCGATTCCTTAGAGGGTGTAAAGGGGTTGTATACTTTTTCTGCCATATCCCCCAGGTCTGATCGATATAGAATATCTTTTCACTTTCATGTGCATGCGTAATAATCGCTTAAAACCTGTTTTTAAGCTTTTTCCTTTTTCAGCCCCTAAGACGGTATAAAAGGGTTGAACACGTTTTCACGATTTCGTCATATCTTTTAGAAGTGATAAGGAATTGAGTTGGTTTTTACTTTCTCGTGCTGTCTTCATATTTATTTATTAACTCCTTTCAGGATTTTTGGATATTCAACCCCCAAGTGGGTGTAAAGAGGTTGCATATGTTTTCACAGATTCTTACCTATTGCTTAGATCTGATGATATATCGAATTCAGTTTTACTTCTTAAGGTTTCCTATATAAGCGCCGCAAAGTCAATTTCAATATTTTTAGATATTCAATCCTAAGGGGTGTAAGGGGATTGTATGCTTTTCAAAGCTTCGACATATTTCTTAGGTTTGATGATATATTAAATCGCTTTTCACTTCCACACACTTTTTATATAATCGCCCACAAACTCATTTCTCAATTTTTCGATATTCGACCCCCAAGGGTTTGCATATGTTTTCACAATTTTTGCCAAAACTTAGTTCTGATTAGATATAAAATTGGTTATTACGGCATTTGATGCAACGACCTAAAAACCAATTTCAAGATTTTTCGAATTTCAAGAACCAAGGGGATGTGAAGAGTTTGCTTACGTTTTCACAAATTTTTCAAAATCTCTCGTACCTCATGAGATATTGAGAGATTGCTTCTTATGAAATTGTCTAAAAACCTGTTTCACAATTTGTGAAGTAATGGGTTGGAAGGGGAAGTATAATGGGCTTGTATACGTTTCCACAATTCGTCATATCATAAGTCTGATAAGGCAACAAATTGGTCTTTACTTCTATGGGCTTTTAGTATACATTATATACCGAAACTCGAATATACTACACGGACTTTTTTAATGTTTAATCGACTAAAAATCTCTATTTTAAATATTTTTATTTTAAGAACAAAATTAATTTTTCAAGAAATCTAATAATCTTGAAACAACTGATGATATACTCCGACTTTGACCCGAAAAATAATAAAGTTTCGCCCAGACCATTGGCAGATTTTTGTAATTTAATTTAATGGCTCACTTGATGTTATTTAGATGTAGAACCTAGATTCACGAAGTGTTCACATGGCCGGAAGTTTTATATATATGTAGGTACTACGGGGAAAAATCGTTCTAGACGAAAAAAGATTCGTTTCTCACGCTGACCGGTTAAGCGGCAAATCGAATTTCGGTCGACAGGTTCAAATAAGTATACTACCAAAACATCAATTTATTGGTTTGCAGTGTATAGCGTTTAACATGTCAGCTGCGCAATATGCGATGCTCGAGAATGTTCAAAACATTCAGCGAGCGATACTGCAAGTCGGATTATTGCAAAATGAATTAACATGAATTAAACAAATTTGTAAAAAAAAGCTTTTTATGACTAAATTAATATATTCATAAGCGGTTTATAATTGATTATGTGTAGATAGCTTAGTTGTATCTCCTGTGAAATATTTCACCAATACAAAAATATAAAGCATTTTCCTTATCTTTTCAGAACTCAATACGTCACAACTTGTCGCTTCACAATCGCTTCATGCGCGTTCAAAACGAAGGCACTGGCAAATCGTCCTGGTGGATGCTGAATCCGGATGCAAAACCTGGAAAATCTGTAAGACGGCGAGCGGCATCTATGGAAACTTCCAAGTACGAAAAGCGGCGTGGTCGAGCGAAGAAACGTGTCGAAGCGCTACGAAATGCTGGCGCAACTGGCCTGAATGACGCCACTCCGTCACCAAGTAGCAGCGTAAGCGAAGGACTCGACCATTTTCCGGAAAGTCCGCTCCACAGGTAACTATTGACTCTGAGACGTGATTTTTCGTCACAGTTTTGAACGCTTTCCATTTTGAAATTCGTTAAAATTTTTCGAAAATATTTCTTGAACTATTCAAATTTTTACGTACGGTTCTGCAAAGTAGAAGAAAAGTAGCTTTTAATGTGTGAGTAGATTTTTTTCATAGTTAGACGCAGCGTTTGGAATGTTTTAGGTGCACACTTTATTCTAGAAAATTTTGCACAGCTTCACAATTCGTCACTCCGACTTTTTTTCTGTTTTAAATTAATATTAACCTTTTAATTTATTTGTAAATATTTTTATTTTGTTGATTTTTATTATTTATTTATTTTATATTTTTTTTTAATAATTTTCGAAAATAGCGGTGGATTTCAACTTTCGCCTGACTTCCGCCAACGAGCATCTTCGAATGCTAGCTCATGCGGTCGCTTGAGTCCAATCCCAGCCGTGATAGGCGTCGAGCCGGATTGGAGTTTCCCAACGCAATCACCTTCGGACTATAACCAGACGACGTCATCGGTGACTGCAGCCCAAGCGAATGCCTTAGACCAGCTCGCAGGATCATTGGCCGACGAATTGACGTTTCATAATGATTTTCTGCAAGGGTCAGTTTCTTTTTGTTGCAATTTTTATTTTATTTTTTCACTTTTTCTTTTAAAATTTGTTAAAAAGTAACGTAGTGTTTGGCATGTATTTATTTAGTTTTCGTACAATTAATTAGTCTTGGCTGCATTAATTAATTTTGTTTTTACTCAAAAACAGTAGTTTATTTGTTTTTTTTAGTGTTTTAGTTTATTGCGTCTAATTTATACGACTTTATCATAGCGAATTTTTTTTTCTTTCCTCTTTTCCACCAACTGATCGTTCGGATGGAGTAGATTTACGGCAGCATCGGGCATTCACAATCAGCCCCCACCTCCATACCAGCCGCCACAACCGTACTCAATACACGCCACTGTCGCGCAATCTTACGGCATGCAAACGAATCAATGCCCACTTCATGGCTCACTACCCTGCACTTGTTTGCACAATTCCAGAGAAGTAGGGCAAATATCGGGCTTCGATTTTGACGAAGACGATTCTAATGGATTGGATTTCTTGCAGGGTATGTCGCCATCTTCGGGCACTGGTATGTCACCGTCGTATCCTCACAGCGAAGCGTCACCGGACACTTTAGGAACGTACAACACAGTTGTGATGGGATCTAGAGTAACGCCAAGGCCGCCATCAAATAGTCCGCCATTGACTCCAACATCGTTAAAAATGAACCAAAATCTAGAAGGTAAGAGAAAGGTTCATGGCTTTCTTTTCAAACTCCTGCGAACGCTGGTGTTGTCGCGATCAAAACCAATATATCGCCACGATCCTGGTAGTTCGAACGAGAACTGAATATTTTTTTTTAATTTTACAAATAACGTTTTATACGTATAAGAAAATTGTTTTTGTAGTAGAGTAAAATTGTAGTCAGTTGTTTTCCTTTGTCCGTTGTACACATATAATTCACTCGAGTACGTATAACACCTAACAAAATTTCAACTTCTTAGCATTAGTCGTTCAGAAGTTAAATAAGAAGTCTCCAGTGGCGGTTGAATTGGAATATTAAAACACGACTTTGTCGGACTAAAACTATATAAGTAAGGACGTCGGTTTACTGCGGAAAGTCATTAAGTAACATTTTGAAAACAAAAAATCACTAGTAACTGATGAATTTTTCCTCTGTAAAATGGTGAGGCCCAACCTCACTAGCCTCATGTGGCGCCACTGCAAGTCTCTCGATTTATTAAGTTACTTTACTCCAATGATCCTCTAAAAATTCATCCACTAACCTCTTCAAATATCGACTCTAGCTACTCTATCATGTAAACCGTTTTTATTTAAAAAATTTCTCATGACGATCTTATGCCAAACCTTTTTGACCATAATTGCTAACTTGGGACCATTTACCTCTGATTGTACCTGCACTTATTATAGTTTTTGGGATTTTCTCGCATTGCATTTCGACTGGATTTTTCCTTCTATCACGGATGATATGATATGGTTAGTTGACGATATTTTCATTTTTTCCAGATTGTTTTTCATTTACTAATAAATCTTTGATTTTAATTGATTCACCGAAAATTGTACGATTTCTAATTCACTCAAATTGATTCAAATTGGAATTATTCAGTTTGCAAATGTTGAAACTAAAATATACAACTACTGGATGATTTTGTTTAGAGGGTCGAAAACTCTGTTGTAATATTTCAACTTTCCACAATAATTCCGCTAATTGTTGTCTGGACTATTGCTCCAAAGGCGCCTTTAGAAAGGTACACCTGCATACCAGTCCGAAAATTGAAAAGAATATTTATTCACCTTTTCTGTACTTAGCAAAGATTTAGTGAAGAAAATTTAAGCAATTTTATAAAATTAAAGCACATCTCCCAGCCTATGCAGTTCCTTAAATATGCAATGCTAAACTTTTTGCCACTCTCTGCCATACGTTATTTCTATCCAACTGCATTTTAATATGTTAGAACTCCATACTTTTATTTTATTCAAGAAATTAAAATGATTTTTAAGGTAAACTGCTTTCCTGTACAACTGTGGTTTTTACTTCATCAGCATTTTGTATAGGGTTCATTATCTAATAACTTCATTATATCATCTAACATACAGATCATCGTCTGTTACAAAAAACTGCACTTATTTCCTTTAACTAAAATGTTTTTAACAACAACAACGCCGCAATAAGTTATATCGGGATCTGAAGCTGAACCACTTTCTAAACTATCTGAACTATCAAAAAACGGATCAAATTTAGTGTTTAGCGTTCAAATATAAAATATTTTTCTTATTCATTATCGCAACGAAAATTCAGTACTGTACAAGTATCGCAATATTTCTTATGAATGGAGTACTGAGATTAGATGTTCACTCAGTTCCTGATAACAGAATTCAGTCAGTATTCAAAATGGAGCTAGAGCTCTACATTGTCAGTGTTAGAAGGGTGAAAGAGTTCTGCTCGAGTTTAGCTTGAGTACATCAGAAACTTTGTCAAAATCCTTTTTTTTTCTTCTAAAAAACTTCCCTTTATTTCATCTTTCAGATAATTCGCCTTCGACGTTAATGGGCCAAGTCATAGAAGCGTTGAACAGTCAACCACAAATCGATGAATTCAATCTCGACAGTTTTCACGGCGGATTAGAGTGCAACGTCGAAGAGGTTTGTTTGTAAATACACCGCACTAAAGCAATTATGCCCTTACCTTTTTAACAATTCAATTCCTTTCCCGTGTTTATCACATTTCCACAGTTAATCCAGCAAGAGCTCAGCATCGATGGACTCCTCGACATCAACATCCCAATAACAACTTCCAATCAGAATTCAACATCACACACGAATACTCAGCAGGCGCCCACTACCACCACGATAGGAACCCTCGGACTGCCACAGAGTCAGACAACAAATTCGCCGCACACAAAAGTACAATATTCGCAAACAAGTGTCACACCACCCTCGTGGGTTCATTAAATCGCGGAACCCTGCGGTAAATGTTAAGTTAAATAGAAAAAATGAAGAAAAAAAGAGAAGAAAACTATTTAAAAAAAAAAAAGAAATAAAAATAAAAACAATTGATAAAAAGGAAAAGTAAATAAAAAAATAAATAAAAATAAAAACAAGGTAAGTAGAGTTACAGTTCAGTTCAGTTGCCTGTCGAATAGTCGACACGTGGTATCTTGTTAAAAAAAAAAACCGTTTAAATTAAATTGAAAATAATTGAAATGTGGGATTCTTCTGCGTCCTTTGTTGTCTATTAAACGCAGAAGACCGAGACCCTTTTTTACTTTTTGTTTTTCGTTGATCCCTACTTGTGTTCACTGTTTTGTTAAACGAAATCAATTTTTTTACTTTTAAATATTAACGATATATTCAAAATTGAGCGACCGTATGGCAAGTAGGGGAACGAGTCATGTATGAAATTTTGAAATTCAATAATTTGTATAAATTATGTTTAAATAAAAAGAAACGCACTATAGAGCTTAGGGTGAGATTGTAAAATTAGTAATTAAAAAATAAAGTCATAACACAATGTGAATCTGTTTTTTTTTTGTTAGTAAACACATCCTTTCTGAAATTACAAAGAAAGAAACGCGCCCTTTATTGTAATTTCAGGAAGAAATTACTGGGGCTAGGATATGCCCATGAAGTTTCGCATGTTTCATATGGAGGATACGCACTTTTGCTAAAAATTTATTATTTAGGGATAACATCATGGACATAGGTATATTTTCGAGATCATTGGTTTATTTATCATTTTGATCGGCGCCAAGCCAAACAACTGCGTACAGGTGATAGTCTTTAGAATTTAAAGAGGAGCAATTTATTCTAAACATTTTTTATCATCCTTGTAGGAGACTTATGTAAATGAATATCAAAATTCCGGCTTTATCCAGTTCAAAGCAAGACCTTTGAGCTTTGATTTTTTCATGGATCAGAATAGCTACACCTCTGGATGCAGTGGATATGGGAGCAAAACACGCGTACTATCATTACATAGCAGCGCAATACAAAAAGATGCACTACCAGGAATCTGGCTCTGTCATCGATTACAATGTTTTCTCGCGGTTACGAACTCTTTGTAAAATAAAAATTAAATCTTGCTACATGGAATATATGCTTAGTGTTGAAAATAGTATCACCACCAATGCCAAGGCTTTTTGGAACTATGTAAATTCGCTTCGCTCGAACAATGTTTTGCCATCATATATGTATGCTAATGACAAGACTGCATCTGATCCATCCAATATTGTGGAGTTGTTTTCTGATTTTTTTTCTAGTGTATACTCTGATATTACTTCAAGTACACCTTCTCCTAGTGTGTCCATCCGCCCCGGCAATCTTAGCTTTAATCTCTCAACTCTTAGTGTTGATATTTCAGAGGTCTCCTTAATGCTGGACAATCTCGACGTAAATAAAGGCATGGGTCCAGATGGTGTACCTCCATTGTTTCTATGGAGTTGTAGACAACACTTAGCACAACCTCTGATGTACCTATTCAACTTATCCCTTCAGTCGGGTATTTTTCCAGTATTGTGGAAAAACTCTTATGTTACACCTATTCACAAGTCAGGAGATAAGAGCAACGTTCACAACTACAGGCCTATATCTATACAGTCTACTGTCGCTAAAATTTTTGATGCAACTATAACTACAAAACTAACTCCTCTGATCAGAAATTATATAACGCCTAATCAGCATGGCTTTCAAAAACGCAAGTCCACATTGACAAATCTTTTACCTTACATCGAGACCATCCACCGTGCAATGGATAAGCATTCACAGGTGCATGCCGTTTACACTGACTTCTCAAAGGCGTTTGATAAAGTGGATCATTGTTTACTTATTATTAAACTAGCTAATCTGGGTGTTTCCGGTTGATTTTTAAGCTGGATACGTGACTACCTTTGTAATCGTTCCTGTGTTGTAAACATTAAAGGTGCTAAATCGGATCCTTTTGTGATTAAATCAGGTGTGCCACAATGTTCACATCTTGGTCCTCTCCTTTTTTTAATTTTTATTAATGATATTTCCTTTATTTTTTCTGAAGTAAACTTTTTACTATATGCAGATGACCTTAAGATTTTTAAAATAATTAATTCCCCTAGTGACTGTGATATTATTCAGAATAATCTGAACTCTCTTGTCGATCGGTGTGTCAACAATCGGTGGCCTTTGAATATATCCAAGTGTAACTACATTGTTTTCCACTGATTGCGTACTTTTATATGTTTTAATTATAGTATAAACAATTGCTCATTGCCGCTTGTTGATGTCGTTAAGGACCTGGGCTTGTTACTCGACTCAGCACTAACATTTATTCCGCATTTCAAAAAGATATGTAGCTCAGCCCGAAGAATGCTTGGGTTTGTTATTCGTAACAGTCAGGATTTCAATAATATTCGGTCTTTGGAGGTTCTTTACTGCTCTCTTGTGCGCCCACACCTAGAATATCTGTCAGTTATTTGGAACCCTCATTTCCAAATTCATTGCTCTAATATTGAAACTGTTCAGCATAAATTTCTACGCTACATTGCCTACAAACTTCACGTACCATCAGCGGTAATCGATTATGATAGTCTGCTAACATATTTGAACCTCGCGAGCATTGCCTTGTACAGAATCATCAATAACGAGTTAGATTGTCCCGACTTTCTACAATTCATCAATTTCAGAGTCCCAAGTTATTCGTCGTGGTCAAATGAAACATTCTATGAATCGCGTCACAGAACCTGCTATGCCAATAACAGTCCAGCGAATCGATTAATGAGATCTGCAAATAAGCAATCTACGAACCTGGATATTGTTAACACCAGTGTTCACCATGTCAAGTCACTATGATTATTTTATATTATGCTTTTTATTTCTTTTCCTATTTATTTTTGTCTTACATGTTTCTTTTTGATTCCTATTTATTTTATTCTTAGTGTAGTTCATATATACTGCTAAGTTTTCATTCACATATTTTTAAATGTTACTATTTTATTACGTTGGTGTCCATAGTTAGTTATAAGTTATTATTACCTTTTTAGTTTTTATTATTCTATTGTAAATTATTATTATTATTCTTATTCAGTCTATATTCAAGGGTCACGGCCCGTTAATAAATAAATAAATTCTCACTGCTTGCTTAGCACTTCAAAAAATATTGCCAATTAGCCGAGATCCGAATACGAAAAATGTCGAACCAGATTTCAGTAATACCATGGATATACTACTTGTATACAAATTACATTATTCAAATCATGATATACCATACAAGATGGCATGATACACAGCACATACATGTTATACTTGTAGAAACCGGACCATCAGATCGCACGCAAAAATTAAAACTCGCTCAAACAATTCTACCTGACGGAAGGATAGAAAAATCCACAACTGCCATTCATTGAAATTTCAGTTGATTTCAGTTTTAGATGGCGCTGATGGCAGTTAAAAGAAGGCTGTATCAGCTAAAATCATCGAATTTATATACAAGGAAAGAGGTTGGATATTATGTAGATATCAGCTCGTTGACGTACTATATGTGTATTATTGGGTGATACACTGGTGATATTGACGATATTATGATTTGTATACGAGCTGTGTATCCAAGGTACCACTGCCACCGAAATGGTACTGCTCTGGAAGAGGGTCAATTCACCAATTGTTTCGCAATTTAGAAAAAAGCACATTCATTTGATTTTCATTTCGCTTACCTGGCTGTATCAAATAAAAAGGGATGTATGTATATGTAATAGATAAAAGCTATTTTGGTTGCATCCTTAATTTCAGTGCCCTGTAGACATAAACGCTTATGAAAGAACCTGCGGTGCATATATGGAACACGTAAGATACGTTTGAAAGGGAGTTAGTCATAAGACGTACAAAGTATAAGCATTTGTGAAAATAACTGTCCTTAAAGCAGTGAAATATTCCGAATTGATGTAGTAATTTTACATATTTTGATTAAATTTAACAAAATTACGAGTAATTCTTAAAAGTTTGTATTTTTAAACATTTTCGTCAAGAATTTAATGGATGGAAAGTAAAATTACATTGTGTATAAAATTACGCATTTTGCATGTAATTGTAAGTAATTTGTTTTTTTTTTGTGATATATATTAGGTTGCTGCAGATGAAAAGTCGTTTTTGGTAGTGCAATTTCAAACAACTGTAACTTTTATAAAACTTAATTTTATTAATCAAAATAGGCACCTGCGCATGCAATACACTTCTCCCAACGAGATACAAGTGCATTTATACCAGTTTAGTAGAAGTCCGACTTTCTAGAGCAACGAAAGTCCTCGAAGGCACTTTTGATGGCTGCTTCTTTATCGAATTGTTTGTTCGTCAAAAATTATCCAAATGTTTAAAAAAGTGGTAGTCGGTTGGCGAAAGGTCTGGTGAGTATGGTGGATGAGGAAGAGTCTCATACTGCAACTCGTTTAATTTTTGGACCGTTGTTCTTCAAACATCAGGCCGTGCGTTGCCATGAGGCAGTATAACTCAATCTCTGTTGACCGATCTAGGCCGTTGAACACGCAATTTTTGATGCATTTCATCGAGTTGGGCAAAATAATTCTCTGCATTAATGGTTTCACCACGCTTCAAAAAGGAATAGTGAATAACTCCAGCTGCAGACCACCAAACAGTCACCATTATCTTCTTTGGATGAAGTTTCGGTATGTGTTTTGGGGTCTCATCAGCATTCAACCATTGTCCCGATCGGCGACGATTGTCGTACAGTATCCACTTTTCATCACATGTCACTATTCTGTTCAAAAACGGATCGTTTCTCTTCCGGGAGAGCAGGGAACTGCAAATTTTCAGTCGAGGCGTCATGTTTTGCTCAGTAGGCTCATGCGGAACCCACTTATCAACCTTTTTGATTTTTCCAAGCTAATGCAAGTGCCGGCAAACTGTCGAATGGTGTTCGCCCAATTTCTTGCAATGTCCCTTACAGTTTGGCGTGAGTCAGATTCCACTAAAAAATTCAGCTCGTCCTTGTTGATCGCAGGTCCTGGGTGACCACGTGGCTCACCATCGCTGTGTGATTCCGTATCAGTTTTCAGTTTTCGGTTGCCTCCATTGCTCTGTGGCCAAGTTTAAATTCATAAAGGAAAATTACCCGTTTTTGACTCGAGTCTATTTTTTTTTTTTTTTTTTTTCTGTCCGATCTCAATGAATTCTAAAACTGAATTTAATTTTATAACGCACTTCCGGATTTTATCAAAACTGCGGAAACCAGCACGAAATATACTAAGATGCTGAAAAGCTACTTAAAGAGGAATCCTGACGTGGCTGACATACAGTAGAGTCTGTCGGACACTCAGCATAGCTGGGTGAACTCCAGCGACACGAGCTGGGTAAACGCTAACTGGACAGGTAGGACCAACATGAGGCTGAATATGGACATGATTAACTGAAGAGGAGTAATCTTATACATATAATTTCTTTTCACCCTTGTTTCTTCATTCACTTAACTTGTTAGCTACTTTTTATTATATTTTACCTATTTTTTTATTTTTCATTTTCACTGTTATTTCAATTTATTTCTTAATTTGTTTATATTTAGATTTTTCTTAAATCTTCTTTTATTAATCATTTGGAATATTTCTTTTATTTTGGCATCTTTTTTGAATTATTTATACCTAACAAAATTATTACAATTACTACTATTATACTACACTAATTTATATTTACGATTCACTTTTGTAAACATAATTATCTACTTTGGATTTATTACCACTACTTCCATTATAGCAGTCTTTGCTGTCTGGGAAGTACAGACGAATAATGCAACTACGAACTATTACTATTTGTATGAAATATTGTAGATAGAAAGAACTATTGAAATAAATTGAATTTAAAAAAAAAATTACTCCATGAGTAAATGTAGGGGTATTTATAGTTCAATACCCAATACCACTTGTGCCACCTGGCTGCAGTTTGAGACATGAAAATCGCAACTGACTTCACTTCATAGAGAAAAACGACATTTCATCTGCAGCAACCTAATATTAACTTGACCGCTTCGTTGTTTAATTCAATTGTTTCGAGGTTTTATTTAAGTCGTGATTTAAAATTAAAAAGAATATAATGTTTATACTGTATGATGTTTGTGGCTTTAAAACAAAAAAATTAAATTTATATAATAAACATATAGTGTTTTACACTTTCTACTCTTTTGACTTATATCCTGGTTTTTTCTCAATTATCATGTGTTGATTGATCTCATTGAATTTTTCCAATTGTCGATTGCTGTGTCCTTTGCCCTTCAAAATACTTCTGGAAAATCATCCGTCGATCATTCGCTTGAAATTTATTTATTTATATTATCAATAAATTAATAATAATAATCAGCAAACATAAACATGTCACCTTTTTGTAGTACATATTAGTTTTACCACACCGTTTGTAATTTTACGCATTGTAAAATTTTGCCTTTCAGAGTTTAGTGCCTACTCTGAAAGTAAAATTTTTTTATTGTGTACTAACGCAGCTACTTTGTGTTGCTTATTTTATTGCGACATCAATGCAAGATAAATTTGCGTTGAACAAATTTTAATCGCTTTAAATCCCAGCTGCATTCAACTAGTAAACATCACAACTCAACAACCTTCCTATCGCGATAACGACGAATTTATGTAAATACGATTAATTAATTTGACAGATACTACACCCTCATTCGCGTACACTCGTTTAGTTCAAGGGGTTGCGTATGGAAACAACTGGCTTAACTCCTAGTGACATCTTTCTCGCTGCATTGTGGTCCTTACAACATTATCTTGTCCTTTCGATCGCTCCTCATTTAAAATTATCTCGACTCCTTCAATAATTCACACGTCGCTTCGCATTTATCGCTTAGCTAAACTCCACTTGACACTTGAGACGATTCAACGTGCTCAATTATGAAAGCAGGACGAATAAGAAGGGAAGAAAGTGGTTTAATGTGCGACTTAGAAAAGGACCCTGCTCTGATTTATTATTTATTTATAGCAAGCGGCAATGTGTATTTTGTATTTAAGGTCAAATAAAATAATATACGAAAATTGGTATGAGCTTTGAACGGAAGTCTTTATTCACACTTTGATTAAAGTTACAAATCATGATACCTGGAAGCGATACGTGCAAATTTACTGTTGTATGGTATACAACGTACGAGTTTTCGGACGCGAAAGGATTGTGGAATAAATAGTGAACGATTTTTTTACATTTATAATAACTGTGAAATATTTAATGGATATTTTTTAAAATTTTAAACGATTTTCTTGTCCCTTACTTCACTAGCTTGATTTTGGAACCAGTTTTTATCGGTTGTATGATACTGAAAACAACATCCCGAAAAGAAATTCTAAAATGAAAAATTGAACAAAAAAATCTTGAATAAAACACATAATAGCGCCACGCTCATGCATGTAATTTATTTTCGGGATTTTGAGATTTCAATGTGGAAAAACGATTTGTTGACCATGACTTTCTTTCTACTAATTTGAATCTTTAATTTGCTCAGTAAATTAATTTTATCTTCTAAACATTATAATATAATTTTTTGGTGAATGTTTTCACAGTACATGTTGAAATGAAAATACAAGTTTTCCGGGTTCAATACTGTTCTTATTTATTTTGCGTGACGTTTCGGACTCGACTGAGTCCATTTCCATTTCTGGAGCCACTAACCTAAAGACCTGCATGAACTGTATTAGTACTGTGATGGTTGTTTTTTGTAATTTAAGAGTAGCAATCCATTTAAGTCATTTTCAAAAAATTACTCGAAATACGTATCGAAATTGCATCGTTACGATGATAAATTAAGCAGCGAATACAGAAATGATGCTTACCGTTTCAAAACATATTAGCAGAGACCCGAACCCGCCAAGTGCCACTACGTCCCACACAGTATGCAGCAAGCATTCGTTTCGAACGAGATTTCATTCACATCAAAAGCTTAATCGTCTTTGTTGGTTCCGAAATTTTTTCCAGAAACGCATGTAATTGAAATTTAAGCGGGAAAGTATACTTACAGTCCCGCTCAAATTTCAATTAACACGAAGTGCTGCGATGAGTTACATTGGTAATAAATATATAAAATATATAAAACCATCTTTAAATTGGATTAAAAAACACTGTATTCAATTTTTTTCAGCATTCTATGTTTCAAGATTTTTATTTTTTTTTTAAATTTGGTCCTTTTGCGATTTTCTAGATTTATATGTGATCGCGTTTTATCACTCTGTTGGCGAACGATTTGAAAAATGTTGTTCTTTTCCTTCTGTAATTTTTACGCAAACATTTTTGACCACTTGAGATTTAAAATTACTAATTGAAATTGGCTAGGCTTAGGCTCACTAGCTCGAGCCCCTACTTAGATTGGATTAACCGTCAAGTCTAAACTTTGTTAGTAGTGGGAATGTGAATGAGTACTGTTTTTGATTCCCCAAGGAAGAGAATCGGATTGGAGGGCCAAACAATGTGTTTGGAGAGCTCGTAAGTTAGAATCAAGACATTTTAAATTCACACTTCATGCCACAAAGTTGAGATTGAATATTGTAATCTGGAAGCATCACAACTTCTAGATCATGGGTCCTGGATGGGATCTGCATTTATTATACCTACTTTATAAAGGGTGTTTTTTTAGGTGCATGAGAACTATCGATATCGATAACTGTTGTTTGACAGCTGAGAATGTCAAACTGTGTTGACATTTCGGCTCAGTAAGGTTTGGCAAGTCATCATGAATCGTTTAACGCCAGAACAACGCTTCCAAATTGTGGAAATTTACTTTGAAAAAAATAAATCTGTTCGCGAAGTTCATAGAGCACTTCGTCCATTTTACGGTCAACATAATCGGCCTAGTGAGCAAGCAATTCGTGCAGTTATTGATCGTTTTCGCACTAATTTTACTCTTCTCTTAACGAATCACCATTACATCCATTAAAATTGACTGTTTGGTGCAGTTTACACGCTGGCGGCATCATCGGTCCTTATTTCTTTCGAAATGAGGAAGGAGCTGCCGTTACGGTGAATGGCCAGCGCTATGGAGCCATGCTGACTGAATTTTTGTTTCCAAAAATTAATCAGCTAAACATCACCGACATTTGGTTCCAACAAGACGGCGCAACTTGCCATACAGCGCGCTTAACAATCGATTTATTGCTAAATCAATTTGGTGACAACTTGATTTCCAGAAGTGGTTCTGTTAACTGGCCTCCTCGTTCGTGCGATTTAACGCCTCTGATTACTTTTTATGGGGCTATATTAAGTCATGCGTTTATCCCGACAAACCAGCCACTCTTGAAGCATTGGAAGCCAATATTCAAGCCACTATTGACGCCATACGGCCAGATTTATTGGAAAAAGTAGTCAAAAATTGGACTGATCAAATGGACCATGTAACTCGTAGCCGCGGCGGACATATGACGGAAATCATATCTAAAAAATAAATGCCATGAAATTATCTACCAGAATATAATAAAAAAATTTCATTCCAACAATATTTCTGTCTTGTATTATAATTTTAAGTTCTCATGCACCTAAAAAAACACCCTATACCATACACAATGCTACTAAATAATGATGGGATTTATATTTTAGTCGGCTACAGCCAGATTTACTTGATTCCTTGTCCAGTTATTCCAAAGCGCAAACATGTAATTTTACCAAAAAAAAACCTAATCACGTACCGCTTTTTGTTACTTTCAAGACTCCCACAATTTCTTCGCTCAATAACGATATTCCCATAAAGATATTTAAATATAAATTAATTAAATGCCTGTTCCGGTTGCAATCACTTCACTTCATTTAAATGCTTACGGGCAGAGTCAGATGCAACCCATTGTTGCATCAAATTCTTCTCCAGCTGAAAGAACAACAAAAAAAATCTTAAGTTAATTTGTACCCATCAAGTCCTCTTTTAATTTACGCGACTACGATAAAAAGTCTTAAGACATTCGTCAGCCAGTTCATCCGGAGGAGTTTTTCTCAAATATTTCACTCCAGAACATTCTTCGGAAAATTATTTTCTACTGGTTGGTGGCCGCACATTTTTACCGAATTCGAAATTACCTGATTTAATCAGAGCCGTACCAACCAACGAAAGAATTATAAAACTTTTTCGAAAGAATTTAAAGGATAGAAAAAGTACGGATTAAGGATATAAATTCAATTATGGCCGGTGGAGGACAAAGTGCAAAGAATGTGACCGTCCGAAAGTAATTTTTTAGGGTGGATCGACTTCGATTTTTGGGCGAGGATTTTTGAAACTGAATTAGAACGATTGAAATTTGTCCATTTCCAATAAGGGAAATAACGTAGAAAACAATCACTGATTGTCGCATTCAATGCGGCGTGTAAGTCGCGAGAAGCCTGAGATATTTTTGGTTTTTCAAATTTTTGGGAACTAGTTGCAAAAAAACCTAAAGATTTTCTCAATTTAAAAAAATGTATTTTATATTTTTTTTTACATTTACAAAAAAAATACCGAATATAAAAATACCGAACTGCTAGTCCATTCCCTACTCCTCTCCTACAAAGGTAAATGTTATTTTTCCTCAATTTTAACAATTTTTTAAAAACTTTAATATTTCAATTTTTAAAGTTTAAGAAAAACAAACATAAAATTTCTATCTATACCTAGAACAACAGTTTTATTGTGCTTTAAATAAATAAATACTTTATTCCTCGTCTACTGGTGCAAAATTTTAAAATTGAAGGATTCATTGCTCTAAGGTGATAAGCAACAAATTTAACTTTTTGATAGGAATTCAAGATAAATTTTTTATTTAATTTCAAAGTTTGAGTGGTAGTGCTCCAAACCTATTGTAGATTCTTGCTGCAAATTCGCAGAAGATATTGAGCGGTTGTAAGCATCTCAATTTGTTTGCAACACGCATAAATCGTTGCACATTTTAAATGTAGCACAACTTCGAAGCAAATGATTTCGTTTAACTATAATTTTTTTCACCAATTTGAACTGTTTTGTTTTTCTTTTAATTTGTAAGGAAGGTTTTAGCAATCTTTAAAAAGTCTGTAAATTGCGAGCCTAGTTAAAAAATGAAATTTGTAATTTAGATCTACGGTGATTCGAAAGGGTAAGGCGAAAGTACTTAGTTGATGTACCAATTATAATTTTACTTTATTCTCTTATTAATGCGTTTTGCGCTCCAGAGCATAATTGTAACATTATAACAGTTTTAATTTAGTTTTCTCAAGGTATGAACAAACCTTGTGCAGTAGAATCGTTCGGCTGCTTCTACAAAAGTCTGACTACAACGAATCTTTTTATACAATGCCGTTTTCAATATATTCGTAAATGCATCAAGACTAACTTTTTTTCGAATTAGTAAAAAATTTCAAGAAGTTTTTTTTGAGTTTCAGTGTCAAAACAATCAGTGAAGACCACCGCATGTAATCCCTGGAGAAGATGCTGTAGGACTTAATACAAGGTGAACTGGTGAAACAAACTGTGTTGACCTTGTCTCATTTCAATTGCGTAAGTCGAATAGCGTCTTCTCTAGTCGGTGATGCGTGCATTTCAAAATCAGCTCCCAAATCATTGAATTTCGATTGAAAACAATTCCGAATAGGCATTGCTGCTGAATAAATACAACGACGGTCCAGACTGCTCAAATGACTCGTATATTTTCGTTTAAAATTTATGTTTCTCATGAAAACAGCGCTTCCATCGAATCAAAGGTAGTTTGTCTGCCAAAATTCAGTACATCCTCTAAAAGACTTAAAAGAAATTAATAGAATAAAGTGAGTGTTTTTATGTTGCGTGTCTTCTGCATCGTATAACCAGTAATATTCAAAAGGCGTTATAAATAACTTAAATTCTGCGAAACTTTTTCGCCACTTTCTTATTTAGTACAAACAAAATGGACAAGCTTCGCAATAATATTGAACTAAATATTATTCTAGAAAAAAAAGTATATCGATCTCATGCCTTCTTAAACGAAAGTTTCCTTTCTCTTGCTGACATTCTTTTTCTTTGCCGTAAAGAAAATCTTCTTTCAATTCGTTTCTCATAAACTTTTCTTTTTTAGCTTGGCTGTCATGGTACCATCGTCCTCTAATTGAATATCTTTAGCCGAGCGATCTAAGGAAAACCACGTGAAAATACCAAGAGAAAAGTCCTTTTTCATATTTAAAAAAAAATAAGTAGGCACTTTCAAGTCTCGAATCAATTGAAAAGGAAAACGTGGCTTTCCTTTCTCATTTAAAAAAAAGGTAAAACCAAAACAATACCAACGCTTCGAAAGGAAGTGAGGATCGACAATCATTTGTTACCGTTCCAGGTAAATCGCCAATCTAGTGCTATTCCGTATCGCCGTCCTTATTTCGTAGCAGACAGTCTTCACAATTACGTCTTATGTAGGTCTGATGGGAAGACAACTCCTACTCGTAAGGATATGGTTCGTATCTACTTCCCATGCAACAAGTGAAACATGTATTTTTTTTCGGTCTCGCTAAATGTGCAGTTCCGACACAGAACTGAGTTTATCTGCGACTCTGAGAAATGGAAGATTCCTTTCTGTCCATTGTTATCCGACCTAAGGAGATATCATAAATTATTTCAGCCATTCACTGTTTTTTTCCTCCTTAAAGAACATCACTTGTATGTATCCCTTTCAATTAGGGAGTTAACAGTTTCGCCTTTAAAGTCCTGACAAGAAAAGATTTTTCCCACTGAACAAACAAAATCTACATTCCCTGTGTAATTGTGGATTTAATTAAAAAATGGTGTTCTTTATGTCAGGATTATTCTTGCAAGTTGAAACTTAAAATTTTTATAACGGACCCAAGCAATGATTTTCATTAGCAGTGGTGATCAGGAATGGGGCTGGGAAAAGCAATGTTCCCTGGTGATTGAAGACACTTTAATTTTCTTGTGTTGAACGGTTTTGTTAATCTGGAAACATTAGGACAGCCACTAAAAATAAAAGCTGGCTGTGGCGTATCATGGGAGCAAGGTGCAACAGAATTTGGATTGCGATATCTTACAAGCTATTAAAAAAAAATCTGCCAATGGTCTGGGCGAAACTTTATTATTTTTGGGTCAAAGTTCGGGAGCGGTCAAAGTCGGAGTATATCATCAGTTGTTTCGAAATTATGAGGTTTCTTGGAAAGTTAGTTTTGTTCTTAAAAAAAATATTTAAAATAGATATTTAGCCGATTAAACGTTGGAAAAGCCCGTGTATGGTAGACTATTCAAATTTCGGTATAGCGAGTAAAAGCGAATTTCCTGCCTCATCAGAATTAAGAGATATGACGAATTGTTAAAACGTATATAAAGCCATTAATTTCACTTGGGGTTTGAATTTCGAAAAAATTGTGAAACCGGTTTTTAAACGATTTCATAAGAAGCAACTTGAGATCTCATGAGACACGAGGGATTTGAAAAATTTGTTAAAACGTAAGCAAACTCTTTACACCTTGGTTCTTCAAATTCGAAAGAACGTGAAATTGGTGTTTATCATCAAATGCCGCAATAACTTTCATATCTCATCAGAACTAAGGGATGGCAAAAATTGTGAAAACATATGCAAACCCTTGGGGGTTGAATATCGAAAAATTGAGAAATGGGTTTTGTAGGCGATTATATAAAAAATCAATGGAAGTGAAAAGCGATTTAATATCTCATCAAACCTAAGAAATATGTCTAAGCTTTGAAAAGCATACAACCCCCTTACAAGCCTTGGGATTGCATATCTAAGAATACTGAAATTGACTTTTTGGCGCTTATATAGGAAACCTTAGGAAATAAAAATGAATTCGATATATCCTCAGATGTGCAACCTCCTTACACCCAGTTGGAGGTTAAATATCCGAAAAAACTTAAAAACAGGTTTTAGGCGATTATTACGCAAGCCCTTGAAAGTGAAAAGATATTCCATATCTGATCAGACCAGAGGGATATGGCAGAATTCGTGAAAGAATAAACAACCCCCTTTCCACCTTTTTATATGTCGAATTTCAAAAAATCCTGAAAACAGTTTCTAGGCATTTATATGAAGAAGCAGTGAAATAAAAATTAATTTAATATTTGGGAAGACCTAATAGATATGACGAAAACCGTAAAAATATATGCACTCCATTTTCACTGATCATTTTTTTTGCCCCCTTCTCCGAACACCAATGGAAATTTGAAATTTTTTTTTATCTACATTACTTTTCTAGTTGATTTACATATACATACCGAGTTTCAACTTTGTAGCATAAGCCGTTCTATAGATAGGAAAAACACCCCCACCCCAGTACCATACTACCCCTATAAAAAATTTATAATATTTTTCGAAGATGCTACTACTATAGCTCTATCCAAATACTAAGTTTCAGCTTTATATCATTATGTGTTCTTGAGATATAAAAATCGGAACTTTTTCCCTTTCACCCTCTTCCACCCTCACCCTCTACACCCACACTCCAAAAAATTTTTTCTGCTAGGAGTCTATTAGGCCTACTTCTGGTAAAAATTTTAAGCATCTATCTTACACCGTTCTTGAGATATGAGACGTGATTTTTTAGAAAAATTCGTATCCCCTCCACTTTCTTGATCCAACGCCCCTTAAAAAATTTTACTTTCAACAAACTTTATTTGTCAACTTTTATACAGAAACCGAATTTTATTTGTCTAGTGTAATTGGTTCGTGAGATATCGTAAGCTAAAGTTTTTCACCCCCCACCCCCGTACGCCACTGCCCCCACTCAAAAATTTGCTTCCGATCTATTCTCCTAGTATACCTACAGATATTTATTATATTTCAATTTTGTGACGGTAACCGTTTAGGAGATATAGATTTTAGAATGTGTCGATCTCGGCTTTTTTGCGTTTCGGACGCATTATTTTTAACCCCACTCCCACACCCCTTCACCCATATCAGCAATTCTTTTGAAAATGGGTCCACTATTAAAGCTCTATATAAATTTCATGTTTCAGCTTCGTAGCATAAGCGGTTGCTGAGATCTAGAATCCAAAATTTTCCGTCTAAAACGCTTCCCCCACCTCGCCCCTTACACCCCCACCTTTCAGAATTTGGTCACTTTAGGGGGCCTGCGCACTCTACTCAGGAAAAAAAATTCAACTAAATAGCTCATAGGGTTTGGATGCTACGAGCCTTCAAACAATTTTGTGTACACTGGTAGACGTGCGGCGTACGGCGGACAGACGGACTGAATTTTTTTTTTGCTCTTTTCGTGTCTACTAGTCATGAAACGTAAATTTTTTTTTTTTAAAAATCGATCACAATACTGTATTATTGAAATAATAAAGTAAAACAATAGTTTTAATGAGATGTACGAGTAGAGCACACAAGCGGGGGATTCAAATTATCTGGAAAACCATATCATATGGTCTATTTCAAGAAGAATTTTTGCAGTAAGTTGATTGGGTGCTGAAATTTTTGAATGGGCTATAAGGGAAACCATCTGACTCGCTACATGAGGCTAGTGAGGCTAAGCCTCACCATTTTACAGAGGAAAAAGTCATCAAGCTACTAGTGATTTTTTGTTTTGACAATGTTACTTAATGACTTTCCGCAGTAAATCGACGTCCTTACTCATATAGTTTTAGTCCGACAAAGTTCTGTTTTAATATTCCAATTCAGCCTCACCTGCTAAGAAAGGTACGAGCCGCCACTGCTTCAGAGCCAATGATGATAGAGTATTGAAGCTTGGGATATGAATAAAGTTGTTACAGTCGTTTCGAAGTATTTGTTTTAATGGGATATGAGAGCAAAGGTTCTTTCTATCTCGTTTACGGATTGTGCTAGAAAGTTGAAAATTGGCACTGAAAAATGGCGCAAAACCGAATACTCAAAATTATGCCCTATAATATAAAGAACGAAATAAGCTTTTAATTTCGAAAATAGTCGAGGTCTTAAAGATGAAATTTGATTTTTTCGCCCGGCAATATCTCTTGATTTGTTATTTCAATAAACAAAAATTTTAATATCCAAATGTACATATTGTTCAACATAAAAAATTCCCAACCTAAAATTTGCACGAACTCATTTAAAAAAAAAATGGAAAAAATTTTAGCGAATCGCAGGTGAATTAAAACTAAATCATGGAAAACATGTCGTGCTTGTAGCTCATCAAAAAACGTCGTAAATTTTCACTGTTGGTTTTAAATGTAGCACAACTTCGAAGCGAATGATTTAGTCTAACTATAATATTTTTTTCCATCAATTTAAACTGATTTTTTTTCTTTTAATTTGTAAGTAATGTTTTAGTGATCTTTAAAAAGACTGTAAATTGCGAGCTGTGCACTTAGTAAAAAAAATGAAGCTTCTAATTTGGATCTACGGTTATTCGAAAGGGTAAGCCGAAAGTATACTTAGTTGATGTACCAATTATAATTTTACTTTATTATTTTAGTTTTGCGCTCCAGAGCATTATTGTAACAGTTTTAATTTAGTTTCCTCAAGGTATGAACAAATCTTGTGCAGTAGAATCGTCCGGCTGATTCTACGAACTGAAAAAAATTTGGCGAATCGCAGGTGAATTAATACTTATTCATGAAAAACATGCCGTGCTAGTAGCTCATCAAAAAACATTTCACATTTCACTGTTGGTGAGGAAAAATTTAATTCAAAATAATAAATATGTAAATATGTAGCCATCTCGATGACGATCCACCTAGGTGATTCACGTATTTCATTTTTAAATCTTATGGACGCCAAATGCTAGAAAGTAGAACATTTAAAAAAATGTTCACATGTAATTACTAATTTTTTGGTGAATGTTTTCACAGTACATGTTGAAATGAAAAAACAAGTTTTCCGGGTTCAATACTGTTATAATTTATTTTGCGTGACGTTTCGGACTCGACTGAGTCCTTTATCGATAAAGGACTCAGTCGAGTCCGAAACGTCACGCAAAATAAATTATAACAGTATTGAACCCGGAAAACTTGTTTTTTCATGTAATTACTAGTTGAACATTAGAGGGGCAGAGTTAAAGAGTTTGAAGAAAATGGGGAATAAGAAAAATTTTCTCGACGCAAATTGCAATGAAAAGTTTGATGAAGTTGAGAATTTGAGGTTAAAAAAGCGGTTTTCCATTAAATTAATAATAATAATCAATGGCACAACAGCCCAAATTGGGCCTAGGCCTGGAAGTAATGCTAGAGTTACTTCATTACTAGACCAACGGAACACTAGGAGGTGAAGTGATCAGCCAGCCACACGCTCGTCCGTGATTATTAATTACCCCGATTTTAACTCAGGTACTCATTTACAGCTGAGTGTACTGGTAGTCCGGCACCCAATCCCCTTCTCGAAAATGACTTGTCGGCAAGCAGATTCGAACCTGGTACCAGGTGCACCGAAGGCAAGTGCTCTAGCCACTAAGCCACCCAGACTACCTACATTAATTAAATACAATATCTTAAAAACACAACGAGCTTTTGATATTTCAATTTTTGACGTATATAGTAGACTACACTGACTCCTTTTGATGCAGTAATTTTGGAAGAAGTTTGACTGAGGCGCATGAATCTCACATCTCATTTGCTACAAACTAGAAACTTAAGACATAAGGTAAGTGCCCCAATACGCGACCATGTAAGCATTGCTTTCATATTCAATAACGAAATATCCATTTCTATACAAATTTGATTTTCACGATCGTTGTTTTAGTCAATGTCGATATATTATTCTGCAAATACAATTGTTTTTCACAACACACGATCATTATTTTAGAAGATATTCGAAAAAACGTTAATCGATGTACTTGTACGTCGTTGCGACCACATGATTGACCCGTTGTCCCGATTTGCGACCACTCGTTTGTCCCGATTTACGACCAGTCGCAATCTGGTACTTCATTTGCCAGTCCCATTGTGCGACCAATATTTATCTTATCGAAAGTAAAGAAAATGGTGGCAATGAAATTATTTTGGTCGCTGATAGGGACAAAATTGGTATGACCCAAAATGCGACCGCTATTTGTACTCCCATTTAACCACGAACTCTTTTAAGACATTTATTTTACAGTTTAGAGGCTATGTCATGAAAACTGATAATTGGGTTCTCAAAAAGGACATATGTTACACCATTAGCCGTAATTTTAATCTCCAAAACATCGATGATTTATTTTTGTTGAGGATTTTGATTCATCCGGACGCACAAATGTACATTCATTAATGTTTGTCCCACTCAGCGACCACAGTAAATAAAATGCATATTGATAGCTTTGGTTTAATTAAAACACGTACGGTGACCAGCTACTTGTCCGAGTTGAAGATATTGGCAGAATTAAATTGTTAATATCGATCCAAGTCACTTTGGCACTGAATAAACATTCAACGGTCCAACTGTCAAATCTATTAACGAAGTGCCGTCTACAGGCGAAATGGAACAAAATGGCGGGTGAACGCGCGTACTATGAAATTGAATTTTTTTTTTAAATTCAGGTGTCTACTTAATTGTACCGTGAAAAATATGCGCATCAAGAGCATTGTTCACGGATCATTATGAATATTCTACTTGGACGAATAATTTTGAGAATCTATTTATTTTACTCACAATTCATTGAAACTGGTCGCACGGCGGGACATGGTCGCGCATTGGGACATTTACCTTAGTATACTTATATCTACTTATTATATTCCTTTCTAATTGAATCTTTTAAAAATATGAATTTTGCTGAAGGTTAAGAATAGTACGATCGGGATGTATGTTTCTTTATAACAGTTTAAGCTGAAAAGTTGAATCATGGTTCGAATCTATTCAATAGAGCGTATCATTTTAAATGGCAATATCTCGCAGCAGTCCATGTGAACCCTTCTAGTTATTACGGTCGAAGATTGAGATAATATAAAGCCTGGGTAATGATTTGTTATGCGGCGAACATTGGAATTATTATAGTTCTAATCATTAGCGAAGCGAATACTTAAAGATCCTCCGTTGAAGTAAAAATTATTAAACCTGGGTCCCATAAATATATACCGATGATTGTCAAAGTAAAGGCAATGCTCACCTTTGTTTAACTTTGTCTTTAATATCATTAAATTTAAGAGTCAATTTATGAATAAAAAAAAACCTTCAGAATTTTCATCCCTGTCTCCAATTTATTTATAATTTTTTCCGATCCCATCTGGATTTCATATGGTCCCATTTCCTTATAGATGGGCTACTAATCTTTTTGTTCATATTTTTTTTCTCTCAGAGTAGCCTCGTGAATTATTTATGGTTCGCATTTCATCGAAACGACTTAAAATCTGCTCCACCCTCGACACATAATCCCTAGAGATATTTTGTTTCCATTCCGATTTACATAGTGTCTACACTTAGCGCGGTTCTTATATTTTCGGTATTTATCTTCCTGCTGAAAAAGTTACCTGTGTCCTAAGTACCTACCATAAAAGACGATTTTGTGAGGAAAATAACCGGAAAAAATCAAAAAGTCCACCCTACGTGAAATTTAAGAGGAGTGGGAGGTGGATAACGGAAAAGAACTCTAATTAGGCGGATGAAGTCGCTCCAGATTTCTTCAAATACAATTAGCTTAATAAAAAGAATAAGTATGGAATCAAGTAGCTTAAATTTTAAGTGACCGCCTTTTTTGAGTTTAGTATAATGGAGGGGGAAGAACCGTTTGAAGTCATCTTAAAATATCAATTTAGGAATTTCGTACACGAATTTAATGATGTGATTGCGTTAAGGATCGTATTTTATGTTTTCAGACAACATCAAACAGTAGCTCTAAAAACTTAACTCATAATATCGTGAACTTACACATACATAACATGTCGTAGGTTTCGAAAAACTTTGTGAAAAACCCACGCATACATAGGCCCGTACTCGTAACGTTTTCAGGATCAGTCATTCTTAATTATTTTTTTTCCGGTTCTTCTACACATTTACATCAATAAGTTCTCCAATTCCAGTTCCAATTATGGTTTAAAAAAATAGTTCGATGGAAACTGAACTATTGACTATAGTCGCTTTATAGTCGTTTTTTAACATTTTAAAGGAAAAATCTTGATTGACGATCATTTATTTGAAAAATAAATCGTTAATTAAAATTAATTTTATTGTATTTTAAAATTAAATTTTATTACCTTTAATTTAAATCTAAGTTTATCGCGATAGCTTAACTACTTCAGCAATTATCCACTTTAAACTAAAACTATTTTTTCACTTAGGCAATTCTTTTTTTTTTAATAAAGTATCTTTGCACTTGTTCTCGTAACCAAAGTTTGCTGAACCTTCAATAGAAAATAATTAAACAGTATTGCCATTTAACATTTTTAATTAAAATTGAATTGCAAACATCGTTTCATTTGAATCTTGAATCCATAAATTATGAGAAGCGGGTAAATAGCAAAGACGCTTGTAGCAATTTTTGTTGTGAGAAACAGTAGATAACGGCAGGAAGGGGATAAAATTGTATGGTGATATCGTACCTTAAATCTCAAAAACTATTTGTGATTAGCCCCTGAAATTTATACAATAGGTAGGTTTATTGGATCCTTTCTACCCTATTTTTTGGTGGTAGGGGTGATGATGTGAAAGAACGAAAAGCAAAAGTTCTAACTTTTACTTTATTATTTTCTAATAATACAGTATTGTGATCGATTTTAAAAAAAAAAATTTGCTACCCTGAAAATTTTTTTTTCACGTTTCATGACTAGTAGGCACGAAAAAAGTAAAAAAAAAATGTCAGTCCGTCTGTCCGCCGTACGCCGTACGCAAAATCGTTTGAAGGCTCGTAGCTCCCAAACGGTTTGAGATATTAAATTGAATTTTTTTTTATGAATAGACTGGGTTGGCCCCTTGAAGTGGCCAAATTCTTAGGGGTGGTGGTATAAGGGGGGAGGAGGGGGGTGCGTTTTAGACGGAAAATTTTGGTTTTTAGATTTCAGCAACCGCCTATGCTAGGAGGCTGAAACTTGGAACTTCTATAGAGCTTTGATAGTAGACCTATTTGCATAAAAATTGTCAATATGGGTGAAGGGTTGTATGAGTGGGAGGGGGGGGGGGGAAATAATGCGTCCGAAACGCAAAAAAATCCGAGATCGACACATTCTAAAATCTATATCTCCTAAACAGTTAACGTCAAAAAATTTGAACTTAATGAATATCTACAGGTATACTAGGAGAATAGATGGGAAACAAATTTTTGAGTGGTGACAGTGGCGTACGAGGGTGGGAGGTGAAAAACTTTAGCTTACGATATCTCACGAACCAATAACACTAGACAAATAAGATTCGGTTTGTGTATAAAGGTTGACAAATAAAGTTTGATGAAAGTAAAATTTAGTAATTTAGTAAAATTAAGGGGTAGGTGGAGCATGAAAGTGGAGGGGATACGAATTTTTCTGAAAAATCACGTCACATATCGCAAGAACAGTGTAAGATATATGCTTAAAATTTTTACCAGAAGTAGGCCTAATAGACTCCTAGTGGAAAAAAAATTGAGGGTGAGGGCTTAGAGGGTGAGGGAGGGTGAAAGGGAAAAGGTTCCGATTCTTATATCTCGAGAACCTATAACGATATAAAGCTGAAACTTGGTATTTGGATAGAACTATAGTGGTAGCATGTTGGAAAAATATAATTTTTTATATGGGTAGTATGGTACGGGGGTGGGGGGTGTTTTTCCTATATATGAAACGGCTTATGCTACAAAGTTGAAACTCGGTATGTATATGTAGGTCAACTAGAAAAGTAATTAAGATTAAAAAAAATTTCTAATATCCATTGGCGTACGGAAGGGGGGCAAAAAAATGATCAGTGAAAATGGAATGCATATATTTTCATGGTTTTCGTCATATCTATTAGGTCTTTTCAAATATTAAATTCATTCTTATTCCACGAATTCTTCATATAAATGCCTAGAAAGTGTTTTCAGGATTTTTTGAAATTCGACCCGAAAGGGGGTGGAAAGGGGGTTGTATACATTTTCTTGAATTCTGTCATATCCTTCAGTTCTGATCAGATATCGAATATCTTTTCATTTGCATGGGCTTGCGTAATAATCGCCTAAAACCCGCTTTTAAGTTTTTTCTTTTTCAGCCCCTAAGAGGGTATAAAAGGGTTGAACAAGTTTTCACGAATTCCGTTATATCTTTTAGAAGTGATAAGAAATTGAATTGGTTTTTACTTTCTCGTGCTGTCTTCATATTTATTTATTAACTCCTTTAAGGATTTTTGGATATTCAACCCACAAGTAGGTGTAAGGAGGTTGCATATCTGATGATATATCGAATTCATTTTTACTTCCCACGGTTTCCTATATAAGCGCCAAAAAGTCAATTTCAGTATTTGTAGATATTTAATCCTAAGAGATGTAAGGGAGTATGCTTTTCTAAGCTTCGACATATTTCTTAGGTTTGATGAGATATTAAATCGCTTTTCTCTTCCACAGACTTTTCATATAATCGCCTACAAACCCATTTCTCCATTTTTGGATATTCAACCCCCAAGGGTTTGCATATGTTTTCGCAATTTTTTCCCATCTCTTAATTCTGATGAGATATAAAATTGGTTATTACAGCATTTGATGTAATGACCTAAATACCAATTTCACGATTTTCCGAATTTCAAAAACCAAGGGGGTGTGAAGGGTTTGCTTACGTTTTGACAAATTTTACAAGATCCCTCGTGTCTCATGAGATATCAAGTTGCTTCTTATGAAATCGTCTAAAAACCTGTTTCACAATTTTTTCGAAATTCAAACCCCAAGTGGTAGTAATGGCTTTATACATATACGTTTTAACAATTCGTCATATCTCTTAATTCTGATAAGGCAGCAAATTCGCTTTTACTTCTATGGGCTTTTAGTGTAGGTACATAATATACCGAAATTCGAATAGTCTACCATAAACGGGCTTTTCCAATGTTTAATCGGCTAAAAATCTCTATTTTAAATATTTTTTTTAAGAACAAAACTAACTTTTCAAGAAACCTCATAATTTCGAACCAACTGATGATATACTTCGACTTTGACCGCTCCCGAACTTTGACCCAAAAATAATAAAGTTTCGCCCAAATAATAAAGTTTCGCCGTGAACGGTAAAGGGTATCGATATAAAGCTGAAACTTGGTAGTTGTTTAAGACTGTAGTAGTAACTGGTTTTAAAATCAATTTTGTATGGAAATTGCAGGATAGGGTGGAAACTTACTAGATGATACTAATAAAGTAATTTATCGTAAAAAGAAATAAGGTTTGCATTGGCGTACGCAAGAGGAATAAAAAAAATGGTCGGTGAAAAGTAGTGCGAAAATGGTTTTAAGCAAAGGTCGTCAACTTTGAAACTGCTTAGTCTAGAACAAGAAACTTAACCTCAAATGAAAGATGACAATATAGGCTCTTATAAAATCGAGAAAAAAATTAGATCAACGATACCCTTTTTCAGTTAAATGACCATGTCAAAAAATTTGCTCCCAACTTTGTTGTAATACACCCTGTATATAAGACGATCGCTTTTTTTTTGTATTTTTGAGTACTTTAGCTTATCGGTGAACCCAGGAAAACACAGGTATTACAATTTTTGGGGTTTCAGCACTGATATCTTAATTTGAAATCAAGTTCTCTCCGAACTACCTTAATTAATTAAAAACTTATTGGTACCGAACGTATGAAACTGATTATTTTTAATTCAATTCAATCGATATTTATTAGTTTTTCCACTTATGTCTACCATCTTATAATTTATAATTTAGAGAACAGATAATTCAATATCTTAACAGCTAAATTAAATCTAGTTAGCACAGCAAAGCGAAGCATCTACGAGAATTTTAGTGAAATAAATTCAAGGAAAAATTTATACAAAAAACCTTGTGTAGTGAGTTTAAAATTAACTTACAAACTAACTTAAATTAAAGGAAAGCAAAATTAGTAAAAAGTTAATTAACTAACTGAAGAAAAACAAATTAGACACCAATACATGTCAAGTAGTAGGATGTTATATGAGTGATAGTAGGGTAAACTACCCGGTTTCGGGCCTCCCCGCATATTTCGGGCCCCCCTGTTGTTTTTCTCTTTTTACTAAGCTCCATCTAAATAAAATACAATTCAATTGCTAATTTGAGCTGCTTAAGATGTTCTGAATGAATTTCTTTGCCGCTTTGTATACTCTAAGTAACCAGTGCAATCATTCTGGAATATTTGAAGATGACACATCAAGTTTTCGCATTTCCTTAGGTATTTTGCTAAGCGCGAGTTAGTTTTAACGCATAGTTTTGTGAACGGTTTTAAACAAAACAGTAAGTAAGATATTAAATTATAAAACAAAATGAAAGTAAAATTTCTTTAAAAAAACAAAAGATGATGAAAAATGCAAAAATAAGTAAAAATTTGGGGGGTCCGAAATCGGACTAAGATATGCTTAAAATCGTAATTCGGGCCAGGGGGCCCAAATTAGGGTTTCTGATGTAAATTTTCCATGCCGGTTTCGGGCCCTGTTTAATAAAAGAGCTATGAGTGTGAATGGTTAACCCGTTAATTCCCAATGTCACCTACAGGTGACACGATCATCATCTTTCACAATTTATTTTCAACAAATTTTGTTAATGTATTTTTCTTCATTGTTTTAACATTCATTGCAACTCATTAGATTTTTCTTTTATTCGCATTTGCGTCTTTAGCTAGAACAAAAGAGACGCGACCGTAGTGGTTGTCAAAATGTTAATCGTAACTCATACATATGTAGGCAACTTTTGTAGGTAATAATACGGCTCATAAAAAAATAAAATTAAAATGACATTTTTATAATGGGGTTTTCCGAGAAAAACTACATTGATCACTGAATTTTAAGGGTTCACGTAGCAAAAATTTGTGTTTTCGAGTAAATATCTCAAGATTGGGTGCAGTTACAATTTAGACTGTTACATCAAATGAAAGTTAATTCGATTGCCTAAAAAACGAGTTATAACACTTTGCCTTGTGATTATTCGTTTTCAAGATATAACGTTTTAAGTGAGTGAGGGTACCGGTCAAAAACACATTTCTTAACCACCCTGTATCTCCACTAATATTCAAAATTGATCCACCCTGTAGAACAATTTTTTTCTCCAAATATATCAAGGAATAACCCCTTATAAGGTGGCACACGGAGTGCCAAACACCCTGTATAATAGTACCCTACGTTTAACTTCTATACAACATTGCAATTATTTGTTACTATACAGGGGCCCGAAACTGGGAAATTGGCATGGCCTGAAACTGGCCGGAAGAGAGCCCGAAACTGGGCATGGTGCCTTTTTTCATTAAAATTTATTTTTCTTAATTTTTTTTTATTATTAGTTAAAATTGTGATATCAAAATAGAAAAAGTACATTATGACGAATATAAAACAATAATTTTTTTACATAAGGGGTACACACTAAGATAAAAGTAAGTTTTGGAACTAAAAAAATCTCTTAAGGGGGCCCGAAACCGGGTAGTTTACCCTATTATCGGATTGTCGACTAGATGAAACTGATTAGCTGAGACTCATACCTTCAAGCTAAGGGTTGAGATACCTGTCCCTAGAAAAGGTTAGAAAAAGTTCATTGTTACTGAAGTTGAATCATTCAAGACAATTGGCGGGAGCTGTACAGAAAGGAATGACTCCTGGCTGGAACTGCACCGTCAACGACCTAATTTTTATGTAAACTTACCTTCAATTGCAAAATTACATCATAATCTTTTTAAACTTACATTATGGATTGTATTACAAGATTGGCGGCGAAAGCATTTTTTTCATATTTCAAATTCATGTTCTTGAAAGTTAATAGGTGCACTGATTCGTAATTTCCGATTTAAAAGGTTTCAACCAAAGAAATAACGAAAATTCGAAACAATTGAACTGGAAATATTAGCATGGAACAGCTCGGATTTTCCATAAATAAACTAAAATTAACATAGGCAATTTATTCAGAATCGTCATTTTTACGGTATTACTTAAAATAATTTCATTCCAGTCATTAAGTACGTACCTACTTTGTTTATTTGTATAAAAAAGAAAAATCTCATGCCTGACCGATTCTGCTAAAAGTTACCACTTTAAAAAGAATTTCAAAAAAGAATTTCCTTTCCGTTTAATTTTCTTTACTTCTTTTCACCTATCAGATAATTTTTTTATCTTTCTGAAAAGCATCTTCTGATCGCCTTGTGTATGAACACAAAAGGACAAGAAGACGGGACAACATTGTGAAAAGTTTCGCTGATCCGAAAGATTAAGGACGAAGTCTTGAGAATTTCTTGCATTCAACCGCAGGTGGTTTCTTAGATATACTATATACAAACTTCAGAAGGGATGTCTTGCTTAGGGCAAAAATTCTAAGATACGTCAAAGGGCAGTATTGAACCTTGGTTGTGAGCAGAATAGAGAAAAATCTAAAAAAAATAAAAAACATATCCGGCTTTGATTTGTAAATTGTTTGATCTTAAGTAAAAAATTTTCACTTCAACAAAGTGTTGGAAAATATGAAACAATATGTAATTTTTTTATTACCTAAATGAATTTGCCAAATATTCCGGGTGACCAAAAACGAAACTTACTCTTTTATGTGATTTGCATCAGTGTTAGAGGCTAAGCATGGTTCGCCTCTCTTTCGGTTCGGAGAGAATTGGCCCCGTTTTCCGAAATGGATGCCAAGTAAAAGGTATTATCACGTCGATCAGGCGAACATTTTGCCGAGTCGAAAAATAAAATCAGAATAAAGTAGTCCGGTCCTACACGGTTATAACCTCGTCTGGTTGGAAAAAATAGTACATTTTAAGATTTCAGGATGAAGGGCGTACCTCTTCTTGATTCTTACGTATGCCTACTTGCGAATAAGATCTTCTCTTGTAGAAAGTATATTTTGTGATACATCTCCTATTTGACCTACTTCTGTAACAATTTCCCTGATTTAAGAATGACTATCAACTTTTCGCAGAAGACCTTTTAAATTTCAGTTATAAAAAAAAAACAACAACCCACTATAGCAATTTTACCGAGAACCTGAACGTATAGTGGGTGTAACAATTTATACAGATAACAATATATTACCAGTTTGTATGTACAAGTTCTTGTACTATTTATCGCTTGACTTTAAATTGGCCCTAGAGATTTGTTTCACTTGAGCGGCTTGGGCGAAACAAGACGACCTCGTCGACGTCTTGTCCAATTTGTCATTCAAATCTTTCCATAAAATTCAATTACCCCCAAGCAGAGTCAACTTAAGCATATAGTTATATCTGAGAAGAGTCCTAGCCTCATATCTGATGTATGCAGATAATACAAAAATTCATCCTTACTTTCATAAGGAACTATTTTCGAGTTTCAGCCGTGATGTTATAGCAACTTGGCGTACAACTCGATGAAGGACGATAAGGACAAGAACGATACATTTTTGTGGATAAATGAAGTGACAAAATTTTCACTTGGAGACGTTTCTTCTTATGTTCATTCTTATTTTATTGCTTTTTGCAGTGATCCTCTAAAGTGCTTTGAGCGACGATAACGCACATTTTAAGGACGAATACCACGGGTAAATGCCGAATAAGTCGAACGAAATGAAATTGTGAAATTATTGTTAGCTTGCTATTTTGTGTATTTATTGGATTAATTTACAAAGTACTTGGCGCAATTCATAAGTTTAAGCTAGGAGTATTATCCTTGTTCCGGCCCAGACTTATATTGTTTGCGAAATTGGTTTGAAAATGATCAGGATTATCTTCTTTGCAATGCAACTCTCAAATGATGGACCAAACCTGTCCGCAGTAACAATTCTGATCCCAAGCATGATACTCAAAGGATTAACTTTCTGTGTTCCAAAAATATTTAAAATAGAGATTTTTAGTCGATTAAACATTGAAAAGGCCGTGTAGACTATTTGAATTGCGGTATGTCATGTACACTAAAAGCCCATAGAAGTAAAAATGAATTTGCTGCCTTATCAGACTTAAGAGATATGACGAATTGTTAAAACGTATACAAACCGATTACATCCACTTGGGGGTTGAATTTCGAAAAAATTGTGAAACAGTTTTTAGCTGATTTCATAAAAAGCAATTTGTTTTCTCATCAGACACTAGCAATTTTAAAAATTTGTGAAAACGTAAGGAAACCCTTCACACCACCTTGGTTTTTGAAATTCGAAAAATTGTGAAATTTTATATCTCATCAGAACTAATGGATGGCAAAATTGTGAGAACATATGCAAACCCTTGGGGGTTGAATATCCAAAAATTTCAAAATGGGTTTGTATGCGATTATATAAAAAGTCTGTGGAAGTGAAAAGCGATCTAGTATCTCATTCAAACTTAAAAAAAAAATGTCGCAGCTGAGAAAAGTATACAACTCCCTAAGGGGTTGAATATCTACAAATACTGAAATTTACTTTTTGGCGATTATATTGGAAGCCTTAGGATGTAAAAATGAAGTCGATATCCCATCAAATCTAAGCAATATGTAGGAATTGCAACCAATGTGCAACCTCCTAACACCCACTTGGAGGTTGAATATCCAAAAATTCTGAAAGGAGTTAATAAATAAATATGAAGATAGCACGAGAAAGTAAAAACCAATTCAATTTCTTATAACTTACACCCTGTCAGGGGTTGAAAAAGGAAAGAACTTAATAACAGGTTGTAGGCGATTATTACGCAGGCCTGTGAAAGTGAAAAGATATTCAATGTCTAATCAGACCTAAGGGATATAGCAGAATTCGTGAAAATGGATACAACCCCATTACACCCCTAGGGGTCGAATATCAAAAATCTTGAAAATACTTTCTAGGCATTTCTGCGAGGAATCCGTAAAATAAACGTTAATATAATATTGAAGAAGACCTAAGAGATATGATGAAATCCGTGAAAATATATGCATTCCATTTTCTTTTATCATTTCTTTTGCTCCACTTGTACGCCAATGAATATTTGATTTTTTTTTAACTGAATTAATTAACTAGTAGATCTATATACACCCACCAAGTTTCAACATTCTAGCATAATCCATTCTATAGATAGGAAAAACACCCTCCACCCTCGTACCCTATAAAAAAATTATGGGTTCTCGAGATATAAAAAGGGGAAATATTTATTTTTCGCCCTCAAACACCCTCTCCCCTTACACACACATCTCCAATATTCTTTTTACCCTATTACGGGTCTATTAGACCTACTTCCCATAAAAATTTTAAACAACTATCTTGGAAGGTTCTTGAGATAAGATACGAGATTCTTAAGAAAAATTTTTATCCCCCCAACTTCTATGCCCCACCACCCCCTTTAAAAATTTTACTTTTATTAAACTCCATTTAATGACATACCAAATTTTCTTTTTCTAGCGTAATTGGTTCATGAGATATCGTAATCTAAAATTTTTCAACTCCCACCTCTGGACGCCGCTCTTCCCACTCAAAATTGTATTTCTAGTCTCCTAGTATATCTACAGTCCGTCCTTAAGTTTCAATTGCATGACATTAACCGAAGAATATCTAATCTCGGCTTTCGAGCGTTTCGAACGTTTTTGTCCCCACATAATTCGATTCCCTAAAAAACAAGCTGTAACATGGTAAATTGTGATTACTAGTTTTGAAGATATAACAGTTTTTATGAGGAGAGTACATGTCCAAAAGACTTTTCTTTACCATCCTTATCTCCGCGGATATTGAAAACTGACCCATTTTGTAGAACATGTTTTTTCTCAAAATACAACAAGGAATCACTCCTTAAAATATTGCCACTCATGTACCGGACACTCTGAATAGTAGTAACCAGTCTACGCACATTAAACGTACACTATACAAGAAATTAAAAACCCGTGTAAGTACATATCACGCTTTTTATACTCTAGATGAAATCATATAGAGTATTATAAGTTTAATCCAGCCCAAAAGTTTGTAACGCATAGAACCAGTGTTCAAGAATATTGATCAATAACTTCGGAACGCCTAAAGCTACGACTTTGAAATTTTGTATGTATTACTTTTTCAATAGTTGGAGCTAAATGTATGATTATGAAGAAAATCCTGTTAGTCCTTCTTGTAGCTGCCATACAAATATCCTGTCAAAATGTATTCACTTAATTTACGAAACTCACTATAACTCAAGTAATCTTTTAGCTACGAATTCGGAATTTTTTACAAATTAGTTTTGAGTAAAAACAAAGTTTGAGTTTACTAATCAGCGAAATCCTTTTACTCCTTCTGGTAGCTGCCATACAAAATGTCCTTAAGACACGTGTTCAACAATATTTTTCGATAACTTTTGAACGCTTCAAGCTACGAATTTGAAATTTTGTACACGTTCAAATTTGAATGGTTCCAAGGAAAAGGATAAATATGTAAGAAATCGAGTGAGTCCTTCCTGCACCTCCCATGTGAAAGTCCTTCAAAAAGGACACATTTTTTCAATGACTTACCCAGTTCAAGATATGAAATTAAACACTGAATATTGTCTTTAAGTTTTGAGTAGCAATCTAATGGCAGTCCTTAAAAAAGGACATACGACATGCACACACGTAATTCTACTTTATACCCAACTACAATATAAGTCGGAGTTCAGTATTCATCTAGAGTATTATACGATTGGCTTGCAGCCGATCGTGAATGCAGTATGTTTTATCTACGGAACCCTAAAACAAGCAAACTACACAACAAATAAGTACATATGTGCATTCCGGTATTTTTATTACTATTTATTACTTAATTTATTGTTTTAGTTTAGCAGTTTAAACCAAAACATTTGTCTTTTTTGACAATTATAAAAACAACAAATGAAGAATTAATTCACTCTTGACCCGCCTTCCTATCGAACTCGACCGATATAAAAAAAAAAAAAAAAAAAAAAAATACAATTGGTAAAAAATAAGCTTGATTTTCAGTACTTTGAATTTTTTGAGAATTTCGGGAAGAGTCCGGACCCTGTCGGTCTCCCCTGGCTACGGCCTTGAATCTTGGTACTTTCGAAGATATTTGATAGCAGCAGTGGCGCACTGTAATGATGTAAAAAATCAGCAGGCAAAATACGCTGATGATTCAAATTTGAAACTTTGTCCAGCAACTTTTAAATTTCTATCATCAATTTCACATATGTTTCTGAATATGAAACATTAATTTACGATTCTTTAACATGCTTTAGAAATGATTCGCCTAACTTTCATCAAACTGAGTATACACCGCCTTATGTATGTACATAGATTTAGAGAGTCAGTTCTTAGTTGTGATATAGATTCATAATTGGAGGAACATTGAGTACTGCTAAAGATTCAGTGAAGTGCCAATAAATAAGGTTTTCTTTCTGTAATTTTGGTGATAGGAGTTGTGTATTTTTTATTCAGTTTATTTTTTGTGTTATAATTTTAATTAACTTATTTTTTTTTAAATAAAATTATCCATTTTTTTTTAAAATTTTTTTTTTACTCTTAATTTGTATATGTACGTAGTACGTCCCTGAGTCAAACACTGGTAACAAACATGGCAAAGTCACAAGCAGTCACAAAAAAATTCCGATAATTTAAAAAAATTTAGAATTTTATAAGAATTTGAAGACATTCTAATTTTTTCTCAATCTAAAGTTAAGACCAAAAATAGTCGGACGTAACCACTTTTTAGTGCGCACCATATTGCAATGACCCTAGGAACATGTTCGAATTTTCGAAATATGAGATTTTTTAGGTGAGATGCAGTGTATTAGAGTTTTTTCCACGAATTATATCAGTGTGAAAAGTTAACAAGGAATATTTGCTCATTTTGTTTTCCGGCACTTTTTACAAAATCCCCTCAACCGAGAATATAAACTAATTCCACATAATTGCTGTAAAGTGAAAATACTGCAGCTATCAATTTCGAAATGCCTGGATGAAAATCACATCCTAAATAATCAATTTTAGTCCTTGCCAGCTTCATAATAAAATTAACTTATCACGTATTAACCGCGCGTCCAAGTAAAACCGGAGAAAAGTTGAGCAGCTCGTCCGAGGGCGAACCTTGTGTCAAGTCCTTGTCACCAATCATCCCGTGAGCGACCGATTTCCACCCCCTATGCAGCTCGATCATGTTGGCGAAAAGGCTGAAAGGCTGTGCTGTGATGGCTACCTCTCTCGACAAGTTATTCATGCAGAATTTATTAATGGCGAAAAATTTAGCATTAAAATTTAATCAGACATAAAACTTGTCAACCGAGATTTAGCCAGCGTTATCCACTTCAGGCCGAATACCGTTGCTGCCACCACCTACTCGAACAACACACTACACCCCCATTCTTCGGGCGCGTCGTACTTTGATTGAATTATTTAAAAACTGTTCGCCGAGAAGCCAAAGAAAAAGTTTCCTAACTCGCACCACCCACCCCGGCTGCGAATGTCACACTTTGGCACTTTTTCTTTCTCCCGCAGTGCTGTAACACTGGAGACAATCGAAGTTGCGGTCTGCTACCCCAACCCCTAGCCCAAGCCTATTGCCCACCCGCTTGACTTTTGTTATAGCACATCGTGCGGTGAGCGGAGTATTAGGTTTTGAGGTATCGAAGTAAGCACCCAGCTAGCTACACCTTGCAAGGTCTTTCCCAAATGTCGTTGAGCTACTCCAGAGGAACGCCACGAAATTGAATGACTTAACTGGTGTCACAGGACCCTACACCACCCACCCTTATTGACGGAAGCGGACAAACGCTGGAACGGGGGTGCGAATAGGCAGTCAGTCGAAGAACACTCGCTCGTAATAAAGTGGTGGCGATGTGCACAATGTGTCAACTTTAACCACATTATATTTAAATGAAAAATGAAATGCCGAGCCGAGAGCACCTTTTATACATAATGTATATAAGGGAGTAATGAAGTCGTCGTATTTTTGACACGTACTTCGGATGAGATTGAAGAAAGTGTCGATAAAGTTGGAGTTCTTCTTCAACACCGCAGCAGCTAACAGCCGAAAGTTTATGAGGAGGAACGAATTTGTCAAAGCGGCAACTTCTTGAGCGGAAAAGTGGAAACATCTTCCGCGGAATAATTTATCACGGCGCTGGCACACAAGATGAGGATTTTTTAATATCGCCAAATTGCCTTTGGTTACTCGTTAGATGGACGCGCTTCCTCATTCTTCAAACAAAGAAAAAAACCATCCCCAAAATATATGCCCCTTTTAAAGTTTCCTTACATATGCATGTCAAATCTTTCTTTTATAAAAGATCCTTAGGCGTGATATCCACCCCGTAAATGTCTTGGGTGCACAAGCAACAAGTGTTTGCGCCACCAGACAAAGTCCTTTTGAAAGCAAAGTTGATTGTATCTGCCACAGAATATTAAGGGTGCTGGCGAAAGGTTGCCCCTTTTTATTGCCATTAAACTTTCGGTACGTGCTTGTTATGCCCAAGTAATTTCGAAAGGAATTGTGCGGTAAATTGTAATTTGATAGAGAACAGATTTGACTTGTTTTTTTCTAGTTCAGGTGTGAAAGTGATATAAAAAAAATTCAGAAGAATATGAAAAAGAAGTTTTATGTAGGTATAAACCTCTACAACAATCGGTTTGGTGTGCTCATCTACAGGCTTAACTCAATAACTACCGAACCAATTTTATAAAAAACTTTACCACTGTTTTCATTGCAGTCTGAAGACGGAAATAGGCAAATCACTAGGGTTCAAGGATGCAGAGGAATGTATAGTGTCATCTATGCGAATTGGAATAATTAAAAAAATCGTTGCGTGTGGCAGCACCAAATTTTTTGCATTCCCACGATCAAAGAAACGCATCTAACTTTCGACAGAGTGAGTGACGCGCAAATGAAAAGAACATCAAATCAGTAAATTCGTCAAAGTTGTACCACTTACTAATTAAATTTAAACTACACGTAAACAATCTATTATCGAATTATCCAGTGTATTTTTATGTAAAACATTCTATTGGTCGTTATGTCGGTGTTATTACAGTTCCATAACTAATCTACGTTTTATTTGTCGCCTGATTACAAAACACAGTAAAGTTTAAAGCAAATAGAATAAAATACTTAAGAATATAAAATATTTTCCAACTTAGTCTTACATACAAACTTGACAGAAACATACACGACATCATTAGGAAAAATAAAATAAAATTAATAAAAATGTAAAAGTTAAATTAATATCTACTCGAAATAAAATTTTTGGGGACAGTAGTGCCTATGTAAAATTTCACAAAGTCGAATTAAAAAATCTGCCAACAGTCTGGGCTCAACTTTATTATTTTATGGGTAGAAGTCCGAAACGTGTTTAATGATGAGATACGATGTTGGGTACTATGCGACTGACAACCTAAAAAATAACGTTCCAAATAGCCTCCTGGTTATATTTATATATTCTAGGATGTCTGCATAGTGGCTCTATATAATCCTAAATTTTTAGCTTTCTCTTCATTATGGTTTTCGAGAAATAAAAATCAGAATGTTTTCCTTTCTACCCCCTTTCACCATCACCCCCAACACCCACATCACCAAATTTTTTTTTCCTACTAGAAGTTTACCGTCCCCAACTCCTGTAAAATTTTCACATTTTTTGAGAAATTGCTATCCCCCCACTTTCGTGCTCCACCTCCCCTTTCAAAAAATTTAGTTTTGGTAGACTCCTCTTGTGATCCCATATACAGAAACTAAATTTTATCTTCCTGGTGTAATTGGTTCGGAAGATATTGTAATCCGAAGTTTTTCACCCCCCACCCCCACACCCCACCACCTCTCTTAAAAATGTTAGCCCTTGTCTAATCTTGAAGTATCCCTAAGGACAACAACAAAGTTTCAATCTTCTGACATCAATGGTTCAGGAGATATCGATTTTAGAATGTTTCAATCCCGGCTTTCATGCGTTAAAGACTCATTGTTTTCCCCCCCACTTCCACACCCCTTAACCAATATCGACCATTTTTTTGCAATTGAGTCCATTATCATAGTACTACATAAGTTCCAAGTTTCAGCTTCCTAGCATAAGTGGTTCCTGAGATCTAGAAACCAAAATTTTTCGTCTAAAACGCTCCCCTCTCCTCTCCCCTTGTAACCCCACCCCTCAAAAATATACCAGTGGTAGGGGTTCACCCAATCTACCCAGCATAAAAATTTCAATTTAATATTTCAACGGGTTTGGGAGCTACGCGCCTTCAAACGATTTTGCGTACGGCGTACGGCGGACGGCGTACGGTGTACGGCGTACGGCGGACGGCGGACGGCGTACGGCGGACGGCGGACGGCGTACGGCGTACAGACGGACATTTTTTTTTTTTTGCTTTTTTGGGGTTTACTAGTCCTAAAACGTGTAAATACAAAATTTCAGGGTAGCAAACTTTTTTGAAATTTCAGGTCGATCACAATACTTTATTATTAAAAAATAATAAAGTAAAATTAATTAAATATTAAAATACCATATATTTAAAAATATATCCGAATGTGTACTGCGCTCTACTCATTTATATTCAGTTGAACGGTGTACTTGACAGCAAGAGTCCATTTTGTTATAAGAGTAATATTCAGTAAATAAATACCACCGGGCATATGTGAAGGAACAGTCGATGATGGTATGTAAAAGTCCTTTAAATAAACAAAACCCTAGAAATTAATTAATTATAAGTTCACCTTGTTATTAATTATTATAAAAACTAAAACCTCTATGGGACAGGAGTGCTTTAGATTTGAATACTTTTCGATCAAAGGTAGTACTAATGCGGTATACACACTGTACTTTTTGCCCGTAACATGAGCACAGTAATTTTCAGTCAAATTAACTAAAAACGGAAGAAACCTCTGTGTACTCGTTCGTTTGAATAATTGAATGTTGATCTGAAAAAATTTTTATTATTTCGAATTTGAATTTAAATTCTATTAATTATACAAACTGCTAAATCAAAAAAATTTTTGTTTAAGAACAATTTCACATCTAACAATGACGTCCACCGGTTGATTAGCTTCAATTTACAAGTTAAGTTAGCAACCCACTCTGGGTTATAGGAGCAATGGAATTGAGTGATTTTAAACGAATTAACATCCTGAAATATAAAAATAATTTATCAAGAATTTTGTAAGGACTTAAAAGTTTTCTGCACTTTAGCAACTACAATGGTGACTAGGAGGCAAGCAAGAAATGCGCGGAAAAAGAACATCTTTTCAAAATATGTAAAACTGTTCTGGAACTAAAAATAATGAGATAATGGTACAAGTACTTCACGAACCACTAAATACAGTAATTACACTATAATATATCATCAATATATCATTAAGTTCTAATTATTAAGCACTTATTTATTATTTGTGCGATGTTGCAATGTTGTATGCAGGGACGTCATTTCAGTTTTTTCTAGGGTTGGGCAAGATGTTATGTTTGTATATATTTTTATATATAAATATACATATATTATATATAATCTATAAAAATACATAATTCAGGGGGGGGGGGGCAAATGCCCCCCCACAAATGACGTCCCTGGTTTTAAGTATGCACATGACATAGCATTAGGATTCCTCCTTAATATCGTTTTAGGATAACACAGGCAATATAATTGCCACATGACGAATGGAATGGAAAAAATGTGCCATATGAAAATTCTTCATTTTCGAAATTGTATCCAAAGTCCAAATTCTGATAGTTTTAAACTATAAGCTCACGATGCGAACTGCGTAATAAAATAGCAATAGCTTATTCATTGCAATCTTTAATCGTAATATTAATGGAATTTGCGTTGCTCTAGTAATGTGATGTTTCACTTTTGCGACCAATCCAAGCTTGAAAACTTTCTTATAGTTTCAAACCATCATAAACTTACCCAAGATTTGCTAGCTTGCAAACGTTTGCCATGTAATTAAAAACCAAAAAAATTGTACACATTTCTTTATTCGTCATCTAAGTGTTATGACTGTGGAATAGTAATTATTAATACTCAAACCAATAAAAAAGAATGTGATTTTTTTAACCAAGTGGAGTGATTGTACATAAGATTTCCGAGGTAACTACGGCATATCAATCACAGTAAATCTATCAGTTAAAATAATAACTCCACTTATATACTTAGGGTATCGGTGTGTATTTCCTACCTCTATCTTTCAATACAGCCATCTTATTTACTCCTCGAATACTCGATAGTTAACTCCTACACCACATGTGGTATATAGGTGAGTTATCAGTGAATATATCCGATAGTTTACTGCTAAATTAACCATCCGCTTTAATTGAAAATATTACGAACGCAGAACTAAAATCGAATGCTGCTTGCTAGACAAGTTATGACTACTATATTTTTACCAACCTTATAGTATCGGATTCATTATACGCGATTGGCCTTTCAATGAAAAATTTTGTCCGGGAGTAGTCTGTGCCGCTTAAGGGAGCTTTAATTATTGTAATACCCTAATAATTCACAATACTTGTGCTTTTACTAGTGCGTACTTCCGGTTAGTGCCTGTTTGCAGAAACATTCATTGATAAACCCATCACCGTCGTCCATTCGAATTCTCCCCGGTGTGAAGTCGATTTTTTGAGGTGTACTGTATTCTACAGTTTGAGGTGCTGTAAGTTTTGGTTCATTCATAGGATAGGTTTACCATTGATGGAAGTTTGAGTGCCGGCTATGCACTGGCGTCCGTCCAAATTTTTAAGACGGGAGACACGCATCTAGTATGAATTATTTTCATACAAAATAATTTTTTTCTTTTATCAAAAGTGAAACCAACTGGTCGCTACAAGAACGAATGGCACGGGTTAAGAAGAGGTTGATTTAAAAGTCAACACCTGGTAAAATAAATCATAAATTCGTAGACCTGACGTCGATTTTTGCAAAATATTTTCAACAATAATATTTTTTGCTTAATATCAGTAAAAGTCCGCGCACCTACTATACTAGATGCTGAAACTATAATCTTAAGTTTTTATCGACAACAAGAATTTGAGCAATGAACGACCCTTCCATTTCATATCATTTTTTTTTCAATGGAGAAGCAAACCTTTTCGAATTCTTCCAGACATTTCAAGCGTACTTGCACTGTATTTAAATTGCATTTTCGCCATCTTATGACAATATTATTGTGGCATCTAGATTAGATTAGATTAGATTGTAGATGGTGGAGGACGGTCTTAAAATCCCGTTTCACTGCGGCTTCAGTGGGCCTATTGTGATTGTCCTCCCTTATTATTACTCACTCAGGACGGTTATATCAATAAGTTGTAATATGCTCTTGAATGAGTTAGACATGAGTTCCAATGGTGTTAGGAAGTAATGTCCTAGAAGTCTGAGTCTTCTGTGTACCAGTTCTTCGCATTGTGGCATCTACTTCTTCTTCTAATTCTTCAAAATGGATATGCTTTTGTAATAAAATTGTTCAAGCTGTGATTTTACGTTGGATATAATTTTGATGTTACCTGATTTTTGCAAAAAAAATTAGCTAACCTTAAATTTGTAAAATTGGAACTCGAAAATAATCAGTGGTTTTGGTTTTGTCAAAATTTTAAGCACAATTTTTTGATTATCGAACTAGCGACAATATCTACTAATCACAAAAGTATTTAATATTTTTATTGTCTATTTCTTTTGAAATTCGCGTTAACTTTTAAGACTTGTTCCATAAGTGTTTAATAGACTTCTTATAGTAATTAAAGCTAGAAAGTTGAAATATGGTTCATAGTATGCAATAATGCTAATTCACAATTTCCGATAAAAAATTTCAGATTTTCAGTTGTGGGTTTTAATACCAAGAAAAAACTAACATACTTCAAAGACTAAAATTCTGAAAATCATATCGCACTTTCTTCATCATAATTTCACTATTTAATGTGCTGTCTTTTTACTTTAATGAACTCGTATGACAATAAAAATATCTAGATGCTATCTTTTTGTTAAAGATGAATTCTACGAATTTTACGCTTATTTTAAAATATACTCGATTTTCTGGTTCAATTTCAAAATAGTGAAGACAAACTCAGTGTCTTCTTCACTTCTACTTTCATTTGTGTCGCGTGTCTTCAGATCTGCAAAGCCAAATGAGATGATTTCTACGCATAGCGTTTAGCAGAAACGTACTCATGTAGTAAAAAAAAGTTAGGTAGGTAGAAAACAAGAATAATTTTAATGGTTTTTTTATTGTACATACAAAGCATACGAGTAATTTACAATTTATTAAAAATTATCGTTTTTTTAATAGTTTAAACAATTGTGATTAACTGAAGTAAGCTTTTATTCAGTTAGGAAAAAAATTTTTGTGTACAAAAATTGGTAACACTTGACGGAAAAGAAACTTTCATTCTTGAGAATAATTTCTTAACATTGTTTCTATTATAGTACAAGATAGATATTAATAAAGAATTCTCGAAAAAAAAATTATACGAGAGATGTTGAACTTGGAGTTTTTAAGTATTCTTATAAAAATATTTTTTTTTGCATCTCATCAGCGTTTTGTTTATAATTTTCGGGTTGTAAGAACTTACTATAATATTTGGTTATTAAGACTACGTGTGCAAAATTTCAGTTTGCTATTCCAACAGTTAAGCAGAATAATTCAATTTATAAATTCGGTATTCTCTCAAAAAAAAAGTTTGTGTTTCGAAACTTTAATTTTTTGACATTTTTATTTTGTGATGTTTTAATTTTTGGCGTGTTTTTTAACCTTCGAGTTTAAGATTACAAAATTTAATTGATATTATTTTCTTTTGTGTGCATGTGCGTAAAATCCATACAACAGTTGTTAAAATTTTTAACATACACTTTTCAAATAGTGGGACACTTTTTGGACCAAATATTTAAAAAGAAGTGTAGAAGAAAAGCCTATCCATATCGTACACAATACAAATAAATACCAGTACGAGAAACGATTGCTTAGAGTGAGATATCACGTTGCAAAATAAAACTAAAATATTATTTTAATTTTAATCTTTTAAATAACCGAAATTGAAAACACTAACGCTAACTGCTATGGAAGCTCTGCCATAAAAAATACATTCTAAATATTTCGTAAATTCAAGTTGAACATTTGCTTTCTGAGATTAACGAAATTATTTACAAATTTTGTTTGTAAATTTTTTTAGTGCGATAATTTGACCTAAGTGCCTTTTTATCTTTTGAGGTCAAATTCAAGTTTAAACTTAACCACCGTCGATTCTACGAGTAAAAATCATAATAACGTTTAACATAAATTCCAAAGTACTTATGTGGATATTGAGCCTAATTCGATTATTCTTTTATTGAATATCGCAACTACGAACACAATAGCGAATGAATGGCCAATTCACAAATTTAACGTCGGTGAAATGCTGAAAATAAAAGTAAAATTCCAGAAGCTTCGTAGAGACACGCTTAAGGCAACAGGATTTTATCTTTTATTTTTTTTTTTGTATAAAAGATAAAAAGATAAAACAGCTTAAAAACTGGAAGTAAGAGAATATTGTGGGTAATAAAAGTGAGCAGATTTTGGGGTTCATTGTTCGTAGCCCACGTATTTGTCATTCCATTCATCACAATGATCCAAATTGCGCACTAAGCATAAGTGAAATTGATCAAGACTGTGATAGGTCCACCATCATAAGCCCATAGCGTTGCGCGGCAAAATTTCAAATTCGGAACACGTTTAAGAAGCTTGACGGGGATATCGACAGCAAAGGAACTAACTACTTGTCGTCATCTTTACCAGCTTGCCTCTACCTAGAGATAAGACAATGGGCCGGAACCATAAGCAGGTTCCATTACCACTTCATTATAATAGTTTTTTTTTTACTACTGTGGTGGTGGACACATTTGTCGAAGGTATGTAGCACCTGTACTATTCGACATACCCATTTCGGTACTTTGAGTACTTAATAACGCACGAAGTGACCATCCAATGTTAGTCGGAAGTTGTCAACGGTCGAATTTGTGTAACGAGCTAGAATTAAATTCGAAAAGAAATTCAAAAATTAAAATGATACGATTTACCAGTGTAGTGTTGTGCCTGTGTGGAACCTTTCAAATTGTGCTAAGTGACGCAGCTATCAATCAGGACTCTTATTTGAATGCATTACAAACTTCGCATCATGAAAATTGTGAGCTTAAAAATTTCGCTTTTGGTTTTTATTGGTTGTGATAAGTGAAATTTATGGAGATTTTTTGTTTAAATAAATTTAATTTGGCTTTTATAACTCACGGAGCATTGGAGTACTCAACAAACTAGATTATCTACCAATCCAAAGGTCATGGTATCGATTATCATCCAAGCTATGGGCTCAGGGTCCTCTAAAAGGAATGTTACTGGAAGTAGCTTCATAGGTCAAATGAAACCTTTTCATGTTTAGGTCTTGTGACTGCTCACACATAGGTGGCAGGATTTAGGGAGTGCAGAAAACACAATATTTCCACATGGGTCCTTACATTAACACCCTGATAGAACCAACTGAGTATGGCAATGTTTTCAAAGAATTAGGGCTTTATTCTGGTCAGTCGTCCTCTCTAAGATCCTAAATGCATTTAGTGGACGTGCTAAAAAACATGGTTTGCAACTATCGGAAGACCACAATTCCACAATAAAACCAAACAATTTAGTCCGGAACTAAAAATCTTCAAGCGATTTTCTTCGGACGAAAACACTTTAACAATTTTTTGTTTTCTGGACCCCAATATTTAAACGTTCCACTAGAGTGCAGGATTGTTTCATGCTATTAAAACGCAAGATCATCACCTCCGCCCACACAGGGCAGGATCGTTACCTTCTAGTAAGCTAACTTATACTGATAAAAATTCCCCCAAATTTGAGGTAAATCGGTAAATATTTACAAGTGATCAAGTGACTGATGGAATCACTTGAAATGTCCCTATGAAATTATTACATATATTTTTGAAAACTGAGTTTAGTATCCAAAACCTTGAGAAAGTGATGAGATAAGAATAAATTTAAAAGAATTATAAATCAAATTTTGATCCTACCAACCACCACTTTAGTAAAACTCATAATGACCTAAAAATAAAAGAAATATGTTATATAATTTTAAGAACAAAGGATTACATTTTAAACATTTCACAATAGAGCTTAAAATTATTTCAGAATAGAAACTTGAAATGTTAGTTGTATCATTATTAATTTATTTTTTGCAATATTCTATGCTCGTGAATGTTAGACCTATATTTGACACATTGAACTGCTGTTATATACCCTGATCTTCCGAAATACAAAAACATCCAATGTTCTTGGTGCGCAATGAGCTTAAATTCTTTCAAATTCAAATTAGTTTGGTATTTCCTTTAAAAAAATATTCCTACTTAGTCATAAGAAAGAAATGATTCCTGAAGATAATGTGTCACAAGTTGTTAATATTGTTAATTAGAATTATTTTACATTTTTTACGAAAATTATATGAATATGTTGAAGAAAGGGGTTCAAATACACAAATTTTCAACACTGAAACATGTACAACATTTCGTCAAAAAAAATTTATTTAGGTCCACATGTATTCTAAGTCGGAATGTTTTCAAGAGTGAATATGAACCGATTTGTCTAAAATTTTGGAGATTTGTTTCTTGAACAAGTTATTCACTATCATGATTTTTCACATAATGTGAAAAAAGCCGCACTCGATCACCGACTCCAACTGCTTCACATTTCATAATTTTCGGTCGATAAGTACACCAAATATTTCTACAAATGAATTTAGTATGGTTACAATATCAACCAATCAATTACTCTTTCGTTAGCTGTATATAGATATTTTAGCAATATTCGATGCACGAGAATTTTAGTCGATGATCGCGGGTTCTGACAAAGGGGTTTTAGCTGGCGGATTATTTTAAATAAGCAATTTCTTATTTCTAAGGCTTGTACAAATTTATTAGCAACTATTAAATCAGAACTATTTATTTTTATATAATTTAAAAACAAAAATGCGTAAAGTCACGATAACAAAAACCTACAATATTTTCATGAATACAGCGCTCGGACGAGAAGATTTCGACTATCATCAAGATGTACACACCGGCTACGACTATCAACCTGCCCCTATCCAACAGCATTATGGACCCTCGGCACCAGCGTATGGACCCCCAGCACCAGCATACGGACCTCCGGCGCCAATATACGGACCTCCAAGACCAATTTATGGTCCACCAGCTCCAATCTACGGACCACCCCATCATCCCGCTCCCTATTACCATCCTCGTGAAACCTGGTTCTGGGACAAATTCAAGTTCAAGATCGACCTCTTCACGATCGGCAAGATCCTACTAAAGCTGATCATCTTTAAAAAGATCGTCAAATTCATTGCACTCATCTTCTTGCTACTGTTCTTGCCGAAGCTCCACAGTCTTAAGGACGACGACGACAGTGGGAGTGGTTCAATGGAAATCACTCGAAGTTTTACCGAACAAGGTAGGACTAAATTGGGAACCCCCAAATTTGATAGGTACTAACTACCCGAACTTCTATCCAAATCTTACCAGCAAAACTTAACAGCCGCATTAACGAGGTGACAAATTTTGCGCTGACCGCTTTCGAAACTTTCTCGCGAAAGTATGAGGGCTGTGAACGTGAGCAAATCTGGTGTCGATTCGAACGAATGTTCGATACCGTGGACGCGAACTATCCGTACGAGAAGTGAGTGAATTTTGAGGTCTTAAGAAAAGAATTAGTAAGTTGATTGATAATTCTAACCCTTTTCTGAACAGAATAGTGAAACTGTACTTGCCGGACGCCGATGTTAAGACGAACGAAGTGACAACAAATGGAAATTAGGAAATTAGTACGCACACCTTATAGGGCAGAATTTACGTTTTACGCAGTGGAATTTCGTTTTGGATTGCACCCAGTTGCCGCCGTCTATCACACCACCAGACTTTTAATTAAAATTCTGTCTTCGATTTTGACCGATCAACGTTTTAATTGAGTCGATTTTATTTTATTTTCTTGGCCAGATTTAGATTTAGTTTTTATTTATTGCTAACTGATAGCAGCGCATAGGTAGGTATGCGTGTGTGATGGATTGCAATTACAGTACTGAGTTGCTTTCAATATTTATTTTATTTATTTATTTATTATTTATGTTTAAATAAATTTTGAATTTAGTGAAATCGGTTTTTTCAATTACTAAAGCTTTTTTACACTGTCAACTATTTGACCAATAAGATTTGACGATATTTGGCCAAATAAATTTGACAAAATTTCCCGGTAAATTTATTACCTAAAAAAGCAGAAACTTATTTTCTGCGAAGAACCTGCGTGCAATTTTGTTATTATTTTAGACTTAATTTCTACCTCCTACCTTAAAACCATATTTCGGTCAAGCAGCTGTTTTGTTTACCAAAAATCTCGGCATTATTTTGATTTGTTTTATATAATTTTTAAGTTTACGGGATTTGGCACTCTTGGAATTTCAAGGGTACATAATTTCGAAATTTTGTTCTGGAAAGATTTAGGGATTCTGTAATAATTTTTATTTTTTACCCTCCTCTTTATCATGGTTGACGGACATGTAGGTATTTGTGATGGAGCGAAGAATATAGGATGTCCACTTTATATCCTTGTTTTTTCAAATTTTTTTGTATACTTTTTTCATCTCCACTTCTTAAATTGCTTTATTTATTTTCTTTAAGTTTTCTTCCTTATTTTCATTATTTTTTAGTTAATTTCTTTATTATTTAGAATTTTTTTAGTATCTAAGTATTTTTCGATTTTGTTATTACATAATTTTTATTTTATTTTTTAGTATTAATAAAATCGAGCTGGACAAGTCTGCGGTTGCGAGAATATGTGGTAGCCGTTGGAGTGTAATCTAGGATCAGCACTTTGACTGGCGGTGTTCTACTCAAGACATTTTGTTGACTGTGATTTTTGGCATACCTTTTCGCATTTCCTTTCGAATCCAGCAGACAGTAATTATACTTTAAAATATATTTAAAGTTATCATTATTAACCTTCCCTTGATGTCGATAAACAATTTTAAAATTACTTGCTGGAGCAATTTGAAAAATATTACACATAAAAGACGTAATGTTAACCTTTACAGCAACAACGATACTCTTGTTCACAAACTTTGTGCTATAAATTTTTGGATCAGGTCGTATCTATCCCATCGTACTTAATTGGTACAATTTCGGGGAGCTCTTTCCACGGTTATTCAAATACTTAACGTGTGCCTACAGGTAGCCATCAGCGACCTCTGTTATTTATTTTATATATTTGTGGTTCCCGTTCTTTCCTATTCAAAGGTTCCTTTGTACGCTGATAACGCCAACATTTTTCGAAAAATCATAAACAAGAGAAAAGATTTTAAAAAACGATTTTTTTATTGAATTAATTGATTTCAATTTATTACACTATCGTAAGCTCATCCCGGTTTCATTTATTACACGATCGCTGTCACCAATGAAAATCACTTTTCACCATAGAACAAACTGTCATCTCGCGTAGTAGAAAAACTGATGTCGTATACAAGCCATGCTGCGCTTATATACAGCATGTGTTGAATCGACTTCTTTCCAGCATATGCGTTGGTCGTTGGTGTGTGCGGAATGCGAGAAGTGTATGGAGCTTTCTACGCTAAAATTACACTGGTTATTGAGCAAAATTGATGTACTTTTTGCCGATGGTTTAGTATGAAAAATTTTTTGTCGAACTATATTTAGTTATTTTGATGTAAAATACACAAACCATGATATTGCGCTTTTCGTTTTTATACCACATTACCATAGGATTAAAACGAAATTTTAGTGTGCATTCATTATTTGATAATGTCTCACTTTCGCTTAATTGTGTCATAGCGAAAAATTTGTATAATAAAACTTAAAAAGTGTTTACTACAAAATATTATTTAATTTATTACACAGAAATTAGGTCAAAATAAATAAGAAATAGATGATACAATAGCTTACAAAAAATATTTTTGTTCTTTTTTTATTAATCTGTTCTAAAACTAAACATATTATATTTAACACATTTATCGCATTTAATGCTTTGGTCAATCGAAAACTGGTTCAATTTACAGCTCGCATTTTTTTTATTTTGTTCTCAATCAGTAAATTTTTAGTGCAACTGATTTTCTTAACTAACTCGAACTAGGATGATTTCTGTTTCAGTTTCTTAATAAATTCCCGAGCTTGTTTGTCGCCACTACGATATTCTAAGGCACGCACGCAATCAGTATCTAATGGATTCGAATAGAATTTATTAACATAGATACGATTTGAAATTTTTTTCGAAGAAAGACCAACCTGTATAAATTGGACGGCTCAGTTTCATTTGAATTTGTTCGCCGGAATAATTGTCAGCATCGCCAAAAGATAAATAGCATTCGGCTATGTATTGATTGGACATTCCGAATAGGTCCTTATCTTTAACGTTAAAAACCATCAGAGCATTATTTAAAATTCGTTGTTCGGGTGTTAATGTTCTAAAAATTAAATTAATATTCAGCTAATTTAGAAATATGTTAAATATTGAATTGATCAATTTACATTGTGAACTTTTCATCGTATAGCGGGAATAGCGTTTTGTTTTGAACGCTTGTCTTATAAGTACCAATTCCTAAAAATTTATCGGCCGGCAGGAAATGAATTTTAACAAACGAATCGCACGATCCATTCGAATCCATCGGGACCAAGTTTCTGCCGTTTATTATTTCAATCTAAATTTGAAAAAATTAAAGTATTGTGTGAGTGAATCTGCTAAGTCTTGAAGTAAAATCGAATCTTACCTCAAGTTTGTTATCAACGAAATTGGTTCGGACCGTCAATTCGCCGTAATCTGTGGTCTTCATTTTCAATTGGTCGTTCAGTCTTTCTAAGTAATACTGATGAATTAGGTCTGCCGTTTCGTAGGCATGCAGCTCCAGTGTCCGCTCGATATTCGCAAGCGTTTCCTTGTCCGAGGACATCGAGCTCTTCTCCAATTTGAAGCTCGATACCATTAAGTGTAGAGTATCACGTAGGTTGGCGAAAAATGCAGGAGGTCTTCTTTTCTGTAATTAGATTTGAAGAAAATGACTCACTTCCAACTCCAAGTCCAGCCAAATGGAACTGATTCAAACCATGTCGTTAAAAAAATACTTACATCCAGATTGCTCTGAACGACTTCATAAAGAACCGACGACAATTCGGTCCATATAGCGTCCAATATTCGTTCGAAGTTGACCTCGTTCAGTTCAGTATGGAGTGTCTGGAGCGAATCTTCTAAATAGATCATAAGTCGTTCCATTGAATGTGATCCTTCGTGAAGAACTTCGGCACCTTCGATTAAGAAGCGTCGCATAGCCGGACACATTTTTCGAGCTACAACTTCGATTAGTTCTAAGATCTTATTCCGTTCGGTATCGATGGCATTTTCGACGACATTTTTCAAGGTTTGAGCACAACGATCGGCTTCCAATGAACTACGGTATTCGCCAAGGCGAGTGATAATTTCGTCGACTCCAAGCTCCTAAAAAAATTAGAATAGTTTCAGTAAAGTTAACAACCAACCAAAAAAACTTGGAAGTGAAATGGAAGTTCAGATAGATAAGCCAGAGATACCAGTTCAGAACGGATATCAGTTATCACCACGGTATTGAGAATAGGGAAGGAATCTTGAGGTCAATTGAATTTCACCGATGATTCAGATTATAAAATAATAATACCTTTATAAATGGCGGTAAACTCTGTCGAATATAGTCAATATTATTAATAGCTAAACACCACTCTCTAGTGACTTCGAATCGATCTTGAGTCTCACCAATATGCGAAGTTTCAACTCTCTTCGACATCTTATCGGCATAATAAACACAGCATCGACAAATATCCTACAACAAAAATTTTATATTTTTAATATTTTCCAATGTTATTAATAATAGCAAAAAAACTTCTTACATCAACAATTTTCCCAACAAACATATAAGCGCCTTCAACATCGGGCCATCCAAGCTGCTGCCAAAATATCTTAATTTGATAGAAAATTGCTAATGTATCTACAGCGGAGGAGCTGTACTTGACTGTTTCGTCTACAGGAACTAGTTTATCTAAGTCGATCGCCTTCTCTATTCTGAAGAATAGGCATACAAAAATTTATAGATTTACCAACAGTTCAGGAAAAATGTGGTTTTTGCAATCAATACCTCGTTAAAGCTTTGTACACTGATATATCAAGCCAATGGGATACTCCAGTAGTGAACCATAAGTGATATTGATTTATGCACAAGTCCTCGACACCAGGACATAAGGCCGAACCTAAAAAATGATTTTGATTATTGCGAACGAAAAAAATGCTTGATGATATTGGTTCTTACCTAATGTTGTAAATCTTTTTATAACTAAATAAAGCTCGAATAGGGTAGTTCCCATATTGATCTCTTCAAACTCGGGCAGTTTCTCGACCGCATCTTCCGATATTCTCAGCCTTTTTATATTCCTGCAGACTTCTTCGACTACCGGTTGGACTTGCTCGGCAAGTCTCTTCTCGTAAAACGTAAATAAAGTTTGTGCGTAATGGAAGCGTAGTTTTCTGGAATAATGGTAAACTAATTTAGTAACAAATTTCTTGAAGAATACCGCCTAGTTACTGGGTACTTACTGCTGAAATAACTTATCGTAGAATTCAATGGCCCGCTGAAGATCGGATCTGATCAATTGGATCAATTTGATGAGATGCTGTAGTTGATCTTCTTCGCTGCCTTTGGGACATTCGCTACCCTCGTTTATATGCTCGAACCATTCTAAAGATCCCGAATTGACGGCATCGCGAATCGTTCGACGAATATCACAGCTGGGCTTATCATCTTCGCGCGTAGTCCAACCGTAAATTTGTTTGGGAAACAGATCGGTATCCTCGGGCGGTTCGAGTTGACCTATTTTCGCTATTATATCGAGAACTTCACTAAGCATTTTTATGCAGTTCTTATCGCCAGCAGTCTTCTTTCTGAGCTTCCGGATAACCGAAAAACAAGACGGTAATAGACGTATCGCTCCCTCCCAGAACGACTTAATTGCTTCGCTATCTTGCGGTTGCGTTTGTAGAATTGGAACAATCTTATCGAGTATTGTGTTGAACAAGGCAAATGCTAATTGGTGATCTTGGTGAACGTGGGCATAAACTGACCACTGGGCCATTGCACAATCCTGCAATGTGAGACTGCTTTGAGCCGAATGCTGCGTTAGGATAGCTTCACCTTGGGCACTGAATTTTCCTCGCCACCAGAATGGCGCTACTTTGGACGTTTCCAGCTCATGCATGAGCAGAATTCGAAGAAGATGTTTGTGCTCCTGAATGGCAACTCGATTGTTTTTCTCCGCACTGAAACTCATCCTGATCAGAATCGAACCTCTACTTTTCGTTTTACTTCCCTTTTCAAGATTATACCAAACTTTAATGCCAGAGGCAGGAATTGTCTGAAAAGAATCAGGCGATTCATTGATTGATCTCAACTATTAAATCAAGGTTCGTGACATACCTTGAGTGGAATGGCTGTGCGACCTATGAATTCGTTGTCGTGTTTACCTGTTGATGCTGTTACCGCAATCTCTTTCATCAGCTTCCGCAGGCCACGAATACCTTTTACTTCGAAAAATTTATTAAATTTTTCGCCAACAGTTTCAGCGGCATCAAAATCCCTGAAAATTGTAGAGAAACGCATAAGAGTTACCGGTTTTTTTGACTTATAAATTAATCAGTTGACTATTTTCGTTTTGTCTTCAAGTTTATGTCCCCCATTACTTGAAGATTATAGACAGTCGGTGAATTAACTTAAGGAAAAGCGATTTTCAAGTCAAGTTCTCAGGTTTATTTAATATTGCCGTCCAAGACCTACTTTATTGGCCACAACATTTCTTATTTCGATTCTAGGGGCTGATGGCTATTGTTATCGGGCAGAAATTTTGGCAAATTACAATAATTAATTTTAAATTATTATCACCAATCAGTATTTTGTTCAAAAATGTTTGTTTAAATTTATTAGTAACATTATATAAATTGTTTATAAAGAACGTGTTAAGAATAATTTTCAGACATTTATTTTGTGTTACTTGTAACTTTTTTTGTTTATTTGCACAATTGTTTCAAATTAGGACTTGTTGTTTTAAATTAATTTGTTAATGCTTACAGAAGGTGCGTGATACATTTAATTAAATTTGTTAGATATTTAGCTATTTTCGTTGGCAAATGCAGTAAAACATTGTTACCATCAAAATTACCATCAAAATTTGCTTCTATTTGCTCCTGCTTTTTTTGTCAAATATTTTGTGGTTTAAGAAACAGTAGGTTAAATACTTTTCTTCTAAGAAGAACATGTACCGTCTGACGAAAACCCACCAGATACCTGTATTAACACCCCTGGGAGGGTGGAAGCAGGATTTGAATCAAAATAAATTAAAAACATTACTTATTACCATAAATTCTGATGGTGAGGAAATAGCATTGTCCAATATAAAGACCTTGCGAAAAATATGTGAAGTTACTACTTAACTTGGTTCACAAATAATATTAAAAATTACAAGTACATTTGACAATGCCCAGCAGATAGCATTTAATTTAATTAAACCATAATTAATAAACTATTTCTCCAAAAAAAACTAGAAGAACAAAAACTCAAAATAAATCAGAAACCCAAAAAACAAGAATTGAAAATTCACCCTTATCTTTAAACTGTCATAGCGAGACCCCAAAATTACTTAATTAATCTTAGCATATAAAACCGACATTAGCTCCGATAATCAAATAAACTACAAATGCGGAAAGTAATAAGCGACAAAAACAATCCGGAAGACTAATTAAATAAATCATCACTAATAAATCATAGATTTTAAGAACCTCGACAAATTCTGGGGTATCGAAGTAAAAACGGCAAGATTACTTAAACTATTTTTCGTTACCACATAAACACTACAGGGTACGTATTATATCAGTTTATCCACAAAAACCCGACACTAGCTTAGATAATCAAAATGTGGAGATAATAAGCGACCAAAAGCATTCCGGAAGACTACTTAAATTAAATAAATCATCACTAATATAATATAGATTTTAAGAACCGCGACGAAATTCTGGATCAAAATAAGAACGACAAGATCACTTAAACTATTTTTCGCGTTACATTACTATTACTTCGGGTGGAAATTTTCTAGAGGTGTTCGCTTCGAGAGATTCGTATGAATAATCTGGTGCGAAGCTACAGGCTGAATTTTATATTGGCTATAGGTGACTTCAACTAAGATAGCGAAATAACATTTTGATGTTCTAATAATATTACTAACTCCATGTCCTATATGAACAACGGTCTACACTCAATCACTTTGTCAGAAATAATCACTTTTAATCATTTTAAGATTTCCGAAAACAGCTAAAACCACTCCTCTCCTCACCCTAATACAAATAAAATTATTATTATAAAAAATTATTATTAAGAGATACAGGTAGACGTTGGGGCATAATTTGTTGGTGAGTGTTAATCGAATGTAAACTTTTGAAAAATTATTCAAATGTTCTATTGGACAGGAAATTATGGCAAATAACATTTTGGCAGCCGACTCAAAACCTATAGATATTATGCCACTTTGTCAAATTTTTGACAATTTATAAATACAATTTTTATGATTAGTAACATTTTTCAGAAATATAGGCTTTGTGTAGAGCGAATAAAAAAATGTTAAAAAAAATTGCGATTACACCATTTGACTGCTTGCGGGAAAGTACATAAATTTGTATGACACAATGGCATAAATTGACTGAATGGCTAAATTTTTTAACGAATTATTTTTTCAAATATATATGGCATACCAGGTGTATAAGCTTAAAACGATCGTTTTTTAGTCAGAAAAACACATGTTTCTTCGAAGAAAACAAAAACAAATTTATTCCAAGTACTCACCCTCGCTAGCTACACATTTCTCCCATCTCTCGGGCAATTTGTGGATACCACGTCAAAAAAATTTCTTCTCTTTCAAAGCAAACCACTCGTCAAGCCATTTTCGGACGTCTTCGTAAGAACCGAAGTGCTGCTCAGCGAGCATGTGGCCCATCGACGAAAACAAGTGGTAGTCAGAAGGGGCCAGGTCTAGTGAATTAGCGGGAGGGGGTAGCACCACCCAGTTGAGTGTGTCCAAGTAGTTTCTGACCATTTTTGACGTGTGCGATGGTGCATTGTCGTGAAGGAAAATCAGCTTGTCATGTCTTTGTTGATATTCCGGCGTTTTTTCACGCAGAGCACGGTTCATCAATTGTTGGTGGTAGCGGTGGGCATCGACAGTTTCACCAGGTTTTAAGAGCTCATAGTAGACGATACCCTGCTGATCACACCAAACGCACAACATAGTCTTCCGCCCAAAGCGATTTGGTCTTGCGGTAGATGTTGATGGTTGACCGGGATCAACCCACGATTTTCTGCGCTTTGGATTATAGAAATAAATGCACTTTTCATCGCCAGTCAAAATCCGATGCAGAAACTACTTTCTTCTGTGTCTGGCGAGCAACATTTCGCATGTGTTTTGTCGTCGCTCCATCTGCCTATCGTTCAATTCATGCGGCACCCATTTTCCGATCTTTTGAACCTTTCCCATCACGTAGACACATGGAAATGGCTGCTTGAGTAACATCCCAAGCATTTTTTGCGATTGGGTATCGTCCTTGTCCAAAAGAGACTGCAATTCGTCGTCCACAACCTTCCTGGGCCGATTTCCGCGCTTCTTGTCGCTCAGGTCAAAATCGCCGTCTTTGAATCAACGAAACCAAGCTTTGCACGTTGATTCCGCTAAAACATTGTTACCATAGGCCTCCACAAGCATTTGATGCAATTCAGCAGCCGTTTTCCTCAAATGGAAGCAAAAAAGCAGAGCTTCCCGCATATGCTCTTTTTCTGGCAAAAAACTAGACATGATCAACACAGGACAAACGTATGTTGTTGAATGAAATTTGTGACGATGTGCACTGATTAATGTTAACAACTAACCAACCCTTAAATAAAAAAAAATGGCGTCCCTAGGTTGCTTAACACGCTCACTAACGCCATCTATATGTCAACGATCGTTTTAAGCTTATACACCTGCTACACAAATTGAACTGGGTTTTAAAGTAGAGCATCGATGAAACCGTTCTAGTTTCAATTGTTTTTATTTCCATAAAGAAAATAAAACATCTCTTTTGATTAGGTAATTAAAAAAAAAATTTCAGGGAAATTACGTGCCTTCAAGTGAAAGACGCGATCATTGTCAAATCCATTTATCTTTTAAATGAGCTTTCCAGCTGTCTAGAGCGGAAACACTTATTCGTTTTAATTGAATGAAGTAAGAGCTAAAAGTATCTAGTATCTGTGACAAGTTTAGTAATCTACATATATAAAAGAGGATGTATGTATGTATGTATGTTCCCTATAAACTCCTAAGCCGTTCAACCGATTTTGATCAAATTTTCAGGGAACATATAGAATAGTCCCGGGATGGTTCCTGTGAAGTTTGGTACCGATCGAATCAAAAACAATTGTTTTTTCGACATTTTTCCAATTTTTTCGCGATTTTAGCTCTAGTTGTTTGTTTGTTTGTCCCGTATGCCTTTCTAAACCATCCGATTGCGATGAAACTTTGTTGATATGTTGAGCACACGCGCGCGAAGGTTTCTGCGTTAACAAAATCATTTTATAATTGGTGGTACGCGAGTTATTTCATCATTTGAGTGTATTTCACATAGTTTAGCGGCAGTTTTCGTTCGTATTCGGTGTATTAGTTATGCGTTCCTATTACTAAATGGTAAAGTTGGTCGATGGATGTTGGATAGAGGGGATAGAGGATAGTGGATGGTGGATGATGGATAGAAGATGGAGGATGGAGGATGGTGGATGGAGTAACAGGACCAACGGAGCAACGGAAGCAACGGAGCAACGGAAGTAACGGGAGCAACGGAAGCAACGGGAGAAATGGGAGCAACGGGATCAACGGAATCAACGATAGTATAGCACCAAACAAACGTGAACGTAGCCAGCGTAGCCGCGGTACGCGGCTAGTAGCAAAATATTTTGCAATGAAAAATATCAACCTGATTTTTTTTACTATCGTTTGAAATGGGACGCTGTACAGCCCAAGCACGGAAAAAATGCATTTTCAAAGGATTATTGCGAATATGATTTTTTAGGAATGCAAATTGATAAAAAGTTAAGAATCTGAATTCTAAAAAAATAGTATGATAAACGTCCGAAACCTTCCTACCGTACGCAAACTTCTTACATCTAGGTATCCCTAAATAAAATTAACAGGAATTGAATATTCCATCTAGTATATCTCAGGATTAATTCTGCTTTGATTGGTTTTTTTAGTTGAAGGTGTAATGAGAGTCTTAGTGGCGATGAAAAGATTTGTTGCTATCTTCCATGGTTATAAATCATTCCAGATGGGAACTGGAGACCTTCTATTCAGCCATGCTACAAACTCTAAACATTTGATCCATATGTTTTCACGATCACAAATAGATGTGATATGGCCCTGCTCCCCTTTCCCTATCGAAACTTATCGAATAGAATAAGCAAATCGCCAATCGTGTCCATAAAATCAGTTCAAATTTCATTTACCATAATACTTCCCCAATGTCGACACGTATAAAAATATAAATGTTGATTTAAAATTTATACACTTACCAGACTTCAACAACGAGAATTTCACTGTTTGGATTTTCCGAAATGGGCCTGTGAATTGTGAAAAGAATACGCGATAAACATTGAAATTAACAAGCCTAAACAAACAAGTAAATCGCGCAACATGATGTACTTAAATTCAATTGAAACTTACAATGAGAAATGCTCTTCCCAGAGCGGATTCAATGTGGCCGTCTTCACGGATGTGTTGTAGCGATGTGTAGTGCACGACTCTAAGTACAGCGTAACGAAAGGGTCAGAAAATCCATTCGAGTCCTTGGGAACAAGGTTCTCGGCTTTGATCAGTTCGACATTGAGGCGTATTTCTGGCGGTTCCTTGGTGCCCGCTGCTTCAAGGATCTCCTCGTGCCGATCATTGGTTATCTTAAAGGCATCTTGAACGTATTCGTAAAGGGCATCTTGACACACATCCGTCGAAGCATCACAGCCAATATTATGGAGTATTTCGTACAGAACTTCTTCGTAGAGTTCATCAATCTGAAAGGAAGGCAAAAATTATTTGTATAATGGAGCTGGCAGTTCCTCATCCAAAGATTGCGCGCTCAATTGCCTGCAATTGATGCCCATCTGTGCATTCTTCATTGAGGTGTTTTTGTTGCGTAATTGCTGATTCCGGTGCAGCAGAAGATGCAAAATGGGACAAGCAATTGAACGATAAAATTCGAAATTCAGATCTCGTTAAAGTCTATTTATGTATAGACTACAGGCGCTAGATGAATAGCATGGACTTCTTTCTAAATCATCGGGGAGAATGTGCAAGATATAAATTTCATACAGATTATGAACGATACCGAAAGAAATTGTTACAGGAAAATTGTTCACCCTACTTGAAGTTTTGATTGATTGCTAAGAACTTAGCGCTAAGATGTTAGGTCCATGTATCTAATTGAAAGTTTTCAAAATATAATACTTTAAGAACAAATTGAGCACAGCTTTAGCGGATTGAGTTATTGATTCATATATAGAAAAGGGGACCAGATTGTTGCAAATTCATTTCCAGTGCGCCTGAGCTCTTGGTTTCGAATCACACCAGGCGGAGCAATGTTGAAGTTGTCTGTGCTCCAGAAGGAAGTCATCCTTGAGATAAATAACTAGCAGGGTTAAGCCTAAAAAAATTGGACCCGCTATTTTGCAAAAAAAAAAATTTCAGGTCAAATATTTGACAGCATACAAAGTAGCTTCTTCTGTTTAAAAATAATAAAAAACTATACTGTATCTTATGGGCACTTTCTTGTACAAATGACTAAAGTTTGTACTAGACTGTATGTCAGCTTGTTAAATATTTGAATGTGCTCATGTCAAATGCCGTCAGATAGTGTGATCGTGAAATTGTTGACTGAATTTTTAGTCAAATTTTTTTGGTAGAACATTAACTTAAGTCTGAAAAACGAATGCATAAAATAGAATCTTCGACGTTACCCTCTTTTTTGACGAGGTTAAGTCATTTGAGTTTTGGGTTTTGAGATTCGACATTTTGAGAATTTTTAGTAGTAGTGATTTTTTGATTTTTTTCATGATTTCCTATGTTTTTCTGGATTTCTAGTAGTTTGATCTGTTTTCATTGTTAACATGTTGTGCATATTTAAAACTCTCTAACCTGCACCGGTCCTAGATATGTTTGCGCTCTGTTCAACTGAGCGCATTTATTTCTTCTTTTTTTCATTTTAATATAATTTCTCATCGTATTAAAGCAAAATGTTGCGCTGGATAGACAAAGTAATCTCAATTCTATTGCCGAGTAGCAGCTTAGACCTAAGCTCGACAAGTGGGTCTTAGCTTCGTTTCATTATAGTCACTGGATGAAGAAGAAGTGCCTTCTTCTTCATCCAGTGACTATACGTTTCATGTCATAAGAGCAAACTTGAGGTTTGAACGGAATTCAGCTGCATTTCCTTCACATCAAAAACTTTTTTTACTCGTGTTGGATCCAAAATTTGCTAATTTGGCCGAAACTCGATCAACTCAAAGACTTGAGTTGTATAAAGAGTTTTGATATACGAATAAATGGAGAGTGTGTAGACTGTAGAGTTAGAGTCTTGCAATAAATGAATGTATACATGCAATTGATTTTTATCTTAAGTCATAAGGCTGTATCAATTATAAAAAATTTTACTATTTAAAACTTCAGAAGCTTAATAGTATTTTCTTAATTTTTGCAGCTATGCTGCTTCTTGCAGGCAGAATGTCGGTAAACAAGGGTTTGTGTCGTCCCTGTTTTCAAATAGCTCTGCTCTGGATTGTAAATAATATATCATGAGTTCGAATGAAATTAGGTGAAGTTTGGTAGTATACGTCCGAACGAGTTTTTGCCAAAAAGTATATGACCCTAGTCCACAACATCTTTCCTCTTACAGTTAAAGCGTGCAAAATAATATCAGTTTGTTTGTCGAGCAGGTCCTTTTTCACGCCCCGGAAGTAATTCCGCGCTATGCTCCCATTACGATTTAATGTTTTCCGCCGTCTTATCACTTCATAGTCCAATTTCGATGGTCCACTTATGTTTCGCTTTGGCGGGCGATTCAAACTCATAAATTTGAAATTCGCACTGTTGTTCGTGCTGCCGTTTAAAATTCGCGGCAACGATAATGTGCTCATTTCGTTGTCGAATGTCCTCAAAAAAAATCTGTTTCGATTTTAAAAAAGAATTCACTTGTTCTTGCAATTTTTCTTTTTTTTTCTTGATTTTGGATAACACTCAACGCGACGGGAAAATGACAAAAATTATTTTGGGATTAGTGACGTAACACAACAAATTTTCCACTTTCTTTTTATCGTTGAAGAAATATGAAAAGCCGAAAGATCACTCGCACTTCACAAAAGATCGTTTCGATCGATCATCCAGCAGCACTAGAAACACTTTTCTCGACAACCGGATTAAATCGAACGCAAGATTCCATCAAAGAATTTTACGATCCGTGAAAAATCAAAGGAAAAACTTATACAAGATCGGATTCGAATCACTTTGAATCGCGTAAAAGAAAATGAATGTCCATCGGGGAAAATTGAAGGTACTGTGACGGCACGGCGTAAGATAGGACCGGGTAGGCGAATCGAAGCCGAGATGACCGTTCTTTTTGTGCCAGCGTACTTTAAGATGAAGATGAACCGAGCGGCATCCTCACTAAATCAAGAGCACAATTCTCGACTTTCTTGCCAAATTCTATTCTGAGCGTATTGCGTGAATCCGATCCACGATCAACGATCGCATCGTTCGTGTTCTTTTTTAACGGAAGAGAAAATATCGGACAAATCCACGTACGCGCTAAATGCTAATCGTCACTTCACACTTTTCACGCGGCTTGGAGAAATGAAGGTAACGTAGCCAAGGGCTTCCATAGATCCAAAGGATGTAATCTAGAATCGAGCTATTTTCGGAACGGCTCTAGCAAAACAAGTGCTAAATTAACTCCTCGAGTGCCGAGTGATCTTTTTCGAATAGATTATCTAGCGATCTAAGCTGAGTGCAGGATCGGCAGCTATACGCCACTTAAGATCAGCGTGCGCTAGGCCACTTGATAGATTATGGTCCAGAGCCACAGCATTCCGCTTTTTTAATTATTATCATCTTGATCTTGAATTTATGATTATAGACTCGAAATGATAATAAACGAAGAAGTAATGTAGGCGGTTCTGTTTAGAAAGAGTCGATCGAATTATTTTTTGGAATTTTAGTGCGGCTTCCTCGTGAACACAATTATTCAGTGCTTGTTTATTTCAAAACTTCTTTTCAAAATGTGTTAATTTTATAAAAATGTTTAGTTTATCTTTTTAAAAATTATGAGACACAAGACTTAAACGTTAACAACACCTACCTGACCATTGGAACATATTTTGTGAATTTAAAACTTATATTAAACTGTATGCCATTTTGCCAAATATTTGACCATCAAAATTTGACGTAAAATTCAGTACAATGGTTGACGTTCGAAAAAAAATTGACAAACAAAAATTATGGAAAACAGTCTAATGCAAGCCTTGGACTGTATGCCACTTTGGTATGAAATACTTCGAAATATAATCAGATAGTGTAATTACAAAATGTTTTCCTTACATCATGGCTGACAAGGCCATGATGAGGTAAAGTGCGAATATACAATCTGCATATTTGTAGCTTTATCGGTACATTCCTGTCGAGTATGAACTGACTTCACGGCAATAAGAGGGCAAGAAACGAATCTGTTTAACATTTTATTTAAACAAAAAATTCTTTCCACATTTCCTTTCATCTCGTTATAAAGGTGAAAAATGTACAGCAAAACTCTTCTAATCTCCAGCATGTGGGCCTATTTAATTGGATACACGTGTGTACGAAGGTGTTACATATTATTTGTAGACATTTCGATCAATCTTTTATTTAGAGAAATATCTTCCCCTACTCCAATTTCCTCCCACAATTGTATAACGCCTTCAAAGTTCAAGTAAAATGTGAGTTTGTACTTTCCATCATATTCTGGTTTGAGGAGCGATGATATTATCATCCCACGCCACCTAGAAGGTGCTTTAATCATAATTAAAATTTAAATTATTAGCAAATATTTTCTTATGTACGAACCGTGTTTTACTTAGATTTTTGGGAATAAAAATTGAAATAGAAGTAGGTACCTATCAATTCTTCTATAATTTTTTGAACCATGTTTTTGAGCCATGTTGAAAATTGTTGTTTTAGAATATTTCGAAAGATTTTACGACAGGAATGAAAATGAAAAAAGAATATCGGAGTTTATAGGAATGAATTTGAAATAGTTTCCATACAAAAGCCCTTAATTACTCAAAAATTGCAGGTATACAAATCGAGTGTCCTCTATCCAAGTAGGTATCCTTAGAATTTTGGTGAACTCCATCTTACTGAATTTAAAAACACGCTGAGTTACAAAGTTAACATTTTTTATGTGAGTAAGGAGGAGGTGTATCGGCATTAACATTCTCTCTCAACTCTACCATGCAAGGGATATTTACCATCCAAAACCCCAAATAATCCAAGGGGAACAAGGCAAAGGAGAGAGTTAGCTGATGGTCAGAACTGGAACGACGTACCTACTTGCCTAGGAACTATAAAAGTCCTTAACGTTCTCAGCATGATTTTTATATTAGTTTGAAGTGTATAACAGTAAGGATCACTTCAATCTCTCTTTTAACACCTTCGTCAAGTTCCTAAGCCGGTTCGAGCTCTTGACGAAAATCATAACCACATCTAGAAGCTTAGCAATTTTGCAGGCGCCCAACGTGGGGTCGGTTGAATTCGTTCCAGAATTCATCATCTGATTCTCCTTAGAAAAATTATTACATACAGGAGGAACTTTGAAACTTCGTCTTGCTAGAATTTTGTCCATTTTCGATTATCTGCGTTTTGTATTCCAACAGCTTCTTTGGGCAATTTGTGAGCCAGCACGGGATAACTCTTTAGTGGGCCAAAGACTATTAAAAGGCATTTCCAACCTTAGGAGCGTCTCCCCATTTTTTAGCAGGTCGGTGTTCGCCCCATTTCAGGCTATTATCACCTTGTAACATATCCGTATTTTACAGACAGATAAAATCCAAGAGACTTTCATTGAGCTTAGGAACTTACTGTTTAAGAGTCAAGGACGGAGCTGGAGAAAGGAATGATTATCTTGAAGCAGCCTTTATTTTTTATACGAAACATTTAAGTTAAGTAATGGGATGCTTTGATTGTTTACTCACACTCCCACCATTGATTAAATTGATTCTTTAAAAAGGTTGAATAGAATCTGTCTGCACTAGTGTCTCATTAAAAATAAACAATGAATAATTGTCTCAAGGGCGTGCATACTAAATGAAAGTGAATTAGCACAATGAAGCTGGCGAGCCAGCTAGCAAGTACCGATGAAATTGGGCCAATACCCAAGAAGAACCTCTTCAATCCGCAAACACAGTGTCTGTGAACTTTAATAATTTTAATAATTTCGGCTACGTGTTGCTTTTGACGAATGCCAAGTGTACGCATGCATCATAAAGTACTGGCGCAATCGTTGAAGAAGCTGCTTGTAGAGAATCTTAAGAGTACGAATCATCTCAAGGACACAAAATTCTGCCGTGCTATTCTTAGTCGTGACTCGTGATTCGACCACAAGAAAAAGAACACATCAAGTTGATTATTTATAATTTTAGCGGTAGGCTTCAAGCTTTCTGCATCTTGTTGCTCGCAATTTGTGCGTAAGTTAAAGTCGCTGAATTTCGCGCGAACACATATCAATGGAGTTTTCAAAGTAAGGAACAACGACACGCTCTATAGGTAGCACCCGCAGAATATAATCCACGTGGTGAGAAGATAACAACTACGTTCAATTTCCTTAACTTATCAAGGAATTAAATTTTGGGTTTTCGGTACTTACATTCATTCCAACGACATCCCCGATAAAGCTCTCATGTTTAGCTTGAGGATCATCCGGTTCGCTATCTGTGTCCTGAAGCGTTTCTGTGCCACTGTCGTTTTCCGCTTCGGAAATAGCAGCAAGAGTGCTTGGAACATGTGCCGACACCAATGCATCTTCAATAGAATCCTCTTCTTCCGGCAGGGGGGCAAGAGGGGTTGCTAAGTGAGATTCTTCGAGTTGAGACTTTTGACGCAGGAGCGATCCAAATTTTTCGAAAAACCCGCCATCAATGTCTTGAATCCTAAAAAAAACAGAAAATGCTTAAAAAAAAAGCTAATAAAAACTACAAAAAAGTGGTTTCATTATCCTTTAGTTCACAAACGGGGCAAGAAACCCCTTCCATTCATTCAATCCGAAAATATTATAAAATGATAAAAAGAAAAATTCTCTAACCAAATGTGATTCAACTATTTGCAATTGAAATTCACTTTAAAATTATTGCCCAATACTTCCCGTTTCCTTATCCTGCTGGCTCAAATCTGGCTCGACGGATTAAAAAAATGTTTCAATATTTTCAAAATAAAGTTTTTATTAAAGTTTCTTCTAGAATGTAGTTGTCGCATCCGGAATTCCAAAAGTGAAGCATACCAACTCTAATATAATTCTATTAATATTTTATTTGCTTATTTTCCTTCTCCTCTTAAGGACTCTAGCAATTTCCAAAATTTTTGAAGGAAATTTATAAACTATCATTTATTAATTAAACCACTGTCAAAAATAGACAAAGATTATAAATTGAAAAATATATTATAATATTTAATAATAAAATCCATCAATAATTTTAGAAAAGTATAAAGTGCTCAAGTTAATTTTTTTCGAAATAGATTTATTGATATAGAACATTTTCACGAATTACTTTTTACATGTACATTTCATATAAAAATTATCAGTTAGTCCAGATTAATATAGTTAATAGTTAATCGTTTCCTTATGACGTTAATATGAAAAATTCAATTTATGACGCTTTTCAGAATTATTTATTTGTTTATTTGAGAATATTTTGCAGCATACCGACGTTTTATAATATAAAATAATGATAGGAATAGATCAATTTAAAACTGTGAATTCAAAATAAGAATGTGTACAAATAATAATAAATAAAAAAAATAAGTGAATACAAAAAACAACTAAATAATATTTGAAATTAACATCTCAAAAATGAATTAATTTAAGCATGACAAAAACTAATTTTTGTAAAACGGAATTTATTTAAATAAAAAACCGGACAAATAAAGAATACGAATCAGAACAAAGTCCCTCAAAAATCTTTGAAAGTGAGAACAGGTCGAAGTTAGAAGAAAGTCATGACAAGCTTACTTAAGCTTGCATTAGACCGTATGCCTGTTTGTAAAATGTTTGACAATTTTTCGTAGCAAATGCTCTCAAATGTCCTATATAAGGCGCTTTTTGCTGGAAATATTTGTCTGAATTTTACTTTTTTATTTTTTAATAATAAAGTATTGTGATCGACCTGAAATTTCAAAAAAATTTGCTACCCTGAAATTTTGTATTTACACGTTTCAGGACTAGTAAACACCAAAACAGCAAAAAAAAAAGTCCGTCTGTCCGCCTTAGACGCCGTCCGCCGTACGCAAAACTGTTTGAAGGCTCGTAGCTCTCAAACCCCTTGAGATATTAAGCTGAAATTTTTATGGTAGGTAGAATGGGCGAACCCCTACGAGTAATATATTTTTAAGGGTGGGGTGTGAGGGGAGGAGGGGGGAGCGTTTTAGATGAAAAATTTTGGTCTCAAGATCTCAGGAACCGCTTTTGTTGGGAGACTGAAAGTTGGAACTTATGTAGTACTATAATCGTGGAATCATTTGCAAAAAAATGGTTGATAGGGGTTGAAGGGTGTGCGAGTGGGGAGGAAAACAATGCGTCCAAAACGCTTGAAAGCTGAAATTGAAACATTCTAAAATCCATATATCCTGAACGATTGATGTCAGACTGCTGAAACTTTGTAGTTGTCTTAACAGATACTAGGAAATAAAAAAAAAGAGTTCAAAATTTTAAGGGGGGTGGTGAACCCCCATAGGGGGGTGAAAAACTTTGAATTACAATATCTTTTGACTCAATTATCCCAGGACGATAAAATTTGGTTTCTGTATATAGAATTACCAATGGAGTCTACTGAATATAAAATTTGGGAGGGTGGACGTGAAGTGTGGAAGTGGGGTGACAATCAATTTTTAAAAAAAACACGCCTAATTAAACATTAAAAACGTTTCGGACTTCTACCCATAAAATAATAAAGTTGCGCCCAGACTGTTGGCCGATTTTTTTTTAAGTTATTGTGTAAAATTGAAAAGTGAGCTCCAAGGAGTAATGGTCGAACACTTTTGAATTAATACTGGAACTGCAAGTTTACATATCTAACATACGAATACCAAACTTGTTCTGAACTACTCAATAATAAATTTTCGCGCACTTCTGTGAATGAACGAACCAAATTTTTAATGACTTTGGATGGTGAGAGTAGCGACCCGAAAGACTGGGAGCATTTTTCAATTCGTAAATCTATCTCTAATTTGGCACATCTAACTTGTTTCTAATAGAAAAAAAAATATTTGAAGACTTGAAAATTAAAACACACTATCAGAATTCGAGTTAGAGAGTGGCATTTTTTGCCTTTCATTACATGATAGATTCCTGCACGAGACCTAAAAAACTAAAGTACGTCAAAACTGAACAGTAACTGGGGCCCAATACGAATCAAGATAAATTTTTAGGTCCACCCGTGATAGTTCCGAGCCGACGATCTAGAAGAAAACACTTTTGGCACTGATAGTTTTAAACTTCAATCAAACAATTTTTGAATGCAATCATATCTCAATTTTATTGACTAGCTAATATCAGCTGGAAGACTAGTTACTTTATTTCGCTCTTAACCTATGCTTAAAAAATCAAAGTTTCTGGAAGACATGCTTAAACTTAACACAACGCCGAGCCATTGCAATTTAGAACTTCAAATTGCCGACACACATGTACTTCATGTAAACGTAGTCGTCGATTCCGTGCCGCGATCCTTCCCGACCAATACCCGACTCCTTAATACCACCAAAAGCAGCTTCGGCCGTCGATATCAGACCCTCGTTAATTCCCACCATACCGACCTCCATTTTCCGTGCAACTCGGAATATTTGCTGGACATCTTCGCTGTAAAAATACCCGGCTAATCCGCGTCGAGTGTCGTTCGCAATTCGGATCGCTTCCTCTTCCGTTTTGAATTTAATCAATGAGACGACCGGTCCGAAAACTTCGTCCGAGTAGAGTTTCATGCCAGGCTTAATATCGCTTAGAATTGTGGGCTGATAGAAAAGTTCGCCGATTTCTGGCAGGGCTTTTGCGCCAGTTATAACATTGGCTCCCTGGCACACTGCATCCTCGACAAACGTCTGAACTTTATTGATCTGCATTTTATTGATTAGCGGTCCAACCTTGACCTCGCTGTCGGCACCATCGCCGATACGAAGACCTTCAACGCGCTCTTTTAATTTCGACACGAATTTCTCGTAGACTTTTTCCTGCACGAAGAATCGATTGGCCGAGACACAAGTTTGTCCGCAGTTCCGGAACTTCGAGGCAATTGCGCCGTCGACAGCCTTCTCTAAGTTTGCTGTCTCGAAAACGATGAACGGTGCATTTCCGCCCAATTCCAAACCAATGCGCTTGATTCCATCGGCACAATTTCGATACAACAGTTTTCCGACTTCCGTGGAACCGGTAAATGAAATTCCAGCGACGTCGGGACTTTTGCAGAACAATTCGCCTATGCTTGCAGCATTTTTCCGACTGCTCGTGACAATGTTCAGCACACCATTCGGTAGGCCTGCCTCCTGTGCCAGTTTAGCCAGGGCCAAGGCCGTGAGGGGAGTATCTTCGGCAGGCTTAATGACCACCGTGCAGCCTATAATTTATTGCAACGTTATCGTCCGATAGGCTGATTGCGATTGCAAAATCACTCACCTGCTGCCAAAGCAGCACCTGCTTTTCTCGTAATCATGGCATGTGGAAAATTCCAGGGTGTTATCAGGGCAGCAACACCGATGGGCTGTCGCATGATAAACAGCTCTCGATTTGGTTGTGGACTGGAGATTACCTCGCCGTAGATGCGCCTTGCTTCCTCTGCGAACCACTCCACAAAGGAGTCGCCGTAGACAGCCTCGCCGAGTGCTTCACTGATCGGCTTTCCCGACTCGGCAGTCATTATGGAAGCGATTTCCTTTCGATTTTCCTCGAGCAAACGGAACCATTTCTAGCGAGCGAAAAAGTAAGCGGCGATTATCAATTTATCAATTAGGCCAGCGGTCAAAGTACAAAGCCAGACTCACCTTGAGTATCGTGGACCGCTCTTTGGCGGTCAGTCCGGACCATTCTTGCGAGTAGAACGCCTTCTTGGCGGCTTCGATCGCCTTCTGAGCATCGCCAACATCCATGTCCGGGACATTTCCAACCACCGATCCGTTTGCCGGATTGAAAACTTTGAACGTTTGGTTGCTGGCGGCCGGAATCCAACTTCCGTTCACCAGGGTTTTCGTTTGTATCAAAGACGACATTCTACGCACGGAGTTCACTTGCAAGTGACGCCATTTTCGGACAACCTGTGATAGCATCTTCGAACCGGCTATCTCTTCACTTTTTTACTTAATTTGTTTTTATAACAAAACAAAAAACTGCACGGACGGAACTCCGAAAATCAATCACCGAAACGAACACCAAGGTACTTCACGAACCAACAAATGTCAAATTGACACTGCCCGCCCCGCTTCGAACTTGCGCATAAGAGCCAAATGTCAAATTCATTGTGCGACAAAGTCAAAGAAATTAAAACAGCCATCAATGTCATGCGAGAGAAAGAGAAGAAGCATATGAAAAGTGAAAAAGCAAAGAGAAAGCCAGAAAATTTCCGACAGAAAAGCTCTTTCTCTTAAAACGTCTTGAGGTCAGCTGATCTCCGATTTATTTACCGGCGTTTTTCTTACCAAGAATTCGAGGAGCTTTTATTTGTTTAAAAAATTGGCAATAAAAATAACCGCCCCCGTTACGTCACACACTTATTGATTTTGGCGCACGGAATGAATAATTTAGGTGTGTTCTTTTTGCCGGGTGTAGTATAAACTTTTCTGTGTAATAAATAAAAAACCTGGCCACAGTCTGGGTGCAACTTTATTATTTTTTGGGTAGAAATTTGGAACGCGGCTAATGCTGAGATGCGGTGTAGGTTACTATACGACTGACAACCTAAAAAATAACGTTCCAAATATCCTTCTGGTTATAAATTTTTTGAAATAGATACAAATACAACTGAAGAAAGCCAACGGAAAACACACAGGGAAATGGACAAAAGGGCGAAAATTGCAAAGGATGCTTTTATACAGCCCGGATGCACTGGACTTCGGATTCAACAACACAAAGCGTTTGTATTTTTTCCGGACACTTACTAATTTTTTTTTTTTTTTTAAATGAGTTATTGGCATATTTAGTTACAAATTGATGGTTAATACATAACAATTTTTTTACATTACATTAGCCTTGGCTAATTTATCAATGTTTTAGAGTATTTAACATTTCCTTTTAACTATTAGGTTGAAATTAACAAATTCATTATTTCTTTACTTAGGTTTCGTGTTACCAGGAAGCAGATTTTTCCCTTGACTTCTTGGACTAACCAGGTTCTTTCCCTGCATGGGTAATTTTTAATACGCAATAGCTATGGACTAGACAGAGTTTTCCCCTGTTTATGTTTGCTAGGGTATAGTTTATGATATTAGCCAACAGCTGGCATCAAAATTTCAAAAACGAATAAAAATTACTTATCGTGTTTTTCCCCTGTGGTCTTCATATGTAACCTGATGTATGTACTAACGAAATCATAGCTGACCAGTGTGACGAATAATAAGATTGGTTACCTTAGGTTTGTATTACCGAAATAGCCATCTTAATTCTGAGGGAGGTGAATAATATTGGCTTAGAAAACACTGGGTTCATACATTGGGACTAATCACATTCTGCGAACCAATCAGGAGGGTAATGTTTCAAATGGTTTCCTTAAACCATTTGTCGCAAGAAAAATATTAATTTTAAATAGTAGCCGGTAACTTTAAAAATAAAATCGTTTAACTTCTAGGAAGGTCTCAAATGATTCTTGAGATGTTTTCCGTCGCGCCGTGACGGATTATTGCATTTATTGCTTGCACTGGGAAATACCCAGTGCAATGAAACATTACTTGAGCAGCATCTGGAACGTACTCATCCGTTCCGACACTCATAAAGCATCTACATTATGACTGTAGGTACGGATGGAAAGTAAGTTTGATAGTAAGTAGTGTAACTCCGACATTGCGTCGCCAATACGGGTTTTGCCAAAAAATCATTTTATTGTCTCTTAGGTTTTTCCATGATCCCAAAAATCCTGGAAGAACTTCTGAAATTATTGCCGGGGTATATATTATGTATATACACATACCCTTTTTTTACGGAAAATTAGCCTTCCGATTGCGTCTTCGTACGCGAGACCTTTTCGGCCTTTTCGGCAGTCTTCTACATACTTGATACCAAATCGGGTCGTCATTTTTTGTATCCATAGCACGTAGTACAATTAAGAGTTCAATATTTTAATAAAGTTTTTTACAATTAGATATTTTCAAATCCTATAGTTTGTTTATTTTTTCATATTGTTTCATTTTCGCATCAGTGCGTTCTACTCGTAGAAGACGAGTGAACAAGATGTGTTTTTGGAAATTATAAGTTTTTACCACTGGCCCTCCTTATGTAATTCACTAAACCGCTTGGATCATTCTTATGAGCTCCTTATTAAGGTCCCTTTCATTACGTTTTAACCCTTAACCGTTGAATACTCCCCGAAAATCACTTAATTTGTGTAATTAACGTATACGATATACGTGCATTACAAAATGTATTTGAGATTTTTCAGTATTCTACCCTTCCCTCTAACCTATTGGTAAGCGTTCCTCAAAATCATCCTTCAGGAATCGAATCTGTTGTGTTTTCTTCTCGCAAAAATTTTCCAAAATGAAAAATGTAAACTGCAAAAACTTTGACCTAATTTATTTTTCTCTGTTGGGAATAAGTAGAAAATATTTTTGAGCAAATTCCTTAGATTTATCATATCGACATTTAAAGAAGAGAAGTGATGGTCCCTAGTAGGACCAGTATTGATTTTTATTAGTTCCGGAATGAAGAAGGCGTTAGTTGATCGTCTTCAAAAGTGGTGTACTAACGAGAGGTTTTTAACACGCAAGTGGAAACTAAACACAATCAATCTTAGACAAAAATAGAAAAAAATGTTTTTGTTATATTGGCGACTTAAGGCCTAAAATAACACGGTCCTCGACTGCGACTACGTAGTCGCTGTCTTTAGAATACATAGGACTGTATGGCGATGCCCACAACACCAACTTCGCCTGCGACTGCGCAGTCGTGCTACACTCTAATTCTAAGACTGCGGTTGTAGTCTCGGATGTCCACTATTTCCCAGCGGGAAAGTTTTGTATACTATACGTTGAAACGAAACCGTATGCAACTGATTAGACTTTTTGGGAACGATGTCGCCGGTTGCTGTATATATTTACTATAATATAATAGTTTGTACGAGCACTATATTTATAATATTTACATGACCTCTGAATTGAATTCTGTTTACATTTAAGAGGAGACCGCGATAGCTTAGTACATGCTGTCTTTATCTTACATATAGACATGTAGAATTTTGATGACATTTTGCGTGAGTACACTCTCTGGCTTCTATTCTTCAAATTCATCCAGATTCCTATTCACTTCCTCGTTATTAATAAACGCAAACACTCCAAAGTGATTAAAGACACTATATAAATTATACGCGCTATCAGAAATATGTTCATTTTCAAAAATATTAAACAAAACAGAAGTGACACCTGACACTCGTTCTTCTTCTTCTTGCCTGCATAGAATTGAAGTCGTAGTCGGTGTTCTGTTCAACACCAACTGCGCAGTCGAACCTCACGCCGAAAGATAGGCAAATCGCAGTCGCAGTCGCAGTCGAGGTCCGTGTTCTGTTTTGTACTTTAGTTGTGTTTTTCAATTTTATGCTTTTCGAATCGCATCGTGCGGCTCATAAGTCGGTTAATATAACTTCAAAATTTATAGATCAGTTATAACAAAGCAACTACTACTGAAGACAATGTGGAACTGAAAAATTAAAAAATATTCTTCTTTGAAAAGTTACGTCTAGCCAACCTACTGATCTCCGCATTACGAAATCGATGATTTTAACATTGCAATTTCCTAGACGGAATTCGTCCATATTTTATTTTGCATTACTCGGAAACGGTTACATTATTAAATGCCCCAGAATAGATTGGGATTACGACTCAAACTTTTAGAGAGGTAAACATTAGAATTACTTCGACTTTTAAGTACTTTCTAAACAGATTTCAATTATTCGGTTACACTCATGCACTTCAAATAGAATTGATGTTAAAAGTGCTACCTGCTAGGTCGTTGGGCAGAACTAACTGAGCTCTTTGCTCTCGCATCGCAACGCACGTTAATTATTTGGTTAAATTTTGTGTGCACGACTGTTGAATTACACATGCCCATTGCCCACATACAAATCCGGAGCCGGACAGCCGCAAAGATTGTGCATGACATCAAAAAGAAGCGCTTTTTCCTCACTACCACAGGGAAGTGAATGAGTAGTGCTTCTTCGGCAGTAAGCTCCGCAACGAAGGAGAAGCGCAACTGAAATGCGAACAAGTTCACACTCGTATTTTCGTTCTCTTCGATTTTATGACATATGGTTGGTCATCTCCTGCCTGTCAAATTAAATTTCTAGCATTTAATAAACATCATTCCCTTTTATAACACGCAGATAAGTGAAGGATCAAATTTTAAGAAGGAGTGAAGTGGTGTGAATGTGAATTTAAACTTAAATAGAGAGGAGTTATACTTTGTGGTGATTTGTTGAGCACAATTAATTGATTAAAGGTAAGTCCAATACTCCGTATTATAGTTTAAAACAATGCAAGAAAAATATATCTTTCAATTGCAATTACAAAAAAAATGTTGAACGTAATATATATAATCAGATAGGATTTGTTTGAAATGGGAAAAGGGATTTAGAAATAATGTCGTTTAATAGCTAATATACATCGCAAGATTTCGGCCACTGTCGATTTGAAAATATCGAAAAGTGATTACATTGACTCTGAAGAAATTTCGATTTCTTTGATTCGGTGGATTCCAAAGGGTGCGTTTCTAGCAAGAAATTTGAAAATTTTATATAAAACTAGCTGAACCGGCTGTTTGTGATACAATTATTTAGCGTATGCCAAAACCTGACACCTGTTGGGTAATAGGATTTATTCCGCAAGCGGAATAATCAAGTGTGCGGAATGCCGGTGCATTTTTAAAAGTTTCTATTTTACGAAATGTTGTAATTATTATTTTAAGAAAAGATTTATTATTGAATTACTAAAGAAACTGAATAAATACGAATAAATTTAAAATTCCATTTATATATTATAGATTACTTTGTGAGTCGAAAATATGAGCGGAAAAATTTGTGGAATGAGTAAGAGGCACTTTCGGCGATTAGTAGCCAAAGAAAAACTCCAGTACACTCAGCCAGAAGAAATAAAGGATGAAATAAATTCCGATGTGGATGTCACAGATGAGCACTTCGCCGACAGTGAAATTTCTGATTCCGAAGCTATTAAAATTGAAGAATCCGAATATATCGAACCGGACACTATCCCAGAAATCATTACAAATAAACCCGATCGGAATACGTTGCGGCAAGAATTAAGAAAATGGTGCATAAGGCATAAAATTTCTAAGCAAGCTTGTGACGAACTCCTGCAAATTTTGAAAAGCCACGGATTAGATGTACCTGATACCCGGGAGGAGTTGTTACAACCTAATGGTCCACCAATTAGCGCACAAACTACAAACGTAGAGTCTGAAAACAAATTTGTAGTAGAGGAACTAGCAAAGCAAGGCTCATTGCTATTAACAATTAAAAAACAACTCGAAATACAGAACAGTATGCTTATTAAGCAGACTATTCTTACGGAGAGACTACTGAAAACAGTCTTCCCCAAGGATTTTGACTTGTCGATTTTTCCAATTAAAAATAAGGAAGAGCTCAACGAAGTAGACGAGAAAATCAAAAATACTGAACCAGAACATTTGGTAAAAAATTTTAAAAGCATAATTTTATTACATTGACTAAATGCATTTCTTTTCATCTTATATTCCAGCTATCGTATATTCGGCAATTAATTGGAACGACGCCAATTAATAAGGCGTTTCACTTGATTTTTTCGGACGAACTTATTTTAGAAGTAAATTGGGATGGTTTACAGAAAAAAATTCCGATAAAAAAATTCAAACTTTTCAACACATTTGTTTACAGTAAGAGGGTTGTTATTTTTCCTTAAACGAATATTTAAGACCGTTTTCTTTTCAACAGAAGCAGTTAAAAGCGATTCATTTGGATACGTCGATTATGAAAAGTCGATGCGAACTGGATTTCGTTTAGCGAAAAATCGACTTTATAAAATCAATTGGGTATCGAGACATCAACCTGAAGAAATACTTCCGTAAAGTATATTTTGTTGTCCTTGGATAAAATCATCTTTATTTTTTTTATATTATTAAGAACTTATATTATTTGTTTATTATACGAATTTCATAATTTATTTAATTTTTACGAATGTGTATTAACAAGTCATTAAACAAAATGGATTAGTTTTACTTTATTATTTTTTAATAATAAAGTATTGTGATCGACCTGAAATTTCAAAAAAGTTTGCTACCCTGAAATTTTGTATTTACACGTTTTAGGACTAGTAAACACCAAAAAAGCAAAAAAAAAAAAATGCCCGTCTGTCCACCGTAGACGCCGTACGCCGTCCGCCGTACGCCGTACGCAAAATCGTTTGAAGGCGCGTAGCTCCTAAACCCGTTGAGATATTAAATTGAAATTTTTATGGTGGGTAGATTGGGTGAACCCCTACAACTGGTATATTTTCGAGGGGTGGGGGTGCAAGGGGAGAGGAGAGGGGAGTGTTTTAGACGAAAAATTTTGGTTTCTAGATCTCAGGAACCACTTATGCTAGGAGGCTGAAACTTGGAACTTATATAGTACTATGATAATGGACTCAATTGCAAAAAAATGGTCGATCTTGGTTAAGGGGTGTGGAAGTGGGGGGGGGAAACAATGAGTCTTTAACGCATGAAAGACGGGATTGAAACATTCTAAAATCCATATCTCCTGAACTATTGATGTCAGAAGATTGAAACTTTGTTGTTGTCCTTAGGGATACTTCAAGATTAGACAAGGGCTAACATTTTTAAGAGGGGTGGTGGGGTGTGGGGGTGGGGGGTGAAAAACTTTGGATTACAATATCTTCGGAACCAATTACACCAGGAAAATAAAATTTAGTTTCTGTATATGGGATCACAAGAGGAGTCTACCGAAACTAAATTTTTTGAGGGGGGAGGTGGATCACGAAAGTGGGGGGACAACAATTTTTCAAAAAATGTAATTTTTATATCTCAGAAACCGTATTAGATATGATCTTGAAAATTTTACAGGAGTTGGGGTCGGTAAACTTCTAATAGGGAAACCAGGAGGCTATTTGGAACGTTATTTTTTAGGTTGTCAGTCGCATAGTACCCAACACCGTATCTCATCATTAAACACGTTTCGGACTTCTACCCATAAAATAATAAAGTTGCGCCCAGACTGTTGGCCGATTTTTAACTTGAAACTAATTTTTATTATTTATTGAATAATAATTAATACCCCTAATTTTCTTGGGTCAAGTAATATACTCTCTGGTTGTAAAAATAAATACCGATCGTGATTTCAAAAATTTTTAGCGCACAAGAAAAGTATAAACGGGAATGCACATTTATATAAACAAAACAAAAAGTTCTAGCTGTGGAATCTATTTGAAATGTCTTGGTCAACTATGTTCAGTTTGTTTCCTTTCCGAGTTATAACAACCAATCAAACTGAGAACGGTAAGGAGGTGTTGCTCTTGTTTAAAATCTCAGCTACTGTGAAATGTTTGATGTTGAAATGTTTCCCCAGTTCAAATAAATCACTGTAGCCAGGAAGCTGAAAAAATAGTTTCGGTGCTGTCACAAATTTCTAGTTATTTCAATAATAAGTGTCAGGCGGTTGCAAGGAGGCGACTGAGGTAGCTGGGCAGTCTTTTCTTTGACAATTTGGAGGACCTGAGGTCAATAGGGCATGATAAGCTAGTCAAGTTCGTTGGGGATCTGGGTTATTTAGGGGATGTTTAGTGACCTACGAGGTTCTAAAGGAATCGCTATGGGCCCTTTTGGTGCCTAGTGTACGCGGTGGCTCAGCGCTTAGCCCCTTCTTAAAACTAAAACTAAATTAAAACTTAAATAATAATAAATTAAAACATAGTGTCCAAACTTTTACTTTGCGCACAAATTAAATTTATTGAGTAAAGTAAGTTAAGTACGAAATTCCCAAAATATGCATATTAATCTCATGTGATCGCGTATTTACATCGCTTATTATCACATGATGAGATAAAGACATGTTTGAAATGTGAAACCTTAACTCATTTTGCTACTATCTTCTGAATTAGACACCATAGGTGTATCATTCTTAAGTGTTGAGTTAAGATACGAATAATATACAGCTTTGGAGGAAAGCAATGAATAATTTCTTTATAGCTATGTGGAAATTGCTCAGTGATATCTCACCTAATTACCATATACCTAATCAGAAAAAATTTAAATATTGGGTTCCTGCGAAGCGCTGCGCAATTTCTGACCACAATTTCAAGCGGTGAACTTCTTTTACTCACAAGTGAAGTTTGGCTCGTTTTAAATTTTTTTTTCATGTAGCCGCATTGTAAAAGACATTTGTTGTGCTTGGTACTCGTATGGTTTGATATGTTGCACAGAAAAAAATTCCTTAAACTTGCATTAGCGTACATATGAGTAGGTAGAGCTTAGTAACCTGTTTCTCGGCAAATGTGTCCCATATCACCCATATGACGGATCAAATTTTTACATTTGGTACTGTGATTTTTGTGGTTGGGGATTTTGGGGATAGAGGGAAGAAATGTTCGAATGGAAATATTCTGAAGATTAAGTATATCATGAAAGACGACCAATGCTCCGGAGTTAAGTATTCTATAAAAAAATCATTGTTGGATGGTGGTTTTTATACCGTGTAATTTTGAATTATACTAAATGAAAGGAATGGCAAAAAATACTTGAGTTAGATAAATTGCGTCTCATTTCATAATTTCCAACCTGATTGACACCGAACCAAAAGAATAAAAGACGTGGTAGTACTTTTGGTAGAGCGAGAGGCGAAGAAAAATTTCCAATGCATAAATAAGAAGCGTAATAACACAACAGTATCGAAAATATTGATCTAATTATGAACATTTGTTGCCGCCCCAACACTGACCCAAAATCTCATAAACGAAAGAAATAAATTGTGGACATCCATTAATATCAAAATTGTGGTGGAAAACTGGAACTTATACGAATATAATCCAAATATAGTAGGTACTGGAAAATTCTCACCAACCAACTTTGCCAACAGTCTGGGTGCAACATAATTATTTTTAGAACCAAAGTTCAAAATGCTTTCTACTGAAGTTCTTTATTTGTTTTACTTAATTGCTCCCTATAGGCGAGTTAAGTTTTCTCTAGTCAGCAAATACGTACAAAGTTTTCGTAAAGTGTTGTGATATAAACAATAAAAAATGCTATTTGAGTGGTTACCAATGAAAAATGTATTTGGATAAATGCATAATAGAATTATGGTTTAATTTAGCCAGGAATCGACACATGAGCCGTTTATTTTGAAAGTGCCATAATACTATGTTCAGACAACGAGATTAACGCGTTTAAATTGAGTTAAACGCGTTGAAAAAACTTCCCGAACGCGTTTACGAAAGTACGTACATGTATTGCGACCCTCGCGGAAATCGAAGTAAACTTTAAAAGAAACTATTTAATGCTGCAGAAACTGAATGTTGTGCTTGTGCAACGACTGCATTAGCTAATTAATTCACTTGTCATTACTGCTATACAATCACTTGTGTTTCAAATCATTTATTTAGAAACCATAAAGCTGCTAATGAAACCCAGCTGAATATCTACTTGTCAAAACAAATTACGTCAAGCTGTCTTCTATCAAAATTAAACGAGTTGCCTAGTGTGAACACTACTTTTTTAACTCGTTCATTTTGCCTACTTAAACGCGTTTAAAACGCATAGTCTGTACAGGGTATAAGTCACTTTGTTTTTAAATCGAGATATTTAAGGGTTTGCGTTTTAACATGTTTAAAAATATTGATGCCAACTTTCGAGAAGATTTACTTGTATTTGTTAAAAGTGAGATGAAACAATTGCATCAAGGGGTTCTCAGGAAGTTGCTTCGTGTTTTATAAAACATCTTCAGAATGTCACAACTAATTTTTTTTTAAAAAAGTGACTTATGCCACTTTCAAAATCAACGGCTCACATAGTATTTGTCAAATACTTAATATTTCGTTGTCAAATCTAGTTGGATAGTGTAATCGTCAAGTTTAAAACATTATTTATCACTTTACCCGATTAAAAAATAATTCACTCAACCTTCACAAAAGTGACAAACACACACGCATGAGTCACTTCAGTGAACGTTAAGCGAATCATTTCTAAATCATATTATAGATTCGTAAATTAATATTTATTACGTCCAAATTGCTCAAATATTCAATTATTCTTCACTTTTGGTGAACCTTCATCAAAATGTTTGCTGGGTAGTAGTTGTAGATTTTTTTTACATATCGAAAAAAAAATATGAAAAAATTAAATTTTTAAGTGGAAAAAAAAAAAATTATATAAAATATTTTTGTTTTAGAAATAAGTAACAAAAAAATAAAATAAATTCATTATTAAAAAAATATATACTAAATTCACGATTAAAAAATAATAAAATAAATCTACATTTCTTATCTACCCTAGTTCGGATAATTTACAAAAGCTGAATAACACCATGAGAAAATTTAGATTAGATGAAACATATTCAGAAGAAAAATATTGTGAATTATGTTTTAATTATCAATATTAAAAGAATTTTTTACTAAAAACCGCAAGGCGGAAGTTAATAATAACTTCAATCACTTCACTTTTTGCTAGATTTTAAGTTAACCTTGATTTCGTTATTATACCAGTATTAAAGAAGTCTTGTCTTAAAATTTTCAAATCGTTAAAGCGCAAAAACACATGTTGAAATGATTTAATGAGGAACTAGTTATGAATCCATATGTTCTCTATTAAATAGAACAGAAATCGCATTCAAGAACTTTATCGCTCATGCACTGATCTAATTAAAGTACAAAGTCTACTTGTTATGCACTGACCTGGGACTTTCCATCGCACACTTCTTCAAATTTATAACGATTATTATTAATCACTTCTTTAAGACGGAACAACTAACTCTACAAGATGGACCACTAGAACTGACTGAAACGCGTAGAATCGGCACCAACAGTTTTAAATCCTTGTGGGTAAGCTGGCAATTTTTAAGGTGATTTTTACAAGTTTGGTTTTTGTTGCTGTTATTATTTAACAACAATAATAAACAAATAGGCTCTTGTGCGGAATGTCTACAGTTTAATTACTTTACCCACTCTATCCACTGAGCAATGGGAAACAGATCAGATCTGAGTCATTTGGGTAAGTTTGGCCATTGATGAAACTCGCGATCGCGAAAACTTTGTTCACGCAGCGGCAAACGCTAAAAGAGAACTGATCATAAAAATGTGTCCGATCTCGTATGGGATTTTGATTGTCCCTATGGACAGATTGAACTTAGCTCTAATATGTACTATCTAATAAAAAATAATCATCTAGTTGTTAATTTCTGAGAAATTGCAGTCCATTGATGGGAATTTATCACGCAAGACAATAGAATTAGTATGTTTGTTGTTGTTTTAACAGTTGGATAAGTTTCACATTAGAAATGCATCGTATTGAATAGTTATCACGAAAGACAATAGAATTGAATGGATCTTTAGGGTTATTCCTTTATCAGTCATATACAGGGTAATCGGCATGAAATGGTTTTCTCAAACTAAAACGAATTAACTCTTCGAACGCGAATTAACATGCAACTCGAAACTGTACATCCACTTATGAATCTTTATTACGACCAGAAAATGATTCACATAATTTTCACAAAAATGAATTTATAGGTGCTGAAGGAGTGTATATTAACTTTGGTGAACATTAAGCGAATAGTTTTTGGAACGTTATTTTTTAGGTTATTAGTCGCACAGTAAACTACACCGCATCTTAGCAAAAATCGCGTTCCGGTCTTCTACTCAAAAAATTATAAAGTTGCGCCCAGACAGATTTTACATAGTTTTTTGATTTTTTGGCTCTAGCAAACTGGATTTTGCACATAAATATCACATTTTTGTATTTTAAGTTTTTAGTGGAACATGAAGGCACAACAGTACTGTAAAAATATAACTGGCAGAAATAAAAAATCTGCCAACAGTCTGGGCGCAACTTTATTATTTTATGCGTAGAAGTCCGAAACGTATTTAATGATGAGATGCTGTTACTATGCGACTGACAACCTAAAAAATAACGTTCCAAAAATAGCCTCCTGGTCATTTCTTAGGTTGTCAGTCGCATAGTTACCTACACCGCATCTCATCATTAAACACGTTTCGGACTTCTACCTATAAAATAATAAAGTTGCGCGTATTTTTTTTTATCAATAATTCATAGTAGTAAAAGCGAATTCGATCACATTAAACCTAAGAGATTTTCGGAATCGATGAAAACTTGAACAATACCCCCAGGGGGTTTAATAGAGAAAAATACTTAAATCGGGTTTTCCCCCGACTACGTTTAAAGCTTATAGAAGTAAAAGTGAATTCCAAATCTCAATATACCTTAGGAATATATAGGAATTCGTGAATATGTACACAACCACTTTACACCCCCTTAGGGGTTGGATATCGAAAAAATTTGAAGAAAGTTACTAGGCGCTTATATAAATAGCCCGCAGAAGTAAAATTGCCCCGCAACCCCGTACCCTGCTACTCCTATGAAAACTTCTAGGATGTCTCTATAGTGGCTCTATATAATCCTAAATTTTTAGCTTTCCACTCATTACGGTTTTCGAGAAATAAAAATCAGAATTTTTTTCCTTTCTACCCCTTTTCACCATCACCCCCTACACACCCACCACTAAATTTCCCTACTAGAGGTCTACTGATCCCAACTCCTGTAAAATTTTCAAGATCATATCTGATACGGTTTCTGAGATATAAAAATGACATTTTTTGAGAAATTGCTATCCCCCCAATTTCGTGCTCCACCTCCCCCCTCAAAAAATTTACGTTCATTGGACTCCTCTTGTGATCCCATATACAGAAACTAAATTTTATCTTCCTGGTGTAATTGGTTCGGAAGATATTGTAATCCAAAGTTTTTCACCACCCAACCCCACACCCCCCTTAAAAATGTTAGCCCATGTCTAATCTTCAAGTATCCCTAAGGTCAACCACAAAGTTTCAATCTTCTGACACCAATCGTTCAGGAGATATGGATTTCAGAATGTTTTAATCCCGGCTTTCAAGCGTTTTGGATTCATTGTTTTCCCCCCCCACTTCCACACCCCTCAACCCTTATCGATATTTTTTTTTGCAAATGAGTCCACTATCATAGTACTATATAAGTTCCAAGTTTCAGCCTCCTAGCATAAGTGGTTCCTGAGATCTGGAAACCAAAATTTTTCGTCTAAAACGCTCCCCTCTCATCCCCCCTTACACCCCCATCCCCTTAAAAGATACCATCCGTAGGGGTTCACCCAATCTACCCACCATAAAAATTTCAACTTAATACCTCTACGGGTTTGGGAGCTACGCGCCTCCAAACGATTTTGCGTACGGCGTACGGCGTATACGGCGGACAGACGGACATTTTTTTTTTTTTTGCTTTTATGGTGTTTACTAGTCCTAAAACGTGTAAATACAAAATTTCAGGGTAGCAATTTTTTTTTTTAAATTTCAGGTCGATCACAATACTTTATTATTAAAAAATAATAAAGTAAAATGGCTACCATACAAAACTACGGCAGCTTTATTTCAACACCCTGTAAGTTGCGGGTTATCTTAGTTTTACACACGTGTTCGAATTAATTTGCTTCAGCTCTGGTATAAATTTTTATAAATCACAATTGCAACAAGTGTGGGCAATAAAAACATTAAGATAGTGAAAAAAGGGGAAAATGTTATTTATTTCAAAATATGTAAAATTTATTCCAAAAATACATACGAGTACCTTAAATAAAATCTAAACGATACTAGAAATAGCAACAATTCTTCAGTAGGTGTTAACTGCTACTAAATAAAAAATAATAAAACGTTTTTACTTAGTTTGCATGATATATCTGTACGTACTCGTGTGATTGATTCTTTTTATGGTGGATTATGCGTGAGTAGCTATAAAATTTATGCGCAATTAGATAAAAGTACTGTGATATAAAGCTTTCTACTTTTTGTCTGATCATGGAATTAAATTGTAACGTATAAATGTTGTACTATAATTTTGTAGAATTTTAGTTTCTCGATGTTTTTTGCGGATTCGCTCTACGGCTACGATGGCATGGGAGATATAATAAATACAACATGTTTTAATAAAGTGTGAAAATGTTGTGTCCAAATGGATGATGGATAATATTACGAAAACTTGTTATATTTTTATATTATGTAAACATACCTAACACCCTTTTGTTGTTTCTTTTTTATTTCTTGTTTGTACAGTATATTGCGATGGACTACCGCCTAAGTGACGCAGTCTAAAGTAAATAATTTTTATGAACTATCTACTAATTAGAAAAATGTCCGAACCGAACTAGTTCACCTGACTGCTTTGTTTTAATAATGTTTACAATAATTTACAGTTTGCTGAGTTCTTTGATCTTATCTTATTTCTTAACATGAAAAACCTTTTATTGTTACAATTTAACCACTCATCAGCGTTCCTTTGTTTTAGACGAATTAAGTGTGCCAATATTTAATAAAAGTTAAAAATAATAATTATAGAAGTAGTCTTGCAGAGATTATATTAATATAGAACATTAGTAAAAAAATTAGAGAAATTTAAATGAGTTGCTAATTTCCGGAATTATGACTAAAATTGTTGGTGATTTTTATTTGCTCTTCGGTGTTCATTTGTGAACTAAAAATTTTCAAC